>JAZKJV010009356.1:0-600000 GCA_037367405.1 Ottelia alismoides
TAGGCGTGGCCTATGCTCGATACTTCGGACAAAGTCGATGCTCTACACAATAGAGAGTCATCAATGGCGACCAAGCCCTACTCGTCTACGTACGATAGTAGCGCCAATACTTCGGAAATCCAGGCGATACACAAAACAGGCACAGACTGGGTTTTGGGCTCTAATCCTTACGAAGCCGCTCTGCTCACTTGGAAGGAGACCTTCCCATACAACCTGAATACAAGTGAGGGTATTACTCACCCCAAGCAATGAATCCAATTATTCAATTTTATTTAGGTCAAGTTTCTTTAGCAGTCCTTTTTTTAATTTTTTTGGTGTTATCACTTGCTTTGAGTCAATTCAAACAAGCGCCTAACATTTTTGTATTTTCTTTAATTCCTAATTGATCTAAAAACAGTGGGAGAAGAGTCGGAAAAGCTATGCAAGGCGGCACCAAGATGTAAATCTCACCTTTGTGTCTAAATGATGAATGCTAAGATAGAAGACTTACAACGCCTCCAGCTCTCTCCATGCGAGATGCATAACGGGAATTTTTAAACCTAATCTAATGCCGATATGCACACAGAAATCGTCCTAAGCAGGCAATTGCTAACGTGAAGAACCACAAGTCAATCACCAATCCTCAATCCTAGAGTCTGGTCTAGGCTCACCCCTCCTCCTCTCGACAAATCGAGTTCAGGAGCAGCGCTTGGCAGGGTGGGCTCGCGGCGCGACGACTTGAAGATGGTGAGTCGACTGTTTAATTTAAACTAAGTCTAAAACACACTATAGGTACATGCAATAGTTATTAGGGTGTTTGGACCTAATCTACTCGATCAAGCAAAGCCTAGAAAGCTAAGGGTTCATTCCACAAAAGAAAAGAAAAATAAAACAAAACCAGAAAATGATAGCGAGAAAACGCGAGGAAAACCGCGGTGAGCCCCCAGGTGTACAAACACCTGGAAGTTAGGCCCGAGTGTCCTGAGTGTCCAAGGTACCTGTATTATTATAAATTAAATGAATCTCTCTCTCACAAAAGAAAATGAAAACCACTAACTACTCTCTCTCTCTCTCTCACTCTTCCTGCTCTCTCCTGCCGGCTAGGCTAGAATAGCCGACTCTGCCTCCCAAGGTTGCTCAGGATCCCCTAGGCGATCCTCCTCGATCCACGGTCCCTCACAAGAAGACAAGAAAGAAAGGTGGTCAGATAATCCAACAATGTATATCAAAAACAGAGAGATAAAATGAGCAATAATGTAAACAAATAATCACAATCACAAAAAGATAAGATCTAAACGATGTTGCTCTTCGGCAACGGCACCATTTGATTTAGCGGAATTTAGGTGGTCTTAAGTTCCACACAAGGCGGGAACTCAGTCAATGCGTCGACCATGCAGAAATCCCAACTAAAGTCAACAATGAACCCATAACAATATTAATCAAGCAATGAAAAACAAATGTGGAGTCAAATTTATTTTTAACTCTACATAAAAGATGTATAGGTGTAAGTACGTAGAGGTCGAACACAGGTAGCACACAGGATAGATCAAGTAAGTGCAAAGAGTGTGATGTGATTAATTGTCTACAAGTATGCAATTTTTTGTGGGTTTTTAATTTTTTAATTTTTTTATTTAATTTTTAATATTATATTTTTGTATTTTAATTTTTAATTTTTTTTGATTTTATATTTTCTTTTTATATTTTATATTCTATTTTTTATATTTTCTTTTTCAACAATTAAGTAGAATATATATAATATAAGAAAAGAGGGGATAAGGTATTTATAAAAATAGAGAAAAATAGTCAAAAATTAGGAAATAAAATGTTTTTGATTTTTTTATATTGTTCTACTGTTTTTTTGATTTTTGGGGATTTTTCAGAATGTTTTTTATATTTTTAAAATAAAAAATATAAGAAAACAATGAATAAAATTGCTGGCTGGAATTGAAATAAGGATGAAAAATACTAAACAGTGACAAAATTTTCCAAAAATAATTTTAACATAAAGACAATAAAATAAGAAAACTACAGGAACTGAGATTGTATTTTTAGGGTTTTTCTAGATTTTTTTAGATTTTTATGAAGTTTTTAGGGTTTTTCTAATTTTTAAGGTTTTTGTTTGAAATGTTTAATGATTTTTGGATTGGAGTTACAAGACACTAAAATAGACCTAAAGTAATTTTTTTTGGAATTTTTCAAAAAGATTTGATATTTTTTGGTATTTTCTAATGCAAACAGTAGCTAAAATACATGTTTATTTTTTTAATAAATATTAAAATGCAATGAAATGCAAAAATAAAAATATGGCATGAATAAGCAAGCAAACAGGAGCCTACGGTATTTTTTTGGGAATTTTTCGAGTTTAAATGATGCACTAAATAAATACAAACATCCAATAAAAAATCACACAACTGGCAGGGGCATAAGTGCAAATATCAGGAAGTATAGGGGCTCAAATGCAATTTTCACAAAAGTTTACAACTAATAAACGAAGTTTTTGGATTAACTACAAATACCCAAACCCGGGAGGGGTTCGCTACAAAATCACCAAGCCCACGTGTATGAACACGTGACCTGGCAGAGGTATGGATGCAATATTACAAAACTCCAGGGGCATACATGCAATTTTTCCAAAAATATTACACGTGGTAGAAAAGTTCTTGGACTAAATCTAAATGCCTTAACCCACAGGGGGTCCAGTGAAAAATCACCACCACCCCACGTACACAGATCACGTGAGGTGACGTGGACTGGACTGAAACACAATTATCAAAAGTTCAGGTGCCTAGATGCAATTATTACAAAAATATTTAAATGGCAGATGAAAGTTTGAGGACTAAATCAATATTACAAAAATGGCGGGGGAAAATGTGCAAAATACCCACGCCTAAAGGGCTCGTGTGTGATCTGATGGCTGATGTACGTCCACTTGCCACGTGTCGATGATCTGACGGCCGATGACGCTTCGCGTTAGACAGCGAAGATTAGATCTTCAGCTGAAGATCTGACGGCTTGGGGGCTTGGCGCGATCCAACAACTACTGGGCGTTCTGGAGCTCCCCTTGATTCAACGGCTCCGAAGATCGGAGCAAAAACAACGGAGGAGCGTCGGCGAGGCAGCTTCCTCCGAGCTCTAGCTCATTCTCCGGTGAACTTCTGGGCTTCAAAAAGGAGGCTGGAAACTCCTGACGGTCGGGGTCTTCTCCTGGGAGCTTCAAAAGACCTCGGCGACGGCCGAGGCTCGCGAGGGAGGGCGGCGGAGCTGGAGAGCTCGACGGAGCTCCGGCGAGGCGCAAAAGTGCTCCCAGGCTCGAGTCAACGAGCTTTGACCTGCAAGAAAACATGAGAGGGTCCAGGGCAAATTGCCTGGACCCCACGGAGTGGATGTGGTGGCGCGAAATGACATGGAGAGAACTCGACCGGAGGTGCACTCCGGCGAGGTGGTCGACTGGATGATTGGATCGATGGAACTTGAGATTTCTTTGGGGCTTTTGATCCTAAGACTAAGGAAAAGAAAATGCAAAAGAAATAAAGGAAAAAGGGGGCTGCCTCGACGGTGGAGACCGGAGGGAAGAAGTACCTCAACCGCCGACGAAGGGGGAGATCGTGGAGCTGCCTCAGGTGTTGCTCGACCAACCTGACGTGCTCGAGAGGAAGCTGTCACCTTCCTCGAGCGGTTGGGCGCAAGAACGGGAGCTAACCTATGGAATGAGGGGTTCGAATTCAAAAGGGAAGAGGGAGCTCCATTTTATGTGGTTTGACTCTGTGACTTGGGTGCTTCAAAGATCGATGCGGATCATGCAAATCGTGGGTCCAATCCTCGAGATGAATGCTAGGCGTACAAGAGGGACAATCGAGGAGAAAAAGTTCTCAAAGCATCGACATGAAATGGTGAAAGAATCAGCGGCGAAAAATTCGCGAACATGGGGGTCAAACAAGGTCTGACACGGGCTACAAGGCTAGGGAACGACCAGTTGACCAGGGTCAACTGGGGCCGGCACCTGGTTGGTCCACGTGGACCAACCAGGAAAAATCCCTGGAAATTATTTTGTAAAATCAATTTAAAATAGTAAATGACTTTATAATTTTTAGGTTATTAAATAAAAAATATTTTTTATTTTCTAAATTATTTTATGGTGATTTTTAATTATTTTTATGAGGTATAATTTTACAAGTTACCTTTTATAGCCTTTATAGGTATATTATCTATATATTTTATTGATTTATTTTTATATGTGTTTTTAATTAATTTATTTTTGTTTATTATTTTATAAATTTATAAAGTATTTTTATACACTTAATTATATTTTTATTTTATTTTTCTAAATTGTTTTGTACACTTAATAAAATATAAGTATTATTGTACATGTGTATGTATAGGTATTATACCTATGTATTATAAACAAGTATTTTATTTTTGTATTTTAATTAGGTTTTTATTCCGATTTTAATGAACAAATATAATATAAACAATATTTACAAAATTATAAAAATATAAAGTTATAAAAATAATGAATAAATAATAAAATAAATATTTTAATCTGTACAAGTATACTACAAGGGTCCAAAACTCAACTTTCAAACCGTAGCTCCGCCAAATGCGAAACCACCTCCATTAAATAGCTTATTTTAAATTATATATAATTAAAGGTGAATTTGATGCATTTGGAGTTTTCATTTGTGAGATACGGGTCTGGGAAGTTGGGATTCTGGAATTTTATTCAGACCATAACTTTTTATCTGTACATTATTTTTCAGTGAAATCAATTTTGTATTTTTCTTTATTTAATTATCTACAACTTTCATGTACAAAGTTTCTTTATTTGAGGTATAAAAAGTGGAACCAAAAATAGGTCCCAAAATGAATAAAGAATGAAGGAAACTAAAAGGTATTTTTATTGTATTCTGGCCCTTATCTCCCCCTACTTTATTCCTTATCGACCTAATCATCAAGATGCCTAGGTCTCGGGGTTTCAGATCATAAAATATTTACAATATTTTATTCTTTTTCTTTTCCTTTTCTTTATTCTATAATTTTAGCTTTAATTACAGTATTTTATACACTATTTACATGTACAATGCATGAATGCTAAGATGTTGGATTTAATGATATTTACACACATTTACTAGGGTTTTTGAGGTCAAAATGATAGGATAAAGATGATGAAATGTGGATTCATCAATATTCATCATCATATCCCTCCTATATGCCATTCGAATTTCGTCAGAAACAGATACTCCTACGGCCTCCAACCAGACAATCATTTTTTAACGGTAATATGATTTGTTAAATCGACACTATCTCGATGGAGGCTGTAGGAGTCTCTGTTTCTGACGAAATTGGAATGGCATATAGGATGGATATAGGGATGAATATACACGGTGATATTTTTCAAAAAAATAAAAAAATGCCGAAAAATTGAGGGCGGGGCAACCCTATTAAATTCTATATATATAGGAAAAACTTGAATTGAGGTGACACCTTTCCATGAGTATGGTGTGACACCTCTTAATAGTCCTCCGATTAGGATCAACAACGGTTAACAATACCACTAAATTAAACCCAAACCACCATCAAAACAACCTCCAAATCATCATTTTTAGAAAATTTTCAAATATTCAATTTGGTTACGTCATTATCCTGTTGCTTATTAATTAGTCGATTTAATTTTCTAAATATAGTAACCACCACGATCTTGGCTCTCAATTACTTGAATTTCTAAAAAAATCAACGAGTGTCTTCTCCTCCCTCCTCTATTCTTTGTCAACCCTCAACGTAAAGGCGGTGGGTGCGTTTGGAGACGGTGATGTGTGACAAGATGACGACGATACATGACGACGACAGTGTATTACGTGGTAGGAGGTGGTGTGTGCGTAGATGTGCGTGGAGATGATGCATGACAATGGCGTTGGTGGTGCATGGCAATGACGACGATGATGCATAGAGCAACATGAGGTGGTTGCGCATGGAGGATGATGTGTGTTCTTAGTAATTTTCTCTTACTCTTTTTTATTCATCTATTAATCAAGTTCCGGGATATTTTAGACTGCTTTTGTTTTTTCTGTTTGATTTTAATTTTCTTTCTGTTTTGATTACATCTCAATTCAATCTTCAAAGTTTCTCATTTATTTTGTTTTTAAATCAGTGTTCCTGATTCACTATTGGTTATGATTGGGTATTTTTTTCGAATACCGGTGATTACGATTTTGTAATTTATAATACAATATTGTAAAATATATCAATCTTTTGTAAATTAATAACAAGTATTCCAAAACGCAAGCCTTATTCAATATTACTTTCTGGAATATTCAATACAGTTTTGGTCCCCCCATTCTTTTGAGTTCAACACACTTTTCATTTTTTTTCTTTTGAGCTTTGTTTATAGATTGAATTCTGTAGAATGAGAATGAAAATGTCACCTAAAAGAAAGAATTTTTTGAATTCATAAATTTAAAAACACTTATGCCATCAACACACATAATTGATTGTATAATTTACATTTTGATTCATTGATTTACAATTATGCATGTATTTTTACATGTTATCCTTTTTTGGAATAAATGATAAACTAATGATTGTCTTTTTATTTTGCAGATTATTATAATTATTACAATGAGAGCGTGGATTTTACAAAATCTGCACAAACTTTACAATGGATGATAAATTTCGATGGACCCACGATATGAGAAATACATTCGATGGACATATAAAATAATTTGTACATTAATAGTAAGCAATCTAATTTTACAAAAATCTAATGTATTTTACAAAAGAGACAACAAAATTTACAAAACAATGTCACCATTTATAAACATTACTCCCACATAATGTTCTTAAAAGAGGCTACAAAATTTTTCAAAATAAATCGAATGTGGTTTATAAAAAGGCTGCGAAATTTACAAAAAATGTTGTACTTTACAACTATTACAAATTCATCAGAAAATATTACAATTTAATACCTCTAAATTAATATGCATATGACATGTAACATATTTAACATGTTTGTAATTTACCTCATCTATATATTAGGAAATATAGTTGTAATAAAATCCCATCATTTTAGGAATGTTTTCCACGTGTACGTTAATTAATTAACATATGATCAAAGCACCCTATATTTTAGGAACACATATACACAAAAAATACAAATTTTCATCGGATTTAGGTTTTTTTGTGAAGAACAGTGGTTATACTCTTGTAATTTATAATACGGAATTGTAAAATATCTCAATCGTTTGTAAATTGATAACAATTATTTCAAAATGTGAACCTTTATTCCATTACATATTTTTGGAAAATTCTATACATAATTCAATATATACCTAAATATAGAATGATCGATGACATGTATTTTACTAAATTATCACTAATTTAATCTCCCCTCATATTCTAATGTTAGTTGGCATGAAAACCACCTAGTGGTTTCAAATCTCACTGGAACACTCATCGTCCAACAGCCTAAGATGACACCTTTCCATAATCAAAGAAAGGTGTCATCTCAATTCAAATACACCCTATATATATATATAATTTTCTTTAATACCTTTGCCGTTGCTTTAGATTTGTGTGCATGAGATAAAAATTAAGAATACGAGCATATTGGAAATCAGGCTTTGATTTTTATCTATAATTGAGTGGGTCAATATTTTGTGACATTTTTACATTATTCTTGTAACATTTTTATGGAATTAATGCAAAAAATTTTGATTAATTGGAGTCTTATAAAAATAGATATGTCAACTTGTATGTTTATATCGACTATGTACATATATGTTATATATTTTTTATGTATAATAATATATATTTTTTATGTTATCTTATTGTTCCTACTTTTTATCGAGTTAATTGAGGCCTAGGTGAGGTCATAAACAAACCTTGCGTGCATATTTACTCTATTCTTCATGGCTAGTCTGCGCACATACATACACATGCATACTATATGTACTCTTCTTGTTTCTGTTTGGATTTTTGTCTTTGCATATTTTTATATATTTTTAAGTGTTAGTTTATGTTACTTATATATAATAATGTGTTTACAAGAATTTAACGTTATAATGTAAATGCTACGCGGTCAGCACCTTCCAGGGGCTCTCTCACCACCTCCAAGAAGCCTCGCTCGCCTGCATCAACATCGCCTTCGACAGTTGAGCCACCTCCGCCACTTTGCCAGGCGAGGATTTCGAGGAAGTCACGTGAACAACACCCCCTTAGCCGCTCCTGCTTCGACGACGTCGGCCGTGAACCACCAGGCGGGAAACCCGAGGTCCTCCCACGTGTGCTGCACGTGCGAAGGAAACGTCAGCAGGAGACCCACCCCCGCTCACGTGATACGCACGTGTAGGGTAGGTTAATTGCGACCACACCCCTGGAGCTCCCCTTAATCCCATCACAGTCTAGCTACCTTGGGGGCACATGCTTCGCACGTGACCTCTGAGAAATTTTGCGATTCCCCCCAACAGTTTAAGTATTTCTAGATTAGTCCCTCTCTGTACTTTTCTATTTTTAATTTAGTTATTGTAATTTACACTGAGACCCCTAAGTTCTTCCTTTATTTTGAACTGCTTTATTGCATCATTTTATAATTTAAAAAATTGCAGGATGTTTCTCAACTAATTCTCTACAATATGGCATGCTTGTGATATTTCCTCTATGGTTAATTAATAATTATTATTCTTGTGAAAATTTACATATTTTGCCCATTTGTACTTGGAAATTCATAGTTATAAAAATACCAAAAGTTAACGGATAAGAGAATTAATTGTGTTCTACATGTGCCGAGAAAGAATTGCATTTGCTTGCATAGTTTGCCCTATAAAAAATCTTTTTGCATATTTCAATTTTTAATTTTTAATAGGTATTAAAGTCGTATTTTGGAGGTTTAAGATTTTTCTGAGATCAATCACCTAGTGATAGATCTTGGAGAATTTTATTCCTTGAAAATAAATAGGTTTAATATTTATTATAATTAAATATTGAAATTCACACCATTTACATTCATAAATTCTTTAAACATTCATCTTTCATCCAAAAATTACAGTGCATTCATTTCATCATATTTTACATCTTGGCCAAGTTTCGTAATTTTTGGATATCGTTTGATTGAAATTGCATTTTAGTCCTTAAAATTGGTGACATTTGCATTTTGCATTTCAAAATCGCATTAGAAATACAAAAAAATTATCGTCTCTCGAAAACCGTACACAAACTTTGATAGATAAAATTCTAGGTTGTTCCTTTGCCTCCTTGAGTTTGACCTTGGGACTTGCTCAAGTAAAATAAATATAAAATCGTGTCGATTAAAAATTGATTAATTAACTGTGGTTCTTTCTTGATCGACTCCGAATTCCAGCCTACAACGAAACGATAAAATTAAACGATAATTCATGCAAATTAAAGCAAACCATTATCAAACTCATCACCCGATCATTTGGCGAAGCAAGAAAAAAATGCGGTCTCCAAGTCTAGTGCGGAAGCTGAGTATCGAGCGCTTGTAAATGGAGTCACTAAGGCCATATAGTTGAAACATTTATTAATGGAGTTGGGTACTGAATCTGTCATACCACTGAAGATGTTCTGTGGTAATAAAGTTGCAATAAACTTGATCAATAATCCTGTAATGCATGACAAAACGAAGCATGTGGAGATTGATAAACACTTCATTCGTGAGAATTTTGATGCTGGTTAAATGTATCTTCCTTACTTGTAATTTGATGATCTGATTGATGATCTCTTGATAAAGGGGCTGGCTACCTACGGTGATTTTTGAGCTGAATGTAGGCCAGTTGGGCATGATCGATATATATATGCCCATTTTGAGGTGGAGTGTTGAGCTGTGTGGATCTTTAGATGGGTAAACAGTTCTTTGGATGAGGGAACGGTTACCCACTATCAACCTAACCTCTAGTGAGGGAGATTAGACTTTATGTGTGCCCTCATGACTTTCCCTCTCCGTATGGAGTCACATTGTCATTGAGGTCTCCTCAATGGAGTCATGAGGCCATATGATTTTCCATGTAATGACGTAAATCACAATGTCGATCTTCTTGTTCTTCAATTGTTTGCTTGCAACAAAACTTACACATGCATGCAAACACTTGATGGAAAGCCATCTGCAATATTAAATTCCCATGATTGGACATTGCTTCAGTGAAGTCAAAAGGAACTTAGTCACCATGATCCACTCCACTTTATGTTATCTGTAAGTGCTTTGTTCCGCATTTATGTACTATGTTGCATAACAAACTGCACCAATGTAATATGGGGGGAGGTTTATATAAGATTTGATTGATATAATCTTCTCCTTCTAGAGGGATCGTCTAGAAAGCAAATAAGAAAAGCCCGTGACATGCCGATATATTTTAGTGCTTTTATATGTCATGTACCAAGACATCATCACACATAAACGATGATGCAAAATGACTCGTAAATGATAACTTAATGGAACTATTTGCAACCACAGTTATCAAAACAATATACAAAACATCTTCATTCCCATTTAATAAAATCCCGTTCGACTATCTAATTAATTTTAACATCACAATTATTAACCAAATGACACCTCCTTCCCTCCATATAATAAAAAAACTCACATTAAGTTATATTTAACAATACAAACTCCACCCAAATAGCTTTTTTGTGCCCTTTTTAACTTCTGCAGTATCAATTATGTCCTTTTCTTTTTTGTAATATCAATTGTGCCTCTACTTTACCTTAACGGAATGGCAGAATTAAGAAGTTAAGAGCACAATTGATACTAAAAAGAAGAAGAGACATAACTGATATTGCATAAGATAAAAGAAGGGTACTGATAAAAATCCTATCCAACAATTTAGAAAAACAAACATAAGAGAGAAAGATGTAGGGAGAAAAATCGGAGTCCATGTTAAATTTGGGAATTGATGTGGTCCCCCTACTACAACTCTCTAGCCATGTCCCATCATGGCTACCTTGTCATGCGTAATAGTTAAAACAAAACACATACACGTACTTGAGATGAAACTTTGTATACAACAAAACAAACTCAACACGACCTAAACATATAAGGGATATTTACACCCATAACCCTGAGTAATCTCGTAATTACCCCAGGAACCCTGCGCAAGCACGAATTACACCCAGAACCCCGAATAATGTTTAACCCTTACATTACATAACCCTGAGTCAACTTCCATCCATTTAAGTCGTTAACTTTAACAGGTTCCATCCGTTAATGATAATTTTACCCCTAAAACAAAATCACATTCTCAAAAAATACCCCCGTCACCCTCCTGCATCCCCGTGAAGACCTCTCGTCCGCGTCGCGTGTCGTTGTCCATCCCGGTGAAGACCTCCCGTCCCCGTCGCGTGCCGCTCTCCATCCCGGTGAAGACCTCCCGTCCCCGTCGCGTGCCGCTCTCCATCTCGGTGAAGACTCCCGTCCCCGTCGCGTGTCGCTGTCCATCCCGGTCTCCCCTCCTCTGGCAATTCCAGCTCTTCCCCTCACCGCGCCTTCCCTCCCTCCACCCCAGCAACTTCATGTCCTCTCACTCGTCCCCGGCAAGCTGCCCCCACTGTCCTGCGCTCTCCCGCATGCAAGCTCCAGCCTTCCTCCTCCCTGCGCCTCCGCCCCCGAGGAGCCCCACGTCCTGCTCTTGCTACCTCCCTCTCCCCTCGCCAAGCTGCAGCCCTCCCCCTCACCGTGCCTCCGCCCTTGAGCCGTTTAGCTCCTGCTGTCTCCCCCCCGCCCCTCGAGTTCAAGCTGGCGCCCGCTCGAAGGCCCGTCCTCGGAGGCCCCCGTGGCTGCTCAAAGACCACCTCCCTCTCGAGTTCGCGCTGGCGCCCGCTCGAAGCCCCCCGTCCTCGAGCTCTGCCACCTCGGATCCCCCCGCGGCTGCTCAAAGAACTCCGCCACCCCCCCCCCCTCCAGCCCAGCTCCCCCTTCCCCGACACCCCCACCGCCCGCTCCCCCCTGCTACCGCCCGTTCGGAGCCCCCCCTTCCTCGAGCCCCACCGCCTTGGAGCCCCTCGCCCCCCTGACACCCCCACCGCCTGGTGCAAATACGGATCTCCACTCCTCCGCCTGCAAAGCCCCCCTTCCCCGACACCCCCACCGCCCACCCACCCACGCTCGCACCTCCACCCCTCGCCCGGACCGACACCCGCCTGCAAATCCCTCCCGACGTACCCCCCTCCCCCGCAAATCCCTCCTGTCTCTCCCCCCCCGAGAGCCCCCTGCCTCCTCCGAATCCCGCCAAGGCCCCCCTGCCTCCTCTGACAGGAGCCGCCCTCTGCCTCCTCCGAATCCCTCCAAGGCCCTCCTGCCCAAGAGCCCCCTGCCTCCTCCGACAGGAGCCGATGACCCCCCCCCCCAAACCCCCAGACCCTCGCTACCGCACCGCCCATCCCCCCAGAGAAGCCCAGAGCCGTATCTCAGCTCATCCCTGCAGGACTTCTGGAGCGGCCGGTGGAACGTTATGGTCAGCCGCATGCTGTCGTGTACGAGCCCGTGCATGCGAGGTTCGGCGCGTACGCGGGGATCATGGCGTCGTTCTTTGTCTCCGGGATCGCGCACGAGGCGCTGTTCTACTGCGGGACGCTGGAGAGGCAGTCGGGGGAGGCGACCTGCTTCTTCCTGCTGCAGGGGCTGTGCGTGGTGGCGGAGATACAGACGAAGATGAGGCTGAGCAGGAGGGGGTGGGGATCGCTGCCGAGGACCGTCGCGGCGCCGCTGACGGTGGACTTCGTGACGGCGACGACGATGCTGCTGCTGTACCCGCCGATCATGGGAGGTGCGGCGGAGGAGAAGGCGGTGGCGGAGTGCGTGGCGGTGGCGGGGAGGGGCGCGGTGGGAAGAGCGTGCACGTACGCGTCGCTGCCTGCGGTCCTTCTTATTTTTGATTAACCTCCACCGTAGGATCATGAAATGGGTTAGATTAACTCAGCTATCTGGTTGAGTTAACGAACAAATCCAACGGAAGGTTATGGGTGTAAAACGGCGTGGTTATTCAGGGTCCTGAGGATAATTCGTGTTTTTAGAGGGTTTCTGGGGTAATTACCATATTACTCAGGGTTATGGGTGTAAATATCCCAACATATAAGGATTTAATGGGGCTGTCCCTAGGGCAACCAACATGGCTGCCCTACCCCTTATTTTTAGCTTTTTTTTTTAATTTTTTTTTCAAAAATATCACCGTGTATATTCATCCTTATATCCCTTCTATATGCCATTCGAATTTCGTCAGAAACAGAGACTCCTAAGGCCTCCATCGAGATCGTGTCGATTTAACAAATCTTGTTACCGTTAAAAAATGATTGTCTGGATGGATGTTGTAGAAATCTCTGTTTCTGACGAAATTCGAATGACATATAAGAAAGATATAAGGATGAATATATATAGCGATATTTTTCAAAAAAAAAATAAAAAAATGTCGAAAACAGCGAGGAACAACCATGTTAAGGGGCAGCCCATTAACCTCAACATATAATGATATATCCATAACTTCATTAACCCACATTAGATGATGGATCAAAGCCCTCCATAACCCACCGTAAGGCTTCGAAATCCACTCCACCTTCTCCCCCCACCTTCCCCCTCTACTCCCACCCTCAGATCTCCTCCCCCTGCTCCGATGATGGGCTCCGCCAGCGACAACCACCCGCTCAACAACCACCCCTCCTCTCCCGCCCTCGATGACATGGACAGCGTCTTCCTCTCCCCGCCCTCCCCCTCCTCCTCCCCCCCTCCCCTCCTCGACCCCCCCTCCTACGCCGACCTCGTCTTCGCCCCAGCCACCACTGCCGTGGCCAACCCCCACCTCCGCCCCCGCTCCTCCTCCGTCTACTCCAACATCTCCGTCTCCGATCCCCAGAAGGAGCTCGAGCCCACCAACTCCCTCGTCCCCGGCGCCGGCGCCTTTTTCTCCTACCTCGTCACATCCTCCTCCCCCTCTTCCCACCATGCCGTCCGCCGCCGCTTCCGCGAGGTCGTCGTCCTCGCGGACCGCCTCGCCGAGTCTCACCGCGGCCTCTTCGTCCCCCTCCGCCCCGACAAGGCCCTCGTCGAGAGCCAGGTCATGCAGAAGCAGGAATTCGTCGAGCAGCGCCGCGTTGCGATCGAGCGGTACCTCCGCAGGCTCGCCACACACCCCGTGATCGGCGGGAGCGCGGAGCTGCGGGCGTTCTTTGAGGCGGAGGGGCGCCTCCCGCTGCCAGCCACCATCGATGTGGGGTCAAGGATGCTCGACGGGGCCGTGAGGCTGCCTGGGCAACTTTTTGGGGAGGGCGGTGCGGGGTCGCCACGAGAGGCCGCTCATCCTGCGAGGGGCGGGCGGGATCTGCTTAGGATGTTCAAGGAGCTGAGGCAGACGGTGACGAATGAGTGGGTCGGGACAAGGCCGCCCGTAGTGGAGGAGGACCGGGAGTTCCTTGAGAGGAAGGAGAGAATGCAGGAGCTGGAGCAGCAGCTTACGGCTGCTTCGCAGCAGGTGCGATTCATATTCGCGGTCATTGTTTTTTGATTTGGAATTTGGTAAATTATACTGCCATTGCATGCATTGCTGACCGCCGGATCACACCAGTTCGACTAATTGGAAGTAGCACTGGAGAGATTATACATGATATTTTGATGGATGATTCATAGTAGGAAAAAGATAAGAGTGCATGGAGAGACTATACATGATATTTTGATGGATGATTCATAGTAGGAAAAAGATTATGAGATGGATTTATGGGGCTTGTAATGCATCAAACATGCTTTATCTTTGCTGTCAAATTGTACAATTAATTGGTTCTGTGATTTATATGATGAATCATTTAGGTTTCCTGTTATACTTAGATTCTGAGATGTTAGATGGTAGTATACAAGGATATTCCAGGAGCTCTGCTCGACTTTTTGGGCATCTCTGTTTTGTATTTTGGGAGGGTTAATTCTTTTAGTTAGAACCTTATCTAAGCATTGTGGCTGAAAATGGGGAATTGTGATGGTTAGCCTTATGAAATATTCACTAACTAATCAATCTGCACAATGCCACAGGACACTTAATGATCCATCATTGATGTGAGGTCCAGAAATCAAACATTCAGCGCTCATTCTCTACATAAAGCTAACCCATTTTCTCTGGCCTTATAGCTTGCAGAACTGTCATGACCTGGCATTCTTCTGATTAGCACACTGACTGAACACATGATCCAACTTTATAAACACCCCCAATTAGCTTGGTTTATTCAAACACCTTCTCTCCACCAAAGCATTCCAAATCTCATCTGTTGGATCATGGGAAACAAACACTCCACAGTCTGTGTTGCTGAAACGAAGCACATTGCAACCTCGAGAAGGAATGCCGTTCCCGTGTTTTTCTGTATATGATGTCTAAACCAGAATTATGCAGAATGGTCTGCACTTTTATACCTCTTACCTACACTAGTTTAGCTTGCAAATTTTGAAATAATTGTTGTCTGTCTAAACACTTTCTCCTTATTTGTTATCTGCATCATCTATGAACTTGTTACCTTTTCACAAGCTTTGAATGCTGCAATAACCATGGAACTTTTTCTGTTGAAGGCTGAAGCACTTGTTAAAGCTCAACAAGATTTTGGGGAAACAATGGGTGAATTGGGTCTGACATTTATCAAATTGACAAAATTTGAGACTGAGGAAGCCATATATAATAGTCAGCATGTAAGAGCAGCAGATGCCCGCTGTGTAGCCACCGCTGCCGTCAAAGCAAGCAGATTTTATCGAGAATCAAATGCACAAACCGTGAAGCATTTGGTATATATCAAATAAATGCTGTAATTAAATATGATGCAATTTCTGTTATATCCTTCTAAAAGCCATACAGAGAACACTGATTTTTTTGCTCTTGTTTTGGCTTTTCTTAGGATCCACTCCATGAATATCTGGGTCTGATGTTATCGATTCATGGTGCTTTTGCTGATCGCTCCAGTGCTTTGTTGACTGTACAAACACTGTTATCAGAGTTATCTTCCTTGCAAACACGTATAGAAAAGCTTGAAGCCGCATCTTCGAAGGTATTTGGTGGAGACAGGTCAAGACTCCGCAAAGTAGAGGAATTGAAAGAAACTATAAAAGTGACGGAGGATGCAAAAAATGTCGCATTGGCAGAATATGAGCGAATTAAGGTGTTGATCTCCTTCTTTTACCGAGCCTAAGAA
Organism: Ottelia alismoides; assembly: GCA_037367405.1. Classification (NCBI taxonomy): domain Eukaryota; kingdom Viridiplantae; phylum Streptophyta; class Magnoliopsida; order Alismatales; family Hydrocharitaceae; genus Ottelia; species Ottelia alismoides. The sequence goes on from JAZKJV010009356.1 coordinate 16,132, forward strand.
CTTCTAAAATATGTCATGTAGCATTTAATTCAATACTTGTCTGCTCATGCTATTTTATTTCCAAGAATGACTCTTGTTAACTCGGTCATAATACACTGACATTAGTTTGTGCTTCTCAAACCGACCGAGTACAAATACATGAAGAAATCTCTGATATGCACACTCTACAGTGCTTCTGAACTCTTTATATTCAACCATTATTGCTTTCAGGGCAAACAAAAGCAATGCTAGATGCCAAAAGACTGAATGACCTTCAAAAGAGTTGTACAGAGCATAGGACAAAAATGGAAATTTCTCAAAATTTCAATGGCAAAACCTTCTCCAACTATAAGTAGGGTCGATTACATGGATTCTTGCTCAAATTCATGTTGAAAGATTCGATAATTTTTTATGTTGGTTGTTGACTACCTAACGCAACCCCACAAAGGGGGATTTAAACCCTGATCTTTTGTGTGGTAGGAAGTGTTCGAAAATTTAAACCAACGTAATTATATGGTATAACAACTTCTGGCATTTGACTACTTAGATGTCATTGTGATAATATGAAGCCTTACCCCAAAACTGGATCTTATGGTTTCTTCATGTAGTCTTCTTGTTTCTTGATACTTGTGAGGAAACACATCCTTGAAAATTACGTATTTACTTCAACTTTAGCAAGCTAAGCACATAAATGGATTTCCCAGTAAATTCCCTCTCATTTTCATACCATTTACCAGACCTTTGTAAATTTGTAACAATCTTCATTTTAATTAAGTCATTTGCCTTGAAAGTGCACTGGAGCTAGAGGGGGATGGATATGTGATTTATTAGAAAACATGATTGGATAAAATCAATAACCAACCATCGCAATAAGAGAAATGACAACAACAACAACTGTGCATAGATTTATCCATGTTCACTCTATCAAAGAGCTACATTTTTGGAAGAGCGATATCCTGCATAGCATTAGAATTTTTCTTTGGCTAGTGAGACATGGTCACGTGCTTATGAAGGTGCGTAGAGACATAATCCTCCTCAACAGATATGTGTCGTGCTCGAGATGTGATGGAGGCATTGAGGTCTCGGACCATCTTTCTTTCAATTGTAGTCTACCGGCAAAGTTGTGGGAAAGTGAAGGAATCCCTTGGCTTAGGGTTGATGAGGAGGATCCCTTTTGAAACTTTATTAGGGCGGTTTGCGGCAACTCGCCACTTCCTTCCGTTCAACTATGTGCTATTTGGTGTGCTAGAAACTAATTTATTTTTTTGTAGTCGGTCCTTTTATTTGGAAAATGTGGTAGAACATTGCAAGGCTTTCATTTTGGCATGTAAATTTGTAGGATAGAATTAAAAAAGTTATAAATTTCATGATGGGACTTAACTTGGGTTACATCTATTTACGCTTGGCATACTTAGGTTTTCCAAACTCTTTGTAAGTAAAATTACTTTTTGGGTAACTCAACCCTTTGTACAAGGTGCACAACTACCCTAATTTATCTTGTACTTAAGGATAATGATTTTCATAAAGAAGAGCCAAGCTGAAACAACAACAACAACAAAGCCTTTTCCCACAATTAAGTAGGGTCGGCTACATGGATTCTTTGCTTCAATTCATATCTATCTTGGGTCAATCTCGGGCTTATATCCAAAAAACTAAGATCCCTTCGCATAGTCTCCTTCCAACACTTCTTGGGCCATCCTCGCCTTCTCTTAGCCAACTCAACATCCTAAAACTCGCATCTCCTAACTGATGCATCGGCTGACCTTCTTTGCAAATGACCAAATCATATTAAGCGGTTTTCTCGCATCTTATCCTCAATTGGAGCTGCACCAATTTTCTTTCTGATTGCATCATTTCGAATTCGATCTTTGCGTGTGTCCACACATCCATCTTAGCATTTTCATTTTTGCTACAACCATTCTCTGCACATGTCTATGGTTCACAGGACAACATTCAGATCCATAGAGCGTAGCAGGTCTCACGGCAGTTGTATAAAACTTTCCTTTGATTTTTAAAGGAATTTTCTTATTACAGAGAACATCAGAGGCTCCTCTCCACTTTAGCCAGCCTGCATTTATTCTATTAGTAACATCTCCATCAATTTCTCCATCATGTTGCAGAATAGATCCCAGGTTTCTAAAAGAATATCTCTTTCGAATGTTATCATCACCAATCTTCACCTCGATTCCTTCATCATTGCTTACATCAAAGGTGCACTCCATACACTCAGTCTTAGCCCTACTTATATGAAATCCTTTAATCTCCAATGCATGCCTCCATACCTCAAGCTTCTCATTTATTCCATCTCTAGTCTCATCAATCAACACAATATCATAAGCAAATAGCATACACCAAGGTATCTCATCCTGAATGTGACTTGTCAACTCGTCCATAATCAAAGTAAAAAGAAATGGACTCAAAGTTGAACGTTAATATAAACCAATGTTGATGTCAAAATAGCTAGTCTTCCCATGCTGGATCCTTACACAAGATAAAGTCCTATCATTATGAGGTTAATGCATAGGACATGTACTTGTCTCTTCTCCAAAACTCTCCACAATATGTCTCGTAGGACAGAATCATAAGCCTTCTCCAAATCAATAAAAATAATTTGGAGGTTCTTCCTTTTAGCTCTATAAATCTCCATTGTTCTCCTCTGCAAATGGATGACTTCAATAGTTGAGTGACCTGGCATGAATCCGAATTGATTTTCTTTTATTTCGGAAACTTGCCTCAACCTTCTTTTGATGCAAATAGGAATCCGGCGACGGCGGAAAATAATTTGAAGGTGGAGATTTTTGGTAGAGAGAAAAATGGAGGGGTTGAGAGGAGAAGGCTCGTCGGAAAAACGAGAGATTTAGGAGAAGAGAAGCGTGAAGACCACATTGAGAGAGAAAGAGAGAGAGGGAGATAGAGATATAATCTCAAATTTTAATAATAACTGAACTGACTCCATAACTAGTCTATCATCCCTTTATATAGGAGGGAGGAGATTACAAAATAGAAATTCAAACTAATTATCCTAAATTGACTCTAACCGACTAACTGACTAATTTGAAACTCAAATTGAAACTAACTACTTTAGAGATCACACCCGATCTCTTATTTAAAATAAAATTACGATGACTCAAAATAAACGTAAATAAAATTAACGGATAAAAAATAGATAAAAATGCGGCCCTATTTCTCCAGTTCAGACTGCATCAACTCTCCTCCGTTTGAAAAATTCGGTTCCCGACGAATTGCTGGATCTGCAGGCTTGGAGGTTGATAAATTTGAATCCGCATTCTCGGTCATCCCATGGAAGAACTGGTGTGGAGCAAATGGCGGGATCCATACGTGCGTGGCGCGAGTGTTTGCGATGTTGACCTCGCGACGGAAGAGCAGGTGTGGCGCACATGCGGGCGTCCATTCGGATTTCATCCCCTTGACATGGTGCTCGAAGAACTGATGGGGCATCTTCATGACGATCAACTCGGCTTTTGGAGAATCCATAGCAAAGTAATAGCACAAGGAGAGTAGAGGAGGAGAGGTGTCCAATGAATGAGGCCATGGGGCCTTTAAATAGGTAAAACCCATGGTCCTAATCCTAATAGGATAAGGAGGCCACCGAAATTTCTTACTATCAGCCCTTCTTCTTAAATATTTCTACAGCAGGGGGGTGGATTGCAATTTTCGTACCCCTTCACTCAAACAAATCTTGTAAGAGGATCTTTTGAATTGCCCCTTTGAATAAGAACTTTTGCATGGGGGAACTTTTATGCAATTTTTCCAAGTTAACTTCCAATCCCAAATTTCATGGGATTTGACTCCCGTGGATAAGGATCCCTTTGTTAGGGATCTTTTCCTTCGCTTGCTTGGTAACGGCGGCTCTATTCGCACGGGCGCAGGTGGACCTCGTGTTTGAGGAAGTTGCGGAGCATAGCGGTGCTGGCGGCGGCTGCGCGTGAGGCGCCCCCGGTGGCGGCGGCGGTTTCGAGTCGCGGGTTGCGGCGCCGGATGCGGAAGGTGCGGAGGGTATTGGTAGTCCTGCGGGATAGGGTCGGGGTGAAGGTTGCGGCGGCGACAATACGGTAGGAGGAAGCTGGGGAGGGGTGAGGGGAGGGTTGCGGGGTGGGCAATGGGTGCTGGAGAGTGGGAAGAGGGGGTTTGTGGGGCGGGCAGCGACGGAGGCTCAGGGGCGGCACGTAGGGTTGGTAGCGGCGATGAGGGTGGGGCATGGGGGTCGCTGGAGTTTGGGGATGGACCGATGGGGGCGCAAGGGCTGAGGCGGGAGGAATTACGGGGCGTGTGGGATTTGCGGGAGGGGACACGGGGGCAAAGGGCATCGACGATGGAGCATGGAGGGAGAGAGGGGTCGCTGGGGTTTCTGGGGAAAATACGGGGTTGGTGGCGGGTGGGAGTGGCATCGACGGGACTGGGGTCGCAGAGGGATCCGTGGATGGTGCCGGGGTTGATTTCGGAGGGATTTGCAGGCCTGAAAATACCTGGACAGCAAGCATTTCGCCGTTTTTTCTTCTGGAATGGCCCGGACAACGAGTAAACCATCATCGACGGCGAGTTCTTCTTCGTCAATAATCTGGACAGCAGCTTCGGTAGCGGAAGATTGTGATTCGGCCGCGCATAGGGTCTTGAAGTCAGCCATCTAATCTTGAAACTTTGACTGGAAATCAAGCAACGTGCCCAACAACTCCTTGTCGTAAGCTTCGTTGGATCGTCGTTTTCGTTTCGATGAACGATGGCCCTTCGTTGCATGATGATTGTTTGAACTTTTGTATCGATCGACAGATCGTGAGGACGATCTGTAAGCCATGCTCTGATTCCAATTGATGCAAATAGGAATCCGGCGACGGCGGAAAATAATTTGAAGGTGGAGATTTTTGGTGGAGAGAAAAATGGAGGGGTTGAGAGGAGAAGGCTCGTCGGAAAAACAAGAGATTTAGGAGAAGAGAAGCGTGAAGACCACATTGAGAGAGAAAGAGAGAGAGGGAGATAGAGATATAATCTCAAATTTTAATAATAACTGAACTGACTCCATAACTAGTCTATCATCCCTTTATATAGGAGAGAGGAGATTACAAAAATAGAAATTCAAACTAATTATCCTAAATTGACTCTAACCGACTAACTGACTAATTTGAAATTCAAATTGAAACTAACTACTTTAGAGATCACAGACTATCTCTTATTTAAAATATAATTACGATGACTCAAAATAAACGTAAATAAAATTAACGGATAAAAAGTAGATAAAAATATGGCCTTATTTCTCCAGTTCACGCTGCATCAACGATCACACGTTCCTAAATTTTCATAGCATGACACATCAGCTTGGTACCTCTGTAATTCAAACAATTTTGAATGTCTCCTTTGTTCTTATAAAGAGGCACCACGATATTCCTCCAATCTTCAGGCATTTTCTTGCTTCACCACATAACATTGAATAGATTCATAAGCCAAGTTCAAGTACGATCACCTAAAACTCTCCATACTTCTACAGGGATGTCATCCGGTCCTACACCTTTCCCAGGTCTCATAACCTTTAAAGTCTCCTCTACTTCCATTATTTGTATCTGTCTGTAGCTTGCACGACTCAAGTAACTTTTACTACTAGCTAGATCACCCAAAGTGATCTCTCTATTTCCTTCCTCAATGGAAAGTTTATGTAAATAATGCTCCCATCTAGTCTCTATATCCTTCTGAGTAACAAGTACGCGACCTTCCTCATCCTTGATGCATCTCACTTGAGAAAGGTCTTTGGTCTTTTTTCTCTTGCTTTGACCAACCTGAATATATCCTTCTGGCCCTCCTTCGAGTCGAGATTTTTGTACAAAACATCATAAGCTTTTGACTTAGCTTTGCTTACAGCCTTCTTTGCTTCCTTCTTCGCTATTTTGTAGTTTGTGACAGTTTCCTTTGTTCTATCCTTAGACATAGTTTTAAAGCATGCCCTTTTAATTTTTAGCTTCCCTTGCACCCCTTCACTCCACCACCAAGCCTCCTTTTGACCTGGAGCTCCTCCCTTTGACTCACTTAGCAACTCTTTGGCTACCTTTCAGATACAAGATGCTACCACCTCCCACATATCGTTTGCACTTCCGCTACAATCCCAAGACGAGTCTTCTAAAACCTTCTCCTGAAGCTTGATTGCTTCAGTTTGAAGATTCCACCATCTAGCTCTAGTGATCTTGGAAACCCTTCTTTTCTTTACCAACCCTTTTATTTGCACATCCATGACTAACAAGCGACGTTGGGTTTTCAAACTCTCTCATGGGATTACTTTGCAGTCTTTACAACACAACTGATCTATTCTCCTCAACGCAAAGTAATCTATCTGTGTTCTAGTTGGGCCACTCTTATAAGTAATTAAATGCTCCGCCCTCTTCTTAAAGAGAATATTTGCTATGAACAGATCATATGCCATTGCAAAATCCAGAATGACTTTTCCCTCTTCATTTCTATCCCTGAAACCATGACCTCCATGAACAATAGCATACCCTGGAGCATCCTTTCCCACATGTCCATTTAGATCTCCACCTATGCAAATCATCTCTCTTTGTGGGATTCCTTGTAAAATCTTATCCAGATCCTCCCAAAAAGCTTGTTTAATCGAGAGCCAAGTTGTAAACAGAATAAAAATTCAATCCTATAGAGCTTCTTCAATTGGTATGAATATGCAATGAATGGTGGATATAAAAAAAACCCTTTAGAGTGCAAACATAGGATGTGCTCATCTGGGAGCATAGTTGCAAAAATCTATGGACTAGCTTAACTAGTTGGTTCGACTAGTTGAGTTAGTGTTATGGCTGACTTGTTATTGATTAGCCGGTCAATAGTCAATCAACTGACTAGTCGATCGATATTTTTCGACAGTTTGTATTTTTTTCTTTTTTAAAGTAAAACTTAATCAACTGTCTAGTCGATCGATGTTTTTTGATAGTTTGTATTTTTTTTCTTTTTTAAAGTAAAACTTACTCTAAAAGTTCAGTATTTGATTTAAATTGTTATGTCATTTTTTCTTTATAACATATAAAATATATAAAAATACATATACACATGAATATATATATATATATATATAAATGATTTGTATAAATTGTGTAGCCTTCTCATACTTAATGTAGGATCGGCCACATGGATTCTTGCTCCATGTTGAAAGATCCAACTATTTTTACGCTAGCTATCAACTACCTAATACAATTCCCACAAGGAGGGATTCGAATCTTGGTCTTTTATGTGGTAGGCGCACTACAATACCACCAGACCATTGAGTGGGTACATAAAAAAATTAAAATACAAAATTGACTATCCGATTAGTAGGCCGACTGCCAATTAATCTTTTATTGGTGATCCTATTGACTAAATGCCGACTCTTGACTTTTACAAGTTTGTCTGAGAGTGTATGCACTAGAGTGTCGATGCTGCAATTGATGTATAGTTTTGTGCGTGAGTGTTGTATGATTGTATATTCTTGTGTGTATTTGCAAATTGGGTCCAAGTTCTAGAAAGGTATTATTGCATTATATACTATTAAAATAGCCAGGGCATTAGTTTGTTTTTTCAAGAAAGAACGCTAAAACAAGAACTAACCATTATCATGTAGATACATATCAAACTGCATCATGTTATGTTGAAATACAGGTTAGTGATTCATAATTAAGCTACGTTCTAGAAATCAAGAAAAAGTTTACTGGTAATTAAGATGTTATATCGGTAAAAGAAGCTTCTTGAAAAGATGTGACAATTCAATCAGTGCACCGGAGGTGGCCTAATATTGAGGTAACATGATGTATTCATAATTGTGATTTATACCGATATAATGATGGTGCAGAGTAAGGAAGACATGGAAAAATCCCTTTAAGAGATACATACGTTCCAGATGTTGCATTGACGATCCCTCGAAAATCGCACTCTATCGAGGATTTTCGTCTGCGTCAGCAGGTGGCTGTCGTTGCATTGATGGTTCAACACCCTCATATTCTGATCGCTTCTGTGGCCTGCGATGATTTGTTGGAGATCAGTGAGAGGTGCATTAGACCTTTCTTCGTAAATGATTTTGCTGGTGACATGGTCTCATTGGATTTCACGACAGTCTGTGTGCGCGATCTTTTTGGATTCTGAACATGGCCCAAAATTTTGACCAAATATAGTAAAATTTCAGTGAAACTTCCATTTCTGCAAGTTGATGAAATTGAAACCACAACACTGGAGTTTGACAAGACTTATTTAATGATTTTGGCCGAAATGGGTGAAGCTAGCATGCTGTTTACGTCTCATCGTCTTGAGTATTTTGAGGGTGCAGTAGTCGATATCGCGAGGGTGATAGAGATCACCTTGGATGGTCTGTGACCATGAGATGGCATTGATGTTGTTATTGTGGTGGAGGGTTGTTATGCGAGTCAATTATCCGAAGCGATTCATATTGTTGGTAGAATGGTATTTCGGCTGCAACTGGTTGAATGCTTCCACGTTCCACCCAAGGTTCAGGAAAGCGGTATGCGTATGCGTTCGGACAGGTCACTGAATAGCGCTTAAGCGGTATGCGGGGCATATACGAGGTATATGTGGTTCTATGCGGTTTCCTAATTTTTTATTTAATAATAAATAAATATATACAAAAGTGACTGCAACAGAACTAAATTTATGTATAATTGTGGTCCAACAGAAGATCTAAGAAAAATAACTTTCATATAAAGTTCAAAACAATCTCTATCAATCAAATATCAATACTTCAATAGAACGGTCAGCACACAAAATAATTGAAAACAATCAACTAAATAAAAAAGTTAGCGCACAAATTGCCTCTATTGTTGAATATAATGCCATTTATCTCTGTCGTTATATTTATAACTGATCCTCTATCAAAAGTACCAACCTTTACATATAATATATTGCATTCAAAATAACTATTACTTGACTAAATTAGTTTGCGAAATTATTAGTATATTATTCTTTTTCTTCCTTGCGTGTTTACTCCAATCTCGCAGTACAACTACTTTGACGATGGATTTAAATAGTCATGGAATGCATGTTTAGCATACATGCAAAAGTAAGGAAACATGGCACGAATAACACAACAAAACATGGCACAAATTAAAAAATAATAATAAATAAAAAATGTGTATGCGGTCGCACGGGTCGCTTTCGTGAACACTGGTTCCACCGCCATCCATCCCAGGACCTCCTCCCATTTTTGGTTTCCCTATGGATGATGACCTAAAAGAGGAGTTTTCTTCCTTTCCGGCATATGACCCAGTGGGTGTGTCATCTGACATGCTTGGGGATACACATATCCTGGTGGTGAATCCTTTATTTGGATCCGACTACCCAGGATGCACAATTTCGTTAGACCTCAACTTCCTTTTAGACTATGATCAGGGATGCAACTTAATTCCTATCAGTTTGGTTCTTCTACATAGCCATTGAGTAAGGAGTCTTGTGGTAGTTCACTGGAGTTCGTAATCTACCCTCGAGGAATCCTGAAACTATTGTCGCATGGTTCAAAGAGTGTAATAACATGCTTTTAGATCTCGAGGTCCAACGTCTCTTGCTCCTAGCATCTGCAAGTTGATCAATGGAAGGTGTTTGTTCGTCAACGGCGGCGATGGTCGTTGGGTCTTTGGCCACACGTAACAAGAGCCTCAGTTGTGGAGGTGGCTAGTTATCATGTGCCTGCAGTGGTAACCAGATGAGGACTGTTGAGTAAGCAGAGATCTTGATAGGCACGCAAGCCGTGAGAAGGCACTGAAGAAGCAAGGTGTGGTTGCAAGTTGCATGGGGGTATTGTTGGCAGGGCTTCCCCAACTATTGAAAGATGAAGATTACGTCCTGTAATATTTGAGGCATCGACCAACCAGAGAAGAGGGCGGCGAGGCTATTACTAGAGTCTTGGAAGGCATATATTGTGTGCTTACAGGAGACATAGCTAGAAGAATGAGATAGATATCATAGATTCATTTGGCTTAAGGTGGTTGGCTCCTGTTGTTTTGGGTACAGAGCGATGCTATATGTTGGTGCCATCGATGGCATGCTATTTGTATGGAATAGTAATGTGACGGAGTTGGTGGATTCTATGCGAAACCCAAGTCATGTTTGTTGTGCTAAGAAGGATCTTAGATGGTTTCCTGATGCTGATATCTGAGGTGTATGGTCCTACAGGCGACACACATATCGATTGCTATGTGGGATGCGCTTAGATTGGTACGCGCAGTTTTTCAGATCTGGCTTGGATTGTTGGTGGTAATTTCAATGTCACTCTGCTTGCGGCAGACTTTGGCCTGATAGGGGAGGAATGGAACATGATTCTCCTTCTTTTGCCTCTTTTGTCGGAGATTGGTGATGGAGGCGTTAGATTATATGCTACGGACCTGAGATATGTCTGGTGGAACAACTAGTCTAGGTCTCGCTTTGTTTGCCTTCTCGGTTCGATTGGCCTTCTGGGGAGCTTCCCTTTGGGTTATGTGGTGTCGATGTCGAGGTCACATTCAATTCATATGTTAATTTGTTGGGACTCGGATGATGGCCAATGCTTGGCAACATTTTCTTTTTTGAGCACTCTCGACTGCAGGAGGAAGGTTTTCGGGAGGTCATGAAGTGGTCGTAGGAGCATGAGGTGACACCGTGATAGGGTCAATGTTAAGGAGAATGAAAGAGGAACTTAGAGCCGTACGCACCATGCTTATTCAGTTTATAAGGGAGTCCCACGAGCCCATAAGCCAACAGAGAGATTTAGTGCAAGCAAAAGTTGGATGTCTTGACCACCTAAAGGATTCCCGTGAGTTGCATGAGGAAGTAGGGGGTCTATCGAGCCCAATGAGTCGGGTCGGCCCCAATTCGAGCTCGAACTCGATAAGAAAAGTTGGGCTCGGGCTCGGGCTCGATAAGGTTCGAGCCCTGGAAAGCTGGTTCGAGTTTGAACTCATCGAGTTCGAGCTGGCTCATGAGCCTCTTAATGAGCCGTGATCCTAATAAGTTCGCTTATGAGCCTCTTAATGCTGGCTCACTTAGGCCAATAGCCCATACATATGATATTAGCCAAAAGGCCATGAAAGGTATGTTTTGTATAAGAGAGGAGCTGGTCTCTATATACAACCGCTATGCCCCCTTCACTTCTCAAGCTCAACCGATGTGGGACTAAAACATGCTCCCAGTTCATGCTTTTATCGAGTTATCGAGTCGAGTCAACCCCAACTCAGGCTTGACTCGATAACCTTAACGAGCCATAAACTCAACTCGAGCTCGGGCGCAATAAGTTTTCGAGTCGGTTTCATGAGTTCTTAACAAGCTGAGCCTGAGTTGAGCTCATTGAGCTCGAGCTCAATAGACACCATTATGAGGAAGAGAAGGTAGGGAGATGCGAGCAAAATCATATTCTTTTGTAGTAGTACAAGAAGAGGGAGATCGAATGGAAGCAACGCTTGAGGCAGAAGTGGTCATGTTTCAAGGTATCGTAGTCAGTCTAATTAATAGGGTATGCTATAAGGACATTAAGCTTTCTCCATCTGCCAACGAACACCATGGAACTTAATGACCAATACACAGTTTTCAACACCTTTTATTTGATCTAGGTGTTGTACAATTACAATGTATGGAGAGACACATGTGGCTTTGTCTCTTGAGAAGCATTATCAATGGTGATCTTGGAACAAGGAGACCAACTTTAGAGTAAGAGTGCCTCTCTGGACGAGGTGTACATGGAAGTCGTGATCCATGGGAGATGTACATGCACGGGATTGTGTGTGCGCATGCAAGAAGGCATGTAGGTGTTTTTTTTGTGTAAGGTGCAATGACGACGCACAAGGCTGGTTGGTCATGCAGAACTTTGTGTGTGTGTGTGTGAACATTGAGCGTCGATGCTGAATGATACGGGTGGTTTGGGGCCTGACAACATCACTAAATGCCCGAGGTGCTTCGCGGGCCTCGACAGTTTTGGTGGAGAGACATGTGGCAGCAGTGGTGTTGATGAGACTAGGGTTTTAGTGGAAGGACGGAAGCTTATTTGGATGGGGTTTTAATCTACTAGTCTAGGACCGTAGTTATACCATGTTGCGAGAAATGAATAACTTTTCTATAATGAGATCTTAGTACGCTCTTATTGAGGAGTTGAAGTCCCAAGATTAATAAAAAGATTATATAAATAGTCTTGAAAAAAAAGGAATTGCGTCGAATACAAATAGGTAATTCACAGTATGCCTTTACATGCTATTTTATTGGAAACTACGGGAATCCCAATTTAGCAGATTCCATAGAATCAAAAAGCATACAAGTAATTTTTGCTGATGTTTGACTTCAGGAGTCTCGGAAACCTAATGAGATGTTAGAAAGGATACATAAGCTTGGTAAATGCTCGAAGCTTTCTTGGAAACTATTGTTCTTTTTTTAAATAATTAGTTGGGTCCCACAAAGTTGTGTCCATGTTCCAATTTTTGGATGCATTTCTGTTGGTCACGACTTAAGAATGATTCATGTCAAATTAGTCTACTCTCTTAAGTTGTGCTTACCATATTTCCTACTCGATTTATACTATATTTTCGATTCACTAATGTGTGCCTATGAGAGGTAAATAAAGGCTATTCCACATTAGATTCAAGAAGTTTATTGTTGATTGAGATATTAATTTTGCGTTAGATCCTTGGGATTTTTGTGAACTGCTTTGAACTTAAGCTGATAACTATGCAGGAAAATAATCGGAGTGAACTTGAAAGAGTAGACAAGGAAATGCATGATGATTTCCTCGAGATGCTGAAAGGATTTGTAATTAATCAGGTATATATACATTCATTTTGCATGGACAGTATTTTGCATTATGCTGCATTGAGGCATTATAAGATCTACGTGTTTCTTCTTTAAAATGTTATTATCTGTCTTGTTGGGAAAAGAGACTTCGATAATCATTCAGAAAAATCCTAGGCTCTCTTATATAGGGAGAGACCTAAAGGGTAAATTACACAGTGGTCTATAAAAGACAAAGAAATAAAGACACAATACATAAAGAGATAATAGTAATAAGAACTATCTCTACACTCCCCCTCAAGGTGGAGCATAGATGTCTATCATGCTCAGCTTGGATGAACATCTCTGAAAAGGTCCTCTGAGCAGTGGCTTGGTGAATACATCTGCAGTCTGATCTCCCGAGCTCACCTGTGTAGTAGATATCAATCCTCTCTGGATCAAGTCTCTAGTGTAATGGCAGTCAACTTCAATATGCTTGGTTCTTTCATGAAAAGCGGGATTGTTGGCAATGAATAATGCTGCCTGATTGTCACACTGAAGCTTCATAGGTAGTGGCACAACAACATGTAGATCTTCTAGTACAGATCGAACCCACATCATTTCCGTGCTGGCTTGAGCCATGGCCCTATATTCAGATTCGACACTGGACCTTGCTACAACAGTTTGTTTCTTGCTTTTCCAAGAAACCAGAGAGCCTCCAACAAAAACTGCGAACCCTGAGGTTGATTTCCGATCCTTAGGGCATCCTGCATAATCTGCGTCTGCACACGCTGAGATAGATAAATCTGTGCCCTTTCTGAATAGCAACCCTGAACCTGGAGAAGACTTCAGATACCTCAGTATCATGTGTATAGCATCCATGTGGACTTGTCTTGGCTGCTCCATAAATTGACTCACCCTGCTAACTGCAAATGCAATGTCTGGACGAGTTATGGTAATGTAAAGGAGTTTTCCCACCATTTCTCTATATCTCCTCTTATCCACTTCATCAGTATCACCATCATACAACTTCATGCTAGGGTCCATGGGAATACTTGATGGTTTGCATCCATCCACGCCTGTCTCAATTAGGAAGTATGTAATATACTTCCGTTGGGTCATCACCAAGCCCTGTGCATTCCTTGCAAATTCCAACCCCAGAAAATATCTTAGGGTTCCAAGATCCTTTGTAACAAACTGACGGCCTAGGAATGCCTTCTTCCTTTCTATGCCCTGAGCGTCATCTCTTGTAACAAGAATATCATCCATGTCGACCATAATGACAACCGTACCTGCCGATGACTTCTGAACAAACAACGAGTGATCTACATTTGACCTCTTGAATCCATGTTGCTCAATAAGGTTGGAAAGCTTCTGGAACCATGCTCTTGGACTCTGTTTGAGGCCATATATTGCCTTGTGAAGTCTACAGACCATCTGCTTCTCCCCCTCAGCAGTAAACCCAGGTGGCTGCTGCATGTAGACTTCCTCCTGTAGGTCCCCATATAGGAAGGCATTCTTGACATCCAGTTGAGATATACTCCATTCACGAACCACAACCACATATAAGAGAATACGAAGAGTAGAGTGTCTCGCCACTGGAGAGAAAGTGTCCATGTAATCCACGCCATAGGTTTGTGTAAACCCACGGGCGACCAAGCGTGCTTTGTACCGATCCAAAGTGCCATCTGCATGATATTTAACTGTGAAGACCCACTTACAGCTCACAATGGATGCATCAGGAGGTTCAGGAACCAAAGACCATGTGCCACGCGACTGCAAGGCACTCATTTCTTCTTCCATAGCTAATCTCCAGCAATCATTCTTCAAAGCTTCCTGGTAGTTCCGTGGTATATCCACGGAAGACAAGGCTGAGGCAAATATCTGAAAGTCACCAGTGAGACGGTGAAACGAAACCTGTGAGGCAAAGGATAAGAGGCACATAGCCGTCTCTGCTTCCGAATAGCAATCGGAACATCAAGATCATCATCTGCTGCACTGGATGGTCTAGTGTCCTCATGTACTGAAGAATCCTGCACATGTACCAAATCTGACCCGTCAGTAGTAATGCCATCTGAACATACCTGAGGCGTGATGGGTGGCTGATGTGTAGCCTGAACAGGACCTGACCGACGCGTATAGAATTTTGGTAGCGGTGAAACGAGAGGCCGTGGAAGGGGTGGAGGAGGAGGTGGTGGTGGTGGTGCTGGCATGGAGGCAGGAACAGGGGAAGACTCGTGTGAACTCCAAGTAGGTGGTGGAGGAACATAGACATCATCATTGGTAGTGGATGGTACTAGTCTGTCACCTGCAGGAGAAAAATACATGACAGACTCAAAGAAAGTGACATCAGCACTCAGGAAGTACTTCTTATTTGTAGGATCATAACACCGGTAGCCCTTCTGAGTCCTGGAATAACCAACAAAGACACACTTGACTGCTCTAGGAGAGAGTTTGTCAAGTCCTGGAGATAGAAGATGAACAAAAGCTACAGTACCAAAAACACGTGGAGTCAGTGAGAATAAGTCCTTGTCTGGAAAAATAAGAGAAATAGGTATCTTCTCACCAAGAACAGAGGATGGCATTCGATTGACCAGATAACATGCAGTAAGAACAACGTCCCCCCAGAAAGAAATAGGAGCACAACTCTAAATCAACAGGGTTCGAGTAATATCTAAGAGATGGCGATGCTTTCTTTCCGCCACATCATTTTGCTGTGATGTATATGCACAAGTGGTTTGGTGAATAATACCCTTTGATGAAAGAAATTGAGAAAGTGAGCGTGTGCAAAATTCTAGGGCATTATCAGTCCGAACATATTTGACTGAAGAAGAGAAAACATTTTGCACTTCATTAATTATATTTTTGATCACATCTCCTGCTTCAGATTTATTCTTCAAAAGAAAGACCCATGATACACGAGAGAAATCATCCACTACCACAAGATAAAATCTGTGTCCCTGATGATCGGGTACACGAATCGGACCCCATATATCTATATGTAACAACTCGAATGGGGAGCTACTGCTCCGACTCTGACGACTTAGGAAGCTCGACCTATGATGCTTTCCCAACTGACATGCTTCACAGCGGAAAGACGAACTAGGAGAGATCTGGGGCAGAAGATGGCGCATTTTCTGGAGCGGAAGGTGACCAAAACGGAGATGCCAAATGTACGGAGAGACTGGTCCGACAGAATGAGAGGAGACACCAGCATAGGAATTCCGAACCAGCCGATATAGACCATTCTGCTCAGAACCACATCCAATCACCCTGCCCGTTAGTATGTCCTGAAAAATGAGAGAAGACGGGTCAAATATAGCACGACAATGTAAGTCCTTCGTAATCTGACTGATAGATAACAAATTCATTGAGAACTCAGGAGCATGTAGGACGTTCTGTAGGTGCATAGTGGAGGAAAGGAAGACCTCCCCCTGTCCAACAAGGGGTGAATGGGTACCATATGCGATCTGTACTGAACGACCATGAGGAATGTCCCTGTAGGGCTGTAGTCTATCTCTATCTCGGCAGAGATGATGTGTGGCTCCCGAATCTATAATCCAGTCTGATATATCATGAGATGGTGTAAAACTGTAAATGCAGTAGATCTACCTGAGGTACTAGCAGCATCAGATGAACTGGCGGAGGCTGTAGCAGCAACATCTGAAGGACCACCCGACGAATCACCAGATGAATGTGGCATAATATCTCGGAGACGTGCCACAAGTTCGTCAAATCGATTATCTGCAGTAGATGGTAAGGGAGATTGAGAATGCTCTGCAACACGTGCCGATGCTGGGAACCCATGCTTAGAATAGCATGTCTCCTCCGAGTGTCATGTGCGGTGACAATATGAGCACGTCTGACTGAAGCGAGCACCCCTTCCCTGGGGTCCACATCCACGTCCACGACCACGACCAAAAGACGGGCCACCTCTCCCACGCGAGACTGCCATCGCTGATGGGGGTGGAGTAGAAGAGCTGGAGGAAACTGGAATGCGACTGAGTCTTCTGTAAACATCCTCCACTGGAGGAATAACTGCATCAGCTAGGATCTGAGACCGGGCGGCATCATATTCAGGATCAAGAGCCGCAAGTAGAACACCCACCATGGTGGCATTCCGAAACGTCTTCTGCTGTTCAGAAGTGGCAGTGAGTGGAATGGTACTGTATAACTTCTCAAACATCCCTCTTAGGGATGTGTATAGGGAATGGAGAGGTCTGTCGCTCTGCTTCATTGTGAAAATGTCATGCTGAATCTGCAACATCTTGGTGTCATTTCGCACCTGCGAATATGTAGCGGCGAGAATGTCCCACATCGCCTTGGCAGTGGGCTGATGGAGGACGTCATTAGCAATCTCCATCGTCAATGTACCAGACAACCAGTCCTTTGCATATGAGTCATCAGCCTCCCATGAGGCATATATCCCTGTCTTCTCTGCGGGCTCATCCTCGGTAAGAATGTGCTTCTTACCATTCGACTTCATGAGGCTCATGAACTGCATAGCCCAGAGCTCATAGTTAGACCCGTCCATCTTCACTATTGGCGCATGACCTTTGAATGCGCCGGTGGAGGGCATATCGACCTTCGATTCTGATATACTGCCGCTAGAGAAGAACTAGGGTATGCAGACACGATAATGAATGTCTACACCAACTGCATCGGATTTGAGTGCGTATGTAGACGTTACGCACTCAAATCCATATATCAGCCGAAGAGACGAGGTGGACTGGGGCACGCCTTAGATGAGGCCTACATCCCTCGCAGCGGCAAGGATGCCGCCTGGTATGTGTAACATCCGGATCTGAATGAACTGAAGCTCCTGTCAAGAAAAGGATGTTGCAAGCAAGTTTGGATCTCCAAAGTGGAGATATTCAAAGGTACATATATCTCTCCTCTTTGTTCTCATTAAAGTCAATGTTGAAGTTTCTAATTCAGTTTTTTTTTCTATGTTGCTATCCATCAGGTATTTTATCTATTTTTGTATGTTAGATAAAGCCACAAAATCCTTCCAAACTTAAAGGATCAAAGGTACAATCTTTTCCCCTCTCTTGCTGCTTTCCATGCATGGTCTTTACACATTTTGATAGTAATAGGTTGCTTGAGAGTTGTATATTCTAGATATGCTATAACTGGGTTACCATATATTATAACATGTTGGGAACAAAAACCATGAAAATTTGACTCTATAATACTTGTGTATTGCATGTGGCAGAAGATAGATTGCACTTTCATCTAAATTCTAATTGTATATTCCTGGTTAATATGATGTGAATACATAAATAACATCTCAATACTAATAATAGAAGTACAAACGATTCCCAAGAACATTTAAACCATTGTGAGATATACATGAGGGTCGGTAAAGGCAGTGATATCATGTTCTGCACAAGGGTCATTGGAACTAGAGTTTAATGTAAGGATATACAACACTAATGAAGCCTATAAAGAAGGTCATCATACTTATCTCTTGAGATGGTATACATAGAATCATGATATCATCAACATCTCAAAAGACTGTTTGATGAGCTACAAGTTTATTATGCTTTAACCAGCAACAATCTTCTCTATGGCCACTACATCTAGAAAAGTAAAATAATATGTGGCTCATCTCGATGTAAAACAATCACGGTTGTGGGCATGAGTGGACCTAATCTGTCCCTCCTAGAAGAAGCAACCATGACAGAGGTGGTCTCACCTTTCTTAGGTGTATGAAATAATATAGATAATATACTCAACTTAATATGTACCTCCTAACTAGAAGAAATCTTTGATATGGTAATCCTTTGTGACAACACGACCTCATATGGAGATTCCAGATCCGGAAGAAAAAGATCAACGATCAATGGATATCTGAACAGTCCATGTGTTGCACATATACAGACATGTGTGTAAGAATTTAGCCTTTTAAAACTAGAATTCCTAGCATAGCAGTATTCAACTAAAGGTTGGGTATTCTGCTTCATTTTAAACATTAGACAAATCTGCATAATGCAAGCAAAATTCTTCTCTTCAGAGTATAGTCAACTTAAGAATCTGCCACATTTTTTTTCATGGTTTTTGATGCACAATATCTATACCGGTGGAGCATATTCCATTTTATGACATAATCAGTAGATTATTTCAATGGAGCATATTCCATTTTATGACATAATCAAGAGATTATTTTCAATATTAAGTATTCTGAAATCTGTTAAATATATTGTTATCAACTTAATTGGATTCTTAATCTCGAGAACAATCACAGAAGGTCTATTTCAACCTATTGAAAATGACGAAAGATAAAGAATTTAACTATGATCCAGCTTAATGATATCAAGATCGCGTAATTAACCCGACATATTTTTTTTAGCAAGGGTAGGAAGATATAAAGTAGCTAAAGGGGTATAACTCTTGGCTGGGAGTTTGATACATCCAATTGGGAGGGTTTCTCAATATCTCTTAGTAATAGTGATAAAGAATCGAAAGATGGCTACGGTGGATAAGTAAATAATAATCTCAATATGTTAGCATTATTAGAATGACTTGAGATCTAGTGGAAGAGAAGATTCAGGGTGAAATTTTGCAGTGCCAGGAAGGATTGCATCGACCATCTTTTCATCTTTTGTTCATTATATTAGGGTATTTTCATACAAGAGACTTATAAAAATTAGATCAAGAGTCTTGCCACTAAATTACGAGTTAAATAACAAAAGTAAAATTTCTACATTAAATTAAATTTTAAATTCAATTCCAATAAACAACTTATGATCTCGTGGTTTGAAAAAGGAGTTCATTGAGATATTTTCATAAATCTAGATTAATAAGCAAGCCGCCAATTGATGAGATCATCTATGATCAATAAATGAAGATCTTTGTGATCAATCATTCAAAATCACTAAAGTATGAATCACTATTCAATATAATTATCAACAAGATACCTAGATCTGTAAAGTTGACTACATCAGAGTTCAAGAGAGGATGAGAAATTAAGTTAGTGATGATGATTCAATGATGACTAGTAATTAAAAGTGCCAGTCATGGTAACCTTTACGCCTGACTGTACGAGGGGGCGGTGACCCTCAGCTGGGCGGAAGATTAGGAAGCCCAGTTAGGGCAGCGGCCGCCTCGTGCGTGGGTCTAGGATCCCAGTCTTTTTCTCGGTTTTTTCGCGAGCGCTCGCAGTTTTTACGCCTCTCTGGGATCCACAGGTTTTCTTTTAAAGACCAGTTCCGCTGACCCTTGTTCTTTAGGGTACCTAGGCTGGAGGACCCTTGGTTTTAGTTTTTTGAGCTCGTTGGCCCGTACCGGTCGGGCCGGTTTTTCTTTTAGAGCGACTTTTCTAGAGAGTCTCTCTCACCCGTCTCAGTGGCGTAGTTTTGGAGTAGACCTATCCCTCTATTGGACCGCCCTTCCAATTAGAGGGCGAGACGGAAGAGCCTCTTTTATAGGCTACTTCACCGCTTGAGTTTTATTTATTTTTCGCCAACAGACTTGGCGATGCTACATCTGAATCATCCATATATACATCTGAATCCTCTATGGCTACCTCTAAATCAGTTACAGTTGAATCTGAAAAAGATACATTGAAATTGGATTGAGTCACAATTGAGTTGGCTAAAGTTGAATTACAGTTGAGTTGGTTTCCGTTGAACTAGTTACTTTTCTGCCAATAATTCCTGGCAAAGAGAAAAGACCATATCATGAAAATCATCCTTATCAGACTATCTACTAGGCTTGAGAAAAACAACAAGAAAAGAATCAAAACCCCATATCCATCATATACTCTTACTATGATCAATCCACAAGATTCTTAAACATCTTTATAAGCATTATAGAGATAATGATTATATCAGAGTCTCATCATTATATTCTCAAGACCAGTCAAACTTGTATTATAATTAATAGAAAGGCAATGACTTAAATATGGACCACATGATATTGGTATATAAATGATTAATGTGGGTAATTAGTGTAGGATGAGTAGACTGGGGTTTTATATACCAAACAACTTGAAAGCCTGTTTCATTGCAAGTAACTTTAAATTTTAATTGTCAAGGCCAAATTACTTGCTTTCTTTTGGAACCACAAAATTTCCTGTTATTTTTAATTAATTAAGATTTACTCAACATTTGTTGATGTTCTTTTCTCCCTATTCCATGGATTGCAGGCAAAATACCTGCACCGTTGTATTGGGAGAGTTGAATGTCAGTTTCTGAAGCAAAACATAGCAGTGTTATAGTTGTTCATGATATTTATGCTTTTATTTCTCTTCTGATAAATTGGGATGCATGTACATAATGCAATTTCTGTTGTTACACTGATATGGAAAATTATGCAAAATAATAGTGACATAGTGTAGTCCTGTGGCTTGTTATTAAATTTGCGAATGTCATCTGTATAAAAAAAAAATTTCCCTGATTTTCAGTATTCTAATGTGATCTTGAATGAACATGATACTACGGGTGATATGTAAACGGGTATCCAGATCCCTTAAGGAGCGGGCCTCACAGTATGCCACGGTTGGATCAGCGCGGCAGGGATGTGCGCGGCGAGGGGGGGTGCCGCCTGGGACGGGTCGGCGGCTGGCTGGGATGCCGCCTGGAGTTCTGCGACGGGCTGGATGCCGCCTGGGGCCTTCGGCGGCTGGCTGGGATGCCGCCTGGGGCCTTGGGCGGCGAGCTGGGGGCCGCCTGGAGCTTCGGCGACGGGATGGAGAGCCGCCTAGGGCCTTCGGCAGCTAGAGAGAGAGGCGGCGGGGAGGAAGCCGCTGCAGAGGGAGGGGCGGTGGGTGGAGAAGCCGAAGATCGGCGTCGAGAGGGAGAGGGCGGCGGCTGGGGAGGGGGCGGCGGATGTGGAGAGCCCTAGGGCGGCTCTGATACCATGTTAGGAAAAGAGACTTCGATAATCATTCAGAAAAACCCTAGGCTCTCTTATATAGGGAGAGACCTAAAGGGTAAATTACACAGTGGTCTATAAAAGACAAAGAAATAAAGACACGATACATAAAGAGATAATAGTAATAAGAACTATCTCTACATGTCTCATTTAAGAAAAATAAGTGTGATCTTACACCATTCAATGTGGAAGACCTCGGCTTGGTTCCTTTTTGGTTACAACAAAAGGATGGTTACCAATTTTGTTGCTTTGGAAAGGGTGACTATTTATTATGTTATACCAATACATGCTATGCACAAATATGCCTGCAATTGCCATACAATATATGCATAATTATATCAGCAATTAGATTTTTCGTCAAAACAACGAAACAACTCAACAACAACAAAGCCTTTTCCCACGTTAAGTAGGGTCAGCTACATGGATTCTTTACCTCCATTCAGATCTATCTTGGATCAATCTCGGGCTTAGATCCAAAAAACTAAGACCTCTTCGTATAATCTCATTCCAACACTTATTGATCCTTCCTTGCCCTTTCTTAGCCAGATCAACATCCCAAAACTCACATCTCCTAACTGGCGCATCAGTCGACCTTTGCAAATGGCCATTATCACCTTAAGCGATTTTCTCGCATCTTAGCCTCGATCGGAGCTACATGTGATTGCATCATTTCGAATCCGATCTTTACGTGTGTGTCCACACATCCACCTTAACATTTTCATTTCTGTTAATGCCATTCTATGCACATGTCTATGGTTCATATGCCGACATTCAGATCTCATGATGCTTTGTAAAATTTTCCTTTGATTTTGAATGGAATTTTCTCATCACATAGATCAGTAGAGACTCCTCTCCACTTTAGCCAACCTGCATTCATTCTATTAGTAACATCTCCATCAATTTCCCTATCATGTTGCAAAATAGATCCCAAGTATCTAAAAGAATCTCTTTTTTGAATGTTATCGTCACAATCTTCACCTCAGTTCCTTCACCATTGCTTCCATCAAAAGTACACTCCATATATTCAGTGTTAGCCCTACTTATACGAAATCCTTTAGTCTCCAATGCATGTCTCCAGATCTCAAGCTTCTCATTTACTACATCTCTAGTCTCATTAATCAACACAATATCATCCGCAAATAACATAAATCAAGGTATCTCATCCTGAATGTGATTTGTCAACTCGTCCATAATCAAAATAAAAAGGAATTGACTCAAAGCTGAACCTTGATGCATGCCAATGTTAATGTCAAAATAATCAGTCTTCCTAGACTGGATTCTTACACAAGATGAAGCCTTATCATACATATCGTTTATGAGGTTAACGTATATAATATATACTTGTCTCTTCTAAAAAACTCTCTACAATATCTTCCGTGGGACAGATTCATAAGCCTTCTCCAAATCAATAAAAATCATATGGAGGTTCTTCCTTTTAGCTCTACAAATCTCCATTGTTCTCCTCAAGGCTTCAATAGTTGAGCGATCTGGCATGAATCCGAATTGTTTTTCTTTTACTTTGAAAAAACTTGCCTTAACCTTCTTTCGATCACACATTCCCAAATTTTCATAGTGTGACTCATCAGATTGACCTTTTTAATTTGAACAATTTTGATCATCTTCTTTGTTTTTATAAAGAGGCACCGTGATGCTTCTCCTTCAATCTTCAGGCATTTTCTTACTTCTTTAAATAACATTAAATAATTTTGTAAGACAAGTAAAAGAACTAAACAATTATGGGAAAAAATCCACTTTGTGAATATACGTGAGCAAGGTTGCAAAAATCGGTAGTTGGTAATATGTCGGCAGGGTCACTGACTAAGGATTAATCGGCAGTTGGGCGTCTAATCAGGTTTAGTCGGTCATTAGTTGGTTTTGAATTTTTTTAATTATTTTAAATATATAAACTATCTTTTATACATATATTCTTATGTATTTGCATAGATTTGTGCATTTTCTATACTATCATAATGAAACAAAGGAAGTAATTGATTATAAATATAACATTGAGCATATTAAAATAAGTTTGCTTTTTTAAAAAAAGTAAAAAGATAAAAATCTCTGTGTAAAAGTCGGCCGACTAGTCGGCTCGATTAGTCAGGTTGATCGACTAGGTCTAGTCGAGGCAGCTACCCCCCGACTCGACTAGTCGGACCAACATGAGACAATTTTAAATTTCTTATGCCTTCATAATTTTGTGTCAAAAAGGGGATATGGTCCTATATTTGTAACTAATTGTGTGCATGGTTTTGAAATTTTGGCCTTAGAGTCGGTTGAGGCATGTGCCTTGAGAGAAGGTCATAGTCTCAGGTCCTCGATGTTTACAACTTAGCCAACTCGAGCCGTAAGCCTCAGACGACTGAGGCAAGCCTTGAGGTGGTTATACAAGGGGCAATAGCCTCAGTTCTCGTACCTTTTATAACTTATCATTTGCATTCTACTCAACTTACTATTTTATATAACTTTATAATGCTTTAACATCAAAATAAATTTTACAAATTTTATGCTGTACACTTCTTTTTGCAAAATATTATAAATATATAAATTTTAATTCCGATTGTGTTTCGTAATTTTGTAAATTGTCTTCATATATGAGTGTAAACTTCTTTGGGAGCAATTTATTCCTTCAACTACTCAATAAAACTTGAAAATTTAGTTCTGCTGATTAATGGCATTTGTTATGCATTCTTAGCATTCTTACACTAGTATAGCTAGTCATATATATAGGGTTAAATGGGGCTATTTCCAGAGGGGAGTCAATTTAGCTTCTCCCATCTATTTTTTTAATTTTTGATGCTATTTTTATAAAACGCATGGGGGAGGGGGTTAACTTAGATTATAAGAATACATGATTCAAATTTCGTGAAAACATACATTCATAACCCATCCGTATGGAAGGGCTGATTTTAGCAATTCTGAGACCGTTAAAATTTGGTAGGCTTGATGGACGGGATAAGAACATCGAAATGAGATGAATTTTTAATGAGAATTTGATAACATGTTGATATTAGGTGATCTAACCCTCTAGGTGTTTTAAAAAAAACCAGAAGAGTTAAAAGCAAAA
Organism: Ottelia alismoides; assembly: GCA_037367405.1. Classification (NCBI taxonomy): domain Eukaryota; kingdom Viridiplantae; phylum Streptophyta; class Magnoliopsida; order Alismatales; family Hydrocharitaceae; genus Ottelia; species Ottelia alismoides. Next base: position 40,763 of record JAZKJV010009356.1, read on the forward strand.
CAGACGGGGGAAGTTAACTTGGCTCCTCGAAGGGGTAGCCCCATTTTGCCCATATATATACACAATAAATATGTTATGTAAAGTTGAGGGATTTTTACACCACGTTCCCTACGAACTTTTGCAATTATGTGACAGCCTTTCAAACTTCATATTTACCTCATGACCCATGTAAATCTACTTTGTCTTACATCACAATCATTGCTGTCAATTTAATTCTTCTTGATTTTATCTTCTTGAGCTAATCTAACCATTGGAAAAATCGAAGGTTAATCTTAAAATACAACAACAAAGCCTTTTCCCACAATTACAAAGGTTGATCTTAAAATAAAAATAAAAATTAATACTATTTATAGAATGTTTACTTCTGTGCTAATCTTCTCTCCCAGGTCCTTTGGTGCCCATGTCATGGCACGACAGTGATAACAGGGGGCGTACTGGCGACGATAACCACCATGATCAAGGTGGCTTGGTGGAGCAACAACAAGGTCTTGAGGTAGAAGACCTTGCATTGGCGGTGTTGGGTAATGACAAAGATTTGAGATCATGGAACTATACTAGAAAAAATCTTGGTTGCATAACACAAAGCATGGTAACTTGCTAATGGGATTTGTAACTTCAGTGGAGAAGTTATTTGCCACCGAGGAATTGTTGGGAAAAATAAGAGACTTGTTTATTCCATACGCCCCGGCTCTCTTATATAGGAGAGTAGCCTATGGGTAAAATACATAAAGAGTCCAACGGAAAAAAGAAAGTACGAAACGGTACAAAAGAGAATAACATATATCTCTACACTCCCCCTCAAGGTGGAGCATATATGTCAATCACACTCAGCTTGGACGAACACTTCTGGAACGGCCCTCGAAGTAACGCCTTGGTAAAGATGTCTGCAGTTTGGTCCCCTGAGCTAACATGGAATGTAGAAATAAACCCCTTCTGAATCATATCCCGTATGAAGTGACAATCAACCTCAATGTGCTTGGTTCGTTCATGAAATGCTGGATTATTTGCAATGAATAGAGCAGCTTGATTGTCACATTCCAGAGCCATAGGAAGAGGGACTTTTATATATAGATATGTAAGCACAGCCTTCACCCACATCATTTCTGTACTGACCTGGGCCATAGCCCTATATTCAGATTCAACACTGGATCTTGCTACAACCGTTTGCTTCTTGCTTCTCAATGAGACCAGAGAGTCTCCGACATACATAACAAATCCAGTGGTGGACTTCCTATCCTTAGGACATCCTGCATAATCTGCATCTGCACATGCTGAGATAGTAATCTCCTTGTTTTTCTTAAACAACAGACCTGCACCTGGAGATGACTTAAGGTACCTGAGTATCATATGTATAGCATCCATATGTACCTGACGTGGTTGCTCCATGAACTGGCTCACCCGACTCACAGCAAAAGAGATGTCAGGTCTGGTAATAATAACATAGAGAAGCTTGCCCACCAGTTCTCTGTATCTTCTCCTGTCCACCTCATCAGTGTCGTCATCATATAATTCCATACTGAGATCCATGGGTGTAGTGGCAAGTCGACAATTAAGCATTCCTGTTTCACTCAATAGGTCAGTGACATATTTCCTCTGGGTCATTACCAGCCCGTGAGGATTTCTGGCGAATTCCAGTCCCAAAAATATCTAAGAACTCCAAGGTCCTTGGTGACAAATTCGCGACCCAGTTATTCTTTCACCCTTTGAATTCCCTGATAATCATCACCTGTAATCAAGATATCATCTACATACACCATAATTGCAATAATACCTTTGGGTGTCTTCTGTACGAACAAGGAATGATCTGCATTGGAACGTCTGTACCCTTGTTTTTCAAACAGGTCTGAGAGCTTCTGGAACCAAGCTCTGGAACTCTGCTTAAGGCCATAGATAGCCTTATAAAGTCTACACACCTTATAACACTCCCCCTCAACAGCAAAACCAGGTGGCTGTTGCATGTAGACTTCCTCCTACAAGTCACCATATAAGAATGCATTCTTGACATCTAATTGGTATAGTGGCCAATCATGAGTAACCGCAACAGAGAGGAGGATCCATAGGGTGGAATGGCGAGCAACCGGTGAGAATGTATCAAGATAATCCACCCCATATGTCTGTGTAAAGCCACGAGCAACTAGGCGTGCCTTGTATCTGTCAATGCTGCCATCTGCATTCTGCTTAACTATAAAGACCCACTTGCATCTCACTGTAGACATATGTGGGTGCAATAACAAGGCTCCAGGTACATCTTGACTGGAGAGCAACCATTTCCTCTTCTATGGCTAAATGCCATCGACTATCCTTCAACGTATCTTGGTAATTTCGTGGAATATCCACCGCCGATAATGCAATGACAAAGCTCCTGAAATCTCCATTTAAGCGATCAAAAGACACAGTGGATGCTATTGGATATGACACGCAGCTGCGCTTCTGCTTCCAAAGTGTAATAGGTAGATCCAAATCACCTGCCTCATTTGGCCTCTGTAACACATCCTGCTCAGGGAAATTGTCAGATCCATCAATATTGATAATATTCTCAGAGCATACCTCAGGCGGGCTAGATGATGAGCGGTGACCATGAGCAGAAGCAGGCCTACGGGTATAGTGGAACGGCAATGGGGAAACATGAACAGTAACCGAAGGTGTAGGGGATGGTAGTGGTGGAGATGGTAGTGGTGGAGGCAGTGATGGTGGAGGTGATGGTGGAGGAGGTGGCATGTATATAGCTTCAGTAGTGCCAGAGGATACCAACTGATCACCTGTAGAAGAGAAGTACATAACAGACTCGAAAAAGGTAACATCAGCACTAACAAGATATCTCCTGCACAATGGATCATAACACCTGTACCCCTTTTGTGTTCTGGAGTACCCGATGAAAGCACACCTGACAACCCTAGGAGAGAGCTTGTCAATCCCTAGAGACAACTGGTGGACAAAGGCAACCGAGCCAAACACACGAGGAGTGAGGGAGAACAACTCTTTTTCTGGAAAAACAAAGGAGAAAGGAATCTTCTCACCTAAGACAAACGACAGCATACGATTAATGAGATAACATGCCATTAGAACAACATCGCCCCAGAAAGAATGAGGGGCATGACTCTGTATGAGAAGCGACCTGGTGACATCAAGTAAATGACGATGTTTCCTTTCTGCAACCCCATTTTGTTGGGAAGTATATGCTCAGGATGTTTGGTGGATAATCCCTTGAGTTGAAAAATAATTGGAGAGAGTATGAGAGCAAAATTCCAAGGCATTATCACTTCTCACAATCTTCACAGATGCAGAAAAATATTACAAACTTCATTGATGAAATTTATGATAATATTCCCCGCTTCAGATTTATTCTTTAACAAAAAGACCCAAGACACACGAGAGAAATCATTCACAATAACCATATAAAACCTATGTCCCTGATGATCAGGAACACGACTAGGACCCCAGATATCGACGTGAAACAACTCAAACTTGGAGGTACTACTCTGACACTGACGACTGGGAAAGGTAGACCGATGGTGCTTTCCCAACTGACAAGCCTCACATTGGATGGACGTGTGAGGTGAAACCTAGGGTGACACACGACACAGTTTCTGAAGCGGTAGATGTCCAAAGCGCAAGTGCCATAGTAATGGGGAGATAACAAGGAAGGAAATATCGGTATCGATATCGTTTCGATACAATGTCGATACCGATATATCGCCGATATATCGGCGATATATCGACGCATATCGCCGAAACCCGGTATCCATCAAGGCATTTTCTCCTGTCGATATCCGATATCGTTCATATCGGCGATATATCGGTGACTTGTCGATACCGATATATCGCCGATATATCGACGATATATCGCGATATGGCGATCCCTGGGAGATAGATCCAGCAGGTAGAGAGGAAGCTCCAGCATAAAGGGTCCGACTGAGACGATATAGATCGCCTTGCTCATAGCCACGCCCAATCATGTTGCCCGTAAGGATGTCTTGAAAAATCAGAGAAGATGGATCAAAAATTGCTCGACAATGTAAATCCTTTGTAAGTTTGCTAATGGACAATAAATTCATAGAGAAATCAGGTCCGTGCATCACGTTCTTGAGGTGCATAGAAGGTGTCAGGCTAATCTCCCTGACCATTGATAGAGAATGCGTCCCATTGGCAATAACCACAGTACGGCCTGGAGGGACCTGTCGGTAGGCTGTAAGTAGGCCTTGATCACCACACAGATGATGTGTGGTACCAGAGTCCATAATCCACTCTAAAGTATCTGATCCACTACTGCTAGTAAACGCATAAGTGCTACCTGAGGTACTGGTGGATGCAGAAGCAGCAACATCAGGGTGACTATCAGAAGCAGATACTGATGTAACTGGGCCATATGGAGGAATAATGCCCCTCAGACGGGCTACAAGGTCATCAAAGCGTTGATCTAGAGATGAAGCAGATGGGGGCTCAATCTGTTCAGCTACTCGCGCGGAAGCAGGAAATCCATATTTGGAGTAGCATGTGTCTTCAATATGCCCAGAACGGTGGCAAAAAATGCATGATGGTCGAACACGACCCCCTCTACCTCGAGGTCCACGACCACAGGACTGATGATGACCTCCACGATCTCGATTCACTGCCATGGCTGAGGCAGTCGGATTTGCAGTGTATGAAGGAACAGTAATGCGGCTCAGTCTGTGAAATGCTTCCTCCATCAGAGGAATGATGGAGTCTGCCAAGATCTGGGAGCGTGCAGCCTCGTACTATGGATCTAGAGCCGCCAAAAATACACCAAACATAGTGGCATTCCGGTAGGTCTTCTGTTGCTCAGGGGTGGCTGTGAGAGGCATGAAGCTGTAAAGCTTCTCAAACATTCCTCGTAAAGATGTGTACAATGAGTGTAAAGGACGTCCATTCTGCTTGATAGTAAAGATGTCATGCTGGAGTTGCAGAATCTTCGTCTCATTCTTTGCCTGGGAATATGTAGCAGTCAGAATATCCCACATTGCTTTTATAGTGGGCTGAAGGAGAATATCATTGGCAATCTCAATTGCCAGGGTTCCTGATAGCCAAACCTTGGCATATGTATCATCTGCCTCCCATGAGGCATTGACCCCAGTCTTCTCAGCATGCTCTTCTTCGCTAAGAATGTGCTTCTTATCGGTTGACTTTATCATACTCATGAACTGCATTGCCCACAGTTCGTAATTTGAACCATCCATCTTCACAATAGGCGCTGGACCTCTGAAGACGCCTGTAGATGGGATGTCTGCCTTGCTTTCTGACATTATGATAATAGAAGACTAGGGTAACTGAAGATATGATCGTCTACACAGACATTCACGGGTTTAGTTGCACGTGTAGACTCAAGCAACCAAACCCATTATCTTGGAAACACGAGCGAGAGTCTCCTTTATCACGAACGTACCCTAGGGTAGGCGAACCCTAGGATGTGGGACTGCTCGCACGCGGAACTAGGGCTGGAGCCGCACGCGCACGGGTTCAAGGCTGGGGCCGCACACGCGCGGAAGTAGGGTTGGGACCGCACGCGCACGGGATCAAGGCTGGAGTCGTACACACGCGGAACGAGGGCTTGGACCGGGCGGCGCGAGGCCGAGCTTGGCGGTGGGACCGAGGCCGAGGCGACGCGGCGTTGGAGCCGAATGGAGGAGAGGCTGAGCGCGGGCCGAAGGCGCGGCGCTGGGCGCTAGGGGCGAGCGCGATGCCGAGAAGAGGAGGGGCCGAATGCGGGGCCTAGCGGGGTCGCGAGCGCATGACCGAGAGACGGCGGCGCGCGTGCGCAAAGGGCTCGAAGGTGGGGCTAGGGTTAGGGTTTGGTTTGAGAACTCCGGTCTAGGACCGTCGCTCTGATACCATGTTGGGAAAAATAAGAGACTTGTTTATTCCATACGCCCTAGGCTCTCTTATATAGGAGAGTAGCCTATGGGTAAAATACATAAAGAGTCCAACGGAAAAAAGAAAATACGAAACGATACAAAAGAGAATAACATATATCTCTACAGGAATATGTGGAGGGCTTACCAAAGTTGTCAAATTTTATTTAGTTGGAGAAGTTCTATAAATTTTTTTCAGATTGATCTCAAATCTTCACCTGGTGGTATCGAGGAACATGTGCTTGAGCTCTAGAATCACCAAGTCAATGTCCATTAACTCAATGTTGAATAGCATCACATCATTGAACAAGAACGAGTCACTATCGAGTCCACCAAATTCGGTAACCAGAAAAGAACCCATTACGGATGGAGAGGGCCCATATGCTCTGTTGTATTGCGGCTTGTTGTTAGACTTGTACCTGCCAGAGTTTGACTTGATAATAGAGCAGGGAGGGGGAGTAGCAACGAAGTTGGTGGCCATAAAGCTGGAGAACGACATAGTTGTAGACCTTCACCTCTTCCTTACAGTGTCTTTTGTCCTGAGCCATAGTTGGATGCGACTCGTTGGATCGTGTATCTTCATTGCCCACTCTCCTTATGATCTTCGTCAGACGTTGCGTGATTTCTTCATTTTCCCATCCATCTACTCACTAGAGGCGTGACCTTTCTTAGCCATAATCATTGACTGTAGCGACCTCGTCTGGTGGAGCATGGAGGAGTAAAGGGTAATGTTATGGGAGTAGCACTTGACCCTCTTTCGTGGGGAGATAAAAAAGGGCTTTTTGTTGCACTGTTGGACGTGTTCATCATGTCGAGGTCGATCATAGTGATACGGAGTGTCCTGGTGGCCAAGGTGGTTGAGGGCCTCAACGGTGTACTTGGTGGCCTCCTTGCGTTGCATGGTGTGCACGAAGAAGCCTCGTCTCTATCGCAGATTCGCATCTGTTGCAGGTGGGCTCGAGAGAAGAGTTTGTTGTGGGGGTTTGTGTTGTTTGGAGGGTGGAGAGAGGATGGATGCGTGTTACTGTAACACACCGACCCCCAAAGATAGTCCTACATCTAAAACTCACAAAGTGTGGGTGTGTGTTATAAGTGATGGGGGAATACTACATGACAACTTGGGCTTAATCATTTTAGTGATTGCCAACGGGTCCAATCGGGTCTGAACCCAACAAGTTGTCAGGGCTAATTTTCCTCAATAACAGACCAGGGAGCTAAGCTCGGGACGTTACAAATGGTATCAGAGCTAATTTCACTATGATACTGGAAAGGACTACCTGAGAGGTGGAGCCACCCCTATAGAAATGGGAGGAAAATGCTACTTGGAGCGTACAACTGCTGCTGTCACTGGGAATAAGTGATGTGCCATGTCATAACGAGGACGTTGTGAAAATAAGTGGGGGAGGTTGTAACATCCCAACCCCCAAATATAGTCCCACATCTAAAACTCATGAAACGTGAGAGTGAATTTTAAATGGTTGGGATTACTACTTGACAACTTGGACTTGACCATTTTGGGTGGTTGTCAACGGGTTCATTGGTCTGAACCCAACAAGTTATCAAGCCAGTTTTCTTCGATAACGGATCGGTGACCTAAGGCCATGATGTTACAATTATTGTAAATGTGATTTAACATGATTGCTATATATGCCATCTTTTTGACAGGTTCCATCCAATTTAACATCGAAATCGATGGCAAATTAATCACGTAAATTATAATGCAAGAGTTAGTAAGGTTTGCAGAGGTCGTGGGTAAATATGAAGTTTGTAAGGGTTGTCGTGCAAGTACAGAAGTTTACATGGGCTGTCGTAGATACGAGTTTCAAGAACGCAAACAGATATGGATTGATTTGTATGCGGTCTATGCCATTGTATCCATTTTATATAGATTTTGACGTTCGTATCCGTATCTGTACTTGTATATCCATGTCATATATAGTTATTAATGTAGATTTATTTCAATTATGGGTTATTTATACCTATAACCCTGAGTAATTTCGTAATTACCCCAGAAACCCTTTATAATCACGAATTACACTCGGGACCCTGAATAGTGCTGGACTCTTACACTCATAACCTCGTGTTAACTTCCACTGAATTTTCCGTTAACTATAACAGTATCCGTTATATATTTTGCACTCTATACCCTTTAATTCCCATTATTTACAAATGGCCACGTCTTTTCCTCCTCCAACCAGAGCCTGTTGACCTTCTCCTCATCTTCCAACCAGGCAACCCCCCATCGACCTCCGCCGCCGTCGACCACCTCCTCCTCTCCTGTCGACCATCCTCCCCTCCCCTCCGCCAACATCGTCGAAGCCCCTCTCCCTTCCGGCCAGCCTCCACCGTCCACTGCGAGCAATCCCCCTCCCCCCACTGACCAGCAAACCAAGTCCGATGGTACCGAAACAACAACGCATAAAATAAACAAGTGACGATGGAAACCTAACTCTGATTAAAGCATTTGCTTATTTTACAGACCGCATGGTAACGAGAACAAGAACAGTGGTAAGAATAGGACAAGGGCTCATCCCTGGAAATGCCGCCGCGCACTCTTTCCTCATATCCGACCCTCTGTTCCCCCACCTTTGTCTCCCTTCCTCCACTCTAATTTTTTTTCTCCCAATCCTTTTCCTTATCTTAATCTTGCAGCTGTTAGCCATCATCTCCTCGTTTTGACTTGGGCTTCGACTCCCTTTCTCGTCACCTTCCATTCTTGTCCAGACTATCAACAAGGGATTTGACCGACTCTTCTATGCGGAGATTAAAAAAAGTATCTTCATTTTTGGATCTTCATGCATGGGCGTCTGTTAATGCGACCGTGTCCCCGATCTTGAACAGAAGGCGCCTTTCCGATGAAAGATGCGGTTTTGAGTCTTGGGTTTGGCTCTGATTCCTGGAAATTGAGATCGATTGCGGCGTTTTGTGTTGGTCTTTTGGGTGCTCCTCAGATCCCCAGATTCTCAGATCCCTTCCTCGTCCTCCGAGTAATTAATTTGCACCGCACCTTCAAACCAAAACGCTTCTTGTCAGGTGCGCTGTATTCGATCTTCATTGCTAGATCTCTTGGGGAGACGCAATGCCTGTTTCTTGAAAACCATTGCTGGATTCGTTCTATCTATATTATCCACCCAACTCTGTCCTTCCTTGACTCAAATTTCGGTGATATCCAATTGCCCTATCTGCTCAATTCCCACTGCGGACTCTACCATTTCCAAACTCTGAGAAATTCCCACAGAAACAAGAGCCAAATCTGATTCTGGCGAAAATCTCAACCAATCGGAGCAAAGGCTCCAACTTTACGGAAGTCCCTAGCTACACAATTCCTGAATCGACCCTCAATGGGGTGCATGAGCTCAAGGGAGGCCCGCAGGGACTGCGGCGGGGGCTTCCACCCAATCTCCAGAAGCTACTCCCTCCCCTTCATGCACTCCTGCAGACGCGTCGGCGGCAGCAAAGGGAGCCCCCCCCCCCCCCCACACACACACACCACCACCACACGTACACACACACGCAGCCTCTGCCAGCAAGAACCGCCGCCGCATTAGCCGGCAAGAACCCCCACCGCCTGCAATCCCCCCTCTCTGCAAGCCCGTCTCTGCCTGCAAGAATTTCTTTTCTTTTCTTTTTTTTTCTTAAATTTTGATTAATCCCAACTGTTAGATAGTAGGCTGGTTAGATTAACTCACCCATATGGTCGAGTTAATGAACTACACTAACAGAAGGTTGTGGGTGTAAAACGGAGCATTATTGAGGGTTATGGGTGTAATTCGTGATTATCGAAGGTTTCTGAGGTAATTACGAAATTACTCAAGGTTATGGGTGTAAATATCCCTTCAATTATTTATGACATTATTTATATCTTCTTTCACCATATTTGATAATATATAAAGTATTTCTCTTATTGTCCTTAATCCATATCCATATTACATCCGTATCCGTTTTTAATGATATGCTTACACAATTTTATATCCGTCAACATTAGCATCCACATCTGTACTCGTATTAAAAAACGGACACGGACATGGCAACACCCATATCCATATATGTATCCGATCGTTGCATCCGTACGTGTTTGAGCGGATGCTTCTTTCAAAAAATATATTGATTTGATGTATTTATCAGTTTTCAAGCTGCCTTTATGAATTGCAATGCAGTATATATTGAGTCTTGCATCTGGCTAAATTGGTGGCATGATGCTCATATCTGATGAGCAAACTTGGGGATCTGGGATTCCTAGAGATCATTAAAAACCCATTGTTCGTTGTTTCTTCTAAGCCAAAATAATTACTTTAAATTTCAATGATGCCATCATCGGAATTTTCAAAAGGATGTAGCACGAGTTTTTTTTTTCCAAAAAAGATGGTAGCATCAGATGCTTGGATAACAAGGTATGAGTTAGGTTGATCAATTGGTGACAGTGGACTTCTTTTCCAACTAAATTATCTTTACCATCTTGTGGTGCTGTCTCTTAGAAAGCTTTCTCTGCATATGTGCATATTCCTGAGTAGCTGACTATTTCCAAATTAAAGCACACACTGAGAAAATAAGCTCTCCTTTTTGGGGAAACGAGTAGACAAAGAGAACCTGGAAAACGTCTGATAAACAATTTTGCTGCTGCCCATTATTTATGGGGATGCTCTGCATATCTGAGAAAATAAGGGTGCGTTTGGTTCGTGGGTTATCTGGAGGAGGATAACCCGCTTTTGTGTTTGTGTGTTTGATTGGTGGGTTTAGAGTTGAGAGGGTTTGTGTGATGTGATTGTATTGAAATTTGAAAAAGTAGGTAGTTATTATGATATGATTGTTTTGAAATTTGAAAAAGTAGGTAGTTGTTGTGATACGATTGTATTGAAGTTTGAAATAGTGAGTAGAAGTTGAGTATTTTATGATTTCTAGATGATATGATGGTATAATATATATTTTTTTGATGAAAAGATGGTGGACCCCACTAGTGGTTTAGGAATATGGGTTTTAGGGGGTAACCCACCCAAAGTGAGGGGTAACCCCCCAACCGAACACACCCTAAGTGGAAGCATAAGAAAAGATCCATTATGTTTCGTCGAACATCAGGCAGCTAGGAATGTCGAACATTACTTGTTTCATTATGAAATTCTAACCTTATTTTCAGGCATTTGTATCATCTTCTGTTGAAATTCACGATGTTTCCTTTCATTCTCATTATTGTCGCTACTTTGACATTTGCTATGGAATGATCAGACGGGCTACGCCGAAAAAATAGCGAGCGTATGGGAGAAGGTCTCGGAAGAAACAAGTAAATACACCACGTTGAAAGACTAAAGCCCCTCTTGTACAAGTTTCGCCGAATTCAGAGGAAGAGATGTATATTATACGTCGTCTGACACCTTATTGTGTAGGTTGTTTCTTCACACCCGTCTTCTTTTTTCCGCATCTTCTCGTGTTCATATTCTGCACCTTCTTTCAGCTCCCGTCATTTTTATGCTTGAGATGTTCATGGACCGTTGCGACGGACATAATTATTTTAGAAAGCCTTGCATCAAAACACTTGGCCTATCTCGTTGGGGGGGGGGGGGTCTTCTAAGGTTGCTGGGGGCCTTGTGGAGTAAGCAGTTGGCTGTTGGATGGAACCTATGGCTTGGTAATTTGTTGTGCTCTTTAATATGTTCCTCTGTACTGTTGAGAGGAGATGGGGGCCCTCCTCTACCTGAATTCGGAAAATGGTCCTTAAACCTAACAGCATATCCAAAAACTTGTCCAATCGGAAAATGGTTCTTTGTTGACCTTATCAATAGCGACTTAAGAGTTTAGTATTGTCGATCGATCATTCCTTATGAACTGCAACATTCTTCCCCTTGTATAGTTGTTGAGGAATGACGACGATTTTATGTCGATGCCTCGGTAGGGGTCCCTGAAACTTGGTGACATGGGTACTTAATTAGTCATGCAGATGAATAAATTTGATTTCGTATTCGGGTCTTAGTATCCTTGTATCCTTTTTCAAAGTTGAATATGGATATGAATGTCACTTGAATATGGAAAAATGTCTAGTCGTATACTTGAAATGGAGAGATGAATATGTTTAAAGTTGACAGGGTAATCAATCACTGGATGGACACATATCATCCATCTAGATGCGAATGTCCTATAATCTGTTTTAATATTTTGGGTAAATTACAAAAAAAGCCTCAACTATGAGTCAAATTCACGATCAGGGACCTCATTTTTTGAATGTAAAAAAGAAGGGCTTGATCTTGTTATTCTGTCTCAAATACATGCCTATGTAAGCTTCCATATACCCTTGTATGTCGACGTTAAACCTTGTAATTGAAAGCCTATGCCTTGTTTTATTACACTTGAAAAACGAGGTTCTTAATTGAGAATCGGTGCATAGTTGGGGTCTCTTTTTGTAATTTACCATAATATTTTTACGGTAGATATTGTTAAAAATGTTGTGATGTTATGTATTTGCGAAATAAATTTAATAAAATAATAGAACTAATAATTTCGAATGGCATACATAAAACAAAAGGGTAATTTACATGATAGGTCATCATCTATGAATTCAGTCCCAATATAGATCCCCACCTTTCAAACGCAACAAAATGGATCCAGGCTCTGATTTCTATGTATACTGTTAAAAAGAAAACCTAGATGGACTATAATACCCTCGAATCATTTGAAATTCCTATTCCTTCTCTTTTTTGCAAACCCTGTCACTAGTTTGGAGCATTGGGCCGGGCCGGCCCGGACCCAACCTTGACCCGACCCGCAAAAGCTTGGGTCCGGCCCGAATCCGATGTACAAATGGGCCGTGTCCGGGTCCTCATTTTTCAAAAATATTATTTTTGGGTCAGACCGAACCCGAACATGAAGTACAAATGGGTCGGGCTCGGGCCCTCATATTTTAAAATATCATATTAGAATTAAATTAGAGGGCACGGATTTATAGTCAAAATATATCCAATATTTCCTTCATCCATCAATAGTAATATGATATCGAAACAATACATCCAATATTCATGTGTTATGGATGAATTATATTCATAACAATAAATTGGAATCAAAGTGCAACTTTATGGAATCAAAATAAGTGCTGGTTGAGCTCAGCCCGAGCTCGACCCGAATCCGAGCTCGATCCGCGGGCCTTGGACCGGGCCCGGGTCCTCAATTTGCTGAAAAAAGCGGGTCTCGATCCGGCCCAAAGCTCACGGAAAATTGATGAGTTCGGACCGGACTTTCCTGAATTGGGTCGGATTGAGCCCAATGCTCCACCCAACCTGTCACTTTCCCCTCCCACGTCATTCAGCACGACGAGCTGTGCTGCTCACGGTGCCCAGCTTTTACAGTCGGCCTCTGCAGTACTGCAGAGGATCCGGTTCCCCTAATTTATGTGCTCTCCACAACGAGCCCATTTTCGTAATCGCCGGAACTGATCGGGTGATGGAGCTCAAAGGATGCGTCGTCCCGGTGCGGCTATGTCAATTCTGTGCAATCTGAGAGGTCCCTCAAGATCCAAATAAGAGCATGGAGTGACTTAATCTCTGGGGTTTTACTCCTGGAATTGATAAATGGCAGAAGCGTTTTATTCAATGCCATAGATCGCCATTGCAAGAATTCTTTTTCCGAAGAACGTCAACCATATCTGAAGCACCCGAGATTTTCCACCACCTGCTCTCGACCTCTATTTTCAAGTGAGTCGAGGGTGTATATGACCCACCTCTTCCCCTGAGCATCTTCTCCGGCAAGGATTTCTCCGAACCATCGAGTGCCGTCTCCGAATCCATGTTCCGACCATCGTCACCATCGAAGAACCACTTGTGTAGAAATCAGTGCCGATGTAACCCTATTATTCCGAAATTGAGTATTGAAATACGACGAAATCACGCGACGGCTTTACCGGAAAAAAATCATAGAAGTTGCATATTGAAATCGAACTAAGCAAATGGAATATATATACAAAGAAGCGCATAAAAAGGTTCTATAGCAAGCAGGGAATAAAAGAATCAAAGAATACAAGAAACACACTCTTCTTCTACCTCCCGTGTGATAGATACTAAGCTTCTTCCTTTTTCCCTGCACCACCACCGTCCTCCTCGCCCGCCGTTCCGGAAGTCGTCGCGGTTGCGCTCGCCGCCAGTTCAGGTTTGATCTCCTCTAGCTGCCGCAGCACCTGCCCGACCTCCGGCCTCGCCGACGCCGTTGGATCCACGCAGTGCAGCGCCAGCTTGAGTGTGTTCAGCAGTTCATCCCCCGTGGCCCCCGACGCCTCCCTCATCAGCTCCAGATCGAACACCTCGTTCGTCCGCTCTTCCTTCACGATCGACGCCACCCACTGCGGCAGATCCACGCCGTTCATCGCCTCGCTCGGTGACTTCCCCGTGAGGAGCTCCAGCACGATCACCCCTAAGCTATACACGTCCGTCTTTGTGTTCGCCTTCTTTAGCTTCGATAGCTCCGGTGCACGGTACCCGAGCGCTCCCGCCGTCGCGATCACGTTCGAATTGGCGGCCGTTGTCATCAGCCGTGAGAGGCCGAAGTCTGCGATCCTTGGGCTTGCGTCCTCGTCGAGCAGAACGTTGCCGCTGGTCAAGTTGCCGTGGACAAGGTTTTCGTGGGTGTGGAGGTAATAGAGACCTCTGGCGGTGCCCATTGCGATCTTCATCCTCGTCGGCCAATCTACTGGAGTCTCCGGTCCTCGAGCTGCGTTGGTAAAGCAAAACAAACACGTAATTGGTAACGTCCCGTGTATAGATCCGAGTGGAATCTTAATAAGAAGAGGCGGGGAGGAAGATGGGTACCGTGGAGGAAGGCGGCAAGGCTGCCCTTGGGCATGTAGTCGAACACAAGAAGCTTCTCTCCTTTGGGTCCCAGGTAGTATGCTCTCAGAGCTAGCAGGTTGGGGTGCCTGATCCTCCCCAGCAGATTGACCTCTGCTTCGAACTCCCTCTGCCCTTTTGCTATCTTCTCTCTCAGCCTCTTCACGGCCACCTGATTGCCGTCTTCGAGTGTCGCCTTGTACACGGTGCCGTACGTGCTCTTGCCCATGATCTCGGCGGTGGCGCATAGGAGGTCGTCGGCTGTGAACACGAGAGGCCCGTCGAAATGGACCAGCTTACCTCCCGTGTCGCCACCTGCCTCCGTCTCCGCACCGCCTTTTTCCGGCTTCTCGCCTCGTGCGATTGCTGTAGCGGCAGCAGGGGTCTTCTTGCTCTGTTCGCTCCTCTTCTTCAGGAGGAAACAGAGCATGATGCAACAGAGGAGGAGGAGGACGGCGAGCACGCTGCCGGCGGCAATGAGCATTATGTCCCTGGTTGTCAGTTTGGACTTCTTGGGTTTGTGGGTAACCGGCGGAGGGAGAGTTGGGCGGGTGGTGGGTGGAGGACAGGGCGTGGAGGAGCTGTAGCCGCAGAGCTGGAAGTTGCCCATGAAGGAGGAGGAGTTGAACTTCTCCGCGAGAAGGGGAGGCACCTGTCCGGAGAGGTTGTTGTTGGAGACGTTGAAAGAACTCAAATTTCTAAGTTTTGCAATGGACTTCGGTATCTCTCCTCTGAAGTTGTTGTTGGAGAGATCGAGGCGTGAGAGAGCGGAGATGTTACCAAGGCTCACAGGTATTGGCCCCAAGAACCTGTTGTTCTTGAGGGAGAGGATCGAGAGGCTCTTGAGCCCGTCGACGGTGTTAGGTATCTCGCTTTCAAGATCGTTGTTCTCTAGATTTAGCTCTACCAATGACGTCAGGTTGCAGAGAGAAGCCGGGAAGGTTCCATTGATCTTGTTGTTGCTGACGGTCAGCGTCTGGAGCATGGGAAGCCGGCTCAAGGAGCTGGGTAAGCCACCGCTCAAGGAGTTGTGGTCGAGGTTCAAGGTTTGGAGGAGAAAGGTGCCACCTCTACCACCACCCCACGTATCAGGGATCGTCCCGGAGAGGTTGTTGTAGTGGAGGGAGAGGAACGTGAGGGAAGGGGACCTCGTGAAGCCCTCAGGGATGGACCCATGCAGCTGGTTGTAGCTGAGGTTGACCCTGTAGAGCTTGGTGGACTTGGAGATGGAGTTGGGTATGGACCCAACAAGCGAGTTGTTGCTGAGGTCGAGCGTCTGGAGGAGAGGGCAGCTGCCAATGGAAGGAGGGATAGCGCCGGTGAGGAGGTTGTTGAAGAGGTAGAGGCCCCTGAGGTTGGTGAGGAAGGAGAGGGAAGGCGGCAGCTGCCCGCCGATGGAGTTGTCGTGGAGGCTGAGCTTCCGGAGGCTGACGAGCTGACCGACCTTGGCGGAGATGTGGCCGCCGAGGCCTTTCCAGGGGAGCTGGATGGCGATGACTTGGCCCTTCACGCACTTGATCCCGAGCCAATCGCCGGAGCAGGCGCCGAGGCCAGTGCCGTTCCAGCTGCGGAGGAGGCCGTTGGGGTCGACGAGCTCGCGCCTGAAGGCCTGGAGGCCCTCGTAGTCCGCTTGGGTGATGATCACCCCGTCCCATTTCTCTGCCTTGACGTGAGCGAAGAGGAAGAAGAAGGAGAAGAGGAACCACCATGGGAGCTGCTGCTGCTGCTTCTTCTTGGAGGCGTGGTGGAGGCCTTCATGGCCCATGTTGGTGGGTGACGATGGATGGGGTTTAGCAGTGTGGATGAGGGGTAGGGGGAAGGGAGGGTTTAGTGGGTTGGAAGCAACGGCTAGTTGGGAAGGGTTGGCGGAGATGCGGAGATAGAGGGAAGGGAAGGTGGTGGTGGTGGCGGTCAGAGGTGGCAGAGGGGGTGATGCTAATGCTCCCTGCAACGGCTAGATTTGGCTGTGGGAGTCGAGCCCCACCTGCGCTGTGGGTGCGGACCGGAGGGTGGCGACGAATCTGGTCCGACCCATGCCATTCAGCAACAACGCCTGACCGTGAGCGCGCTTGGAATTAGTGACCTTCCCGCTCCTGTTAACCTTTTACACTCGTCTCTGAAAAAAATGACAGGTTACAGGGGACCCATAAATTCAAATGCTTCTATCGATCCAAGGGGTATCTTTGTAATTTTCATATAATCCTAAATCTTAACACAATGTTGTTTGAGTTGTGCTAGTCCATATCATTTTCGAGAATGGAAAGGGCTTGTTTGAGCAAAAATGAGTAGCAACATTTCGAAACTCGTCTTTATATTTGGGTGTTTTTTTTGCTTTTGACATTTCTGCTTGTGTTTGTTGATCGGATATGTTCCTGATGCTCACTCTCTGATGGTAAGTTGTCACATCGAGCTTGGGACCGCATTGTCGATATCGATGAACTTTAGCTAGGCTTAAGTTGTCACTTCTAAGTTGCTGACAATTTAGTCAAGATTCAGGAGGCCGTTGCAAGGTGAATGTTTTTTTTTGCTGGGTAAGTAAATGTATTGATTGGTAAAGAAAAGATTTACAGTCCTGTAAAGGGAAGAAGTCTGAGAGCCCGGAAACACAAAAATGGGCACCCTATACCATGTACAGTTAAACCAAGATTACATAGTTGTCGTAGATGGCCCAAAAAAGAATCTCAACCAGAAAGAATTAACGTTGAGCCCATTGTAATGTTTGTGGCAGAGGTGATAGAGGCGACAATCCGATGCTGCAAGGAGGAGACATATGTTGTCCAGTGCGAGTTTCTCTCCTTCCAAATTACCCACACAACAATCGAGAAGACAACGCTCCAAAGTATACGGACTTCCTTATCATGTATCCCCATGATCCAGCCCAAAATTTCACGCAGGAGAAGAGAGGGCGGAGGAGTAAGCCCCAAGTCTTCTAGAACCTGATACCAAACATCCGCAGCGAATATGCACTCAAAGAAAATATGATCTCGAGATTCTACATCGGAGCCACAAAGGTAGCATTGACTAACGTGGGAGATCCCCATCCTTTGCAGACGGTCAAGAGTAGGCAACCTGTTTGTAATAGCACGGTAGAGCGCACATGAGAATTTTGCCACAACAAGCTTGCACCAAATAATACTTGCCCAGGGGACCTCTCCCCCCCTATGCCTAACAACGTCAACTGCTTGCGAGAAAGAGTACCCCTTAGCCGAGTTAAGCCATGAATGCCAGTTGTTAGAGATAGAGATAGTGCCCCGAAAGGCATCTCTCTTGCGTAACAGTGCCTTCCACAACACCGAGTCACCCCCTTTCGAAGAAACGTCCCAGAAGGAACAATTATGAAGATACCTCCCGCCTCATGTAATTTGCCCCACAGCGAGTGCTCAACAGTGAGAATTCTCCACGCCCAGGCAACAAAAGTTGCCTCGCGCAGCATAAGCAAGGAGCGGAGACCAAGACCACCTTCAGATTTGGGAAGGCAAACAGTTCGCCAACTAATCCAGTGAGGCCCAGAGCCCTGCAGGAAGTTAGCATACATCTTGTCAATACGGACCGCAGTACCTCAGAGGATAAGGCAACCACTCACCCAGTAAAGATTAATACCAGCCACCACAGAAGAAAGGAGCTGGAGGCGCCCCATCAAGGAAAGGGAAGCAGCCTTCCAACCGCCTAACGACGTCCGAACACGCTCCTCCATGGCCATGGCAAAGGAACCCTGCCATAGGACGAGGCAAGTGGCAGACCCAAGTAGGAGGTTGGCAATGCTCATCTAAGCACCCCCCAACCTAAGAGTAGAGGCAAAGTCAGCAGGGGCAGCTTTAGGCCTATAAAGAATACTCTTGCGGCAATTCATCTTGAGACAAGAGATATCCCGAACGCATCAAGGACCCTAGCCACCACATGGAGGGAGGAGGAAGTGGCCTTACAAAAGAACATGAGATCATCCACGTAGATAAGGTGCGAAGGAGCAGCCAACCTGCCTCTACCAATAAGCTTGATACCCCCATCAGCCACCGCATTATCAACCATCAAGGAGAGAGATTCCATGCCCACCACGAAGAGAAGAGGGCTCAGGGGGTCACCCTGCCTCAGCCCACGCGTACCCTTGAATAAACCCACAGAGCTCCCATTAAGGAGAATGGAGAGGAAGCGGTAGTGATACAGTTCGCAATCCAGTTCACCCATATGGAATCAAATCCCATTAGCTCAAGGTTCCTAAGGATGAACACATGCTCAATAGTGTCAAAGGCCTTAGAGAGGTCCACCTTCAAGCAGGCTTGCAGCGAAGGCAAGAGTTACGCTCAAAAGCACGGGTCAACTCTTGTGCTAAGCGGGTGCTATCGCCAATAGCTCCGCCTCTAATAAAGGTTGTCTGATTGAGGGAGATGAGATCAGGCAAGACATGCGCCATTCGAGAAGCAAGGAGCTTGGTAAATATCTTGTAAATGACATTATAGCAAGCAATTGGTCTATAGTCAGTGAGGTCCCTCGCAACCTCGGATTTGGGCACAAGAGAGAGGAAGGTATGATTAACCTCCCTAACCATACTGCCCCCTTTGAAAGAAGGCCATAACAGCGCATACATCATTTCTCACAAGACTCCAGTGTCTTTTAAGGAAGCCAGCATTAAACCCATCCAGACCCGGGGCTTTGGTAGAGGGGATGTCCCTGAGGGCGGCCAAAATTTCATCATCACTAAATGGTCTCACAAGCCAAACTGACGCATCGTGGGAGAGGACCACCCGTGGAGGAGGAGGATCGGGTCTAGGAGGCGGGGGGGGGGGGGGGGGAGAGCCCCAAAGAAGGTGACAGCCTTGGCGACGACCTCCGCAGCAGTGTCCAGAAAGGCGACCATTCAAGTCCAATAGGTGAGGAATGGAGTTCCTCGCAGATCTACAATTCGCAAAGGAGTGAAAGAATTTAGCGTTTCTATCCTCAAGGCGCAGCCAATCCACCTACTCTTTTGTCGCCATGCAGATTCAAGATCTGAATCCAATTTTTCCATGTGCTCCTTAGCATCAGCCTCAAGCTGAGCCAAGAAGGGATCGAGCGGGCGCCAAGGCATCATTGATAGTCCTTAAGGTGGCATCCATTTCAATAACTTCGTTAAAAACATTTGCTTCTTTTTTGGCCCAATCCTTCACCACCATTTCAACAGCCTTTAGCTTCCTTGCAAGTTTATATAGCGGGTTCCCCACAATTGGGAGTAGCCCAGGCATCATCAACCACAACAGAGTACCCCGGTCTGGAGGCCCAGTAGTCATAGCATTGGAACAGCGGGCGCCTTAGGGCCCCCGGAGCATATCGAATAGCAAGAAGAAGGTGGTCACTAAGACGGCATATAGATCAGCTTGGATTGCGGGAGGAGGGCGAGCCAAGCCTCGTTAACGAGGGCTCGATCCAATCTAGCGACGATGCGGGCAGGGCCAACCGAGGAGTTAGACCAAGACCACGGATTCCCGGTTGCATGGAGATCGAGCAAGTGTGACAAGCATCGACACAATTATTAAAGTCCTCCATGGCACCACGACGAGGAGGAAGCCCCCCCCCCCCCCCCCCAGTTTCTCGGACGAGAATCTAACAGTGTTAAAGTCGCCAATGACCAACCACGGGGCACCATCGGGGATGCAAACGCCCCTAAGGTCCTCCCAAAGGCTCCTTCTCAACGAGGGGCAGTTAGCCCCATAAACTACAGTGAGTACCAGGAAGAGGCCCCCCGAATTAGAACAAGAAAGTGATATGGCATGATATGAGACAGCCAACAGGGTGCAAGACCAAGCCGTGTCCTTCCACAAGACGCAGATTCACCCAAGTTCAGTGTTATTGTGTAAAAACTTCCAGCCAGCCGGGAGAATGGAGGCAAACTTATCCCAGCTCCTAGGCCGAATTTTGGTTTCCACAAGGCCTATGATCTCGGCATTGAATTGACCATTGATTTTGGTCAGCATTTTCAGAAGCTCTCTCTGCTTGCGTGGCCTACAGAGACCCCACACATTACAAGCAATTATAGACATTAAACGACGGGCGATTGGCCCCGACGACCGGATTGTTTGGAAGGGCCCGAGCAACCCCTCTTTTTCCGGTGGGTAACCTGAGTCCAGTTTGGGTTGACCTCTGCGGCAGGCAAAGGCGCTAATTGGTCACCCGAGGGGGCACCATTATTAGGGGAATCGAACCCCACTGGGGAGTTGAGGTCAAGTTCCTCAAAGCACCTGGTTGCCGACTTCCTGCCATGAGCAGGGGGACGTTGCATGAGGGCCTTGGGCCCAATAGGGAAAGCGCAGTAAGGCTTCCCGGATACTCTCCTCGAGGCCTTGGGCAGAGCAGACATGTCATTGACAGGCATCGAAGGGGGGACCGACAGACCGCTTGGACCCATCACAGGGGAGAGGGTGAAGCCGCATGAGGGGAGGGGGAGGCCGCATACTTCTCCGGCAGGGGGCATGAGGGGACCTCGTCAAGATCATATTACAACAAACTCACAACAAACCGACCCACATTTTAACCCTCTATCCAAACATCAAAACACAAATATAGGTTACCCTCTACCAGTTTAACCCATCCTAACTCGCGTACCAAACGCACCCTATGTATCCTCACGTCTTCATATTTGCGTGTGTTTTTTTGCTTTTGATATTTCTACTTGTGTTTGTTGATCGGATATGTTCCTAATGCTCACTCCCAGAGGGTAAGTTGTCAAATTGTCGATGATATCGATGAACCTTAACTAGGCTTAAGTTGTCACTTCTAAGTTGATGACAACTTAGTCAAGGTTCGCGATGCCGTTGCAAGGTGAATGTTGCCACATCCAAGTTGAGATGATCTTGACGAGGTCAGAAACAAGTTGACCAAGATATAATTGCCAGACATGAACCTGATACAATCTTGCTAGGTCCATGGATCTTGGAAAAAATCGCACTATCTTAGGAAAAACCTCGTCGCCTACATCTCTTGATGACTTAAGGATCCCATAGCACACCAAATTAACCTCACCAAATCCCTAAACATGATTGTCAACATATTAAAAAAAGGATGTTCTACTGAACATGGAGCTTCTGTAAAAGGGGGAAAGATGGTCAATGAAATTAACCACACCTTCCTAACCTTAGCCCCTAAAACCAGCTCCCCATCCTCCCAAGGGGACTTTCAGCCTATATCATATTGTAATGTAATTTGTAAAATATTCTAAAAACTTCTTGCATATAGAATAATTTATATCAAGTAACACACGACCATGAAGGATGTCACGTGTTGTCTGATGCGGCGGTGGATCGTAGGCTCCAAGAATTTGATTCAGAGAGAGAGAGAGAGAGAGAGAGGATACGCAAGAAGTTAAGAATATGGTGGAAGATCATTTTTTCAAACTACAATCCTAGGAAAGTCAAAATCAACCATCAACACCTCTTCATATTAGGCGATTTTGCCATTACATGAGTCCCTTGGTATGCCAATATCGTGAATTATCTTGTTAGAATGAAAGTTCTCGTCTAGTTTTGATTTGATGATTTCAGCCTAGAGAAAATGCAGCTTCAGTACTTCCCAAAGTGAAAAATTTAAAAAGTACTCTCTAGTCTCAATATTTACCATTGAGAAGATGTAATAGCTTTTTTAAAAGAGAGGATTGTATCTTTAGGTGATAAATTCCTCAAGAGAAGCACACCAATGTTATCAACCATTGTCATAAGTACGAGGTTGGAGGATATAATTTTGAAAAGAAGAGAACTTACAAAGCGCTTCAATGCTGCCTTAATTGACCAAAGCTTTTCATGGATGCTTGAGCACATGTGAAATGTAATACCGAATTCGGGAACCATAATTCCTAAATATCATATCCTTATACAATCGATTCACATTTGTAAAGTCTTTGATCCTTGGGTGATTGCCTTTATGAGATCGTTCATAGTCTCTCAGACTTATGAGCACATTCTTTGGCTGTTACTTATGTATCTCAATTGGCGAAGGCTATTCGTCCATCGAAAACTGTAGATAGTTGAACAGATTGTCGATTCCTAATGGATACAATTGCATAGCTCATGATCCTCAAAATTCTGATATTGTAAAGGGGTTGTCACTTTATAAATTCTAAAGTTAAATCTTTCATAAGATCTTTACTCCTTGCCACTCTCATAC
Organism: Ottelia alismoides; assembly: GCA_037367405.1. Taxonomy (NCBI): domain Eukaryota; kingdom Viridiplantae; phylum Streptophyta; class Magnoliopsida; order Alismatales; family Hydrocharitaceae; genus Ottelia; species Ottelia alismoides. The sequence continues at coordinate 63,555 of JAZKJV010009356.1, forward strand.
GAATGGTCTAAGATGAAGTCTCCAATAAGGATACAATTTTTTCGAAGATTGTTCGACCAAACAAAAAGAATCAGTCTTTTACAAATATGTCTCCCTATAAACTTGTATAAACAAAAGTCATGACATTTGCTTCGGGAGATCAAGCATAAATCTCTATGAGAATTAAGAGTATCAGTCTACAATTATGAGCTGATTAGTTGAAAGAGAAATGCATTACTAAACAAGCTTGTAGAAAAGAGAAAAATGCAATATACAATAAATCATATTTACAAAATTAAATGAAAAGATAGCGTGATTCTCATATTAGACATAATCAATTCGATCTTATCATAATAATTTTGATGTTTGATAAGGGACTGAAACCATTGCCAAGTGATTACCTCTTGAAATGTTAAGAATAACTAATTGCAGTAGTCATCTCATGTGATTTATCAATAAGATATATTTCACCACTTAAGGTTAACTAGGTAAGTGTACCATGTGTTGAAAGGCCTGTTTGGTTGCAGGGTTGGGCAGGGTTGGCCCAACCCTGGTTACTATTAACAAGGGTACTTCCTCCTCACAGATTACTATTCAGCCACCCCAATCCAGCCCAACCCAACCCAGTCCAACCCAGCAACCAAACAGGCCCTTAGGGAACATACTAATTAGGCCAGTCTCGTGTATAGAGTCCACTAATCCACTTGTTTTTGTATAATTTTATCTTGTTATACCATCTTTAATTCGATATTTGATTTTTATTTTTTATTTTGATTTATTTCTAAGTATATATTTTTAAATTTTAAAAAAAATAGATAAAATAAAATAAAACAAAACTATTTATAATGTACAAATAGAAAAGAAAAGGTTTTAAAAATAGAAAAAGGAGTGATAACAATTTAATAAATCAAAGGTAAAATATTTTGAGATTATTTCTTAGGTATTTTTAAAGTAAGAGAAAATAAAAAATAAAAACAAAACAAAACATGTTTGATTTACTTTTAAAAGGAGATAAACAAAATTTGGAAATAGGATTTATGCAATAAAAATATGTCTAAAATGCAATGGTATTTTTTGAATTCTTCACATCAAGGAATTCCAAAAAAAACTTTTAGATGTTAACAATAAAATTTTGATTTTATATAATTTTTTAATGAATTTTCTTTGTTTTACATTTTTTTATTTTAGGCATTTTTTTATTTTAGGCAAAGTACTTTTTCATGAATTTTAGATGTGATAATCTTCATAGAAAGACACATCTACTTTATTTTTACATAATTTTTGGCAATGAAATGATTCAACTAAAAATGAACAAAATAGAGAAGTAAAATTGATTTCTTTATTTTAAAATATATTAGTGGAATAAAAAATCTCAAAAATTCTCAATTGTAGAGTAAAGCAGTGGCTACAGGCTCGTGATTTTAGTTTTCAAAGATATTGCAAAGTATGCTCGTAATAATTGAAAGACGACAAAAAAAGAGATTTTTACTCCACAAATCCTATAAACTTTATAAATTACCTTCTCAACATTTGAAACATCGATATTCCTTTCTCGACCCCGTAAACTGGCTAGCCCTTACTCCACGAACCCCACTGTCAACTCCCATCCATTTACCTGTTAAATTTAATCGAATTCCTTTAAAATGAGTTACATATTGACCTCTTTGTTTAAAAAATTTGCAAACAATGCCATCCTTCTATCCCTCCTCCTCCTCCTCCACTTGCTCCTCCACCTGCAACTGCAACTGCTCCTCCACCTCTAGCCGCAGCTGCTCCTCCAGCCTCTCTCTCCCTCTGCACCACCCTCTACATCCTCTCTCGGTCCAGCCTCCTTCCCCTCTCCCTCTCCCTCCTCCGTTTCTCCTGCCGACGCCTCCCCAAACCTCGACCTCCTCCTCTCCCCCTCTTCCCCTCTCCATCCTCTATCTCGCCCACCACCGCCTCCTTGACTCCGACCTCCTCCTCTACCCTGCCTCCTCTATTTCTCCCGTCGCTGCCTCCCTGACCTTGACCTCCTTCTCTCCCTCGCATCCTCCCCTATCCCTCCTTTGTTTCGCCCCACCCGTCACCTCCCCGACCCCGACCTCCTCCTCCCCCCCTTCCTCTCCCTCTCCCTCCTCCAGATGGCCTTGCCGATGGCGTGGCCAATTATGACGGTTGGGACAAGGTGGTTGTCTGCCACATGCTCGTCGCCATTGGCAACTGTGTTGGCCAGAATCATGCAGGCCCCTCGCCAGCCTTCTTGACTATCTCAACTTTCCTGGACTATGGGCTAATGCCCCGATTATATAGCATGATTCTCCCATTGACCAAGTGGGGGTCTAGTGTTCTTTCCAGACAAATGGCACGAGAAAATTGATGGATGGGGGACTGGAACGTGGCAGTGGAGGGAGAGACGCGTTTGGAGGGCTGGAGAATAGCGACGACTGCGTGGCAACGTGAGGAGGTGCGTGGAGAGGGTAGGGCCGCTGTGGTGGGGTGAGGAAGATGTGGAAAGGGGCGGTCGTAGCAACAACGTGGGGGGAGAAGGGTGATGGCATGACAATGGCTGGAGGAAAGAGCGAAGGGGTGCAAGGTATAGAGAAGAGAGGGAAAAAGAGAGAGGTAGGTAGTTTGGGAAGGAGAGAAGAGGTGGAAGATCCACATTAATTTTTACCTCTGGTTAGATTAACCCACGTTATTGACTCCGGTAAAAGTAAAATAATGGCAGGGTCTGTGGGGTAAGACGAGCAAGTTTACATGATCGAGGGAGGAATATCGATGTTTCAAAAGTCGAGAAGGTAATTTACAAAATCTATAAGGTTTGTAGGCTGAAAATCCAATAAAAAATTAATTCCAGAGAGCACAAGTATCATTTTTTTTATTAATTTTGGCATGCCATTAGTTTTTATGAGAGCAACAATATGTCAAATTAAGCTTAAAAAAACAATGCCTGGGAATTAATATGAATCTAATAAGTCAAAGTGGTCAACTTCATTAAAAAAATTCATCATAAATCCATGCGTGCTAAAATAGCCTCATACTTTGGTAGAAGGTATATCTCAACTTTAGCAACATCATTAAAAGAAATTAATCTTAAAAGGATCAAAGTGCATATGAGATATCCATGCTTAAACACACAATTCTTTCAACAATTTTTGCATCAACCTTCTCCGAGGTAATATTCTTCTGGTATCTTTTCCTCTTGACATACTTGAATTACCGATAGACATATGCTAGAGCGTATTATAAATAGATTTGTAATTTAGATTAATCGAATTATCTTTGAATGGGAGAGTCTTATCGATCTCTGACTCTTCCTTAAGATATTCTTTTTCATCCTTTTTGGAGCTAACTTATTGAGCCATGAGATTCCCGATTATTTCTTCGAGGAAGAGAGCTTAATCAAGTTCTTGCTTTTTAAATGGCAGTTATCTTTAATTGTAATTTCTTAATGAGTTCTTGTATGAACTTCTCTACCTTGCCTTTGATCGAGTATTCCTTGGCGAGATCCTTGAGTGGATTTATTTTGTTTGTAAACATTTTAGTCATTTCTTTGGCTATTCCACTGGGCTTAATTTTGAAAAACTCAAACTTATTTTCAAGTACATATATTTTCTAAATTTCTTGACTAGGTCGATACCCTCAAGGGTTGCCTTAAGACATCTCTAGATTTCATTGGTTGTCTCAAGTTGAGATATCATTCAAATTCATTCAAAAGTAAAGCACAATACAAAATACTTATAGCCTTGCAGTTTCTTAAAATTGTCCATTCTTTAGTAGGAGTGTAGTTTCAATCTCCTTGATTTCAAGAGTATTGTTGTCTCCATGAGTTTCTATAGTGAAAGATCTCATGTGATGGACTTCAGATGGATCGACATTTTCTTCTTCTTCTTCTTCTTCTTCTTCTTCTTCTTCTTCTTCTTCTTCTTTCTTCTTCTTCTTTCTTCTTCTTCTTCCAGTGTGTGTAATTGGTTTCCTCAAAGCGAGGTTGTCATTTGGTAGCATGTCCCCAACATGATTGTTGGTATCATTTGAACTCATGATTGTTGATGTGCAGAGGCTACATTAGAGACCGGTTAAACCTAGATGCTCAAATACAAATGAATATGCACTCAAGGAGGGAGGGGAGTTGGTGCTTTGTAGAAAAATGATCAAATAAAAAAAATATCGATCGTAAGCATCAGTAAACAACTAGATAAACAATCCACAATACACAAAGAGTTATATAGTTCACCCTAAACAAGGGCTATGTCTCATGCTTGAGCTTGGTCATCATAAGTTTTACAAACACCGACTGTCAAAATACTTCTGCTGTAGTCAAAACTATTTATAAAAACACACACCTTACCGTAATTTATCTTCTACGAAAGAAGAAATACTTTCACATTCACTATAAATATCCTTAATATTTGAATACCTCACCAAGGGTTTATTTTCTATTTCGGAAAATAAGCCTCAAAAAGAATAACATCTAGCTAAGAATAAAGATAAACTACAATATCTTGATGAAGTTTTTCAAAAACATGAACATAATATGAAATGCAAATTGAAGGAATTAGAAATGAAGGCTTGAGAATGATGTTTAGAACATCAAAGAACATAGAGATCAGAGATAGCTTCACTAGAACACTCCTTTGGCTTCCGAACTCACCATAGAATGGCTTTGTAGATTGAGTCTAATTGTAGTATATACAATGTGTTTTTTTTTCTTATTTTTAAAAATCCCATTTTTCTACCTTTTTATAATGGGATATTTACACCCATAACCCTGAGTAATCTCGTAATTATCCCAAGAACCCTGCGTAATCATGAATTACACCCAGAACCCCGAATACGTATTCCGTCTCACACCTATAACCCTCCGTTAGTTTCAACCATTAACTCAACCACATCATTGAGTTAACCTAACCTAACATCGATCAAATGGCTGATATTAAATCAAAAAGAAAAGAAGAAAGAAAGGGGATGCAGGATGGCGCGCGGGCAAGCTGGAGGGCGGTGAGGTTGATGCAAGGTGGCGATGGGGGTTACTGGATGTCTTTGTTGGAGGGAGCACATCGGGGAGGGGTAGGGGTTGGGGGAGGGGATGCAGAGGGGCGGAGCTGTTGCTGGAGGGAGCTCAGCGGGGCTCGGGGCCTGTGCTAGAGATATCGGGAGGGGATGGTGGTGGTGTTGCGACGGGATGCAGTGGGCGAGAGCGGGGCTCGGGGCCTGTGCTGGAGATGTCGTGTGTGTGGGGGGGGGGGTGCGACGGGATGCAGGGGGCGGGGGGGGGGGGGGGTGACGGGGCTCGGGGCATGTGCTGGAGATATCGGGGTGGGGGGGGGGGTGGGGGTTTCTTCCCCTTTTATTTCGATGAAGTCGACACTTCACAGGCTGGAGGTGATGTCTTTCCATTAGTGGTCGGCCTCAACTACTGGGCGGTGGAGTCACGAGCAATGCAAGGCTCTCCACTTGATGGTGCGTGGCGGTTCGCGGAGTAGAAGAGGTGGTTGGAGTCTTGCTCGTAGCACAGGTAGTCGCATGGGGGCACGATGAAGCTGCGCAGTGGGGATGCACGTGGAGGTCGACGGCGCCGGGACTGGGTTCAACGGGTGGCAGGGGGTGTTGCTGGAGGGGGGCGGGGGAGGTCGACGGCGCCGGAACTGGGTTCAGCGGGTGGGTTCTGCGGGGGGGGGGGGGGGGGGGGGGACGGGATGCAGGGGGCGAGAGGGGGCGACGGGGCTCGGGCCCTGTGCTGGAGATGCCGGGGGGTTGCGACGGGATGCAGGGGGCGAGAGGGGGCGACGGGGCTCGGGCCCTGTGCTGGAGATGCCGGGGGGGTTGCGACGGGATGCAGGGGGCGACGGGGCTCGTGGCCTGTGCTAGAGATGTCGTGGGCGGGAAGGGGGGTTGCGACGGGGATGTAGGGGGCGAGAGGGGGTGACGGGGGTTGGGTCTGGAGGGAGCACGGGGGCCTTTGCTGGAGATGTCGGGGGGTTTGGGGGGGGCACGGGGGTCAGGTCTAGAGGGAGGTGGTGATGCGGGCCGGGGGGGTTGCGACGGGGCTCGGGAGCCGTTGCGGGGGTGGAGGTGCCCTGCGCGAATCGCGACACAGGGTCGACCGGGGGGTTACTAGATGGCAGGGGGGATTTGCTCGAGGGGGCGCAGCGGAACGGCGGCGGGTGGGGGGGGGGGGGGGGTGGGGATGGGGGGTACGGTGCTCGGGGCCTTTGCTGCAGATGCGGGGGCGGATGCAGGGGGCGTGCGGGGGAGCTCGTGGGCGGCGGCGGGGGGGATGCATGGTGGCGATGGGGGGTCGAGGACGTTTGCTGGAGGGAGTACAACGGGGAGGGGGATCCAGGGAGCCTTTGCTGGAGGGAGGGCATGGGCAACGGGTGAGGGGAGACGAAGACGAGGGTGGGGAGGTTTGCTGGAGAGCCGTACGCGACGTGGACGGGGGGGGGGGGGGGGTCTTCACCGGGATGCAGGGGGTGACGGGGGCATTTGTTGAGAATGTGATTTTGTTATAGGGGTAAATTTGTCATTAGCAGATGGAATCTGTTAAAGTTAACGGCTTAAATGGATGGAAGTTGACACAGGGTTATGTAATGTAAGGGTTAAACATTATTCGGGGTTCTGGGTGTAATTCGTGATTACGCAGGGTTCCTGGGTAATTACGAGATTACTCAGGGTTATGGGTGTAAATATCCCTTTTATAATAGGTCATGTAATTTCTGGGATCTGAAGCGTCCCCCACTAGGATTCGAACCCGGATCTTTAAGGTGTACGTACACTGCACTACCACCAAACCACTGCTGAGGGTAGATAGGGGGTTCTTATATAGTACGTACACTGCACTAACAGTTCTATTTTCTATGTCAAGTGAAAACAATTATATTTAAATAGTTAATAATAATATATAAAGATGGACCAGTGTAAGGGTTGTGAACAATGAGGGAAGGAAAAATGGCAGACCTCGTAATTGAATGACAAAACAGAGATAATGGAATGGGCCCAAACGGAAGAGTAAATTGCAGCACTGTGGTGGGCCTTTCTGTCCAAAATTTAAGGGGATGGTAGAATTGAAAGCGACGGACCCACGCCGCAATGCCACGTGTTATTATTACTCCATTAAGTTGGAAAAATATTCTCTTAAAATTATGATATATGTAAGGGTTTAATGTGGCTGCCCCTGAGGGGAGCTAACTTGGCTTCTCCGCCTCATTTTCCTCAGAGTGCTTTTCCACTCTCAAAAAACTTGCTTTAATCGACTATAGAAAGAAAGCTTTCTTAAGTGCTCATTCTTAATCTTCATTCTCTGACGTAGAATGATCAGTCTTTCTTTTCTTAGCGCTAATACTGCTAGAACGAGAACCCTTGAGTATTTATGGACCCGTGAAATGACTGACATCTGAGATAGAAAAGTGAGTTCTCAGAGCCTCTGGAAATCTCTGTCCTCTCGCTCATAGGTTCTTCAGTTCCAGAGATGACATAATAGCCCCCATAGGCGAAAGAGGAAAATTTCTTCCGTGAATATTCATCACTATATCTCTATATTATGCTATTAAAATTTCGTGTGAAACAGAGACTCCTACGACCTCTATCCAGACAATCATTTTTAACGATAACAGAATTGTTAAAAACGATCCCGTCTGGATGGAGGCCGTAGGAGTCTCTGTTTTGCACGAAATTTTAACAGCATAATATAGAGATATATTGATGAAAATCCACGAAAGAATTTTTCAAAAAAAATAAAAAATGAGAAAAATGGAGCTGGTGGAGCCAAGTTAGCTCCCCCTCAAGGGGACAACTCCATTTTACCCTATATATAATGGGTTTTTCTACCGTTTGTGTCTCTCTTAGATTGCGCTATATCAATTACACTATTCTTTTTTTGCAATATCAATTGTGTCCATGCCTTTTTGGGCAAATAACAGTTGTGGCATTCGGGTTATTTTTTACATTATTGATATAAACCAAACCATGATTGTACAAACAAAAGTCTTTTTGGGAAGGAATCGACGGAAAAACTCAAGGGGCACATCTATTAATTGCAGAAGAAGGTATGGGCACAACTGATATTGCAAAAAAAAGGAGGGATGGAGGAGGCACAACCATTAAAAAAAGTTTTTCACACATGTGCCATTTCGAGATTCTGCAATTACAATTATGTTCCTACATTTGTTGCAATCTATATTCTTACAAAATTAACACTTCTGCCCTTCTGTTATTATACTTGTGCCCATATTTTACTTTAACAGAAGGGCATAATTGTGAATTTTGTAAGAATATAGGAGCACAGTGTTATTTCAAAAATAAGTAGGGATATAACTATAATTGTAGAATCTGATAGGAGTCCAAGTTTTAGACAACTTTTAGATACAAGATATCATCTCCTTATACTGAGGTAAAGAAAATTTATCCTGGTACAAACTATCAAATGAAGGAATGGATCCTCCTTTGTTACATGGGTTACAAAAGAGGTGATGTAACTCCCCTCTGTCTCTCCCCTCTCCCTCTCTCTCATGCGAATTCGATTCGTGAAATCCAACTTGAATCTTTGATTAGTCTTTCACTTATCCTTCAAATTTAGTGTGAATATGACATCATTTGTTATTTTATCTTAATGATTAAATGCCCGATTTTTTTATATATGATTTAAATTGTTTAAATAAATGATCAGACTTTGATCGCTAAGATAAAATAACAAATGAAATCAGATTTACGTGAAGTTTGAAATATAAGTAAAAATAAAAAATTCAGCAGGATTTTAGGACTCTAATTCACAAATATAAGAGAGAAGTTACAACACCTCTACCAAGTTACAACAGAAGATCCATTCCTATCAAATGGTGACCACTGACCACATCATGATTGTAGCATCAATTATGTCATTTCGAGCTAACACCTAAATGAAACCCACTTCATTTAAGATGCATTCGGATTTTAGAACTAATTAGCATTAGAAAATATTTAGATTGGGGACTAGATCGAAAGGAGGTTAACTACATGTAACAAAACGGATCGCGCTGACCTGGCGAAAGCGTGCAACTTAAATTCACACGACCGAACCATTACCGATTCATGCATGGTAATCAATGAGCATATAAAAATCATTCTAAAAAAGATCCATAAAATCTAATTCAACCGAGAGCTCCATTATTACAGCATCAATAAGGGTATACTTGCAAAAGAAAATTAAATAATTTCACAACATGGGTCTGTGGGCATACATATATCCACCATAAACCATGCAATATCCATAGTGTGCTGAATGTCTTGTTGAGTTTGTCGCATGAACTTGAATGTTTTGTCAAACTTGTTCTTCACCTGACATAAATAAACATAATTTTACATCAGCCTAATCCCTAATATGCATCGGGGTCCATGCTGGGAATGCTAACGGTTTTTAATCCGTTATAATGCATGCACTTGCGGGGCATATTTCATATGATTCATAGCACGTACAAGTTTCTTTTATCATATAAATCACTCTGCATTTTAGCCTCCTTGATTTTGATGGTTTACTTTTCTTAAATCAATTCGTGTACAACATGTAATGATTTATTCTTTATTAAACTATTTTTTGTATAACATATAATGATTATCTTTGATTAAACCATTTTATTGCATATCATGTAATGATTAATCTTTATAAACCATTTCCGTGCATACTTGTAATGGTTTCCCTTTATAAATCACTTTTTGCATAGTTTTCATATACGTATCTTGTTATACGTTTTCAACCGTTGGCACTTGCGGTCCATGGCATGGCATGACATTGTAGCTACAATTGTAGAGGACTTAACTTTTGAATCTATGGTTCCTTGCAACCATACACTCCTTGCGGTGATAACATGACATTGTAGGTACTACTACAAATGACTTAGCTTTTACCTCCATGGTTCCTTTCAACCATACGCCCCTTGCGGCATTGTCCCTTGGGCTAACACGACCCCTTGCGATCGTTCATGTGACTCTTTATGAATCGTTTGTTCTTCTTTTGTAAAATATCCCTAAATTTTACATCTTGAAGGAATGCATTAATATTTTCCATATTTCAAAAGAATTGTTTAATGCGGTTATCATAATCAGATTTCTCGAGTCCTGATAAATATTAGATTTTTTTCTTTCTACTCTGCAAGACTATGACTTGAGTATGTAAGCGTATACTTTCATTAAGTGTCATCTCACATTGAGCCAACGTTTTTAAGGTTGTAATATTAATATTTTACAAGTCATTGTACAAATAGTGAATACTAATGTTCTTGGCAAGGTAACTTTTTATCACAGCTTTAATTGCCTAATCAATATACAATGCTTGATGAGCTATACATGCACGTAATTCGTGTTATTGCCATGAAAAAAGTTGCGCTGTTACTTTACGTTTGCCTCAGAGAATTTGTATTTTTTCAACTCGTACTATTTATAAGTACAATTTGATAATGGTCGAACAACCTACCCATACTAACACATCAATTTGGGAATTCCATCGTGGAGATTCCCAGTTACTACCCATATAGGATTATAACTATATCCATAACACACTATTAATTTTATGATATTATAATTAGAGATAAATGGGATTGCCTCTTGGGAGAGCTAATTTAGATTCTCTTGGCCCTATTTTCTCTATTTTTTATTTTTTTTGAAAATTTCTTCCATGAATTATTAACCACTATATCCATATATTATGTCATTTCAAATTTCGTGTGAAAATAGACTCCTACAGCCTCCATCCGCTAGACATTCATTTTTTAACGGTTTAAGGATTTTTTTAAATCGGACCATGGTCGTATGAATCTCTATTTTGCATGAATTTGAACGACATAATATAGTGATATAATAATGAATTTACACGATTTTTATTTTCAAAAAAATATAAAAATGTGAAAAATGGATGGGGGAGCTAAGTTAGCTCCCCCTATGGGGCATACACATTTTACCCTTATAATTAATATGTACGTTTTTGCAAAAAGAAAACCTCATGGAAGATAGATTACTACTGTATATGGATGCAAACGGACGGATACAGATACGGATATAGGTATTATTATATCCTTATCCATTTCAAAATATGGATACGGAAACGTATCATACAGATATCAAAAATTGAATACCGTATCCTTAAATATGGATGCAGATTCGGAATCGGATAATCAAGATTCGGATACAGATATTTAAGAAACGGATACGGATTATCCTATAAATATTAAGTACCTCCTCATATTTTTAATTAGAAATGTTGTCTTTACGAACTTGTAATTGATGGATGACTAATCCTAGATTCAATAAACTTACAATGTTACATAATAAATAAGAAGCAATCTCAGATCGAAAATATATTTTGTAAAAGATGGGGATTCAGAGAGAAACAGAAACATAATGCATGTCGTTTCGTATTCCAATTAACTATAGTAAGTATAGAAATGGAAAAGCAAGGCATGTTGGGTGTGGGATTCGTATCTGGATGGTTATTCCTTTTATATAATTTTTTACATATATGCCCATCAGGAGATCTATATTAGCATATAGATGTACATGTCATAAGTGACATGATAATACGGATATCAGTATCCATATCCGCGAAAAATATTTACATCCGTATCCGTATTCGAAAAAAAAATCTACAATGATATCCGTATCCGAATCTATATCCGCAAAAAAAATTAAAACTAGCATCCGTATCCGCATCCGCTAAAATCTGAAAATGTATATCTGTATCCGCTTAAAAGCGGATACGGTAGCGGACGGATACCGATATATCCGCATCCGGTTGCATCCCTACTATTGTATATTATCTTTTGGATTACCCATATGCGATTGTGTACATGTTACACCACATGGTTATACTTGATTTAATTTTTATATATTGTTGACAATGAATGTTTCCTGTGATATGTATTTTATCCGCAAGGTGAATCTCATACTTAATTTCTCTTGCAACATTCTCCAGTCTGGAAGAGGATTATAATCATATCCAGTACTATCATAGCTCTTTGAATTATAAAACCCATTCCTTACTACCAAACCATAAACTTGAGTTTGTTTACCTAAATTGAATTGCTAATACATTTCGGTTGGATAACATGTGCCTGCAGTAAATCTAATTCTGACTTAATTGTGGTCTCCAATATTAACGATTTAAGAAGAATCAAAACTTTATTGCTAATAGAAACTTTTGTCACCATACATGGGTCATATTTGTACATATATGCCCAATTATGCCATATCTATTAAGATATGGCGATAAAAAAAATGTCTGATATTTTATAGTAAAGATTTTTTTACGTTTGTACCCTTTGGAGTTTCCAATAAAGTTCATACATTTAACTTTTCACCAATTACACTTGTTCCCCTATTATTCTTGTGAAATTCAAAGTAGTGTCCTGTCGTCGTACTTGTATCCCTAGATTGCCCCAACGAAAGAGGAAAATTGCGAATTTTGTAAGAATAAAGAAGCAAACTTATAACTGTTTGTAAAAAAGGGAAAATGGGATTGCCTCCGTCATATTTTCTAGCGAAATTATTTTGTATTTTTTTTTCAAAAATACCGTCATGTATTTTCATCACTTTACCTCTCTAATATGTAGTTCTAATTTCGTCAGAAATAGAGACTTATATGCCATCCATCTAGAACATGCAACTTTAACAGTATAAGAATTGTTGTAATCCACCTGTTCTAGATGGAAGACATAAGACTGATTCTGACGAAATTGGAATGACATATTAAATGGATATAGTGATGAAAATACATGACGATATTTTTGAAAAAAATAAAAAAAATTTACCGGAAAATGAAAGGTGAGAGCAGCCCGTTAGCCGTCCCATAGAACCCGTGCAAAATTCATTGTGCACGAATTTATACAAACAGAGGCAACAGTAGAGTATACAGAGAGTTCCAAATTCGTCTGATTTCGGTTTAATATATGTGTCAGACCAAGCTGGCTAAGTTCACTACATATTTAATCGAGCCACAATCATTTATGACTGGACCCAGACGTAAAACAGGCAAAGGTTGCTATATCTCCATGAGACACATTACAAATCCATTCCTTACATTATAAGCGATCATTGATGTTCATGCCTTTCCATCTTATATAAAGAATTTTAAAATCATGGTTGTCAATTACCTTCTCAACTTTGTAAAGATCGTAATTATCAGCTCAACCTTGTAAACACGTTAGCTCTTTCACTACAATATTTACATGGTCGAGAAGGCAATTAACAAAGTTTTTATGGACCGTGGTGTAAAAATCCCTTTATATAAAGAATAACTCTGTTGAATTTTGAAACATTGAAGTAAATAGGAATTACGATATTCAAATGCTAATCTTTTGGATAGAAGACACGCTGATCAATCACCAACGGCTCGAAAACCGTGGGAGCTGCTCCTCTGCTGTAGTTCAAACTACATCAGGGATGTTGTAATCTTTTTTTTTAAATCGATTTCAAAAATCCAACTGCGTGGATTGAATCTATGAATAGTGTTGTACATGCATATCGAAGTTTCGCCCACACCCGACATTTTTAGCTATTTTATCTTGACAGGCAAAAGTTTAGTTCTTTTTAAAACGAGTTTTAAGCTCCTTAAATGATGATTGGACCTTTGACCGTTAAGACAAAATAGGCAGAAATGTCGGATTTGGACGAAATTTGATAGGTATGAAGAACATAATTCATAGATTCAATCCATGCAGTTAGTTTTTTGAAATCTTATTTGAAAAAAAAGGGATTACAACATCCTTGCGATAGTCTGAACTACATCATAGGATGTACATTGTTCTAAAAACAATAAAGATGAAACGAAAATTTCAAATGGGTTGTTTTCTTTCTAATAGATATGGATTGTTCTATTTTGGTCCGATCAAAAGAGTTCGACGAGTACTTATAGGGCATGTTTGGTTGCAGGGTTGGACAGGGTTGGCCCAACCCTGGTTACTATTCACAAGGGTACTTCCTCCTCACAGATTACTATTCACCCAACCCAACGCAGCCCAACCCAACCCTGCCCAACCCTGCAACCAAACAGGCCCGACATCATATATACATAAAAAGTCTCTTCAAAGAAGATGACTTCATCCTACAGTAGGATTTAACAGAGATATAATCAAAAGCAGTGACGGAGGGAGGGGAAGGGGGTGCTAAGCTCCCCCAACCTTTGGTAATTTCATATATTTTTTAAGAAATAAGTATTCTTGATCCATGTTAGAAAGGAAAAAAATAAAGATAAAGAAAAAATTACGATAAATTCCAAGATTCAATCTCGATCTACAAAAAAAAAGTAGGAAAATTAAGAGGGCTAGAAACATGAGCATATGTGGCTAACTAAGAGGAGGGATGTGTAGATGTAATTGAAATAATTACGTGTTTAATTTGGCTAATTTAAGGGTAGAATTGGGATAAAATCAAAATGGAATATTTTTTTTACTTTGAACCTTCCTAATTACTATGATTGGTCTTCACAATACCATTTTCCATTAATATATGCAATATATAATAAACTCAATGCCACACTTAATACAATCACAACCTGCGACACCAATGCCGTTAGGGGTGCCAGAAAAATCTCGAGTTCGAATTTCTCCCGGGCTCGATTCGTCAAAAGGTTAGATCTAGATCTGGTTCAAAAATAAATGAGCCGAACCTTGATATAGGTTTGGCTCATTTATTTAAACGAATCAAACATCGAAATGATAGGTTCGCTCATGTTCAATTCATTAAAAGTTCGATAAACAATATATTATATATATATATTTATATATGTATTTTTTCCTCAAATTATATGAGGAATTTGCACCATGATTAAAATAAGGTATACACATAAAAGTTCACGGCCCTTGAACAAGACATACCGAAGGGTTGTGATCATTCTACATTCCCAAATACTTAGATTCCAAGGAGCTTCACTGCTAATCAAACCTTAAATGAATCGAACCAAACCTTCATGAATCAAGGACGGACCGAACCTGAACAACATTTTCATTTTATCGAACCTTCATGTTTAGTTTGGCAATACCAATTGGTTTTTAGACTATTTTTTTAAAAAAATTATTTCAATGAAGACATCAATTATTCAAAGCTAAGTTGACAAATGAACTTTTTCAAGATAAGCTAGTTCATGATAATTGGTCACATCATAATTACATCATCAAGTATTTCTTGTCTACAATATTTATCCATTTTTTATCGCTCAAATCAAATGAACAAGAATAATAGATAAACCTTATGTATTCAATAATCAGAAAGGGCCCAAGATTTTTACGCGGATGCTATTAATATTTGTTTCATTTACTTTAAGACACAAGGTAACCCTTGAAAATACTAATGAATGGGCTTTCATCGAGTGCTTATATGGAACTACTACTTTCATCGATTCGACGACTTCCCCTATGAAAATCACAACTATCAAGCATCCTTGCGTACTAGACACGAATAGGACATGGAAGAAATGATGTTAAATTCAAATGAACAAAGATAAAAGATGGAACACCTATATCCTTTTGGTTGCGGTGACCACATCGTGTGTTACCTTATCGTAGTAAATACACATGGTTTAGTGAATGCTCCATGGAAGGACATATCGATATCGGTATCGATATCAGTACCATGTCGATACGATATATCATCGATATATCAACGGCATATCGCCGACATCGAACCGAGATTGTGAATAAAATGGCCTTGGAAGGCCAAATATCGACCATATCGGCGATATATCGGTGACCTGCCGATACCGATATATCGCCGATATATTGTGATACGGCCTTCCATGAGTGAAGCTAGTCGACATCCACCTATGATTATTGATGTTAATTTCTGTGGATTTCTCTTCACTATCTTCAATATATCTTCGATAAGTGAGTAGGATGACATCATTTGTCCTAGCTTTCAATTGAAAGGTATAGTTCTTCGACACTTTTCTTTATATGAAGACCCACTTAATAAGCCAATCTTTGCCCTCAAACGAGACATTTAACGCTGTCCACGTGGCTAAATAATGGGTTTTTCCTAATTCATAAACAGAAAAAGTGACTTCCCAACCTAATAACGAGGATGCTTGGGAACTTCATTGAGATCGAGTGGCTTTTCCTCATAGGAAATTCTTATACAATTAGTAGCTGAAATGTATGCTAGTGTATTGAATAATGTATATACTGTAATCTTTCCTCCTCTTCTTTGAAGTAAGCGAAAGTAAAAAGTGGTAGGCTTCTAGTAATAATCAAAATTGACATAATACCAATTTCATTTTTCAAGCCCATGTAAATAATCAATTTTAACTCTCACCTTTCAACTTCCAATAGAGTTAGGGTTTTAGACTCCTTGATCTTGTGTGGTGGTTTTCAACCATCAATATTCTGTGTTTCAATTTAGTGATTTTATGTAACTCTATAAGTAGTGCAAAGTAATGAATACTTTCTTTAGTTGTAGAGGATTCTTCTTAGACTACTGAGGACTCTCACTCAACTCTTTGAACATTAGCCCCTTAATGAATTACTCTCTCACTTTGGATACCTTAGTTACGAAAATTACAACATGTGAGACATTTGTTGTCTTTATAACATGTCATGTATGGGTATCTTATCTTGTGGTCGACCAAAACAGGAAAGGTCGATATTACATTTAGTTAGAGGCTTGAGGGACTACCTCTCTTGACCATGTTATCATGTGGCGCCTCTCTCCTTCGTAGATTCCATCATCTACATAAACAAATGGTTAGAGTGGTTGTCCATTAGATGTTGTAAAAATTTGCGACCAACATACTCCAATACATGGCTAAAAAACAAAAACTAGACTCACTACCACTTCCTTAATGGGTAAAATCATACACCACGAGTCGAATACAATTTCTTTCTTCTACAAAAAATTAGGGTAGAATTGCAAAGTGATAAACATATGCTGACATTAAGTAAGAATGATTGATTCCCTAGAGTAAAAAACAAATGGCGACCATCGAGCAAAAATCATAGGATTCTCTATAATGAAGAAATGATTCACACACTTTGTACTACCTCTAACCGCTTGGTTATCCAGAATATGTGTTCTTTGACCGGGTGCCTCAATAGTTGTAGTTGTAAGCATGATCCCAAATTTTTTTATTCGTTTTCTTCATTTCTCATTTTCTTTCTTCTTCATTCCTCCCACCAGCCCACCTCCATCCCATCCTTAATCCACCTCCCATCCCCATTCTCAACGACCTCCGCCCCGCCTCATCTCCTCCTTCACCGCCACCATCCCCATCGGCCTCGACCCCTCAACAATCTTCGCAACACCACTGATCCTTTATGGTAACTAAAACATGCAAGCAACACCTTAATTCAAAGTAAAAAATGTAGCAACTACGAAGAAATACCAAAACATGGGACACAGAAGCTGTGAATCGCATAAAATGACTGCTCAGTGCTCACTGACACCAAAAACTTTCAATATGACCAGTTGACGTGCAAAATTACAGGTGAAAAAAACAAAGAGCATTCTTCCATCTATAAGAAAGTAATGCGAGTGTAACAGCTGATGCAGTACAACAGGAATAAAGTTCTTGTGACCCTGCATTATTCACCGTATGCTCCCAAGATGTAATTTGTATCTCTTCCTTGACAGAGATGTAATTTGTATCTCTTCCTTGACGGAGGGAAGGGACGATGCCTTGATCTATTTTTGTTTTAGATCGCCTCACGAGTGGCAGTACTCGATCAAGAGTCCTTCCCCAGTTTGATAGGCCTAAAATATAAAATTCTTCTATACCTACCTGATTACTACCAGCATCATCTTCACCTTTATCGTGTTCCAAAATACCATCAACTCCGCGATCAAGTGTCCTTCCCCAGTTTGATAGGCCCAAAATAATTCGCGTGCACATGTAATATCCAAATGGGCTCATCATACCAAGTGTAGAACTCGAAGAGATTTATACACTTCATCCCTACAATCTATACCAGGTTTTCTACTTACTCAAGTAGCATTAACCCTGACAGCACATCCAACTACTCAACAAATTCCATGGAACTGCTTTCTGAAACTATGTAAATTTCAGTATACCCACGACACCTCCATCTATACTAGGTGTATATCTCCCGTGATTAAGCCAAAGTAACCCTCTAGGGCAATCCCACTGTGTACCATTGTCATCCTTTCCTACCTCCTTGCGGAGAAGAGACATGGCTTGGTTGAGATGGGGAACCCCCAGTTGCTGCATGACGGATTTTTTCTAAGAAGCTCCCATGATGACCTTCCCGAGCCCACTAAGGAACTGCTCCTCAACCTGCAAACTGTTAGCGGACTTTCCAGCTTCTCAAAGCGAGAGTCTGTCTCTGTACCCAGGAGACTCTAAGCTTCACAACAGAATTGACCAACATCATGAGTGAGTGAGAAGATAAGCAGGCTAGGTATATTCATTCCGTGGGCAAAGGCAATATCGAAGAGGGGAGAATAGATTGACCAAAGGCTGGTCAGCTAACTAGCTTGCAGAAATGGTAAGCATAGTCAAAGTGCAGGAAGTTTCTCGGGATAAGTTTTTGTCTTGGGCCTGTTAAAATTTCGGAAGCATCGTCAGAGCGCCTGACGAAGGAAGGTTCTGTGAACAAGCTTTTGACTCCCCTCCATTCCATTATGCATTGTTCGACAGAGCATAAACTATTGTTCCAATATTTCCAAAAGGATTTTACTTGATCTTAAAAAAAACTCATTCTGCCTATAAGTGATAACCACCTGAAATTAAACTTCCACATTTTCAGTACCACTCGGCCTTGAACAGGACCATGAAATTAAAATAAAAAAGAAAAACAACCCTAAATATGACTGGATAGAACCGATGGTCTTCTGCATGAACATTTGTAGGCATCAACAGAATGGGATCAGTTGAAAGCTCATATCTCATCATTGACGTGCACCAAGTAATTCTGATGAACTTTAATTTCCCATCTGAAGCATGCTGCATTGGGTTCTGGGGGCGAATGAATACCGAAAGAAGGTGCAAGTAGGTTTCAACACACACTAGACCAAGAACTTGTGGCTAAGGGCTGACTAGGGCATTCATCAGCAGCAGTAAATGCTGCATGGACTCTTTTTCTGATAGACACCTAATGGTGAGATCCTATAACAGGCCTACTTAGTGATATCTTACATTAAGAGGGTAACACGTGACAGACGATGAAAGACCCACATATAGATGTGGTTGTTCCTTTACAGAGAAATAACCTTCAACGGCAACCGATATCATCATCCACATCCTCATTTTACTAACAAAAACCTTATAGAGCCTAAAATCTCAGGAGTGAGAAGGTCTGTGCTTCTCGATCATCAAAATGAACACGTTATCAAAACTCCAGAAGAAGTTGGTGATCCGTCCAAATAAGCACCCAATAGAATCACAAGAGAAATTTCCGATCAGT
Organism: Ottelia alismoides; assembly: GCA_037367405.1. Classification (NCBI taxonomy): domain Eukaryota; kingdom Viridiplantae; phylum Streptophyta; class Magnoliopsida; order Alismatales; family Hydrocharitaceae; genus Ottelia; species Ottelia alismoides. Next base: position 82,889 of record JAZKJV010009356.1, read on the forward strand.
CCACATGTTATGCACCTCCACGAACCAAAACTTGTTTCTGGTTATTTAAAATAATCCTCCCCTTATATCAATAGCAAGTAGCCAAATTGTTGTTGTTCATACCCATTGAAATCACACAAGAACCACCACCATCACCACGAAGAAGAGGATTTACGTGGAAACCCGATGATCAGGGAAAACCCACGGGGGCTCACAAGTCACAACCCTATAGGGCGCTCTTCACTAACTTAAGGGAAAAGAGGAGGGATGAGTACATTTTACAGAAGATGGGGTAAATGGTCCATCATCCATAGACCCATTTACTCACCCAAATAACACGACAACTCAACAACTACAAGCACACATTGTCAATCCAAAGCATCAAAGCCATTAAAGGTGTAGATCTAACAAATTAAAAAAAACTATTCATTATTACAAAAAATCACTAGATTAGCCTTTTTATTACAAATGCAACATCAATACATCAGATCTTAGCCCCGAGCAATTCCAATCAGATGAATCAAATTCAAATAGCAATAATCAAGCTTAAAGATCTCCAAGATTTGACAAAAACCGATTATAATTTACACATCAACTGCAAGCAATTCCTATCCCAATGTTCTATGTTATGAAAATAGGGGAAAATGTCAGGGAGGAAGCAGATCGGCGTTCCAGTTGAAAAACCAATCCAGATCCTATAAGAACAACATCACATCCAAGCAAATCAAACCATCAAATGGATCTACAAGATTTTTTTATAGATCTGTATAATAAAGCACAGGATTAAACGAACAAAGTAACGTAATCAATTCAAAACATGAGACATAGAACAAACGGACAGTCCAATTCCCCTATTCCTGATATTTAGATGTATATATATCAAAAACAAAAGAAGAAGATGCGCAATTCATGAGATACAAACTATACTCATCAGACCCGTGCGGAGACGGGCGGGGTGACACCTGCGACGACAGCCGAGGCCCCGCCGCCGAGGAACGACGAGAGGAATCCCCCGGCGCCTCCAGCAGCCTCCTGGTCATCAAGGAAGAGATCCTCGGGCATGCGGAAAGCACCGTGGGCGGCGACGATCCCTGCGCCGACGACAACGGCGCTCATGAGGAGCGATCCAACGGAGGTGAGGAAGACGACGATGATCGTGAGGGCAACAAGGCCGATGAAGGCCTCGCGATCGGAGAACTGGCGGCCGAGAAGGACGAGGGGCTGGTCGTGGTTGCGGAAGAGGTAGAGGAAGCACCAGGCGGCGAGGAGCGAGAGGAGGACGAGGAGGGAGAAGGGGTTGTAGATGAGGGAAACGGCGAGGACGGCGGCGAAGACGGCGAGGTAGTTGACGCGGAAGTAGGAAAGGTTCTTACGGAGGCGGGAGGCGGCGTCGGAGAGGGAGTCCGGGCGGGAGAAGGCGGAGCGGTCGAGGAGCTCGTGCCAGGGACGGCCGTTGGAGAGGGAGCGGCGGGCGGAGTCGGCGGCGCGGGAGAGGAAGGAGCGGAGGGCGGTGGTGTTGATGGGCGGAGGCTGCGGCGAGGGGTTGGCGAGGGGCGAGGGGTTGGAGATGGGGATCACGGGGGGAGAGGAGGACGAACCCATTGCTGTCGATTGCTGCTGCTGCGAGAGGAGGAGAGGGAGGGAGATCTGGAGGAGGTGGAGGGGAAGGGCTCGCCTTTTGTAAATTGGGTTTGCTTAGAGGGGGAGGGGGAGGTTACGGAGTAGGGAGGCGCGTTGACGTAGAAGGGGAAGAGAGGAGAGGAACGAATGAAATAGAATTAGAATAGACGGACGGTGGGATTGGACTTGTGGACTGGTTTTTACCCGGAATAGGACCTTTGGATGATGGGATGAGGAAGAGTTTGATCTTCTAGAATATGGTTTTGCATATGATTCGAAGGTCTAGGTTTGATGGATTTTTACCAATGTTGTTTTAAAAATTGGATTTGTGTCAACTTTGGATTAATCGGTAAAATTACTTGTTGAGACAAATGAGATTGTTCGTTTTCAAAGGCGATTCATTGGATATATTTATAGAATGAAAAATAAGATTGATATTTTCATAGATGATTTATTTAAATTATCTAATTCTAAAAAGTTGCATTTGTGACATCCATACATCTTTATAACATAAATGTACATGCCAAGTTTTTTAGAAAAAATAAACGCTTGAAGTCTGTCTTTATATTTGAATATTTTTATTTTGATTATCTTGTTTTTAAGTGAATGACATATTTGAAATACCTTCAATTTTTTTGATATAATTATAAAAAAGTGATTTAATTCATGTTTATTGATAGTCAACGATTTAATTTGGTAAAGAAAGTGGAATCTTATTTTCTGGAACTAAGATTGATCTATTTCTGCGCGGACTATCTCTCTAACAATTTGATCAATCCCATGAGTGCATTAGGATCTAATAAAATAATTTGGTAATAATTATAATGAAGGAAATATATATCTTAAATCTATATAGTTTTAACATATAATGTATTTTTATTTTGATTATATCATTTTTAAGTGAACACCATATTTGAAATACCTTCAAAATTTTTTGATATAATTATAAAAGATGATTTAATTCATGTTTATTGATAGTGAACGCTTTAATTTGATAAAGAAAGTGGAATCTTATTTTCAGAAACTAAGATTGATCTATTTCTGCATGGATCATCTCTCTATCAATTTGATCAATCCCACGAGTGCATTGAGATCTAATCAAATAATTAGGTAGTAATTATAATGAAGGAAATATACATCTTAAATCTATATGGTTCTAACATATAATGCTTAAACATGCCATGTAAATTAAGAGGTTGACAATTTATCATCTTCATAGCATACAACTAGAACAACCAGATGCAAAGATTTATTTCCTTTTTTCAAGGCAATGACTTTTATAGTCTTTTTCCGATCATAAGTGACGTGGGAAATTGGAGTGTTATTATGCATTCTCATTCTTTTGTGTACATTATGCTATTGTTCTTGACTATGACTCAATGTTCTTTAATCCATGTTGCTATTATTTGGATTTTTTCAACATAAGATGACTCATCTATGTCTCTTCATCTCAAATCTTGTAACATAATTAGATGACCATATTACTCTATTTCGTACTCCTTCTCTTCACGCTATTAAAGGAAGGTTGCATCATACTTTCAGTGAGACATATAGACCTATGAAAAATATGTGTCCTTTAAATTCTCATTGTATCCAATAAATTAGCATTTTAATGTCACTGACATGTAGACTTATGGAAAAATCTACGTCCTTTAGAATGCTCATTATATCTAATAAATTAGCACTATAATGTCACTGAGACTAGCTTATCATTCATAAACTGATATATGAATTACAACTTCATGAATATGTCATAAAAGCATCTAATACTGGAAATCAAGCCCTTAAAAAATCAAGAGAGGATGTGAACCTATTTATCAATGATCTAACATTGACTTAGACATGTGTTTGTTGATATGATCAATAGATTGGTAAAAGATGGATCCTTAGATTTTCTGAAAGGTCAACCCTTATCAAAACGCATCCAACAAGAAGACCACCCTTTCCTAGGCCCTTCAAACTCTACCTGCAAAGCAGAACTGGTTCCAAGAACTATCGAGAAGATCGGGTCACCTATTTGAGATTCAAGAGCTCGAATCCATCCTTCAAAACCAATGCCCCTTGAATTCCCCTGATCAAATCTCTCCCTACTACGCATCACTCCAAGCCTTTGGCCCACCTCCCACGCGTCGCCCGAAGCTAAAGCCCCATCCCCTACACCGTCCAGAGCCTTCACCATGCCTCCCCTACGTCGCCCGAAGCTCCAGCCTCTTTGCCTGCGCCGCCTCGAGCCTTCGCTCTACCACCCATGCATCACCTCGAGCTTCAACACCCTTGCCTACACCGCCCTGAGCCTTCGTTCTACCTCCCCATGCCATCCCGTGCTCCAGTCTCCCCCCCTCCCCCACCTCCCGACCACTATCCTGCACACCCCTTGTTGACACGATTTTTCACGTTTTAAAAAGATAATTTTATCAAGTCGTTGTTGTTCCACGAAAAACCACATTCAAACAAATAATATTACAACTACAAGCACAATGAAGATATACAAAATGCATACGGCAAGTAGAGGTTCGTATCCGCATGGACTAAGCAAACTCGCTCTTTTTGTTCTTCTTTAAAACTTGATTTGAATTTTAAATCTATTGCGATGAAAGAAAATTTATAACAGAATGCGATCCACGGTGAAAATACTTCCTAGAACTTAGAGTAAGCAAATGATGGTATGAGTGCAACTAAGTAAGGAAGTGGGGGTTGAATCACAATTTAATATGGGAAGATGAGATTTACTTGGAAGCTTTCAAGAGAGAATAATGAAATATAAAACTTGCATTGCATATATTTTCAAGAAAAATAGAGTTGAGAATATCTTACACAATAAAAGTTGTTCTTTCAAATTCAACTTAAACAAATTAACTAAGGTAGTAAAAATACAAGCGACAAATAAGATGGGAAAGAAATGCTTCTCTATTTGATTTCGAAGTGAAGACGATGACGATGGCAGAGACGGAAGTGTTCGGGGAGATGTGTGGGATGATCGCACACACGATTATGGAGCCGGAGGAGGTGGCTGGAGTTGGTGGCCACGCTAGGAAGATGTCGAGGAGGAGGGGCGACTACTGATAGTTGCGTATGAGAGGAAGAACGGGCAGAGAGATTGCGTCGGGGAAGAATGACCTGCGTGGAGGAGGTGGTGCGCAAGACGCACAAGGGGAGGGACCTTCACGTACACATGGAGAAAATGTTGAGAGAGAGAATGTTGAGAGAGAGGGAGTGCGTCAGGCAAGCCAAGTCCCCCTTGCATGAGGGAGCATGTCCTCTTTTTATATCTTTATCACATGTGTGCTTTCCCATGCATGGGAAACATATGCATGGGAAAGGATACCAATGGGGGGCTCTATGCATCGAACGAGAGAGAAGTTAAGAAGGGTCTTCATTGCACATGGAAAATGCTTTTGGTGAATTTGCAATAATCAACCTCCCATTTTCTTTCCAAGATAAAATGTCAATGGAAATTGTAATGCCAAATCAATGTGTTGGTTTTTAAATATTTTTCTCTCCATCTCTCTTGTATCAATATAATCTTAGTGAAGTCTAGATTTAAGTTATATTTTGATGATGAACACAGATAATTATCAGTCACAGTGGTGGATGTAGTTCATAGATATATTTATATAAATAGAGATCGTTGAAATATTTTATCCAGATATATAAGCATGAATTTTCAATTTATACTTTGATTAGCCGTCCTCTAGATGTATTAAAGTGGTTTTCTATGTTGGGTGCATGGAATAAATTAGATGTAGATTATGTGAATTTGAAGTTTATAAATCAAATATTAAGGTTGTACTCCACATAATTTAAGCATGTTATAACTGTATATAATGTAATCATCACACCCCCATACTTAAATATTGCTAGTCTCGAGCAAGAATAAGATAAATAATATTGAAGGTCAAGGTAGATCGGGTGAGGTTTGCAGCAGACATACCTACAAAGTCTCGAGTTTTCAGATCCTAACCACACAAATACACAAACTTCAATAGAGTTGACCCATGGATTAATGATTTGTTTGAATTGTCGACTTGACTTGAGTTTTGTAGTTTCAACAGCCGCTCAGTTCCAATAAAATCAGACATGATTTCAGAAGGTCGATCAAGTCAGCTCATCCCTAAGAAACAAGTATTCTCTTGGACCTTGAATGGATATAAACGTTGTTAGTGATGTTTTAGCTTTCGTGAATCAAGAGAACGAGCAAATAACACAATATATCAAGGTACCGAATGATTCCCTACACATATAGACTCAGTCCTCACATGAATTCAGGCATTCTCTTTTTACCCAAGTATGTCAGCATAAAAAATAGGTCATAATTCATTGGAGAATGGGACTTAATTTTCGGGGTTTTCCGTAGACCGCTTTGGTCCGTTGCTCTCATTCTTTTCCTTTTGCAGAGCATAACCCTGGGCCTCTTTGGGCCTCTTTTAAGAAATTAGGCAGCATCATTGGGCTACTACCACAGCTTTTTGGTGGAGAAGGGTTATTTAGTGGTCTTCTTTAATTACTTTTGCTTCGCACATCTTTGCATGATTGATGATTTTTGGCATTCTTTTGTATTGTGATATGACTTTTTGTGGTGTTTTTGCTTTGGGTTTGGCATCAAAGATAGTATCGGCTTAATATTAACTTTGGAGGCACGATACTGGCTTATTTGCTGACACACTTAGACTAGAGAGATCATGTTACTCCTGAGTCAGGTTCCTTCACTGACTATAGACAAGGTTCAAGCATTGGCACAACCAAAAAGACAACTCCTCACCTCAATTAGATTGTAATTGTATCTCATAAAATAAACTCAATCAAGCTAAGTGGAATGTGCAGTTGCTTAATATCCAATGAAGAGTTTAAGAGTGCTACTAGTTGCTCAAGTGATCTAGTTAGATACAGAAGTTCATTCACCAGTGGAGTTAGTGGAACTGAGAGAATAAAGTTCATATAGACCTGAAGAAGGCTTAAAAACTCATGCCTAGTGACATTCTGATGGAATTAAGTGGATTAGGGCCAACTCAGCTCTAGTCTATGATCTATGCAATTAAGAGCCGATTTCTTAAAAATATGATAAAAATAGAGAGGAAGGACATATTTTTAGTGGTTTTTGAAAAGGTTTTACGATGTTTTTGGAAAAATATTTTGAGGGAATTTTGCAAAAAAATTATTTGATTTTTTTGTGAGTATGCAAATGTTTTTTTAGAAAGCATTTTTCAAGATAAATATGCAATTTTGAAAATTATGAAATTTTGAGAAATATGCAGACACCCCCATGCTTATCAGAAACCATGTCCTCATGGTGAAAACGAAAATTAATAAGAGGACCAAATGATCAATGGAGTGTAATGATGCAGGAGTAGTTCATAATGTTTTTATTTTTGTTTGTTTTTTATATTTTTTTTAATTTTCATTATTTTTCTAATGTTTTTGGATTTGTAATTTTCAAAAGTCTACCCCATACTTATTTAATGCTAAGAAGAACAAAAATAAATTTAAAATGCAGAGAAAAGAAACATACCTATAGGTGTGGACCCACAAAATGTTGTTGGTTTAACATCTCAACTCGACGATTCAGCTTTTCAAGAGTATCCAGTATTACCTGTGAGTGCAGAAGCTGTGTTCAGAAAATCCTGATGAAACCATTGGTTCAACATGAATATCCTAACCGAGATGTGGGAGTATGGTTGATGCGTTTGATAGATGTGCGATATCATTAACATAGTGAAGAAAGTAATTGGTTGGTGAAAAGGAATGAGAGATGGAGCTGTCTGATCTTGGATTAGATGTAGTGGGAGGGGAATAGGTGAATTGGTGATGGGCTCATGGACCAGAAGTTGGTTTGATGGGTTGAAGTCAAGCTCCAAGTGACCAAGAATTGATTCTTCCATCAAAGAAGGTTGAGTGGTTATAAGCATGTGATCCTCCAACATATATTACGATAAATCAGCATTTTCCCTCAAATAATCATCATGGCTATTTTCGGTGGCATTTATTGTGAATTTCATTTCAGTTCTATGCTTGAACCATGAGGGTGATTCTCTCCCAGAAATATGATTTGGTTATTCAAAGGTTAGGAGCAGGGGAGTGTTGGCTATTGAATTAGGAGGTATGACAATAGAGGTCGGATTTGGCAAAGGCTGTGTCGCATGAATGATTGGATGATTATCTTCAAATGTTTTGAGTAGTTCATCGGTTTCATTCCAAAAAGGATCAGAGAATAAAAAATCATTCTGATCAGATTCTAACTCAGTATTAAAAGATGTATTCTTATAGTCATCAACCGAATTGAGTGGATCTTCTTTGTCAATGGTGAAGGCAATGGAGTTGGAAATCTCATCTTTGAAAGGATCATCATAAAAGATCTTCAACATATAATCATGTGCTGGTTGGAAGAGAGTCTTGGTGCATGAAAAAGTCAATTCATTATATACTATGTACTCATATTCAAACTCTAAGTTTGGTCTTTTTTCATTAATCGTAAAATCACATCTAGAATTAACATCAAACATCAAATCTTCCTCGATTTATTCGCTGGAGTCAATACCGATACTATCCTCAAATTCAACTATTATCTCAGACCAATCGATATCATTAGTAGACTTAGGTTCATAACCTTCAGAATAGTCTAAGAAAAGATCGATGCCATCATTAATACATGTATCCATCAAGAGTGGGTCGTGATCGAGTTGTATTAGGGGCGTGATCTCAATTTCAAAAATGTCCTTATTATACTCTCCAAAATCATTCTGATCAACATGATTCATGAATGCCGAAATTATATCGCATTCCTCCTCAATTTCATCCATAAAGTCATATTCCATAAGATGCCCCTCAAGATCACAAAATGAAGTTTCATGCTGAAGGTTTTCAAGTCTTTCCAAGAGACATCATTCATCAATTAAATCATTGGGCATCTCAATTAATACATGGTCTGGCACATGAGGAGCGAAGATGGGGATATCATAAAATTTCGCCTATCTGGGTTTGAGGAGACATGGAGATGGCACTATTTCATCAATAATTCTTCTTCTATACATCTCAAATCTTGTTCATCAAAAGGAAGTATCATTGTTTGGTTCACTGATATTGGGATCCATTTTTCTTCTTCCCTCGAATGCCTAAAATCCTCAATTTTCTTTTCTTGATGTTTCTCAAAATATTGTTGAGATATATTGCATTCATCCGTCAAACTATTTGGACTATTTATCAAGTGAGCACGAATTTCTAAAAGTTGTTTACTGACATTCTCATGCATCCTATTACACTCATCCATAAGTGCTCCCTGGTTTTGTTGGATTTGGATAGCTAATTCATTAAGAGTATGTTGAGAGTCACTTTCATGGGTCGGTGATAGGGATAAGGAGATTGAGTGATTTCTTAAAGAATCGGAGATTAGTCCAGTATTCGAAATGGATGAGTGTTCTGCATGTGAAAGTGGCTTGGAAGAGACAAAGGAAGGGCATGCAGGAGAAGGTAATGCAAGAAATTCCTCTAATATAAGGTCATCATAGGGTGGTTTTGACATTTGATCGGATAACTCGTTCTTTTTGTGTTCCTGATCTTCTTGATATTTTTGCACTAGATGCATCATTTCATCAATCTCATGCTCAATTGGTAATAAAATAGATGGATCAATGGGTCGAGAAGATCGTTTCCTATCCTCCAAATAATTCAATGCAATAGCCCGATTCAGCCTCGTTCTCGTGCATCTCATTGAGCATAACTTGATTTTTTTCCATGAATAAAGATTCTCAAGTACAGACAAATACACAACAGATTAACACAAAATAATTTATTGATTCACCAACTCCACACAAATCACTGCAGATGCAGTTATCTTTTCAATTTTAGATGTAGTTACTCAATGTTGTCAAAGAATTATAGATCCTAAATGAAGAGGTGTTTGTGGAAGATTGTGAAAAATCGATGTTCTCATCCGGCTGGGGGATCCAGGGTGGGTACTCAGATCAATGATCTGTTCTTCTCGCAAGAACCTGTGCCCAATGAGTCAAGAAGTTACGTTTTTTCTCTGCAATCCCACGTGACACCAAGGATTTTTGTCTATATCCAAGGATTCTATGTGCATGTGAACTTGTGGCAATCACCACGGTTCTTTCAAATAATCATTCAATTTCATCCGCTTTCGTTTGGATCACTGCAGTGATCTTACAAGCTTATCTTTTTATGTGATCAAAACACGATTTTGTTGGTCTTTGAATTAGATTATCAGAGGGAGAAGACAACATAGACGATGCAATCAAGAACTCTTTTTTAATTTTTTCGATTTAATTCGGAGCGCAAACAAATGCAAAAAAATTTTCAAATGCCTAAGTGAGAAAGGAAGCTCACAGTACCTGCACTTCTGGTGCTATATCCGTAATGTTTTGTCCTGCTGATGGTGAGCTTTTCGAGGAGGGAGAAATTAATCTTACAAAATTTTTCTACTTAGAACAAATTACAAGTTCGCTAAAAAAACAAAATGCATGCATCTTCATTTTTTTCTTTTTCGAGGTTCAAGTACCTGAAATAAAAAAATGCATGGATTAGAATATAGAAAACAAGTTCAAAATAAAGAAAAAAATTGCAAATGTTGCTAGTCCCCAGCAACAGTGCCAAAATGTTGACATGATTTTTCACATTTTAGAAAGATAATTTGATCAAGTCATTGTTATTCCACGAAAAACCGCATTCAAACAAATAATATTACACCTACAAGAACAATGAAGATATACAAAATGCATACAGCAAGTAGAGGTTCGTATCCGCAGAGACTAAGCAAACTCGCTCTTTTTGTTCTTTAAAACTTTATTCGAATTTTAAATCTATTGCGATGAAAGAAAATTTATAACAGAATGCGATCTACGGTGAAAATACTTCCTAGAACTTAGAGTAAGCAAATGATGGTATGAGTGCAACTAAGTAAGGAAGTAGGGGTTGAATCACAATTTAATATGGAAAGATGGGATTTACTTGGAAGCTTTCAAGAGAGAATAATTGCATATAAAACTTACATTGCATATATTTTCAAGTAAAATAGAGTTGAGAATAGCTTACACAATAAAAGTTATTCTTTCAAATTCAACTTAAACAAATTAACTAAGGTAGTAGAAATACAAGCGACAAATAAGATGGGGAAAAAATGCTTCTCTATTTGATTCTGGAGTGAAGACGATGACGATGGCGGAGACGGGAGTGTGCAGGAAGATGTGTGGGCTGATCGCACACACGAGTATGGAGCCGGAGGAGGTGGCTGGAGTTGGTGGCCATGTAGGAAGATGTCGAGGAGGAGGGGCGGCCACTGCTAGCTGCGTATGAGAGGAAGAACGGGCGGTGAGCTTGCGTCGGGGAAGAATGGCCTGCGTGGAGGAGGTGGTGCGCAAGACACACAAGGGGAGGGACCTTCACGTACGCATGGAGAAAATGTTGAGAGAGAAAGAATGTTGAGGGAGAGGGAATGCGTCGGGCAAGCCAAGTCCCCCTTGCGTGAGGAAGCATGTCATCTTTTTATATCTTTGTCACATGCGTGCTTTCCATCTACAAAATAAAGAGAGAGCATTCATCTCATGCAAATAAAGACAAAAACATTAATTACATGCATGGGAAACATATGCATGGGAAAGGATACCAGTGTGGGGGGCTCTATGCATGGCAAGGAGAGGGAAGTTAAGAAGGGTCTTCATTGCACATGGGAAATGCTTTTGGTGAGTTTGCAAGAATCAACCTTCCATTTTCTTTCCAAGATAAAATGTCAATGAAAATTGTGATACCAAATTAATGTGTTGGTTTTTAAATGTTTTTCTCTCCATCTCTCTTGTATCAATATAATTTTAATGAAGTTTATATTTAAGTTATATTTTGATGATGAACACAGATAATTATGAATCTCAGTGCTGGATGTTGTTCATGTATATATTTATATAAATAATGATCGTTGAAATATTTTATCCAGATATATAAGCATGAATTTTCGATCTATACTTTGATTAGCCGTCCTCTGGATGTATTTAAGTGGTTTTCTCTGTTGGGTGCATGGAATAAATTAGATGTAGATTATGTGAATTAGGAGTTTATAAATCAAATATTAAGGATGTACTCCACATAATTTAAGCATGTTATAACTGTATATAATGTAATCATCACCCCCCTGCCCCAAGATCCAACCCCCTCATGACACGGATTTTGCAAGGGTTTAAAATAATATCCTCACAGAAGCGAAGATATCTTGTCATTGAGGCGACCACTAATAAAACTCGAGGTCAATCAACAATTAACCCACACAATGAATAAGTCAAGCAAGGCAAACAAGTGTGAATCAAAATTTATTATACCCTACTAAAGATATGTAGTGACAAATATGTGGGGGTCGAACATAGGAAACAAAGGTGTAGAGCAAATGAGATAAAAAATCAACACAAGGAAATTATCTTTTCAAATACTTAGCCAATTTATGATTTTTATGGGTTTAAATTTATATATTTTCTTTTTTTAGATTTTAGTTTACATTTATTTATTTATTTTATAGTTTTATAATTTTTTATTTCTTTTTTATATTTTTTGATTTTCTAATTTCTTTTTTAATATATAATACAAGAATATAAAAAGCTATATAAAATACAAGGTAATACAATTATAAATAGTAATAAAAATAAATAAAATACATGAAATAAAATACTTTTGAGTTTTAAATTTTTTTTACTATTTTGGTGATTTTTGAACAATTTTAGGTATTTTAAATTGAATTAAAAAGGCAAAATAGGACACAATGAAACAAAAAGAAGTATTTTTTATTTTAAAAATATCTAACCACCACAGAAAACCTCAAAAAAAATCTAAAATTAAAAATTACAGAATAGAGAAAAGTATTTTTGGATTTTTTTATGAATTTTTGAGAATTTTTATAAGTTTTTGGTGTTTTATGATTTTTATGTATTTTATTTTATATTTTTGGTTAATTTTTGGATATATGTTAAAACAACACAAAATAGACATGAATTAATTTTTTAGAATTTTTCAGTATATTTTAATTTCTTTTTGGATTGTTAATTGGTAAACTAGGAATAATAGTTCACAAAATGATTTTTCAAAAATAGAAAACTAATTAAATCACTCCACAAAAAAATATATAATTAATGTAGAGGAAATGAGTTTAAATTAACTTTCTTCTTATTTTTAAAGCTCAGAATCTTTTTTTTAGAAAATTCAATACTACAAAAAGAAAATACAAACATACAAGGGTATATTTGTAATTTCAGTAAAGCTCATAATCCATTTTTAAACCCCAAAAGAATCCGCAAGGGAAATAGTGCAAATTTCCCAATAAATAAAATGTGTCACTAGCATGGATATAAATGCATATTTTAAACATTCAGGGGGTGAACAAGAAATTTTCCAGGAAATATTACAATATCCCAAAAATCTGACTAAATGACAATAAACTAAACCCATGAGGGTTCGGTTGTAATTTCTCCAAGGTTTGTCGGTTGAGCTGGAGGGGGGCTAAAGTGCAATTAAATAAAAACCCAAGGACCTAGTTGCAAAAATTAAAGAAACTTTTAAACATCACATACAAGATTAAATATCAAACATTAACTACAAAAAGTTGTAGGGTTTAGAGTGCAAAATGCTCAAGCTAAGGGTGCTTGCAGACGGACGGATCTCCTTCACTTGTCCATGCATCGGCCTCGGAGGGTGTGATGACAGTTCGCGGGGGACGACCAAGATTAGATCCCACCCTAGGATTGGGTGTTGTTGATCTCCTTCATCCAACAGTGGTAGTGCAAACTGGGGGTGCCTCTCAATCGGACGACATCGAGGGGATCTGGATGAATAAATGAAGAACATGGACCAGGTGATGAATCTACGTTTCATCATATTTATTCTATCATTTTGGCCTCAAAAACCCTAGTAAATGCGTAGAAAGAGCATTAATTCATGCATTTTAGCATTCATGTATATGTGTGTAAATATTGTATAAAATGCGGTTTTTAGTGCCAAAATTATAGAATAAAGAAAAGAAAAGAAAAAGAATAAAATATTGTAAATATTTTATGACCCGAAACCCCGAGACCTAGGCATCTCGATGAATAGGTCGACAAGGAATAAAGTAGGGGGAGATAAGGGCCAAAAATACAAATAAAATTCCTTTTATTTTATTCATTCTTTATTCATTTTGGGACCTATTTTTGGTTCCACTTTTTATACATCAAATAAAGAAACTTTGTACATGAAAGTTGTAGATAAATTTATAAAGAAAAATACAAAATTGATTTCACAGAAAGATAATGTACAGATAAAAAGTTATGGTCTGAATAAAATTCCAGAATGCCAACTTCCCAGACCCGTATCTCACAAACGACAACTCCAAATGCATCAAACTCACCTTTAATTGTATATAGAAGAAAATAATCTAATTAATGGTAGTGGTTTCGCATTTGGCGGAGCTACGGTTTGAAAGTTGACTTTTGGACCCTCATTGTATACTTGTACATATTAAAATATTCAATTTATTATTTATTTATTTATTATTTTTATAATTTTATATTTTATAATGTTGTAAATAATACTTGTAATAATTATGTATATTAAAATCAGAATAAAAACATAAATAAAATACAAATAAAAATACTTGTATATATTATAATACATAGGTATAATACATGTAGCTATACCTATACAAATAACACTATCATTTTATTAAGTGCATAAAATATATCAGAAAATTAAAATAAAAATATATTTGTGTCTATAAAAGTATTTTGTAATTTTAGAAAATAAAAACCAAAATAAAATAAATTAAAAATACCTAAATAAAAATAGAATACTTAAATACATAGATATAGATACCTATAAGGGTATAAACGCAAACTTGTAAAAATATACCTCATAAAAATAATTAAAAATAATAATAAAATACTACATAAATTTATAAGCATTTTTTATTTTATAACCTAAATAAAATAATGTTATTTACTATTTTTAAATGATTTTTTAGAGTTTTTTTTCCTGATTGGTCCACGTGGACCAATCAGGAGGTCTGGACAGTTGACCACGGGTCAACTGTCTGACCACCCTCTGGACTGTGTCAGACAAGGTTTTTGTCTTGTATTTGCGGATTTTTCGAGACTCCTCCTTGCATAATCTCGTGATGGCTCCTGAACAACTTTTATTCCTCGTAGATCGGGCATACACGCCCAAGCGTTTTTTCGACCTTCGGGTCGTTGATTTGCGAGATATCCCTCGATCAATGAGCCCCGTCGACCAACTTTTCAAATAACCCCCAAAAGCCCCATTTGAACTTTGATCCCTCTTCCACCACCAAAATCCTAACCTAAGACCTTGAAGATACTCCTGGTGACAGCAGGAGTTCGTCGGGCTTCTCATTGGACCGAGGTGGCGTCGAATTGAGGCAGATCCCCTTGCTGAAGTGGTCGCCGGAGCACCTTGCCCGCGCGCGTTGGTGAGGCATTTCTTTCCCTTTCCACCCCTCTTTTCTTCTTGTTCTTTGAAGCCTTAGTGTTAGGTAGCCACGGTAATCTGTTCCCTTTCAAGATCGTTGACCGGCAACCATCCTATCACCGCGACGCCCGCGGCCGGCATCGAGTTTCGCCGGCCATCCATCCCTCCATCTCGCTGTTCCCCTGTGCGAAATACGCCGCGAGGTTGGGGCATTTTGCCCCCGACTTCTTCATCCCTTTGTTTCGCAGGTTCCAGGATCAATAGAACCCCACCTGGGTTCGTTTTTGCGGACATCAACACACCTGGAGCGGCTTTCTTCTCTCCTCTTGCGGCGGACCTCCGGCAGTCCCCACGCCATTTTGCGGTCGCCATTTTGTGTGGTCCTAGAAATTACGAGCACAAGCAATTCCTAGATTGGCTCGAGGAGCCGCTAGTGCAAGCTAAATTACCATTCACCCACACAGCACACGGGGACACAGTTTCACTATATTTACACGCGCGAGAACTCAAACGGGAACCGCTGGAAAGAATGCGAAAAAGAAATAAAAAAATGAAAATTACAAAGCCTCTCTATTCACTCAATAAATTTAAATGCTAGATCCTCGAAGCGTCTTCGACTCCTCGCGTTCCTCGCACAGAAACAGATTGAGGTCAGAGAGTGACACAAAAAAATAAAAATAAAAAGAAAAAGAAATAAAAGAGAGAGAAAAGAATTACAAGAAAACCGAGGGTCAGACTACCCGGGAAGAAAAAATCAAACAATTAGAATTTCACTAAAAATTAACCTAAGCCGTGCCTCCCCGGCAACGGCGCCATTTTGATAACCGTGCGATCCCTATGTTAATTCGGTCAGATTAATGTCTAAATTAATTCTAATGTTCGTTGCAGTCGGATACGAGAGGGAATATCAAAAACCACTTTTAATTAGATTCGAGTTAATTTCAAGCGGCAGATTTTTTTACTTGGTGAAGTCCAAATTCAAACTCATGGAGGCATATGTCTCCTTAGATTGATTTTTTGCAAAGTTCAAGTGTTGGATTTTCGAGGAATTATTTTTTTGGTCTTTTTTTAATTACTATGCAGGACACATGCAACAATCAGGCCGATCAAAGTTAAATCAATTAAGGTATCAAATGAAGTCCAAAAATTATAAAAATTGGCCAGATGATGAAATATGGTGAAAATGAATTACCCTAATTTTTTTTGGAATTTTTCGACACTAAATGAATTAACTATGAATTAAACAAAACTGTAGGGTGATTTTCACTAATTTATTTTAATAAACAACAAATCACAATATTTTCAGGAACTAAAATTATCCTAGATAGATTTAATGATAAGGAATCTAGGAAAATTGTCAGACCTTAATTTTACTGTGAAATGCACCTATTAAAAATAAACTAAGGAAATCACTAAAGAATTTATTTAGGCCTCGATATGTGTGCAAATGAGATGAAATTTTTATGCCATGTTAAGTTAACTATCATAAAGCTACTGCGATTTTTTGAGAATTTTTGGAGTTACTGAGAATTAATTATCAATTAAAAGGTCCAACTGGGCAAAATAACACAGAAATAAACCAATTAATTAATTTAAAAATCTACTGAAACCACAAAAATATGACAAGTGTCACAACAGCTAGAGGACAAGTTACTCAACAACATGCAATTTTTAGAATTTCAAAATGATGCAAAATGACACCTAGGGATGCGTGCAAAGACAGGGGTGCATTTGCAATACAGGAAATAAAAATTACATAAAAATAAACATGCTGACAGGGACTTAAATGCAATTACCTATAATGCTGGGGGTGGAATGCAATTTCTCCACTGGGCACGTGCTCCTCACGTGGGGGCGCTTCATAGGGACCTATTTGCAATTTTGGAAAGATCCTAGGGCCTCTGTGCAAATTACCCAGGCCGCACGTGCTCCTCACATGGGGGGCCTAGGCTCGGGCGGGTCGGAGGCTCGGGTCTTGGCTCGGGAGCTCCTGGAGGTCTGGAGGGAGGCTCGGATGGCCTCGGGTGGTCCGAGCCTAGAGGTCGGGGAAGAGGCTCGGACCCTTCTTCGTGGCGCAATGAAAACCGTTGGATCAAGGTCGATCCAACGGCTGCCGGTGGCTGGCGCGTGGACGATCAGAGACCGTCAGACCTAAGCTGATCCAACGGTAGTGGGCTTCTCCAGATGTGGGCTACGTGGCGCGATCACGACCGTGCGATCCTAATGGAGATCGATGGTCGTTGTTGGCTGAATGCTGATGTCGACGTGGATGGCTACGGACTGCTGGATCTAGATGGATCCAACGGTGGTGGGCTTCCTCCAGAGGTAACCACGTGGCTCGCTCCTGTCCGTGGGATCAAGAAGGATCCGACGACTCTTCGATGCTCCGGTTGAGTGGCGGCGTGGACGGCTAGGAACCGTTCGATCGAGATGATCGAACGGCCACTGGGGCTTCTTCTTCAACGGACCTCCGCCACCTACGGAGGAGTTGGCGGGTCTCCGACGAAGGGAGCTTAGCTCCGCCCGGTCCTCCTTGTGTCGGTGAAGCTCTCCGGCGCCTCTGAAGTGGCTCGGAAGATTCGTGGCGGTGCGGCGAGGCGTCTGGTGGTCCCAGGAAGGAGAGAGGCGTGTCGGAGGTCGTTGTCGATGAAGCTCGAGGGGGACTCCGGTGAACTTCCGGTCAATGAACTGGGGGTACCTGCAGGGGGTTAGAGGGAATAGCCGAAGCACGTGGTGGTGCGTGGAGATGTGGGGATTCACGGTGAGGCCTAAGGCGATGCGAGGGAGGTCAGGTGATGGTGCTCCGCCTAGGTGGCGGAGCTGGAGCTGATGAAAGATGGGTTGAGTCGTCGGAGGCTGTGAAGTACAGCGCGAGGATGAGAGCTCCGTCGCAGAGCTCGGAGAGGTGGAAGCGAGGCGAGAAGATCACGGTGGAGGTGGAATTAAATGGGAGAAATCAAAGGGGAAGTTGAAACAAAGATCAAACGGAGATGGAGGAGTTTACCTGGGGTTTGGAGCTCGAAGTCGAGTTCCAGGTCGTCGCTCGAAGGGGCGGTAAGGCCCTGAGCTCAAGCAGCTACTCGGGGGGTGGCTGCTACACGGCGGAGGCGCCGCGGATCTCGCCGAAGAAGAAACCAGTCATCGCTCGAAGAGGCACTCGATTGCTGTCACCAAAAGATCGCTCTGAGCTCAAGGAACTTCCCTGGGGTGGTGGATAGGGCTGAAGTTGGCCGGTGCTCGAGTATTTAAAGGAAGAAGTCGACGGCCGGGCTGGTGATGAGGTGAGGTTAGTGGGGTTCGTGGAGCGTCTCTGGTGGACGACGTGGGTAGTGAGGTGACTGGTGAAGATGAGGGATGAGTGGGGGTGATCATGGAGGCGATGGTGGTCGTCGACGGTGGCGGGAGCGCGGCCAATAATAGGAAGGGGCAACCCCTCCCGCAAGGCGGAGATCGTGGGAGAGAGGGGTGCCAGAGGTAGGAGACGAAGTCCTCACCATTGGATCTTGTGATCCAACGGCTGAGAAGAAGGCAGGAAGGGGCGGGTAGGATTAGATCTGGGGTGCGTTGATCAAGGGTCGTGGAGCGACCACGTGGCACAATGGGGCGCAACGCGAGCGGGTGGCTGAGATCAAGTCAAGGCGACGCAATCTAAGGGTACTGAAGGTGCCACGCGTCGTGTGGAGGAGAGGGTGCTGACGAGCGGCGGAGATTAGATGAGGGCTTTCGATCGGGCGGTTGAAATCAAAGCGCTGGTGGATGGTGCAGATCGAAGAGCTGAAGGCGTGATCTGATGGCGCATAATGCATCACGTGGCGTGCTGTGGGAAAGGCGCTAATGGATGGCCCAGATCTGAGGTGGGTTGTGATCGAACGGTGATAGATAAAGGCGTACGTGGAGAGCATCTGGCCATTGGATCAAGAAGACTATCCAACGGCTGAGAGGCGCGGCGGCTAGGGCAAGGAGAGCGGGCCGCGTGGCGCAACCAGAGGGCGCCACGTGGCCAGCTGTGATTGGCTGAAAATAGAAATGAATGTAGAGAGAAAAGGGGGCCGAATTTGGAAAAACTCAAAACATGAAAGTTGTAGATCTCGATGAGATCTACAAGTTTCATGTTGACCAAAGACGGAGATGAGGTCAAATATAATACAAAATACAAGTATACAAATATACACCTATATGGTATACATAGAGGCCCAAAAACCCAACTTTTTCATACGAGCTCCAAATTGGATGAAATCAGTCTCATTTTAAAGGTCTTTTAATATGTATTATTCTAAAAGTGAGTAGACCTATTTTGGAGGTTGTATGAGGGATCTATGGACATTTTATGGTCCAAGGGCTTTAGGGCTTTATTGGTGCTTTTACAAAGGGGACTCCTGGCTTTCTTCCCTATATTATTAACTAAGGTGTACATAGTATAAGGGAGAGCTTATTTTTATGAGTGGACATTTTACAAATGATCTTGGCTTCTTATTTAATGCAAATTGAGTGCTAAAATGCATGTTTTATGTATGCATGTATGAATGCTATTTATGCATTATACAGGGAAATATGCATCTATTTACTTGGGAACAAGCTTCTATTTTCAACTTTTAGAGTGATGAATCACAGATTCATCAGCATCCAACTCAAGGGGAGGGGGTGGAGAGAAGAATGGATGGTAGCCAGTGTAGCTACCAATCCCGGGATGCATGACCAGTGTAGTCAAGTCATCCAGCTGTAGGCGCACATGGTATAACTTTTGAAGTTCAAGATTGCTTATTGACTATACAACATATATACATACTATGGCATGCATTTTATTTTTAATCAGACATGTCCACTTTTTTGGAGTTTTTTTAAATACTATTTAAGCAGAATTTACTTAAGAAGTTTTTCCTCTTGAGCTAGGAGACTATCCCTCTTTTGAAGCATTATCGCAACCCATAGTCTCTTGCTTTAGACCTCATGGCTGCTAGATCGGGTTGGGGTACACTACCCTCCCTAGACGAGGACGAATGTTTCCACTCGTGTACGTCTCAAACCAGAAAATCCAATCCCCTCACCACTCCAACTGAGTTGAGCCAAGTGAAAGGTGCAAGTGTCCAAGTTAGGTCACGGCCGACAAGAGTCATGCACGCGTCTCGAGAAGTTCTAATAGTCTGTTGAGGTGACTTGAACCCAGCCTTGAGTCTCAAAGAATTAAATCTAAATGGACCTGAAGTACCTTAAATTTAGTTCCCATAAGATTCCAGTGAAGTTAGGTGCAATAAGGTCCAACCAAGCTCCAATCTTCGACTTTATTTGGACTAGTTCAATCATCAAGCTCAATCCGAAAGAACGGGAATGCTATGCATATGTACAATGCAAAGAAATGATGCAATTTTCAAAGTTTTTTTTGAACTTTTTATGGATTTTTGAAAACATGATGCATATGCAAATTTTTCATATTTTTCAAAAATGTTTCTGGTATTTTTTTAGTTTTGCAAATTTTTTGTGATTTTTGAAAACAAAAGATTTCGGATAAAAATTAGGTACAAATATTTACACGGGGATGCTTTTTATTTACAAGAGTTAGGTTTCAAAGGATTTACAAGGGATAAGTGATCAATTTTATAGACATATGTATAAAGAATTTTAATATGATGTGCATACTCCTCAAACTTATTTGAAAATCATTTTACAACAGCTTTGAAAACTATAGTCCAAGATAATTTTTACAAATAATTTTTACAAATATCTACATACATTTGAAAATCATTTTGCAAAGGTTTTTCAAACAACATATATAGATTTTCAAATATTTTTGCAACCATTTTTCAAACCATTTGCAAATCATTTTTAAAACATTTTTGTTTCACGCAAAGAAAATAAAATTTTGCAAACAAAATCTTTTTACAAAGATTGAACACATTTTACAAAATATTTTCCAAGCAGTTTTAAAAAGAATTTTCACACATATTTTCAAACTATTTTTCAACTATTTTGCAAGAGTGTTTTCTCCTGATTTATTAATCAGTATGTACAAACGGAGTTTGAGGATATATACACATCTTTTTATTATGTGATTTTATTGAATTTAATGGTGCGGTATTTTATGAAATTATTTGTAGCCATACTTATTTAAAATATAAAAGTACGAGTTATGGTTAAAGTATATACGTAGTATATACGACTCCCCTATACTTAGCTTGAGATGTGTCCTCATGATCGAAGAGAAAAAGAGAAGACATAACTCGTACTGAGTATAGAAAAACCTAGAAATAACGAATGAATGAATGAAAAGTCGATCGTCCTCCCTATACTTAGGATCAAATAATCCTAAGTATAGCAGATTGTACACAAAGCAGGGAGGGTCAAGGGTGGGAATGAACTGATCGTACTCAGACTGTCCCCCTCTATACTTAGGGTAAGATATCCCTAAGTATAGACAAGAAGAGGAGACAGGGGAGAGGATCAAAGAATGAAAAATCGGGGGTGCATACGCCCTATACTTAGGATAAAGTACATCCTAAGTATAGAAGGCTAACAAAAAAGGGTGA
The DNA here is from genome assembly GCA_037367405.1 of Ottelia alismoides. Classification (NCBI taxonomy): domain Eukaryota; kingdom Viridiplantae; phylum Streptophyta; class Magnoliopsida; order Alismatales; family Hydrocharitaceae; genus Ottelia; species Ottelia alismoides. Next base: position 104,452 of record JAZKJV010009356.1, read on the forward strand.
TACACATAAGCATTATATATATATATATTAGTTTAATAGAAAACGAAAGTTGAAAACAAAAACAAGAAAAGAAGAAAAGAAGAAAAGATAAGAGCTTAAAGGAAAAGTTTTTGAGTTGCATTATCTAAATCTTTTGATGTTGTCAGTATTGTGGAGGTATCGTCAGAGCACAATACTTGGATAGAGAGTCGAAAATGGCCAAGAAAGTGTCATGCTCGAGGTAAGGCTTCAGTAGTTGTCCGTTGATGACAAATGGTTGTGCGTCAGGAGACAATTCCGATAATGCAGTGTTGCCATTGTCACGCACTTCTCGAACTTGAAACGTCCCTGTCCATTTGTTTTTCCATTTATCCAAGAATATCTTCAACTTTGCGTCGAATAACCATACTTTCTGTTCAGTCTCAAAGGTCTTTCGTCTAATGTGCCGGTTATGCCAGCGTTTCACCTTCTCCTTGTATATCAATGTGTTATCATATACATAGTCTCAAAATTCCAGGAGCATGTTCAGATCTTCTTTCCTCTTCTGACAATCTTTTTGTGAGTCCAAATTACAGATATTAACTGCCCACAATGATTTATGAATCAGTTCCACTGCCAGGTGGCATGGCTTCCCATACACAAGGCGATAAGGCGACATGCCCAATGGAGACTTATAAGCGTTTCGATATACTCAAAGGACTGAGTCCAAAAGCTGGGACTAATTCTTTATGTCTGGCTTGACAAGTTTCTAAAGTATCGTCTTGATTTCTCTGTTAGATAATTCTGCCATACCATTGGTCTGAGGATGGTAAGGAGATGCTACATGATGCTCGAAGCCGTACTTCTTCGTTAGTTTCTTGTCCTCTCGATTTACAAAGTGACTACCCCCATCTGATATAAGTATCTTCAGAATCCCGAACTGTGAAGTGATATTTTCTTTCAGAAAGCAGCACACTATACGGATGTCTGCGGCTCGGGCGGGGATAGCTTCAACCCAGCGACTCACATAATCAACGGCAAGGAGGATGTGCTCATTTCCCTGACTGTTGGGAAAGGGTCCCATGAAATCGATCCCCCAAGCATCGAATACATCAGCAATCTGAATGATCTTCAGGGGCATGGTATCTTTGGCTGTAAGGGTTCGTTTCAATCGCTGACAGTTAGTGCATCGTTTGACAAATGTTGTTGCATCCTTAAATAGCGTGGGCCACTGTAGGCCATACTGCAATATGTTTCCTACCGTTCTGTCTCCAGAGTAGTGTCCACCAGATTCGAGCGAGTGATAATGCTCGAGGACACTATGTTGCTCCTCCCGAGGAATGCATCTGCGCCAAATACAATCCGCTCCTTCCCTTAACAATAGAGGATCTTCCCATTGGTAGAAATGGATCGTAGATAAGAATTTATCTTTCCGAATCTTTGTCCATTCTTTTGGAACTACATCTGAGATGAGGTAGTTGACACTATCAGCATACCAAGGGAGTGAATCTACTGCCATAATTGACTCGTCCGGAAAGGTGTCTGTGATAGGGGCACTGCTCAGTGGAGGGCTTTGCAGCTCTATTCTGGAGAGGTGTCCGCTACCACGTTCTGAACCCCAGGCTTGTCCTTGATTTACAAATAAAACTCCTGGAGGAGAAGGATCCATCTGATCAGTCTGGGCTTAGAATCCTTCTTCTGTTGTAAGTATTTGATAGTAGAGTGGTCAGTGTAAATCATGACTTTTGATCCGAGCAAATAAGGTCTGAACTTCTCGAGGGCGAATACCACAACCAGCAATTCTTTCTCTGTTGCAGTGTAGTTTCTTTGAGCTTCATCTAATGTTTTGCTGGCATAATGAATGGCATAGGGTGTATTGTCTTTCCTTTATCCTAAAACAGCCCTAACTGCAAAATCTGACGAATTTGTCATGATCTCAAAAAGAAGAGACCAATCTGGCGGCTGTAGGACTAGAGCTTGAGTGATGAGCTTGCTGATCAACAATAAACTCGGTCTCCTTGCACACTAACTCTATAAAAGGTCGAGCGATGCAAATCACGAATGAATCGTCTGTAGAATCCCACATGCCCCAGAAATGACCTCACATTCTTGACTGTCTGAGGTGGCTCAAGATTGGAAATTGCCCACCTTTATCGGGTCGACTTCCATGCCATGTTTGGAAACAACGTGACTCAACACAATCCCTTCTATGACCATGAAGTAGCTCTTTTCCCATGATAATACAAGATTGACTTCACGATATTTCTGAAGTACTCTATCCAGGTCCTCAAGACACGAATCGAAGGTGTCACCATAGACGGAGAAGTCATTCATAAACACCTTGAGAAAACTGCCAACCATCTCGGCAAAAATTGCAAGCATGCATCTCTGAAATCTCGTTAGTGCATTGCATAGTCTAAAGGGCATTCTCCTAAAAGCATAGTTGTCGAACGAGCAAGTGAAGGTAGTCTTCTCTTGGTCCTCACAGGCTATTGCCACTTGGTTGTATCCGGAGTACCCATCCAGAAAGCAAGAGAACTTCTTGCCAGCCAGTCTTTCCAAAACTTGATCAATGAACGGCGAGGGGAAGTGTTCCTTTCTTAGTTGTTGCGTTCAAACGACAGTAGTCAACACATACACGCCAGTATGTCAGTACTCAAGTAGATATTTCCTCTCCTTTGTCATTAGTAACCACCGTAAGCCCGGACTTCTTTGGAACTACATGCAGGGGGCTTACCCATTTGGAGTCGGAGATGGGATAAATGAAGCCTGCATCACACCACTTCGTGATTTCCTTCATGACGACGTTCCTTAGATTCGGATTCAACCTTCTTTGAAACTCACGGGATGGCTTTCCATCTTCTTCCAAGTAGTGTGGTGTGAGCACAACACTGGATTTATCCCGCGGAGATCTGAAACATGCCAACCAAGTGCGTTACGATTTTCTCTAGAATCTCGAGGAGTCGAGATTCTTGTTCCGAGGTCAGCCTGTTGCTGATGATGACCGGATACATGTTTTTTCACCTGCAAGGAAAGCATACTTCAGGCCTGTTGGAAGTGTCTTTAGTTATGGTTCTGATCTGGCCGGCTTCTCGGTCACTTCTGAGACAGTGATGGTTGGAGGATGCTCTACCTGAACTTTTGCAGAGTTGTTGACCTCAGTGTTCTGTTGAGATTCCGACAATGTGACGAACGGATTCGTAATGGGATCGTTGTGTTCGGGCCGGAGTGAATCATTGGAGTCAAAATGATGCATCAGCAAGTTGGACTCTGTCTCCCAAATGTCCCCAGAGCTTGCATCGATTGTGCTTTCCAGGTCCTCCTCTAGAGAGAGGATTTCATGTGTCCATAGATCACTCAAAGAGAGGGGTGTACCTCTGATCTCTGCAATGAATTCACAGTCTACTTCAGACAGTGTTGCATGACCCTTATCAGTTATGACTATAGGCTCGCTGATCATGTTTATGGTGATTCTATTGTTGATCGAGCTGAAGGTGATCTTACCAGACCCATAGTCAACCACGGCTTCTGAAGTGCACAGGAATGGCCGACCCAGGATTATAGAAGTCTGGAGTAAGGGTACGGGTGAGTCCATATCAAGGACTACATCAACTGGAAACTGCATGTTCCGCATCTTCACCACAACATCTTCCAAAAGACCTCGAGGTCGCTTGATGGATCGATCAGCGAACCAAAGGATCATTCATGTCTGGTTGAGAGGACCTAGCCCAAATTCTTGCAATAATGAAGATGGCGTGAGGTTGATGGAAGAACGACTGTCAAGCAAGGTTCGCTCAAAGACTTGATCAAAAATCTCGCAACTGATCAAAGGTGCTCCTTGGTCTTGTTTCTTCTGTGGGAGGTTGTTGATGGATGCAACAGTGACCATGGTGAGAACGTGCTTCTCTACATGCTGGCGCCTGTTGTTACGTATTGGTCGACGCTTGTTTGTACATGCCTATTTCAATCCTTTCTTCACAACGGGCATGTATTCTGTAGCTTTCATCGAAGGAATCTCAACAAACAAGTTACTAATAATGTCTACAACTCCAGGGTCGGATAATGCACTTTATATTTTTACAATTTTTTTGGATTTTTCTATTGTTTCAGGAAAAGGGATATTTACAGTACTGAAATTAGAAACAGAATTCTTATTTACAAAAAAAATCCTTATCCACAACATTCTGTACATCCGGTTCACAAAAAGGAGTACATGCTGGAAACTGAGACGCTGGTGGACAAGCAAAAGGCACGGTCATGGCTCCGTCGGTTGGCATTGGATTGGGTGCTGCTGCTGGCTCCTCTGTGGCTAGCGTGGCTTTACTTTGACGGCGATCATCTTTTGGGTCTTGTCGCTTTTTCTGATTTTTTTTGTTCTTTTTGCTGGGTGAGATGGTGGTGAATGGCAGCAGGCATGGATCCTCCTTCTTCCTCACACATCCCTGTGGCTGGCATGACTGATGCAGAAGATGACGATTCACCTATCGAAGCTTTATTCTTCCCGCGGCTTGTGGTAGAAGGAGGCAAGGTCCTACCGCTTCTAAGAGTGACAGCATTAGATAAAGCAATATTACAATCATCTGGCTCTATAGGCACAGATTGTACATCACATTATACCTGCTCTTTTCTTTTGAAGCTATTGGGATTAACTTTGACCTGCAACAGAATGGTACTTTCGGTGGCGGTCAGGTCATCTAGCTTCTTCGTCATGTCTACTAGGCCTTTGATGAGTTGGGCCAAGCAATCAAGGGTAGGGTTTACAGGATTCGCCTCAGAAGGTTCAGCGTGCAGACCACGTTTGCTTAGTGTTTGGGAGTTGAGGCTGCGACTGCTGGTTGTGTTGAGGATGTGGAGGAACTGATACTGATGGTCGGAGGGAGGAGAGTAGTGTTGATATTATGGAGGTGGTGCAGCCACATACTGGTGGTATGGCTGTGGATGGCGGTATTGCAGTTGTTAGTATTGTTGATTCTGCCTCCATTGATTGGGTTACTTTGGAGGCTGGTGGTATTGCGGCAGGGGTTGTAAGGACTGCCCGAAACGACCACCCTGTGGTTAGTGGTATTGCATGTTGCTTTGTTGCAGGCCCTGCTGATGTCCGGTAGAATGTGCCAGTTGTGCATTATTTGTCCAAACATCGTTGATTTCTTGAATCAAGGGTGGTGGTGGGAAGGTTGGATCGGATGATGGAAGGAAGTCTGGCTGGTAGACAACCATCTGTTGTTGCAGTGGGCCGGGTGCCTGCACGTAGTACACGTGCTAGATTGCCAGTGGCTGCTGGCTCGGCTAAGGGTGTTGGAGCGGTGATGGCTCATCCTTCTTCTCAGCTGGAGTCTTTATGGATGGTGCCGTCGACTGAACATAACTGATGGTTCTCGACAACATCTCCAACTACTTGGTGATATGGTCCATCTTGTCTAGGTGTTGCATCCTCTTCTCGATCACAGTGAGTTTCTCGAGATCCTGTAATCGCTTCTCGATAATATCAATGTTTGAGAGATGGCCCCCGATGATGCTGAGATTGGAGCTCTCATCTCTCTCCTCCTCTCGCGACGATGCCATATGGACTTGTTTTTGGAGGATTTGGGGTTGCTTCTGATATGCTTTGGATGAAGAGAGGGTAGCCTCTTCTTCTACCATTTCATTATGGGGGCGCTTCTCCTGCAGATCGGCGAATCTCTCCCAAAATTCATGAGTGGTCTCATGGGCACCCTGGGAGAAGTTACTAATTTTGGATCGCATCTGGTTGAGCCCATCGAGAGGATAAAATTTGTGCAGGAAGGCGGACTTCAGTTCCTCCCATATCGCCACGACCTTTCCCAGATGATTGACCAAGTATAGGGCCTTATCATGTAGATTGAAGGGGAATGTCATCATCTTCACTACATCCAAAGGAATATTGGGGTAGTGGGTAGTACGACAGATGCGTGAAAACTGCTACAGGTGAATGTAGGCTCTTCACTGATATTCCCGTAAAATGACGGAAGAAGAGTAAGGAACTGAGGCTTCAGCTCAAAGTGAGCATGCACTGACAGAATGAGGATACACTCGGTCATCTGGTTGTCTCCACGGTTGTATGTCTCTTTCAGTGTGGGTTTCACCTTGCTTGTTCTGGCTCTTCCTCGTCAGGATCCTCACAGGGGACCACATCCTCCTCCTGTTGGTTTGTCTTCTCCTCCTGCTTGTCTATTCATCACATCATTCAGCATGTCCTGAAATACAGTCTATGCTAGGGCCTGCTCTGTCAGCTGTTGTTGAATGGCCTGGATAGATGCCAACAATGGAGCATTCACCTGATTCTGATCAGGCATCTGTCCTTGCTCCGATTGGGAAGGTGGTTGTTGACCCTTGCCCTTTCCTTGGGAGCTATTTCGGGGTCTGAGTCCGAAGAGATGAATTCTGTAGTAGGATCCAGGACTAAGGCTGGCTTCTATCTGCAATATGAAAAAATTCCAATCAAACCACTTGTAAGTGAGTCCCAGCTACCGAGGTGAATCAAGAATTAGGGTCAATCCCATAGTGTTGTGAATGAAAAAGATGTGGATTGTAATCAACTCCCATTCACAACGACGAAGGTGGGACAAGAGTGGTCCCAGTTTATTGGGTTGCCAAAAGGATGGACAGAAGACGAGGAGTCTAGAGATCGACCCGTAAGGTCCGGATCAGGTTCTCGGGAATCACCTTGAATTATTGACGAGGTCGAGTCCATGGAATTGATGTAGGCGTCAACGGGGTCCCGACTGAGCCATCCATGGATCGACAATGTGAAGCAAGAGGGAAATCGATGCAGGAAGAAGGATACGGTGGTCAACGAGGAATAAATGGAGTGTAAAACAGTAGCAATGCTCAAACTGAGCGAGGAACAAAAGGAAAACACATACGACAAAATTTGCGCAACTGTACGAGACTTTATTTTTTGAACCTTAATCTAGATCCATACAAACACAATACAAAATTGGGTTCACCAACTCACGCCATGTGAAGCCGTGAAGGTTCGAGTATTTATTATCTTTTCAATTTTAGAGTTGTTATTTCGGTCATATCATGTAACAAGTCCTTATCACGCTAACCCTATAAGAGAGAGAGAGAGAGAGAGAGTATTGCCTGAAAAGTATCCCGTACTTGTCCTCCTCCTTTGTAACATGTAGTCTGTACTTTTTGAGGTCCTTGTAACCCTTCATGGATCCCTACTCAGCCAAAGAAATAGAGAGAGGAAGCTGATAGGCGAAACCACTACTTCGATTCTCGCTCACATTGGAATCACCCGTGAACGTGTAATAACCTACTCGGACGCAAACCGATGAGACAGACATTCCCGTGAAGGTGTGGCCTATGCTCAATACTTAAGACTATGTTGATGCTCCACAAAAGGCGGGAACACCATCGTTGACAGGGCCCTACTCGATCACGTACGATAGAAGTGTCATTACTTTGGAAATCCAAGCAATAAACAAGCAGTTAGAGACTGGATTTTGGGATCTAATCCTTACGGGTCGTGTCTTACTCATGGAAGGGATTATGGTCCCCTCCTAAGGTACCTGAAATCAATGAGGACTTTATGAACCCAAAATAATGAAAGTCCATTACATATTTTAATTATGCTCAAAGTTTATTTAATAGTCCCCTTGTTTTAATTTTAGGATTTTCACTTTTTTTTAATCTATTTTCATACAAGCGCCTTTCATTTTTTGTAGATTTTCACTTAAGTCGTAGGTGCTAAAAATCAGAGGGAGATAACGAAAAAGTCGTGCAAGTCGACTCAATGATGGAAATCTCACCATTGAATCTAATGGTGCATGCTGAGTTAGATGACTTGCAGTGCTTCCCAGCTCTCTCTATGTCGTATGCAAAACAGAAATTTTAAACATATCTACAGCCTCACTATCACGTACCTACCGACAATTGCAACTAAGGGGTGGGTGCTTTCCTCCAACTCCTCCACCATCTTGCAAAGGGTGCAAGAAGTTGATTACCATGATTAGGAGTTCATCGTTCGAGCACTCCTGCTAGTATTGTTGCCATTGTTGCCATATGTCATAAGCTCTAGCGTCGAGTTGTACGGAGGTGCAAGCATACTACTCAAGCATGATGAAGATATCAAGCCCCATGAGCACGTCAACGTTGAGGGTTCTACTCCTATGGCTCGACAACATATACTACTTCTAATGCTCATCCATGCCTTAGGCTCCGCGGTGATCCACATGGTTGCACAGAGGAGAGCATGGAAGAGGGATGTTCGTTAAAGAAGAAACTCCCCCTCCCTTGAACTTTGTAATTATTCTATTTTATTGGATCAAATGTCAATCTTATTTTTTTTATATTATATGCAATCAAGTGAGTAGTGTAAGACGAAATGATTATTCAAGGTTATACATATCATTCAGAAGTATTGAAGATTCAGTGAATAACTGTGAAACTATATAGGGTTGTGACAGAAAAAAACTTCTAGCAAATGTTCAAATGCCGAGATTTCGGATAATCTTAACAGGGCAAAAAAGGAATTTCAATTTCGTTTTATTCTCATTACAATCACAAAGACATTTCCAATAGTCGATCAAAAGTAAATTCTCCCTATTTATTTTTTAATTACCGGTTAACGGAAAAAAATGAAACAGAGGATATGGACAGGTGATGTCATGCTTGCAAACACTCATATCATGCTCAATAGAACAAAGACATCACAACCTCGTACTTGAAACTTGAAACCATTGTCCACAAAATATCACAACGATAACTCTTCCTGATAGTAGAGATGACTTTTCTAAAGGGATTTTATCACTTGTGCCCCTCTGAGATCTCGCAATTTCAGTTATGCCCCTATCTTTTTGGTAATATCAGTTGTGCCCCTCACTTCTTGCTATTTTATCACTTGTGCCCCTCGGGTTAGTGACCGTCCATCCACAGTGCAAACGGACGTTAACTTTGAGGATATAAGCGGAATTAATCTTAAAAAAAAGGTTATGTGGTCATTTTATACCATCTTCCTCATCCTCTTCTTCCTCCTCTTCCCCATCCTCTTCCTCCTCCTCCAACCTCCTCCTCCCTCTCCGCTCCCGCCCCTGCCCCTAGCTCCGCCCCGAGCTCCCCTCCCCGACGCCGCCCCCTGCTCCCCCTCCCCCTCTTCTTCTTCCTCCTCTTCCCTGTTGCAAAGCAGTGGGCCGCCCCCTCCCCTTCGACCTTGACAGCGCTCTTGGCGGGCACTTGATCAAACGAATCTGGCGCTCTGACCTGCGCATCCCTAACAGGACCGAGATCGAGAGACGTGCGCCTAGAATTTTGAGGGTGATTCGATCGATGGAGTTTCTTGTTGATCTGCAACTTGAGAGGGGCAGCGTCTATGGCAGTCGCCGAGAAGGCGGAAAAAGAAGAAGACATCCCCTTCTTCAAGATCTCGTCATCATATTCACACCGATCGGGAGAGAGCAATAGCTCGTTCTTGCGGAGGGACTCCGCTGCTTGCTGATCGATCTGCAGGAAGAATTCGTACAAAGGGAAGAAGACCATGTCTTGGAGGTTCAAATGATGTTATATGGTCAATCCACGATGCCACACCAGTGTCATCCACGAAACCTCTAGCAAAGCAGTGGGCCGCCCCCGCCCCTCCCCCGCACCGCCTAGCCCCGCACCGCGTCACCCAACCTCGCACCACGCTGCCCCCGCCCCTGTAGACAGTTGCTCATCCTCTAATTTGGACTGTAGGTGCACAGCAAGAGAGGGCACGCGGGAGGTCGCAGGCGGCATGTGGCTGGCAATGCCTAGGACAGAAGGAGGGCGTGGTGTGGTCGTGCGCGGTGCAGGTGCAGGCGAACTCCGGGCGGAGAGGGAGGAGGAGGAGGTTAGAGGAAGAAGAGGAGTCTGGACAATAATACCCCTCTTAACTGCACCAAGATTTGAAAAAACCATGGTTAAGTCAATTCATTGACGGTCAATCTGACGGAAGGGCACAACTGATGACGGAGAAAGTGAGGGGTACAATTGATATTACCAAAAAGATAGGGGCATAACTGAAATTGCGAGATCTCGAAGGGGCACAAGTGATAAAATCCCTTTTCTAAATAATCATCGGCCCCAAATTAAGATATTTTGGAATAAAACTTCCAATATCACAAAATTTCACTCAAGAATGACCGATGTCGATATGTCATCATCAGTATTCACAAAATTGTCTAAATAAGATTTATCCCTCGAATAATTTCACACGATATCAGCAAATGTACTCAGAAATTTACCACACCTTTATCACTATTAAGTAAAGTGTTTACTCTGATTTTTTTGGCAATTCTTCTTACTGTAATAAGAAACCTTAAATCCAAGTTCCTATATAACCTCATATCGCTACTTTGTAGACATTTAGTAGCAGTAATCCCTATTACCCTCACAATATAAACAATTAACAATATATCTCAAGCTAAGACTCGACTTAAATAATATATACATTTTTATTAGGTTTCAAAGACTCCTCCCCCAAGCTCCCGGGTGCACTGACTAGAGTCCAACACAATAGAAAACATCTTCTTACAAGATAATTTTTAGGACCATTTCCACAAATTTCCAACAGTATCGACGAAATTTCCATGTTCAGGTTTGGCAAGACAACACCAAAGTTAACGTTTGAAGCCACTCTTGGGATTATGCATGTATGCCAGGTCGTACAAAGCAAACTTCATGTGTGGAACACAACCAGGCTGGACTTTATCTTTCTCAAGCTATACAAATGTACATTGCTATCGCGAAGAAAAGGGAGTTTATATATGTTAAACTTACAAGGTCGTTTATATCAAAAGCATCGATAATGCACCAGCTTGTTGCAGCGTGAGCAGACGCACTGCCTGGTTTCTGAGAAGGAAACTTGCACCGAGAACCAGAACCGTATACCATGATGGCTAGCCTGTTTGGTTCCACCATATTCTTTTTGGCTATGCCTCTGAAACCCGTCTGAACACACCAGATAATTAAAACAAAAGATAGGAGACACCCAATGCATTTAGATGTTAAAACGAATTCAAAAATCTGGAAGGATCCTTTCTCAAAAAATTGGGACGCATCATACCGTTGATGGTGGTCTTTTTTACTCAAACCACATGGATTTCAAAAGCTCCAGATGACTGAATCTGAGATGCCAAATGAAAAATCAAAAAAGGGCTTTCAACGTTCGACTTCTCTTGATATAGAGTATTGAAGTAGCCCGAGTTCATTTCCTCGATCTGTTTGGTTATTTCACTCCGCTCCAAAAACCAGCACAACATCCTGGAAGTCCAGATGGTTCATTTCAGCAATATAACAAATCAAATTGCAGAAACAAAAGTGCGGTTAAATGTGCGTGAAATATTATAAAACTTCGGATTCATCGAAAAAACATGATTGAAACAATTGGTGAGGGAAAATGCTGAAGGAAGAAAAGATGAGAAACGTGCAGACTAAATCAGAAAAGAAAATAAAGCAGAAGCGAGCAAACACAAAAAAACAATTTTAAGGTAATTAGGCATGATCTTCATAAACATAAATAGCCACTAATCGGTCTACTCTTCCACTATGGGGTTGATTCTAAAGGACATCAAAGAGTATCCAATGATATTTACAAAATAAAAAAGGAGATGCAACAAAAGGGCTAGTTATGTCTAAAAGGAACCGTACTGAAGGAAGATAACAATGCGGTATTTAACCTTTTATGAATCCTGAATTCAAGTTCATAATCAAGTATCAGAAAGTCGTCTAGTTTGGGAGAGACGAGAAAGCTTCACTTTCAAAAGCTGGAGAAACAATAATTAATTAACAAAAAGAGTCATTGTCATTCGATTTTCTTTGTATTTCATAAGCGGTTTTGAACTTTGCATTAGCGGATAAAAGCAAAATACTTTATGATTATATCAATATACCTTAATTCAGAATCCAGCTGTACTTCAGACCGCACACAGGTGGACCACAACTTGTGTATGAAACTTTGTTGTAGGCTTGTCTATGACCATCAATCTTCCGCTGCCCTTCCCCGAGAGGGTACTTTTTAATCGGTTTATGTATCAATAAGATTGAGAGGCAACCCGAGGCCCTAATTGTTCTGGGTTTAATAGCATCAGAAGGATGTTGTAATGAACATCTCATGTACCTTCTTCCAAAAAACAAATAAAACCTGCCAAAGGAATATAACAGCATTCAACAAATTGGTGTCTGGCGGCTACCTTTCAAAATCAGACTATGAAGTAAACTTCATTGCGTAACTACTGTACCAAGTGACAACCTGAATGCACACGAGAATGGTTAAATTAATCCAGTGTCGGCTTTTTTAACCAGCAATGATACATGAAACCTTGTCCTTAAGCCTTTGAATTGCCTGCCCATTATAAGATCACTAGTAAAAATCATATACCAAAATATAACCAAAATAGTATGATAAACTTTCTTACCAAAGTTGACTCTTTTGCCCATTGATTAACTGTGTCAGCAGCTTCCTTGAGATGACAGCTGTTTGGCATGCTTTGGTGAAGAGTATAAATAGAACTCTCATTAGCATCAGATACCCAAAGATCATTTGCTTGATCACGAGGCCGCTTGATGATATTGTAGAATCCAACCTATCAGATGAAATGCGTGTGCTAATCAATGCTTAGACAAAGACAATAGATGCTTGATAGTGTGGGGGCATATCAAATAAGAAAATTGGAAGCCGTCCATTGTTAGTAGGGGTGTTTAAGGGGCGGGTACCCCAACCCATCGCAATTGGTTCATTGGTTGACCCGGTCCATTACGACGAGCATCCAATTTTAATGGATACATGGTATTTTCTATGGCTAATAGGTACCCCGGGTACAGATGGGAATTGTCACTTCTACCATGAGAAGATTGATTATATATTAGATAAATAGCAAGAAAAAATACAGGATTGATTATTTATGAAATTTTTTCATAAATTTCATTTATCAAGAGCTTAATTTTCACAGCATGCTAATTTTGTCATCACACCAACAATATGTTTGTTGTGTCCCCCAATTCGCTGGTGAGGACCGCCTCTCTATCGCCCCTTGCACTAGGCTTTTCTCCTCGTGACATCGCCAAGGTCTCAGGGGCTCGGCCCCAGCAAGCAACTGAGGCCCCCGGGTTGTCCCCTTCTCCATTCCCGAAGGTTAAGGGGATTCTCTTCTAACCACCTCAACAGGAGAGGAATCATGTCTTCCGCCTTTGCTTGGAGGAGGCTCATACTCGTGTTTGCTCCATTCCAGCCCGGCTTCGAGGAACTATGTTGTCCTCGAGGTGTGATCCCTTCACTCCAACCTGATCCAAGTTCATGCCCGCCTTTGCCCACAACAGATTGGTGGCCAGCGTGACAGAAGCAACCATACCCCTCCTCTATCCCAGCTTCCCTGTCTTTTAAACGGAGCTTCTTTGGCTCCGGCTATCTTTGGCTCGTCATGTCCATTAGGGTGCGTTTGGTTCGTCGGTTATCCGGGGGTGGATAACCCGGTTTTGTGTTTGTGTGTTTGGTTGGTGGGTTAAGAGTTAGGAGGGTTTGTGTGATGTGATTGTATTGGAATTTGAAAAAGTTGGTAGTTATTATGGTATGATTGTATTGAAATTTGAAAATGTGGTGGTTGTTGTGATGCGATTGTATTGAAGTTTAGAATAGTGAGTAGAAGTTGAGTATTTTATGATTTTTAGATGATATGATGGTATAATATATAATTTTTTTGATGGGAAGGGAGTGGGCCCCATTAGTGGGCTAAAAGTGGGGGTTTTGGGGGGTTACCCACCTAAAGTGGGGGGTAACCCCCGAAACGAACGCACCCTTAAGGTGTCGCTAGGCTCCTTGGAAGCTTTCCAAATCCAGATGTGTGATTCTCAGAGATTGAGCCATGCTATCGGAATTTCAAGATCTTTATGGTATTTTCTTTTTTTCATGTATGTAATCGGCTTTTTCCTCAAGAGGGTGCTCTCGAGGTAAGTACACAATTAGCCGAGGTGTTCGGTCCCCGTGGTGGGCAGCGTCTATCTCTTCTCTATTTTTTCTTCATTGTTCTTTTCTTTGTTCTTTTTTTCTTCCACTTAAATCATGTAACACTCTCCTTGCCGGGACCGTTGTGTCCTCCCCGAGTAGGGAGTTCAATCACTTGTATTCCTTTAATGGTTGAATGAAAATCCCCCTTCGAGGGTGTCCACCTCAAATAAATCGGCGATGAGGATGTCGTCGAGGACATAGATTTAATTGGTCAATTAATTCAGCATCGATACATAATTTGTCACTAATCTAATTATTCCCTAGTACATGAGTGTCCAAATCAATCATTTTCCACGGATTTTATGGCAAGTACATTTTTATTCATAGACATGTGGGCTCAAGTGGACATTGCCGAGATATAAAAGGCCCGTTTCAATAAAAAGAGGCATTGCATGTAATAGCCGACGTGAATACCGAGGATGGAACAAGACAAAGCACTAGAAAAGAAAGAGTTGATAAAAGTTTTAAATAAGGATGCAAATGGATTAGTACATATATCCATATCAGATTTGTTACCACATTCGTTTATTTATATTTGACATCCGTATCTATGTCTGTTTCAAAATGTATATGGATATGAATAAAAATATCATAAAGTAAGCACATCCAATACATATAACTTTAAGTTAGTTTGTATTTTTTAAGAAGTTAGTTTGTATATTTCTACTATTATCCGTATTAGTTTAGCATCCATTTCATAACCATAGTTGTTTTCAATCAATTTAAATCAGTTTTCTATTTAAATCAGCCATGATCAATCCCAAAAACAGGTAAATGAGGGTTGCGTTAGGCCGCCGACAACCAGCGTAAAACCGTCTGAGACAAATTCCTAAATAGTGTTATCAATTAAGAACACTAATTAGGAATTTTCCTCAAGATAGTCAGATCTTTTCAAGATGGATTTAAGAAAACATTTGGATTCCGTTGGAGCGTTTCCTACTAGCAGTGTGTTGCATAACTTGAATGCAATGAGAAATTAGCAAGGACCGCTACATCGTTGCCCGAATGTAGTTCTAAATTTGCAAGGGTTCTCGCATGAGGAACACATGCAAGTAAAAAAGCAAGTTTGGTTGCATCACCACCTCGATGCAGTCCAAAATTCGCAAGAGTTCTCGCATGATGGACGCATGCAAGTAAAGAAGTTGGCCCAAACGAGGTTGCAAAAGAAGTTGAGGATGAGTAATTGGAATAATGACACTTTGACTGGCAAATCTCGAAGGAGATAGTAGATACGATGGAAAGAAATAAGATTCAGATACTATACCTTCAAGAGACAAAATTGGTTGAAGAGAAAACAAGGGAGATCGAGAAGACATGATTTAAATTATGGCATTCAGGTAAAGAGAGTGGTAGAAATGGTGTTGGAGTGGTTGTTCATAAGGATTTGATATAGTTCATATGCAAGGATTTGGGGATCTGATTATTTTGTTAAAATTAATGCTGGAAGAAGTTATAAATATAATATCAGTTTATACATTGCAAGTTGGTTTACAGGAAATGAGTAAACAAGTTTTTAGGAGGATTTGGATAAGATTGCGCAAGGTATACTACAAAGAGATATGATTTGCCTAGGTGGAGATCTTAATGGACATGTAGGAAAAGGATGCTTCAGGATATGCTAGTGTTCACGGAGGCCATGGCTTTAGGGATAGAAATAAAGAGGGAAAAGTCATTATGTATTTTGTAACAGCTTATGATCTTTTCATAGCAAACACTCTCTTCAAGAAGAGGGAGGAGTACTTGATTATTTATAAGAGTAGCCAGACTAAAACACAGATATATTACATTACGATGAGGAGAAGAGAGCGGTTGTGTTGCAAAGACTGCAAAGTAATCCCAAGAGAGAGCTTGACATCTCAACATCGCTTTCTAGTCATTGATGTGCAAATAAAAAAATGGTAAAGAAGAGGGCAGTTCTCAAGATCATTAGAACTAAATGGTGGAATCTTCAATGGAAGCAATCAAACCTAGAGAAGAAGATTTTAGAATAGTTATCTTGGGATTATAAGGGAAGTGCAAACGAGATGTGGGAGGCGGTAGCATCTTGTATCCGAAGGGTAGCCAAAGAGATGCTAGGTGAGTCTAAGGAAGGAGTTCCAAGACAAAAGGAGGTTTGGTGGTCGAGTGAAGGGGTGCAAAAGAAGCTCAAGATAAAAAGAGCTTGCTTTAAAGTTATGTATAAGGATAGAACAGAAGAAATTGTCGCAAACTACAAAATAGCGAAAAATGCAAAGAAGGTTGTAAGTGAAGCTAAGTCGAAAACTTGTGAACTTTTATACAAAAAGCTAGACTCGAAGGAGGGCCAAAAGGATATATTCAGATTGGCCAAAGCAAGAGAAATAAAGACCAAAGATCTTTCTCAAGTGAGATGCATCAAGGATGAGGAAGGACATGTGATTATTACTCAAAAGGATGTAGAAACTAGATGGAAGTAATATTTCCATAAGATTTTCACTAGAAAAGAGAATAAAGATATTACTTTAGGAGATCTTGATAATAGTGAATGTTGAATGAACCGTGCAAGCTATAGACGGATACAAAGCAATGAAGTAGATAATGCTCTAAAAGTTATGAAACCCGAGAAAGGGTTAGGGCCTGGTGACATTTTTACAGGAGTTAGGAGAGTTCTAAGCATGGCCTCAATTTTCAGCGAAATTCGGTCGAATTTCTGTCGAATATTGATATCCTGTCGAATCGAAATTCGATCGAAATGGTTAAATGGCCGAAAATATGGGGGCCCTAGTACAAAAATTGATCGAAATGACCGAAATTTTGATCGAATTTCGACCGAAATTCCATCAGAATTCCGTTTCGATCGGTCACCGAAATGGTGACCGGAACTGATATTTAGGGCCTTGGTTCTAAGTGACCAAGATTTGATTTGGTTCACAAATTTATTCAATGTTATTTGATGAAACAAGAAAATGTCTGAAGAATGGAGGAGAAGCATTGTGGTTCCTCTTTATAAGAATAAAGGAGATATTCAAAATTGTTCGAATTACAGAGGTATCAAGCTGATGAGTCATACTATGAAGATTTGGGAACGTGTGATAAAAAGAAGGTTGATGCAAATTTCTAAAGTAACTGAAAACCAATTCAGATTCATACCAGGCCACTCAACTATTGAAACTATCCACTTGTTGAGGAGAACAATGGAAGTTTATAGATGATTCTAAAAAGAACTTCTATATGATTTTTATTGATTTGGTGAAGGCTTATGACTCAGTCTCACGGAAGATAGTGTGAAGAGTTTTGGAAAAGAGACAAGTATATGTCTTATATATTAACCTTATAAAGGATATGTATGATGGGACTTCATCTTGTGTAAGGATCCAATCTGGGAAGACTGACTACTTAAACATCAATATCTGTCTTGCATCAAGGTTAAATTTTGAGTCCGCACCTTTTTACTTTGATTATGGACAAGTTGATTAATCGCATTCAGAATGAGATATATTGGTGTATGTTGTTCGTCAATGATATTGTGTTGATTGACGAGACAAGAGACGGAGTAAATGAGAAGTTGTGGGTTTGGAGACATGCCTTAAAGACTAAAGATTTCCGTATAAGTAGGACTAAAACTGAACATATGGAGTGTACATTTGATGGAAACAACAGTGAAGGATTCGAGGTGAAGATTTGAGACGATATCATTAAGAAAAACGATGCTTTTATATACTTGTGATCTTTTGTAACATGATGGGGAAATCGATGGAGATGTTACTCATAAAATAAATGCAGGTTAGCTAAATGGAGAGAAACCTCTATTGTTCTTTGTGATAAGAAAATCTTTTTGAAAGTCAAAAGAAAGTATTACAAAGTAGACACAAGACATGTTATGCTCTATGGATCAGAATGTTGGAATGTGAATCATAGACATGTGCAGAGAATGACATTAGCAGAAATGAGAATGCTATTGCTAAGGTGGTTATACACGAAAAGACCGGATTCAAAATGATACGATCAGAAGGAAAATTGGTGTGGCTCCGATATAGGATAAGATGACAGAAAACCGCATAAGATTATCTAAACATTTGCAAAGGAGGTAGGTTAATGCACCAACTAGAATTTGGGATGTTGAATCGGTTAAGAGAGGACGAGAAAGGCCCAAGAAGTCTTGGAAAGAGACTATTCAAAGGAATCTTAGTTATGTGGATTTAAGCTCTAAAAAGACCCAAAATAGATTTAAATGGAAGAAAAAAATCCATGTAGCTGACCCTACTTAATTGTGGGAGAATGTTTTGTTGTTGTTTTCAATAAATTGTAACATTTTTTTCATATTCAGTGATATATGGATCTCCATCCGTGGTTATAGTTTTAAGTAGATAAGAATAATGGAACACATATTTCCATATCAGTGTATAACCATTTGCATCCTTTTGAATCAACAGAAGTAGTAGAAGCTTACAAGTGGTTACCCATCAGGCACCTGCTTTTCCAAATGAAACTATTGAATGGGGCACATCACACATGTCATAGTATAAAGGGAACCTGACCCGCTATTTTCTAATGGGCACCGTGGGTCTAAGGATCAAAATGTATGGGTCAAGTTGGGTACCAGTTGACACAAATATTTTGAACACCCCAAATTTCTATTATAAAAACACTTCAGTAAAGGCACTTTTGGAAGGCAAGAAACGAGCTTTGTTAAAAATTACAAGGTCTGGAATGTCCGAATTCAAGAATTTGACATTTTTTTAAAACACAAAAAATCAGAACCGTTTTTTGCTAGAGCCAAAAGAGGACAACATGAGGTCAATAGCCAATGCATTAAATCATATATCCTCTGTATCAATCAAAATCACCTATGCACCTTGAAACAAACAATCAGCACATAAAAGAACACATGGATTTACATAGAAATCCTTTTTCTGGTGGAAGGAAAAAACATGGAGGGGACACCCTAGTGTGTTACAGGTGCTTAAGATTGTTTTCATTTTCTTAAGAAATATATCGTGGACGAGTAACATATATAGTAACATATATAAGCGTACTAAATAAATGCATCTTCACCCAGAATCAATGAACCCTATGATACAATATAACACCCCCTCAAGTTGAATTTACAAGTCAAGCACACGCAACTTGCCTGTGATCTTCTCAAAATTAGCCACAGGAGGTCCCTTTAATGAAGGCATCAGCAGTTTGCTCACAGTAGCACGAGCTCCTTTGAATCGATATGAGAAGTGGTGATCGATCTCTATATGTTTCATCTTACCATGCATCATAATGCTAATTGAGAGGTTTGTTGCGACCCTGTTATCAGTGCAAAATTACATAGGTAGATGAAGATGTATGCTAATGTCAGCCAATATAATCTTTTGTATATCATCTTCACGGCTCCCAATGTAACAGCCATGTACTCGACTTCTATGCTATATCTTCCGCAGAGAGATTGTTGCAACCTGCCAATTTGTGTCAGTGTCCAATCCCTACATCATTAGTGAAGATGAGTCCTTCCCAGATCTCTCCTTGATTTAGCAAACACGTGCAATTGCCATCATATGCACATCAGTAGGAGCAAACATAACCGATTCACCACTTCGGCAATATCCTCAGCGTCATGTATAATCAAGATGAGAAACTACATTTCCCAATTCCCACAAGATAGCCACCCTTTGGAATCATCCTTATTTTTTTGAATGAAGAATCATCACTATGTTGTTTTGCATCCTTGATATTTTAGTTATAACTCCCTTTAATATGAGTAGGGAATATTTTGCATCCCGGATACCCGATTGCCCATCCCCTAAGAAGATTGAGCATGTCTTTACTCCAATAAAGAATCAGACCTTCAATTGACCAAGCGATATAAATGTCTGAAGAATAGTTCAGATTTCAAAGATCATTCAAGCCCAATTCAAGAATAAGTTTTTCCTTTAATTGATAAATTTCAGCTTAATAATCATCTGTATCAACCGGCAAAAGATCAACTTTGTCTCCACTTCATTTTACAAGTAGAATCTAGACTCTCTATTGCTTTAACTATGCTTCAATCTCACCATAACCGTTTTAAGCCTTTCAAAATAGCCTGTTGTAATTGCTTTAGCATATACAACAGCTTCTTCAACTTCTGTGCATTCTCATCTTTACAGTCAGGAGACATGCACATATACTTCTCCCTGAAGGCCACCATTCAAGAAGGTATTTGATGAAGCATCCAGGCATGAGCATCCACCTGATCAAGCTAATTCAGAGAGCTCAAAGCATGAAGTACTTAGACCCAAGTCCCATATGTTGGATCAAGGCCAGACTAAACATCTGCAACTGTAGCATCCTTATCAACTGCAATTGCGAAAAGTTTAAAGAAAATATCGCTCAATACCCTTCTGTGACCAATCCTTCCAGAATCTGAAAAATGTAACGTTCCGGGCCTCAAACTGGGCCGTTAAAGAGGATAATTGGCCCTCACGACTTGTCGAACTCAAGCCCAGCTGGACCGTTAGACCAACATCTAAAATGCTTAATCTAAAATCGGGCGGTAGTAGTCCCCACTGCTTATAACACACTTTCATACTTTGTGAGTATTAGAGGTGTTCCTATGTTTAAAGTGTTTCAATCTGCCCCACTTATATTAACACTTACCGAGATATGGTCCATTACTCATTCTCAATTAGCGGATGTACCTTCCACATAGCCCTTTCCTCCTATCTCTTTGATAGGGATGGATCCACCGCTTAGTTAGCTCTTTTCACTATCAGAGGGAATCCGCTCTAATGCCATTTCTAACATTTTGAGCACAATCCAAGTTGTTATCAAGGATATATGACCCTTGAAGCTTGGGGTCCAACTAGGTCCATCGACCATAACCCAAAATGCTTAAACCCAAGTTGTGTAGTAGTAGTCTTCACTAATTATAAGCCACTCTCATAGCTTGTAAGTACTAGATGTGAGACCATGTTTGGTGTGTTTCAAAAGAAATGCGCAAAAGAAATGCGCAAGTCCAGAATATCATAGCAAGCGCCCTTCCAAAAGTTGATGATGAATTCGTAGATCTATCTAACACCCCCAACAAAGAGGAAAACCCATAAATACCCTTCAAAAGTCTATCAAACATATTATCACCATCTTCTTAAAATCTCACCACCTACATTATAAACATGCGCATCTCTATGAGCTTCACACAACAAGGCATCCTTCCTCCAAAGGTTTTGTAACTAAGTCTCAGTCCACAAATGTCACACACCTCAACTTTCCTAGCCAAACCACGATTAGAAATATCTTCTCATGATTCTCTCAATCCTAGATTTCACTCTTGCATTTAAATTATGGTAAAAAGCAAGAATCACATAAAGAACTAACTTCAAACGCACCAACCAACCTCTCCTTTAAGTAGGCACTTAACCTTCCAACCACCCAACTTACACTTTGTATTCTTCAACAAGGGGTCCCAATTCAACTGCTTGCTTGTCCTTGTAAAGTATCAAGCCTAAAGAGGCAAGAGGAAAGATCCTCCTCGAGGTGTCCAAAACCCATCAACATTCCTTAGCTAAACTTTCTATCATCATGAATAGAACAAACGTAGACTTCTTTGTGTTCATTCTGAACCTATAGTTCCTCAAAACTCTCAACCAAAGACAGCATTCCCTTAGCCTCATTGTTCCCCCTCCAATAACAAAGAGAGTTTCATCCATGTAACGAACCACAGAGATCGATCACATGTTAGCCAAGTAGTCATGCCTAAGGTTTTAAAAAGCGCGAGGCGATCCAAGGCGTTTTCTCTGAAATTGAGGCAAGGCGTAAGCCTCAAGGCGTTCGAGGCGTAAGCCTCAATTTTTGGAAAAAAAAATAAAATTTAAGCAAAATACATTGAAAAAAGTATATAATAATATTAAGCTTTGCCAAAAATACATTCAAGAATAACATAAACTAGTAAAAGATACAATGCATAAGCGATGAAGGCATTGAAGTTCAAAAAAACTAATACTAAGCTGATATTATATGGAATATCAAGTTCCAACTCAAACTTCAATGATTCTATTTGAGTATTGAACTAAAGTATATAATTAATACTAAAGTACAATAGAAACCATATTTTTTAGTGTTCTAAGTGAAAGAATATTAATATGCCTTGAATCCCAACCATTTGTCTTGCTGGACGTAGTTGGAGAACCATCATATGCATCCCCTCCTGCCATATCACACCCCAACAAGACGAGGGTCTCGTTGCCCGGTCAGCGAGCATGTGGGGGTTTAGGGGGGAGCAGGTGCGCTCCCCCTGCGGGGGTGTGCCCGACAATTTTTTTTACTAACGGTTCTAATTTATTTGGTTATTCACAATAAAATGTAATAATTATTTTACTTCACATTTTATTTTTCAACATTGCTTCTTCATATATGTGATAACTATTCTTAGATTTACAACTCATACAACCAAATAACAACATTAAGTTGCAAACTTGAACTAATATAAAATATTTATTACAATTCAAACTCAAATTTATTGCAATAGAACTAGTATGTGTAGATGTATGATAAATTGAATGTGATGTATACAAGATCATTGCAATCTTTTCTTTTTTTGCATGGATCTATATATAGAAATATGCAAATGTGCAAGGTTTAACATGAAAACATAAACACAAACATAAAAAATAATAATGCTTAGGTAAAAATAGGGTCGAGTGCAAAGCAAATAATCAAAAAGTAAAAAAAAGCATCCAGCTTGAGGCTTACGCCTTCGCCACGCCTCGACTGTCTCGTGCCTCGAACGCCTCAAGCCATGTCAAGGCGTACACCCCAACTCAAGGACCTGAGGCGTGCGCCTCGGGGCGATTTTGGTGCATCTCGCCTCGAGGCGTACACCTTTGCATCTCGAGGCGCTGCTTTTTAAAATAATGGTCATGCCCCACTTAACATCCAAAGCATCAGGCATAATAACAAAAAGGAGGTGTGCAATAGAACAAGCGTACTTCACCCCTCCCTGACAGTAGAGGTATCACCCTTCGGGTGACCAATTACTATCACAAAATATGACATTGTACTTATGCACTTATCCATCGGAGCCAACCATATAGACAAGAATCCTCACCCATGGTTTGCAATTTCACAAAATTTTGGTGAATTATCGCCGAAATTTTAATTTTAATGGGACATGGATATCGAAAGATATATGTATATCGATTTCTCATGTTTTGACTGAAATATTCCAAGATATGGGTGAGATATCAAGTCATCTCGATATCTCGCCAAAAAAGAGGAATCTTTCATATTAAAATTTCAAGTTAGGGAGTTAAGACCGAAATTTATGTCGAAACATCCTCATTTCGTTGCTTTTGTTGCCGCTTGCTTCTTGTTTTTTGAGGACTTTTGTTCATAACATGTTATCTTGCATGTGGTGTTTTTGGAGAGATTTTGAATATTTTGTTAGATTTTTGGAATACAAATTTAGTGTTTTTGTGTTTTTATGTGTAATCATGGTGAGTTATGAATGTAAAAACTCGGATCTCATATATTATATGTAGTAAACAATATTTCGAAAATATTTGTGAGATGTATGAAAGAGAAATTTGAGGCTTTTGTATTTTATTGTGGAATCATGATGACTTTTGTAAGGATAAACTCGGATCTTAAGTTTAAAACGAAGAAAACATGATTCGGGAACTTTTTTTTGTAAATCAAAATTAAAAGTAGACTAATTATGAAAATCAAGCCTTAGATCTATGCATTGTTTTACATGTTTTGTGTCTCTTATGATATTTTTTCTCGAAATTGGTCCCCCTGATCTCTAGATCTAAGACCCTTATCTCTAGTTCTAAAATGTTTTTACTTACAAATCGAAATATAGAAATCTATAATCAGTTTTAAACATCAAGTATTTACGAGTTTGTGCGTATTAAGTGTCAGAAAAATTATAAATATATTAAATCTGAAAATTATAATTTAAAATAATTAGCAAATACTTAATTGTTCTCATTGTATGGCTCATGAATGATTATTCTACAATTTCTTCGCAGGTTTCAGTGATCAACGTCATGGCCTCACATTCCAGATCAAGATCCAATGGTTCTGAGGATCAAGGGGGTTTCAGTGGGGGCATTGATTGGAGGTATGCCACTGCTCCTGATGGCAAAAAAGCTAATCCACAATGAAAATTCTGTGGGAAGAGGTTGGGAGGAGGGGATTACGAGGATGAAGCCACAGCTTGTTGCCAACAACAAGAATATTGCTAAGTGCACTCCGTGTCCCAAAGATGCGAGGGACATGATGAAGGCCAATTTAGACAGGAAAGACATGGATACAGAGAAGGCATGGGGGAATGAACAATTCAAGATGTTCATGCTTGAGAAAGATTTCAACGTCCTCTCTAATTCAGACGACGATGACTAGGTGATATCTTTTATTGCATTACTCGTTAATGTGCATGTTGTAATTTATTTTTGTGAATAGATGTTTTTTACTAGTAAAATTGTTATTAACAATGATATATTCAATAGGATCGATATGTGTGATGTAAGGGTCATAGTAATAGATAATCGATATGTGTGTTATAAGCCTTAAGTGTATATTTATTGTTTGAAGAACTCATAGGAACTCCATTTCAATATCTATCAGTCACCAATCAACATTAGCAGTGATATAACCAATATGATCGATATGTGCGATATAAGGGGTATAGATGAGCAACATGTGCGAGATAATTGTGTATTTATAAGTTGTTTATTGGTCTAATAACTTGGATGATCTTAATTTACAAAAAAAATTGAAAACAAAATGATTTTTTTTGAGTCATTTTCGAGATTTACACCAAAATCATTGAAGTTTCCAAAAATTTTGATTTCCAGGTGACCGAAATGAAATCGAAATCGAGATTTTGAACCTTAAAACTAAACAATGTGTCTCTTCTCTTCCACTTTGCGACATCTCAAATGCCAAAACCATAATGCCCATCACTATCAATAAAATTCCATCATAAAACGCAGTGAACCTTAAAACTTCAAGCCCTAGGCAATGTTCTTTGTTAAAAGAAACATAAGGTATATGTACACTATACCAAAAAAAGAATTCCCCGTGTTCAATTATTCAAATGGCTCCACAATATCAATGCTCATTACGTCCCTTATATTGTTATTCTCAATACGCTCACCAATAATATCTCTAACCTCATTCACCACGTACTCTTATATTAATATGATCGCTTTCTCTGCACTCAACCTACAAGCCTCACCATCGACTAGTGCCCACCAGTATTTCTCTCCTTCCAAGCTCCAACTAAAACATATAAAGTGGTCCATCATCATATACCCATCTACATGCCATCCCCCTAAATAGTAGCCTCACCCACGTCAATACAAATTTCGTTACTCCACCTAATGTTTACTATAGAACAATGTTCAGGAAGGCGGTATGCGGTATTCAGTCGGAGGGGTCACTGCATAGAGAGTATGCGGTATGCGGGAGAGTATGCGGGGAGTATGCGGTTTTATGCGGTTTGGTATTTTTTATTATTAAAAATATAAATAAATTTTTAATATCATGTTAATAACCTCTAAATATTATATTCTTGATTATAATAATAAAGAATTGAAGGTACAAGGAACAAAACTATTGGGATAATAGAGTCAAGTGAGCAAAAACATCAATTGAAAGAGCGTTAAGTCGGATGTCCGAATTTAGGTTAAGGTTTTAAAAAAGTTTATTCGAAAATCGGCCGCATAAACGGCCGCATATACCGCATACTCGGCCGAGTATGCGGCCTGACCCGCCTAGATGACGATTTGACCATACTCGGTGCGCCAAGGCTACTGAATACGAGTATACGGCCGAGTATGCGGTATACTCGGCCGATTTCCTGAACACTGCTATAGAATGAAAGAACGTCGGGTTTGCATTACCCTCCTTAAGTCAAGTATGAATGGATCATTGTCTCCACTCCACTTTCTTTTTTTTTGAGGAAAAAGATGGGTGAACTCCCAAGGTGGGAGTTCCCGCTATATATTAATAAAGATCCTTACAGTCTAACACGAGGCCCGGGATGTATAAAGGGCATTACAGTGAATCACCACATTCTCGGAGTAAAATCTAGTATTGTTAAATACGCAATCGTTTCTTCCTTGCCAAATCGCCCAAACCACCGCAAAGGCTATAGATATGTCATCAGATGAACCGGAGCCGAGCCGCCTGATGGACTGCCAAAAAAGAGTTGAACTCTCATGCCTCACCCAAGGTAAATTCAAGGCCTGCCAAACCTCCATCGAAGAACGGGAGGTTAAGAAGATGTGATCGGCATCCTCATTGTGAGCATGACATCTATCGCAAGTAACATCCTGAGATCCAAATAGATGGGCCCTTCTCATCTTGTCACAGATCATGTTCCTCCGGAGGCACAACAAAAAGATTTTTACCCTAAGGGGGATTTTAGCGGCCCAAATGAGACGTAAAACCTGGGCCAGTTCCGTATTCGACCTCGCGTCCGAGTTACGTAGATGATTGTAAATGCTTTTGGCAGAGAACTTAGTACCAACCCACATGAAGTGGTCACAGTTGACCGGATCACTGTCGACAATGATGTCCGACACAGGCGGGAGCTCAGAGAGGAGACGCAAGAAATCCTCCACCCGCTACGGGGGGAGGGGTTGAGGAAGAGCGGTGCCCAAGTGTCGGTCCCCCCCCCGCAAGAGAAACGGAACAATCGCGGTCCGAGGATAAGGCAAACAGCCTCGGAAATTTTTCACAGAGCCTCCCCTCACCGGACCAATCATCCAACCAAAAGCGGAAAAGCCGGCCATTCCGCACCACCGGAGCCAGGAATTGAGAGACCTTCGGCAAAGCCTTACGAATACCAGACCAAAGAGAGATTCCCTCCGAATGCATCTGGTCACGAGATCACCCCTCACGTCATAAATCTTGCGAAGAAGCCGATGAACCACTGCCTGCGAGGGACCCCAGATATGTGTCACCCACTTAACAAGCAATGCCAAGTTCGTACATTCGAGATCCCGGATACCCAGGCCGCCCGCTTGCCTGTTATTAGTAATCTCCTTCCACTCCACTCCACTTTCTACTTTCTATCCTTCTTCATGACCACATTCTATTGAGCTTTTCTCTCACCCAGATCGTCTTCAATGAGGTCCTAGGATATGAATTCTTTACATGATCAACCATGCCAACTGCAACAGCTTTCCACAACCTTCTGCAACACGGTACTTTATAAATCTCTGATGCAAACAGAAAACAAGGAATGGGTGGGGGGAGAACGGAAAAAAGGAGTGATTAGCCTCGCGAGTTGAGAAAAGATTAGAAATTGAGAGGCGCATTCGCAAAGATACAAAATAATGAGTTGTAACCTCATCACCCTAATGATGCCTTAATAGTCCCCTTATGTAGAGAGAGGTGTGATCAAAAAAAAATATAAAAAATAACAATAAAATACTAACTAACCCAGGTTAATCCCTAAAATTAATTTTGTTTAACTAGCCAAAGTACCACACTATTGGTCCCTAAGATGATCTCAATTTATTCAACCAGCATGATTATGAATGATAACTCAAAATAACATGAAAATTAACATGGAATCGTAATTTGGACAAACCATAATCCGTACTTCAACCGAATCTCCTATTTAAGAAACTCATCTCATTATGAGTTACTTTCTTTGGATTTGGTATTGAAATATCCCAAATTTTGGACTTTCCTCTTCTTTTCAATACTCCTTCACAATTTTTGTACATTAAAGGATGTAACTACAGTTTTTCAACCCCTTTTACTTAAACCAAACTCTTCTCAATATGTGCTTCTTAACTTAAACCATCCCATAAAGAACTCTTGGGTGAGGAACTTGCATATATTATTTCCATTACAGCACTTGCCATTAAGAATATTGGATTAGATTCTCCCTGGAGCAATCTTCTCAACCCTTGTTACAGTATGCACCCCCCATCTGCCAACAACACTTACAGAAGGGGCAATGGAGCAATGACAGAAGCACTGCCACCTGGCCCACCACAAGCACCAACGACATGCAATCATCAACAACGATCGTCGATCCTTCAGGGAATGGTAGCAAAAGTAGGGAGGCCAACTATTGGAGGTGTTTATAGATAATGATGGGCAAAATTCGTGATAGATCCAGGAGGCAAATGACATCTCTAAGTGCTCCTACACTAACTTTAATTTCCGCTATGTTGATGGAGGAGTCGATCCCCGTTGATAAGGTGTCAGAGGGGCATTATCGTCCTCCTTTGTCGTCACTTGGGTAGTTGGGGTTGTGAGCCTTGGAAAATGAGTGGAGACAATGCCACCGCAAAGTTTAGTGGATCGTCAACGACAACATCTTGGATATCCTCAGACCTTATCAAGGCACCCTTCTCACGAGGTGGCCTCAACCACCCAATAAGTGAGCAACATTGTTGGAGTTGTCTTCAAAGGGCACAAGCGCACAAGCCCGACAACTGCAGTATAAGCCTCGACGGTGGTGCTAATGTAGAGACTACAATAAGGTTGTGTGATAGCCAGCCTGCGGTTAATGAATGTCTCAAGTTACAATGATCCTAAACCCACCATGTATGATAGGGCAACATTACTGGTGGCATGACAAGAGACAGCATGATATGTGCCTCATAGGCTCGCGGATTGGCTCAATATGATAGTAAAATCAACACTATCAAATATACGGACATGGTGTTGGGGATTAACAACAACAACAAAGCCTTTTCCCACAATTAAATAGGGTCGGCTACATGGATTCTTCGCCTCCATTCAGATCTATCTTGGGCCAGTCCCGGGCTTATATCCAAAAAACTAAGATCCCTTCGTATAGTCTCATTCCAACACTTCTTGGGTCGTCCTCGTCCTCTCTTAGCCGGCTCAACATCCCAACACTCGCATCTCCTAACCGGTGCATCCGTTGATCTTCTTTGCAAATGACCAAACCATCTTAAGCGATTTTCTCGCATCTTATCCTCGATCGGAGCTACACCAACTTTCTTTATGATTGCATCATTCCAAATCCGATCTTTACGTGTGTGTGTCCACACATTCACCTTAGCATTTTCATTTCTGCTACAGTCATTCTCTGCACATGTCTATGGTTCACAGGCCAACATTCAGATCCATAGAGCATAGCAGGTCTCACGGCTGCTTTGTAAAACTTTCCTTTAATTTTTACAGGAATTTTCTTATCACAGAGAACAGCAGAGGCTCCTCTCCACTTTAGCCAGCCTGCATTTATTCTATTAGTAACATCTCCATCAATTTCCCCATCCTGTTGCAAAATAGATCCCATATATCTAAAAGAATCTCTCTTCCGAATGTTATTGTCACCAATCTTTACCTCAATTCCTTCACCATTGCTTCCATCAAAGGTGCACTCCATATATTCCGTCTTAGCCCTACTTATACGAAATCATTTAGTCTCCAATGCATGTCTCCAGACCTCAAGCTTCTCATTTACTCCATCTCTAGTCTCGTCAATCAACACAATATGGTGTTGGGGACTGTTATGAAAAAAATGCAGGGTTGGGTGTTATTCACTGTAGAAGTTGATGGCAAGAATTTTGATGCCATCCATACTACGACTCACAATGTGGATAGATTGACGGTTTATAAGTGGCAATGGAAAAACTCATTGAGCATTGTTCTTTTTTTTAATCGTCCCTATTGATTTTCTAGACCAAGACTTAGATAGACTCCATTTCATTCTTCACGTTGTAACAAGCATGCTTCGTGGTGCAGCGATCTTACAACAAAATATCATGTTCCTGTGTAAATCAATAGAGATTCTCTTCCAAGTTACACCTAAAAGATGATGACTTGCATTCTCAAATTCACTTCTTCATGTAATTAGACAGATCACGTGGGAACGAGTTGATTGTCATACTAAATGATGCAGACAAAAAATGGAGGAATGAAGAAAGAAGAGAAAATTTAAGCAATATGCCTCGCAAGCTGAGAGAAAAATAAAGATGAGAAGTGGATTTTCACAGAAAATAAAGAAACAAGGAGATAAGTGGAGGAAAACACCATTACCTAATTGAATCATAACTTCATCCCCTTGTAATGCCCTTGTAACGCCATTACATATAGTGTGGATTTGCAAAATAAATAACAAAAATATGAATAAATTCCTAGCAAAATCTAGTTGACCCTTAAAATTACTCTAACTTAAATAACCATCCACTTTAAAATATTGAGATTTCAATTTGATCTCCATTTACTCAACCAAAACTATAACCAACGATGACCTAAAATAACAAAAAAATTGACATAAAAGCCTAATTTGTTCAAAACCCAAATGTATGATTGCATCACGCTCTTCAATGTAGCAACTTAGAAACAACATGAACAATAGTCAGTCTCATAAACGGGCAGATCATCCAAAAATCAAACATCACCACCCTAAAGCCATCCTCCATCAAGGCATCAACCGTGACATATGAAACTTAAGTAGGAGGATGATATTACTCCCTGCTTCCACGATAATGATGCGTGATAAAAGTCAAAAACTCGGCAAGCCCCTTACTAAATTCAAATGGAACTGTTGTAGCACTACAACAGAAAGAAAAAAACTTAATGCATCTAAATCTTCCAATCAATCTCACTGATAAAGGATAAAAATCTAATCCACCCAGGTCATGGCCCTCTATCCCTCAAAATTTGAGATTGACATTGAAACCCTCCTCTCAAACTCATTATATAAGAATGGGTAAATTACATATCGGGTCCTCATTTATGGACCCAATCTCAATATGGGTCATGTTGAGATATGAGTTATCTTCCTTAGTGTTTTTCATGATATCTACTTATTTTATCTTCTTGTAATTTGCCCAACAGATTCCTCTCCTATATAAGAGAATCATGGAGCCTCTCATTAATGCAATCAATTATTTTCCTTCTACATGGTATCGGAGCGAGGGTCCTAGACCAGAGTTCTCGTATACCACCAAACCCAAACCCTACCTACCCCCCCCCGGTCACCGCCGCCCCCCTCCTACCCTCTTCGACAGCAGCCCGGCTGTTGCCCCAAGCAACAGCCCAGCCACCCCCCCCCCCTCGGTAGCCACCCGACCGCCGCCCCGGCCTTCCGAGGTCACTGCCCCGACAGTCCAAGCGTCCCCGACCGTCGCCCAGGCCGCCATCGGCCCTCCTGTTCGTCTCCGTGTACCTCTGCAAGTCATTCTGCGGTCTGAACCGGTCTGATTTTGACCGGAAAATGTGATTTCAGACCTATAAATCATGTTTTCCGGTCCCGGCAAGCAGCGTAGATTGATGAGGATGGTTGTATGAGTCTACACGTATAATCAATCCTCTGTATGATCGTGTATAGACTCGTTTATATCGGTCTACTCCCCAGTTGAGTTACGTTGTTCGGTCGTTTTACCATCATATCAGAGAAAAAGGGTGACATTTTTCGTCTGGAGCCTTCAAGGGCCCGACCCCCATCGCTAAGATGGATGGGAGCAACTATGAGTTGTGCTCTATGCAGTTTCTCACCCTCATGCAGTGCAACAACAAGGAGCACATCCTGACAGATCCAAAGCCAACAGATAAGACTGGGGCAAATGCTTCTTGGAAGCAAGATGACGTGTATGCGCGTTTTTGGCTATGTGGGACCCTCACCATAGAGATAGCCAATGATATTTTAAATCATCCCACCACCAAGGCAATGTGAAACACTTTAGCTTCCACCTATGCTCAAGCAAAGAATGAGGCCAAGATTATTCAGCTACAGCTGACATCTACAAGTCCAAGCAAAATGGCCGTCCCCTGCACGTGTACTACAGTTCACATTGTGGCATGTTCGAGAAGCTTCATAGCTATATACCTATTACGATATTTCTTGAGCAGCAGAAAGCATATAAGAACTTTGTAAAAGTTGGAGTTTTCATGGTCGGCCTTGATACAAAGTGTACTCAAACTCTCAATGGAGCTACCATACCTCCCATGGAGGAGACCTATAGCTGTCTCGGTCGGATCATCATGCCTCCTATAGCCACTCCTCAACCCTCATCAGCTATGGTCGTTTCTCGTGGTTGAGGAGGGATGACCCAGTCTAGAGGGCGCACCCCTCATGGAAGAGGCGGTGGACGTCCGCATGGCCCTTGCACTCTTTGCCGTCGACCGAAACATGCAGAGGATATATGCTACTAGAAGCACGGATATCTCGTTTATGGTCACGTAGCAAAACAGATTGAGCCTTCAGATACACTTGCTTCCCAGGCCGATCCTCACCTGGATGATATCGTCTCTCGTATTCGAGAGATCATGACTCTTGTTGTAGGAACCACTACTACAGTACAAATACCGCAGCCACAACCAAATCCTCTTCGAGCTCATTAGGTGTCGCTTATACTTCCACTAGTAGTAATGGTGCAGATATGATAGAGTGGATTATGGACTCCGGTGCTTCCCATCATCTTTGTGGAGACAGAGCACAGCTAAGGTCCTACTAGACCATACCACCTGATAGATGGGTTTCCATTGCCAATGGCAACCACTTACCCGTTACAAGATAGGGGGAGGTGCATTTGACACCATCCATGCGTCTTCAGAATGGTATATATGCTCCTGACTTACTGATAAATCTACCTACCATTAGTCAGATTACTAAGGATCTGCATTGTCGTTTCATCTTTGACACGTCGTTTCTTGTGGTTCAGGGCATACTCACGGGCGAGGTGATTGGATGTGGTCGTGAGCAGCGGGGACTCAACAAACTGGTCCAACCTCCTCATGTTGGCATTTCTATTATACCTACTGGACCAGTCTCACCATATTTGTGGCACCTTCATTTTGGCCACCTTCCTCTGCAGAAGCTATGTCATGTTCTCCTTCAGATTTCCACAAGTTATTCCTTAAAGTGTGAGGCATGCTAGCTTGGAAAGCATCACCGTTCCTCCTTTCCATCTTGTCAGAGTCAAAACAGTTCTCAGTTTTTTGAGCTCCTTTATTTAGATATCAGGAGTCTGAGTCGTGTTCCTGATCACCAGGGACACCGTTTTATCTTTTGTTGATATCGATGATTTTTATAGACTTTCCTGGGTCTTTTTATTGAAGAATAAGTCTGAGGCTGGATCTGTGATCAAATCTTTTATTAATGAGATAAAGAGTATTTTTCTGCTAATGTCAAATATATTCGTTCTGATAATGCTTTAGAGTTCTGCACCTTACAGCTTTCTGACTTTCTTATTCTTAGATCTCTTGGCATTGTTCACCAGATATCATGTGCTTATACATCCCATCAGAACGATGTTGCCAAGCGCAAACACTGTCACTTACTTGATGTGACCCAAACATTGTTGTTACAAAGTCGTGCTCCTCATGCCTACTGGGGCGATGATGTCCTCGCGGTTTGCTATCTGGTGAACCGCATGCCTTCGTCTGTGTTAGGAGAGAAGATTCCTTTCACGATTGCATTTCCCGAAAATGATCTTTTCTCCCTTACACCGTGTGTGTTCGGTTCAATTGCTTTTATTCATGATGTCTCTCCAGGTCGTGACAAACTCTCTCCTAGAGCTGTCAAGTGAGTTTTTGTCGGCTATTCTGTACCCAGAAGGGGTACAGTTGCTTTGATCCGCTCAGGCAGAAATACTTTGTAAAATGCTGACATTACTTTCTTTAAGTCTGTCATGTATTTTTCTCCTACAGGTGACAGACTAGCCCCATCCGACCATGACGATGAAATCTACATGCCTCCACCTCCTATTGTCGTACCATAACTACCCTCTACTCCTGCTCTACCACCACCCCCTCAACCAACACCATTGCCGCCACCACCACCTACACCTGCTCATGTGGATCCACCTCGTATTGTGACTCGATTTTTGCCGCATGTATTTACTTGCATGTCTCGCTCGGTTCCCCTGCTTACAGGCCTTGCCCATCATCCAGCACGCATCAGGTATGTAATGAGCACATTGTTTCTATTGATAGCAATACTGAGTTGTCTGTGCAGCAGGATCCCATACAGGATAAGCAGATACCCTTGGCAGATGATCTTCATGTGTTGATTGCTCTATGCAAGCGGAAACGTAGGTGTGCTTCTTATCCTCTTGCAGCCCATATTTCCTTGAGCATACTGTCAAAGGATTTCAGGAGGCACTATCAGCCGTGGAGATACCACATACATATCAGGAGGCTCTTCAAGATAGTAAGTGGAGTTTAGCCAGTGAGGAGGTGATGGTTGTGTTACAGTCATGTGGTACCGGTACGTGGAGTCTTGTTTCTGCTCCAGTTGGCGCATCCGTTGTGGGATGCAAATGGGTGTTTACTATGAAACATCGTGCAGATGGCAGTGTGGATCGCTATAAGGCGAGGCTTGTGGCACTTGGGTTCACCCAGACATATGGGGTGGACTATCAGAATACTTTCTCTCCAGTTGCCAGACATTCTACTCTACGTATTCTATTTCATGTTGATGTGATACGAGATTGGCCCCTTTACCAGCTTGATGTGAAGAATGCATTCCTTTATGGTAATCTACAGGAGGAGGTCTACATGCAGCAGTCACCTGGGTTTGATACTGAAGGGGAGTGTCAGAAGGTTTGCAGGCTTCACAAGGCTATCTATGGCATTAAGCAGAGTCCAAGAGCATGGTTCCAGAAGCTCTCCAACTTGATAGAGCAGCAGGGGTTTGTAAGATCGATTGCCGATCACACTTTGTTTGTGCACAGGACCCAGAGATGTACTATTGTCATTCTTGTTTACGTTGATGATATTATTGTTATAAGGGATGACGAGCAGGGTATTCAGAGTGCCAAGGATTTCCTTGGCCAATAGTTTGTGCCAAGGACCTTGGTAATTTACGTTACTTCCTTGGACTGGAGTTTGCCAGGAGCCAGCGAGGTCTTGTGATGACCCAGAGGAAGCACGTTAGAGACCTTCTTTCAAAGACGGGGATGACAGATTGCAGACATGCCACTACTCCTATTGACCCGAGCATGAAGTTATATGATGATGACACTGCAGGTCCCAATCTTTAAAATATAACAAAATGATCCTAACTCCATTTTTATAAATGGCACCATTAGAAAAAAAAAGAGAGAGATGGACTAAATTGCCCATTTTTGAGAATGGGCACTTCCGAGAATACCACTTTCGAATGGACACTTTAGTCTATCTCTCTCTTTTTTCTACCAATGGTGTTTATATAAACAGAAAAAGGACCCATTTTGTTACATTTAAAGATTTGGATACAAACTGGGATTGAGCCCATAGACGAGGACCCAATTGGGACCCATATTGGGTCCTCATTTTAGCCATGTTTAAAAATAATTATGCTAGAGGGTTACACCTGTCTTTTATCATTTTGGTATAACAAGATGAATATATAATTCATCTACTTTTTACATCAATTTTGACCAAATTCCTTAACAAGAATATGCAACAATCACATAAAATCCCTTCTCTTACAAAGAACAATGACAATAAAACCTTGTTATTAATAAAAACATAGGATAAAAAGAATAAACCTAGAGAAAAATCCAAGAACCCCCAAAAAAGGACTCCCATGAACATAAATACATGTGTATAATATACATTAATCTTCAAACTTCTCTAATATATTCATTTCAAATCCTTTGTATAATATATATATCAATCTTCAAACTACTCTAATATATTCATTTCAAATACTTTGAAAGATTCTTATCCCATCATGTGCATAAAAATAAGAAAAAAATTGACAACATGAATAACTGGGGAGATCAATCAAATCCTAATTTGTGAAATTCTTCATTCCCGAGATTAAATCAAATTTTCTAAGTTCAAAAATCACTCAAAATCACCTTTAAACTTCAATGTACATAAAATATTACATTCTAAAAGTGTTCAGAAATACAAAAGCTTAAGGGCGTGTTTGGTAACTGGGTTGGGTTGGGTTGGGGTATCCCCTGTGAATAGTAATTGTTTGGAGGGTTGGGAGGGTTGGAATGATAATTGTGATGTGATGTGACATTGACTATGTGTTTTATTAACTTTTTTAATGATTATAATATGTTTTTATGTTAATAATTTTATTTGAACATAGTTAAAAAAACATTATACCAAAGAGATTGTAGGGTCAATACAAGTAATCCCAACTCAGGTTGGGAGGGTTGGAGCCAGGGGTATGCCGGTGTACCTCGGTGTACATCAGCAATCAAACAGGTTATACCAAAGAGATTGTAGGGTCAATACAAGTAATCCCAACTCAGGTTGGGAGGGTTGGAGCCAGGGGTATGCCGGTGTACCTCGGTGTACATCAGCAATCAAACAGGCCCTAAGGGTTGAGGCTTAGGTTTTATACCCCTTAATTTATCGTTTATGTGAATAACCCTCTTGAATTTCTATAGAGTTGAAATAAATTCCAAATAACATGATTTTTTTTGCAATCACTCGATAACAAATATAATGAAAAATACAAAAGGAATTTGAAAATCATGTCATGCATAGATATCAGGAAAACCAAAATAATAAATGTTAATATTCCAAATTTCAAGGACCTATATCTAGAGCATATGAGCCCCAATTCAACTCTAGTCACCTTTAAAGTTATTACTGAAAATGTGTTATTTTCTATATATACTTTTGGGGTGAACATGGTTGATAGTAGGTTTTGGGACATCATGGTATATTATACAATGTGGTTTCAACATGGTGAAATTTACTCCCCTTTTGTTGTTTCTATTTTTATCTATTATTCATGACATTATTCTTTATCACAAAAATATAAAAAAAAATGATGAAGTCTTCTCCCACTATAAGTAGGACCGACTACATGGATTCTTGCTCAAACCCATTTTGAACGATCCGACTATCTTTTACGTTGGTTGTCGACTACCTAATGCAACCCCCACAAGGGAGATTTGAACCCTGGTCTTTCGACAAAAGTATACTTTATCAAAAAAAATATAAATCACAAAAATATTAAAGATCAAAAAGAAATAAAATGAAGAGATCTAGGTTATGGGTATTTAAAACATGTAAAGAGATGTGTATATTTTCTATAATGTATTTCCATTATCCATAAAATAAATCAAAAATACATAAAGCGTGTAAATGCAATTTCAATATTAATATAAAAATACATATACTATATAAAATAAAAAAATAAAAAAATCACAAAAAATTATAATATATTTTTATATTATCTAAGTAGGATGAATTAGGTCTTGACCCTTGTACAAAAATGAAGATCCCAAAAAGACCAACATTTTTTATTTTTTTACCAACATTTCCAAATTAAACCATTAACTACTTTTTCATACTTTAACAAAATTTAAACCTCGGATTTTATGGTGGCGCCACATGCCACCACGACAATCCATCTTCAACCTCCAATTGAGTCACCACCCCACATATGCCTTCTCCGAGCATCCAACGTCCCACTTTCCACCTAAGGTGCTTGGTCCACCATTTGGGTTGATGCCAATTACATTCAATCAAGCACATGATAATCTTCATTGTAATATTTCTAATTTCCCATGTCGAAGCCTACATTGATCAAGCAATTGCTATCTTTCCATGCCATCACACCATCAGAGAGGTTCGACCCAAAGTGTTCAAGCTCAATCTCCGATGACAACGATGACCTTGAGCCATTCAAGGACTTACAGGTTTAAGTAATGTAGCATTGGATCAAGAATTAGGGCTAAATTTAGGATTTGGTTGAAATAGGGTATGTGGTCAATATTAATTCCATCCAATTAGAGTTGCTAATTAATTAGGGTTAGGTTAATCGTATTTTCGTACAGCTTGAGCCCATTATAATTTCCTATTTTATTTAAATAATGAGATTGCATGTGATCTCTAATTAATCATTTAGTTGAGTCAATTTAGGAGTCAAATAAGGGATTAGTTTTCTTTTTTATTTTATAAGCACATCCCCTTCTTATATAAAGGGGTTATGAGTCATTATTAAAAGATAGTTCAAGTTATAAGAAATTTTTGGAGTTTCTCTATTATCCTCCCCTTTTCTCCTCCCTCTATGCATCCCCTATTTCCAATTCCAAAACTACGGAAAAACTGGCATGTCGTCTCCCTCTTCTTTCTCTCCAAAAATCTTTCTCCATCAAAAACCCTCATTTGCATCAACAAGATTAAATCAAATCTTGATGGTCGATTACAAATCAATGGCAAGAAGATCATAGTAAACATGTACCTCCATAAAGTTCCGCAAACAAGACTAGAATAGGTCTCTTTAATGCATTTATGACCAATCACATGGCAAACCTCGACACAAGCATGCCAACCTTATAAGCAAATTTGCAGATAACCTCACTCTGTACAAAACCTCTACAAAGCATACAATCATCGATTAGGCATATGCTCCAATACCACATAAAAACAAATGCCTACAGGAAATAATATAAGGATTTAAATTAGATTGCCTAATCTACACAACGGAGAAATCACACGGGGTGATGCCTTAATGCGTATGGCTAGGAGTGTCTTCACTTGCTCAATGAAAATGGGGGGATGAGTTACAATTATGAGCAAACTAATTTAAATGGATCCTAATCCGTAACTAGAGATGCAAACAAACAGAGATAACGATATATCATATATGTGTTAGTATGTCTTTATTTTAAAATATGGATATGAATACGGAAACAGATATCTTGCAAATAGTTGAAATCACTGACCATATCCTTGAATCTTGCATCCTAACACTTACCGACAGAATTTTGTAAAGTTGAAATTAATGATTGACAAAATTTAAATCGCATAAACTGTAAATATAACAAAATAAAAAGGAAAATAAAGTAATGTGATAAATAAAATAACTTTTATACAAAATAATTAAATAGCATAAAGATATGTATTTTTCTTCCTTCATTTGGAAATAGTTCCAAAATGTAATGTGTTACATGTAACCATGCAAATTATGTTCCTATGCACAACTTTATGTCTATACATAAAGTCGTAATACAGATATCCATATCTGCATTTGCCGAAAGAGATTTTGACAGAAGATCCTAACGCCTGGTCTTGGAGGGTCTGCAGTGTCTGACAAGTCAGGTCCGACAATCATTGTGTCAACCGCTCTCACAGTACTCATATCGTATCTCAATCTCTCCAACAATTAACCCGCAATAATACTCAATCAATGAATAATAGTGAGCTAAAACTTATTATACCCTACGTGATGATATGTATAGTATGCAAGCGTAGGGGTCGAACCACCAAGGAGCAACGAGAATAGACCACAAAAATTGGCAAAAAGACAATAAATGTTTTTGTGTTTTATAGAGATTTTTTATTTTTTTAGTGGGTTTTTAATATTTATTGTTTTTGAATTTTTAATTTATAAATTTTATTTTGTTTTAATTTTATATTTTTTTAATTTCCTGATTTTTAATTTTTTTAATATTTATGAATAATAGATATATATATATAACAACATAGACATACTTATTATAATAGATACATAGGATATAAAGATATATAAAAGATAGAAGAATACCCTAAATACAGTCCTTTTTATTTTTTAAAGGGTTTTTAAAATATATAAGGTATTTTTAATAATAATAATAATAGTATTATTAGTATTAGTAAATAGAGAATATAGACTAATATATATATATATAAATACTCAAAATAGGAAACATAATATAATTTTGTCTTTTTTATATCTTGTTCTGTTTTTTGAGATTTTTCTTTTATTATATTTTTGCTATTTTTTGTATTTTAAATTGGATAAAAATGGCAAAACAGTGAATAGCAATATAGAGCCGGATTTTTTTGGAATTTAAAAATAGGGAAACACCTCAAAATTTTCCAAAACTAATTTTAAAATATAATATATATAATAAATAAGCTACAGAAACAGAAAATGGTATTTTGGGTTTTTCAAGAAGTTTTATAAGATTTTTAAGGTTTTTCAATATTTAGTGTTTTTCTTTTGAAATTTTTAATGATTTTTTATTTATAGTTCAAAAATACAATAACAAAGCTATTATAATTTTTTGGAATTTTTCAGAATATTTTTCTAATTTGTATGTATTTTTTAATGCAAAAAGGGAATAAATACAATGTTTTTGAATTTTTAAATATAGGAATTAATTTTAATTGTCCTACGTAAAATATATGTGATTTAATATAATGGCAAACCCTTAAAATAATTTTCCTACAAATTTTTGATGCAAAATGATATTTTTAATGAAAGAAATACAAGAAATAAAAATACATATACTGGTAGGGACCTAAATGCAATTAAAAATAAATAAACGTGCATTCCAGAACAACAATATAAAGTCCAGGGGCCTCTGCATAAAATTCCCTGAGTTTCTAATTCATACGGTGCTGGCAAGAGTATATTAGCAATTTCCAAAAATGTCCAAGGCCTAATTGCAAATTAACAAGAACACTTAATTAAAAAGTTTTTGGACTAAACAAAAACAAAACTCACAGGGGGTCCGTTCCAAAAAGCATGCCCCCTCACGTGTATGAGCACGTGAGGTGACGTAGTGAGGGACCTAAGTACAATTAACAGGAGTACGGGTGTCTACTTGTAAACATTATAAAAGTTTTTAAACTACAACTTGAAGTTTCTGGAATAAATGGAAAATACAAAAACTAAGGGGTAGGTTACAAAATTACCCCTAGAGCATGCAGGTGGACGGCCGAAATGTCTTCACTTATCCACGTGTCGTGCTCCCAACAGCCGATGCTGGTTCGAAGTGGAAAGGTTGCGATTAGATTTGGGGGGATGATCGGACGGTCGAGGGTGCTAAGATCCAACTGTTGATGTATGTTCTGGAGCAGGTGCTTGATCGAACGTCCGTAAACCACCCTGGAAGAACAGGGAAGAACATAGCTCTGTCGGAGCCTCAATCGGGTATTGCTCCCTCCTCTGACGGTCTCTGGTGATGCTCCGAGGCTCAAAACGCTCATGACAGTTGCTCAGAGCTAATGATGGTTTCACTAGGGTCCAAGAACCATTGGAGGGGTCCCTAGAGGTCGAAGAAGCTCGGGAATTCAGGGATCATCCGATTGAGTCAAAATCGACTCTTCTGAGGCCTTTGACCGACTAGACATGCAGGGTTAGTCCATACACACAAAAGGCAATGTCTAGGGGTCATTTTTGGGCTAAAATGGACGAGGGTTGAGTAGAGGCGGAGGTCTCTGATGCGAGGCGACAGAGGGAGACCTGATCTCCTTATCTGGAGAAGATCAAGGGGAATGAAGGCGCATGACGCGTAACTAAAGCAAAGGGGAACAAAATGTAGGTGCTCGACGAGTCGAAGAACAGGTGAAGTACAGTGAAAACGATGGTCAGAGCTGAGCTCTGACAAACTACGACTATTAGATGTAACTGAATATAAAACGAAAATGACTGAAAGGAAATGCTAAAATACGCTAACCTAAACTCTATGAATGAAAAGAAAGGAAAAACAAGGGCTCAACCTCATTGGAGAAGGAGCCAGGCGAAGTTGCAGTGGAGACGACCAACAAGCTCGGATCTCCTGCTTCAGGCCTCTTCCACGATGCCAAATGACTTGGCTCGCTTCATGTTGTCACCAGAGAACTTCGTCGCCAAGAAACCTGGAGATTTCGAGTGTAAAGAGGGATCAAATTCAAATTGTCGGGGGATGAGTTTTATACAAGGACTTTGACCGGGGACACGAATCGATGTGATACTCCGTTGATCGAGGAATCAAAGTGGCGTGGAAAAACGAGGATCAAAACAAAAATGAAGGAATCATTCTTTGAAAACACAAGGAGCGATGGAGAAAAATCGAGGAATAATAGTCAGCGAGGTCTGACAGACCTATGGGCGCAACGGGCTAATTGACCGACGGGTCAACCAAGGTTGCATCCTTATTGGTCCATGTCACCCGCAACAGGACAAACCAGAAATAAAAAGAAAAGAAAGTTGAAAATAAAATAATAAATGACTTAATTAAATAAAACTCAAGACATGAAAAATATTTGTTATTTTATGTAGTATTTTAATATGATTTTTTATTGATTTTTGGGGTTTATTTGTTGTATGTTACTTTTTGTATGTACATTTATAGGTATATTTACCTATATATTAGGTATTTTAATTTTATCTTCTATTTTAGATTTTATTATTTTATATACATAATTTATATATATATAACTTATTTAAATACACATAAATACCTTTTATTGTATTTTCCTGAAGTTATATATACATTTAAATAAATATGTGTGTATACTATATAGGTGTATATATGTATAATTCATCTATATATGATGATACACTTATTTATTTTATTATATTTTAAATGATTTTTATTTATTTTAATTATGTATATGTAATATGAATAATATTTACAAAATTATAAAAATATAAAATAATGAAGATTATAAAGAATAAAAAAATTGATTATTTTATTCAGGTAAATTGTACAATATGGGCCCAAAAATTAACTTTTGTATCTTAACTCCAAATTGAATGAAACCACCTTCATTAAATAAATGATTTAATTTTAGGAACAATAAAAGTGAGTTTGGTGAATTTTGAGTTCATATGAAGAAGATACATGTTTGTGAAGTTTTTTTGTCTTTTTATTCTGAGTGTCTAGGGCACATTGTGCATTATTTTTGGATGAAATAAATTTTGTATTTTTTATGTATTTTTATCTACAACTTTCATGTACAAAGTTTATTAATTTGAGGTATAAATAATAAAGGACAAAATAGGTCCCAAATTGAATTATTAGAGAATAAAAATTAAGGTTTTATTGGTTATTTTTGACCCTTATCTCCCTCTACTTGATTCTTTGTCGACCCAGTCATCATGATGCCTAGGTCTCTGGGTTTAGGGCCATTCAATACCTATGGTTTTTCATTATTTTCCTTTTCTTTATTCTTTTATTTCGGCATTTAATGGAGTATTTTATATAGTATTTACAGTGTAAATAATAAGAGTTATTTTGTATAAAATAATGGTGTATACATGCATTTATCTAGGGTTTAAAGGCTAAAATAAAAGAATAAAGGTGATGAAATGGAGATTCATCAGCATCCCACAAAATTAATATATTCATATCTATAAAAATGGTGAAACCTTCTCCCACTATAAGTAGGGTCGGCTATATCAATTCTTGCTCAAATACATGTTGAAAGATTCGACTATTTTTTACGCCGGTTGTCGACTACCTAACGCAACCCTCACAAGAGGAGATTTGAACCATGGTCTTTTGATGGTAAGCACACTGCATTACCACTAGACCATTTAAGTGGGTACAATATTCATATCTATATCCTTAAAAAAATAAAAACAGTATACATATCCATATTTGTGTCCGCAAAATAAATAAAAACCTATATCTTTAACAATACCTATTATCAGTCAAAACCAATAAATGTCTATCCATATCTGCTTAAAAACATATATGATAGTTTATGTATATTGATTTGTCCATATTCGTCGGATCCCTACCCACAACCCATTATCATGATAATAAAACAATTCAACTATCTCAAACAAGATATAACTGCATTATCAAATGGTGTCGAATCACCATGAAAAACAAGTCGCCGGAATTACATAAGATATATAAGAACTTACAACACATCCAGAGAGATTATGACTTATGAGTGGAGTCAAATCCTCCCCATAAATAGATGAAGAGAAATTGATTGCAAGTAAATGAGCACTTAGGTCCAGGCCCCTGTCCTTTATAGAGCTATCGGTTACAAATACCCACTGCCTTTTCTGATGACCATTGTCATACACATCTCCAACACAAACAACAAATGCTGCAATATCGAATTCACTGAAATAAAGAGGAAAAAAGATAGTCAGAGAAAACAATTATTTAAAAATGTAAAGTGGACAAGGATCAAGTAACAATGTATGTTAAT
This sequence comes from Ottelia alismoides, assembly GCA_037367405.1. Lineage (NCBI taxonomy): Eukaryota > Viridiplantae > Streptophyta > Magnoliopsida > Alismatales > Hydrocharitaceae > Ottelia > Ottelia alismoides. The sequence goes on from JAZKJV010009356.1 coordinate 148,154, forward strand.
GATGACAAACCTCGCTAAGGGGACCTCACCCAAATTTGATAATAGAACAGCCTTACGAGGACTGAAAAAAGGCCTATAAGATGAAAATAAGAATTATAATCCAATTCTTGAGCTGTCGCCAATGAAACTAGAGTATTTGACCTACTCAAACAGCTCCTTGTGAGGGAAAGATCTCCAAATGGTAGCAGACCCTCTAGCTTGTAAATAGATAATATCAGAAGCGGCAGTAAGGGGCACAAGCCCACTAACAGTATATATTTGTCCTTCCAGCAGCTCCATTCTCTGTGATCAGCAAGCAACTTGTACAATGAGTCTTTGATGTTTCAATATAAAGAAATAATCGTGCATTCTGACCTAATTACATAATCATGTTGTTTAGTGATGTACACCATAAGAATATCTGCAAATAAGGAAGGACGTGTCAATTACATGTTTTTCAGTAGGATTCCAAATGGTTATTAGGCCTTCTTTTCTGCAATGCTTTCTTGAAGACCCTTTACAAGTTAGGCCTGTCACTCTTACTCTCATAAACGGGCTGACATCTCTTTTATGAAGTCCTGCTTCTTCAAAAGCCTTCTCTATCCTCTTTAGCAAAAAGGATTGCCTGAATGTCTGGATCATCGAAAGTCATTTTTCTGATCAACAACATGCCAGTTGTTAAATCTAAACTATTAAAACAATAACCTCTTGTTTTGACTGGTAAGCTGAGAACAAATTAAGCTGCTCTGAACTCATGCCAGCCATCAACATCTCAGGTTCAGCAGTGTTTTGAATGATCTTAAATATTTTAGCCCCTTCACAATCATTGTCACTTTCAAAATATTCACTTTCCTCAGACATGATATCTTCTGAGATGTTAGCACGCCTGAAACACAGAGAATGGAGGTGAATAAAACCAACCAGAACCAAACCCGAGTATTTTTCCATGTTAATTGTGATCCTCTAAACATATCTAAGGATAGAGATGAAAATAAATAAAATAAAATAACAAATGACTTATGTTGAGAATTTTTATGTTATGTTACTATTTCACGGTTTATTTATTCTCTATCATTAGTATGTAATTTACTCATTCGAGTTTCTCTCTTTTATATAAGAGAACCCTGGGCTCTATGAATAAACAACGAAGCATTCTCTTCCACATGGTATCAGAGCAGCGGTCATGTACCGGAGCCCTGAGCCACACCTCCTCAACCCTACATCCAGCTTCGTCTCGCCTCGATTTAGTGGCGCAACTGCAACCCAGCCGCACACCGCTGCTGCTCCAAACAGCAGACCAGCCTCAGCCCAGCCCTTAGTGACTGCTCTAGGCGGCAGCCCAGCCGCTCGCCGCCCGCTGCTGCCCTAGCAGCCGTCGTCACTGCCCTAAAGGCGGTCCCAGGGTGCTGTTGGTTCTGTCTAGCAGCCCCATAGTCGACGAGCACCATCCAATGTTGGTCGGTGGCCCTTGTGCTACCCTGAGTTCGCAGTTTATTGTCTGATTTCAGAGTTTTTGGTCTGATTTTACCTTTTCAGACCAAAATCAGACCACTTTTTGTCAACATTTGTCGAGGGTTAGTTGTAGTATGAGTCTACGCTCTCAATCACCCCTTTTCATGTCCGTGTAGACATTTCACAATCTATCTAAGGTCACATATATTTGTCCATGATGTCAGACAGCAGAGTTGATACGCCATCTACAGGTACCTTCAAGGGTCCAACACATATTGTCAAGATGGACGGCACAAACTACGAATTGTAAGCGATGCAATTTATGACTATACTGCAAAGCTATGGTAAGAAGCATATTCTGATGTAGTGAGCCAGTGAGACCAACGCCTCATGGGAGGCAGATGATGTATATGCCAAGTTGTGGTTATCTTGTACCGTTTGTGCTGAGATAGCCAACAATATCCTTAATCAACCCACAGCAAAGGCGATGCGGGATATCCTTGCAGGAATATACTCTCAAACGAGGAATAGGTCGAAGATATTGTAACTCTTGCATGATATATTCATGACCAAACAAGGTAATCGTCATCTTCACGCCTTGTATACATCTCCGAGGGATATGTTTGAGAGACTCCATAGCTACATATCCATGATGGTCTTACCAGAGCAGTATAAGACCTATAGAGATTCTGCCATAATCGGGGTGTTTCTAGGTGCCCTTAACCCGGAATATGATTCGGCTCGCTCTCAGCTTCTCACTGACGTTACCATACCTCCTATGGATGAAGCGTACCGCGGACTGAGCCGATTGAGTATCCCTCTGCTACGCATACTCAGACATTGTCGGTTATGGCAGCTTCCCATGGCAGAGGTGGTTCATCTCCATTCATAGCACGAGGCACACGTGGCAGAGGCAGTCCACACTCACGTCAGCCAAGTTCATACTGCCACCGTACACGCCCCTCAGAGGACATGTGCTACTCCAAGCACAAGTACCCACCATCGGCATGTGCTGTTGAGCAGGTCCACACTGCTTCTGATCTCATCGATCATCGTTACGATGACTTCGTTGCCTGTCTGAGAGAAATCATGCCACCAGCCGCCAGATCTTCTAGTACAGGTCCATCAAATATTGCAACCTCTTCCTCTACCAGTACTTCAGGTATTACTCATGCATTTACCGATCGCTCTAGTCTAGATCCTTTAGAATGGATAATGGATTCTGGTGCATCACGCCATCTATGCGGAGATTGCTTGCACTTTGGTACTTATAGTCCAGCACAACCAGGTAGATCAATGGTGATTGTTGATGGAACACATTCCCCTATTACAGGATAGAAGAGGTGGTTCATTTGACTCCATCGATACATCTACAGAACGTTCTTCATACACATGCCTTCTCCATGAATTTACTATCTATCAATCATGTCATCTGATTCGGTCATCTACCGTTGTAAAATATTTGTCATCTCATCCATGGCATCTTTATCAAGTCCACTTTCCAGTGTGAACCATGTCTACTTGGAAAGGGTCATCGGTCCAGCTTTCCAAGTCATTAAGGTTGTAGTAGTCAGAGTCTGTTTGATTATTTCATCTAGATATATGGGGTCTGAGTCGTGTATCGGATTATCAGGGACACAGGTACTATTTGGTTTGTGTTGATGATTTTTCCAGATTGTCTTAGGTATTTTTGTTAAAGCATAAGTGTGAGGCTATTACATTTTGTGGTTGAAACAAAGAATATTTTCTCTGCCTCTATAAAATATATTCGTTCTGACAATGCTTTGAGTTTCGTACTACACAATTGTCTCAGTTTTTCAACTCATGTGGCGTTATCCATCAGACTTCATGTCCTTATACGTCTCAATAGAATGGTGTCGTGAAATGCAAACACCATCATCTTCTAGATATCACCAGAACTCTCCTCATACAGAGTCAAGCTCCTCATTCATTCTGGAGTGTTGATGTGATGACAGCATGTTATCTTATAAATCGGATGCCCTCTACCATTTTGGGTGAAAAAGCACCCTTCTCCCTTGCTTTTCTAGAGAAAACGACGTTTTCTCTCTTACGCCATGAGTATTTGGTTGCGTGGGATTTGTCCATCTTTTGCGTCCTGGTTGTGACAAGCTCGTTCCTCGAGCGGTCAAATGTATGTTCGTCGGGTACTCTCGCACCAAAAAGGGCCATCGGTGTTTTGATCCTATAAAAGGACAATATTATGGCAGTATCGATGTTACCTTCTTTGAATCCATCATGTTTTACTCTCCTACATGTGACAGGTTGAGTCCCTCCAAGTCTAAGAATGTGGTTGTTCTTCCACCTCCACCTACACATGTACCTCAGCATGTCCTCCATGCTCAAATTCATTCACCACCATCTAGCACGCCTCAAGTAAATTATGAAAACTTGGTTTCGACTGATGGTACTAGTGTTCTGCATGATGTATACCGGGTCAATCACAGGATGAGCATGCAGATATATATGATGAGCCAGAACCATCATAGGATAGTCGTCTAAGATGATCTATTACCTTGCGGAAAGGCAAACATTCCTGTGCATGATATCCCCTCGAAGGCCATATGTCTCTGGAGCGACTTTCACCATATTTTAGGTAATTTGTTGTGGGACTATCTGCTATTAAAATCCCCCATACATATCAGGAGGCTCTCAATGTAAGCCAATGGTGCCTAGCCATGGAAGCAGAGATAGTCGCTTAATGGTCTCGTGGCACGTGGAGCATTATTACATCTCTTGCATGTGTGTCCATTGTAGGATGCAAGTGGGTGTTCATTGTTAAGCATCGAGCAGATGACAGCATTGATCGCTACAAGGCACGGCTTATGGCTCGTGGGTTCACCCAGATCTATGAGGTGGACTATCATGACACCTTCTCTCCAGTAGCCTGGCACTCAACACTCCGGGTTCTTCTCTCTATTGCAGTCACATGGGATTGACCTCTCTATCAGCTTGATGTGACGAATGCATTCCTTTATGGTGATCTACAGAAGGAAGTCTACATGCAACAGCCACATGGGCTCGCTGCTGAGGGGGAGTGTCAGAAGGTGTGTAGAATTCATAAGACAATCTACGACCTTAAGCAAAGACCAAGAGCATGGTTTCAAAAGCTCTCAGATGCAATAGAATAGAAGGGGTTCGTGAGATCAATTACATATCACTCCTTGTTGTTCAAATGTCCCAGAAGAGTATTGTTGCTATATAAGTATATGTTGAACTTGATGATATCATCATTACAGAAGATAATGCATAGGGCATTCAAGCAACTAAGGCTTTTCTTGGACAACAGTTTGTTACCAAGAACATTGGCAGTCTACGCTACTTCCTTGAATCGGAATTTGCTAGGAACCAACGAGGTTTTGTGATGACCCAGAAGAAGCATGTTACGAACCTTCTCTCAAAGATAGGGATGGCATATTGCAAGCCAGCCACTACTCCTATGGACTCGAAAATGAAGCTATATGATGACGATATTGAAGAAGTAGATAAGAGAAGATACAGGGAACACATTAGGAAGCTTCTATATGTGACCATCACCAGGCCAGACATATGTGACCAATGTGAGTCAGTTCATGGAGCAGCCTAGACAGGCACATATGGATGCAGTCCATATGATTCTGAGGTATCTGAAAACCTCACCTTGTACTGGTCTTTTATTTAGCAGAGGAGCGTCCCTTGTTACAACTTGTGCAGATGCAGACTGTGCAGGATGCCATAAGGAGAAAAAGTCTACTTATGGCTTCGCGGTGTTCGTAGGGAATTCATTGGTATCATGGAAGAGCAAGAAGCAAACAATTGTCTCCAGATCCAATGCAAAATCAGAATACAGAGCTATGGCACAAAGGAGTATAAAAATGATGTGGTTGAGATCCATTCTGATTGACCTAGCTATTGAGGGACATCTTCCCATGCATCTCAAATGCGACAACCAGGTTGCATTGTTTATTGCTAACAATCCAGTCTTCCATGAGAGAACCAAGCATATCAAGGTAAGAAAATATGTTGGCATGAGGAGGAACATATTGACTAGTTATATCATCTGCAATCGCCTGAATCTCTGGAAAGATCTTAAGACATCAACCATAGTGCTTTCTTTCGATGAAAGATCTGACTGCATGCTGACTCAACTGATCACTGGACTAGGAACCTAGGATTTGGCACCCTGGGCACGTCGATAAGGTAATTGACAGAGTTCAGTACGATACTTGATGATTTTAACCTAATTCTAGATATTGCACTACAAGACAAATACCTCTTTTTAACAATCGAGACATGATTCAGAAGGGTCTCATTTCTACATCTCATGTTAGCTCAGGTGAGCAGACAATAGACATGCTCACCAAGGCTCTAACTCGAGGATCTTTTCAGATATGATGTTCAAAGTTGAGCCTAATAAACATCTATGCTCCAGCTTGAGGGGGAATATTGAGAGTTTCTATATTATGTTACTATTTCACAGTTTATTTATTTATATGTCCTTACTATGTAATTTACCCACTAGGATTTCTCTCTTCTATACAAGAGAACCCTTGGGCTCTACGAATAAACAATGAAGCATTCTCTTCCACAACTTAACACTCAAATGATTTCTAAAATTAAATAATTGATCGAGATTGGAGAAAATGAATAAATAGTTGGTTCTTGTTGTACCATTACCTAAAAAAATATCTTGCATATGAGTTTGTTAGGGTCGACCGCATTATAAAAGCTAATGAATGCCTTAGAAAATAGATTAAATTACAATTCAGAAGACAAACTAGTAAACTAAAGGTCAAAACATGAATGTAAAACCTCATGGAAATTGTTCTTTTCAAAGAGACTCGATCAAAATACTCTGTGATTAAAATCAATGTTGCAATATTTGATCGAATGGACCAAATATTCGACCGAATATTCTTATTCTATGGGGTGACCGAATATAATTGCTATCCGGTTGATATTCGGTCCAACCCGAATATTCCCAAATATTTGGCCTGAATATCTAGGTATTCGAGCGAATATTCGGCCGACTATTGCAACAAGCTGTTGATTTTTTATTTTTTATTTTCTAAAGGTTCCCATTTATCTCGGTTTCGCCACAAATGTTAAAGTTCCATATATGTAACTTGCTAATTGGCATTTTTATCTTGGACTCTTATTGATTGACGACCATATATGTATAAATACATAGAATACATATATAATATTATTTTTATATTTAAAATAATTAAAAATACATAATTGAATAATTTTGAATATTCTCTTGAATACCAAATATCTTTATTCAGTGACCCCTCCGATTGAATACTGAATACCGACTTCTGCAACATTGGTTAAAATGATATAGCACTCAAGACTATGCTTGCAAATTGGTCAACTATTTGTTACACAAATAATGACCATTTAAATCTGGAGGCGAAATAACCTTTGACTGAAGAGATGAACTGCCTTCATTTCCATTCTCTCTGATCGCACAATTGAACCACCATTTGAAAACCTAAATCAGACAAAAAAATCAGGCAAGATTTGAAGGACTAGAACTACAATGTACCTCAACCAAATCACCTCTCCTTATATAGCAAGGGATAGACGCGAGTTACTCCAACTAATGTCTTAGGAACTAGGCCTCCATCACCCTTGATACACTTGAATGATAAAGGCAGTCCAGCATCCTTGCCTGACCAATAAATCAGATAAAGTAGGAAAGTCAACAACAAAATCTTCTACTAGCAAACACTTGGATGAAAAATCAAGCAATCTGAGCCACACGGCACAAACACATACAAAATCCCAATTTGTCAGCCCAATGCGCTCTATATGTCCCATTGATGTGTAGCAATAAGGAAACTGTTTTGGATGTCTGAAAACAACAAATCAGAATGAGAATATGTTTTTACGTGTGTGTAAAGAGATACAAGAAAAGGATCATTATCTTAGAGATACAAGAAAAGGATCATTATCTTACATTCAATGGTGAGACTGGGCCAGCCCATCCACATATGCCAGCTCCCCAAATCTGTACATTTACGTCAAATGTGGTGAAATTCCACGACAAAGCCACACGATAAGAAGGTAGCAGTAATGTTAACCCACATCCAAGTCAAATAGTTTCTTAATGGAAGTAAAGAGGGTAAGCCACATTTAGTAGGCGATCCTCAAACATCCAAGTCAAATATTAAATATAATAGGTTAACTTGCTTGAACATTGAAGTGATCAAACATATGACAAAAATGTACTACAAAGCATCTGACATTAATAAACAGATAACCAAAATGTAGTAACATGTAGGATATAAGAACAACGTGTGCACTAAGGTAAGACGTGAATTACCAAAAATATAATTCCATCTAAATATTGAGAGGCGGATCCCTATCACATTATGCTATCACTAATCCAAAAACTTTGTATATTAATCGAAAAACTTCATATATTTGAGAGAGCACTTTACCAACTGCGAGCAGATACAAATAACCCTAGTTGATCAGTTAGTTTACACGAAATGATATTTTTCTGATCAATAAATGATCATTAGATGCTAAGAGGGCCAAGAAGTACCCGGAGTTTTTGGCCAATAAAGAGTTTTCCAGAAAGTAAATGCCTCGAAAGTGCTGCATCAAGAATAGCACACAGCGAATACCTGCATCTTGAATTGCATTTGTCACAACTCACAAGTCCTCCCACAATAATTGTCACAATCACTATGACGTTGCAAAAGGAATACCTTACCATCCATCAGTAAGTTCAATTTTAGTAACATTAGTTCCGGCTCCCTCAGGTTGACCACTGTTCCCTGCTCCTTTACATGGAGAAGATTTATCATCTATTTTAGATGTCCTAGTGTCATAACAAGAGAGGATGGCTGAAATACATAGAACAACCAAAGATGCCGGTGACGCATCACCATCAAAGATTTTTTTCACAGCGGACCTGTGACCATAATTCATTTCTCTTTCATACCTGAACCAAAATGATACATAGGCATCAGAATATTGCCCTGATAAAATCACATCATGACAACTAAGATCAGAACTACCTGTATTTCAATTCAGCAAGTACATTTCTAAATGTTAAATACTTCCCACTGGCTTGAGCTGGATAGCATCTCTCTAAGCATGCAAGTTTCCAAACTATCCACTTGTAGTGATTTGATACCCACCTAAAAGATTAATAAGGTTTCATAATATGCAATAAAAATGCTTTAAAATGTATCACTGGCATCCACACGATCTACAAAAATCATATAACCCAATTAGCACCAGATTGCAAAATGTCAAAAGATTGATCCCTAAAATTTAACTTGCACACAGTCAACATGGAGATATACTTTCAGGTGCAAATCTCTCCTAAGTAGAATAATAGAAATTAGGGTTGTATATGCAACGAATCAAATCGTTAACAGCCTACTTTGGTTTTAAGTTGACGCCTATTTTAGATTCAAAGACAATTTGTCAAGGTCAAATTGTTAACAACCTCAGTAAATAGGTCAAAAAAATTATTCATGTCTTTACAACATCGCACCCTTTTCCTTTCAAAATAAGTTAAAAATTTGTCAAATAAAAACGAATTTGTTTCTCAAATCTTTTGTTTTAGGTCAAATTTTTAACAGCCTGCACTTTCCTCTTGCATTAGGTTCGTTGAAGGTTTAAGGGTTAGGGAGATTAACTGCACTTATTGTAATTTACCTTAAGTTAATTAATGAGATTGGGAAAAGAGAGAGGCAGTCGAATAATTTTAACTGGAAAATTTGAATTAGTAACTTTTTCGAACCCACTTCATATTATGATTGTAGTCAAGGCCTCAAGTTTTGATTTCGGTCACCATTTTGGTGACCGGCCGAAACGAAATTTCTTTGTCATTTCAGTCGGTTTTTGAACCGGGGCCCCTAAATTTCGGTCGATATAGGCCATTTCGACCGAATTTCGGTCACCCTACCGAAACAGAAATTCGGCCGAATTTTGGCAAAATTTGATCCTATGATTGTAGTGCAGTGTGCATACCACCCAAGAGAGTAGGATTCAAATCCTGAGGCGGGCACCAGTACGTGTTTCCATCTCTTGTTTCAATAAAATGTTTTATATAGCTCCATGATTCTAAAAGATTTTCTCAAGTTGTACTGTATGTTGCACAAATCAGAACGGATAACAGTCAAGAATATGCAAGTACTTTGGATTCCGTTTATTGGCTGCTTCATGATGAACGATGAACTGAATAAAGAACAAGTAACATTCCATTATTGGAGCAATTTTGCTGATGATTTCTAATGAGAGTTACGCATGACAGTTTCTGTCGATTCATCATAAACTGGAGCAACTTCAGAAATAGTGATGCTGAAGCCAAACCACAACTAGTGAATTCTGGTCAACAAGTGTCCTCTCCAAATAAGCGTTTTATTGATAAGGACTTGCGGTTGATTTTGATGCTGTCAGGACCAGCTAATCGAAGATTTTGAACATAATCTTTCTAACAGATAATGTTCTTATGCCCCAGTCAGCATTTCAGGTACATCGGTATTTGTCCTCTGACACTCATTTATCAAGTTGAACATTGTGTAGACCAAATTATTGAGTTTTAAATTTTTCTTGTGTGATTCAATTCTTTCTTTTTATGTGGACCTACCCAACATCCATGTATATGTTAATCATATTTTTTTACGCAAAAATCATCAATCTTATTAGAAAGTAATTATATATAATAATGAAAATATTAAGTGATTAAAGGAACTCCCATTGCAATGGCGTCCTGACGCACTACAAGTAAAACTCAAAATTCTTATGGAAACTTTATCAATTCAGGAGTTTCATCCCTAAAAGCCTACCACCAACCAATTAAAGATTGTCATATATTACATTCTGAATGAACTAAAAGAGGAGATTAAATATATAGCAAAAATATATACATTAGACTCCACTTCTAGAGAGTATTCATAGCATCGACTATCCAAACAACCCACGAGCACTCGTGAATGAATCAACTTGTAGATCAGATTTCTCCTATTCGGTGGATCGCTTATCAACCTTGTCATGCAAGGCTAAATCCATTTTTTATCTCAACATGTGAAGAGAAAGACTCATTAAAAAGACATTGGGGATTGAAAAAGTATATGGCAGCATACAAATGAGTATGGAGCTAGCAATCCAAAATATCACCCATAGTGTTCCATAATACTTTATATTATGTTTCATAGTTGCTCAAGGTGCATGCAATTTCCTCTTTGGCTCTATCCATAGCTTCATAATGAAACTCATACGTATATATTTTTCTAAATCGACCCTTCACAAAACTATAACCAAGGACTTGATAGTCATAATCAAATAGGCAGCATTACCCGTAAAGATTTGCTTCTTAGATTTGTGCTTGCACACTTTGCTCTTGAATCTTAGAAGCGTAGGGACTCATCTTCTATGCATCAACAACAACAAAGCCTTTTTTCCACATTAAACAGAGTCGGCTACATGGATTCTTTGCCTCCATTCAGATCTATCTTGGGTCATTCTCGGGGTTAGAACTAAAAACAAGATCCCTTCGTATAGTCTCATTCCAACACTTCTTAGGCCTTCCTCACCCTCACTTAGCCGGCTTAACATCCCAAAACTCGCATCTCCTCATCGATGCATCGACTGACCTCCTTTGCAAATGACCAAACTACCTTAAGTGATTTTCTCGCATCTTACCCTCGATCGGAGCTACACCAACTTTCTTTCTGATTGCATCATTCCGAATCCGATCTTTACATGTGTGTCCATACATACACCTTAGTGTTTTCATTTCTGCTACTGTCATTCTCTACACATGTCTATGGTTGACAGCCAACATTCAAATCCATAGAGCATAGCAGGTCTCACGGCTGCTTTGTGAAACTTTCTTTTGATTTTTCAAAGGAATGTTCTTATCAAAGAGAACAGTAGAGGTTCCTCTCCATTTTAGCCAACCTGCGTTTATTCTATTAGTAACATCCCCATCAATTTCCCCCAAGGCTTAAATGTCGGATTTCGATTTCGTTTCGGTAAGCCATGAAAGAGAAATTCTGTGGAATTTCGATGAAATGGTTGGAATTTGGGGAAATTACTAGAAAACTCATTTTTTTCTAAAGTAAGATTTCTAATATTTTTTAACTCGATAAATGAGAAAGAAATACACAGCTTTTTTGCAAAACATAAGATATTAACATGATATATTATATTAAATTTCCATCCAATCACTCCAATAGCCAAAAAAGTAGTATGTTGCTCAGAACCAGAACCAGATTCGAAGCTGAAATTAGAAGCCATTATTTAAACCTCTTGAACATGAAGAGAATTATGACACAAGCAATAATAACGGGAAAAAAACATTATCCAACAAAGAGTACTATCAAAATGATATCTTATGTAATAAATTGAAGATCGAGAAGATAGCTTAGAACGCGTATCTAATCAAAATACTTTCAAACTAGAAAAAATATTCAATTTTTGAAATTGAATAACACAAATACACAAATCTTTCTAACATTTATGTCTAATAGATACATTGTATAGCTTGTGATCGTAAAATATATGCTATACAAGATACAAACAAATCAATTAACACCAAGAATCTGCGTAGCATTCACAAGCACAATTTATATCCAACCTGATAGTAGGCAAATGCTTACAGTCATAAAATTTACAAGGTTGTCAGCAACCTAGCACTCGCACAACCGTGTGTACTCCTTGTAGTAGAGAGAATCCCTAAGAAAGAAAAGTCTTAAATGTAGGATTTTTGTTTCGTTTTGTCAAGTCCAAAAGAGAAATTTCGAAGAATTTTGATGAAATAGTCAAAATACTGAAAATGACTCTAAGCTTGACTTTTTACGAAAAGTAAGTTTTTAATATTCCTAAGTCAATAAACAAAATAGAAATGCACATATATTTGTACAATAAAATTGTAAATATAAGTTTTGAAGTAGTATTATCGTCATAATCATCACATATGTTGATATGTAGAGCAACGAATAACCTAGAGTCAGAACTGTATGCTAAATTGGAAGCAAAAGACATGATAATCACCTCAATAATAAAAATATGGTGACACATATAATAACTACCAATCAAAACATATGTATCAAAATAAAGAAAGAACAAAAAATAAAGCTCTTCACTTAAATTTTGAATTTAACTCTTAAATCTTGTGTCTAACTGATTTGGTTTGGATTTAGATCTAAAATTTAGATATTAACTAAAGAAACTCTTCAAACAATGTAAAATACTCTAACAATTCAACACATCTACGAATAAATAAGTGAAAATTCACTAGTATATGCAAATTTCAATGAAAACGAAGGGTAGAAACCCTTATTTTTGTTGTTTCACCGAAACAACATGCAATTTCAATGAAATTTTGTTGATATTTCGTTGAAATTTTGAAAAAAGAAATAAAGTAGCATTTGAATTTCGGTGGCCTAGAGAAATGAAATTTTTGAAGAAATTCGGTGGAATTTCGTTGAAATTTTAGGTCGTGATTTCCCCATCATGTTGCAAAATAGATCCCAAGTATCTAAAAGAATCTCTCTTCTGAATATTATTGTCACCAATCTTCATATTGATTCCTTCACCATTGCTTCCGTCAAAAGTGCACTCCATATATTCAGTCTTAACCGTACTTATTTGAAATTCTTTAGTCTTCAATGCATGTCTCCAGATCCCAAGCTTCTCATTTACTCCATCTCTAGTCACATCAATCAACACAATATCATCAGCGAATAACATACACCAAGGTATCTCATCCTGAATGTGGCTTGTCAACTCGTGACTCGTCCATAATCAAAGTAAAAAAGAATGGACTCAAAGCTGAACATTGATGCAGACCAATGTTGATGTCCAGATTGTATCCTTACACAAGATGAAGCCCTATCATACATATCTTTTATGAAGTTAATGCATAGGACATGTATTTATCTCTTCTCCAAAACTCTCTACAATATCCTGTGACACAGAACCATGAGTCTTCTCCAAATCAATAAAAAACATATAGAGGTTCTTCCTTTTAGCTCTATAAATCTCCATTGTTCTCCTCAGCAAGTAGATGGTTTCAATAGTTGAGCCACCTAGCATGAATCCGAATTGGTTTTCTTTTACTTTCAAAACTTGCCTCAACCTTCTTTCGATCACACGTTCTCAAATTTTCATAGTATGACTCATTAGCTTGATACCTCTATAATTTGAACAATTTTGAAAGTATCATTTGTTCTTATAAAGAGGCACCACGATGCTTCTCCTCCAATCTTCAGGCATTTTCTTTCTTCGTAAAATATTGAATAAATTTGTAAGCCAAGTCAAACCATGCTCACCTAAAACTCTCCAAACTTATATAGGAATGGCATCAGGTCCTACACCTTTCCCAAGTTTCATAACCTTTAAAGCACCCTCTACTTCCTTCCTTTGTATTCATCTATAGCTTGCACGATTCAAGTAACTTTCACTACTAGCTAGATCTCCCTAAGTGATCTCTCTATTTCCTTCCCCAACGAAAAGCTTATGGAAGTACTACTTCCATGTAATCTTATATCCTTCTATGTAACCTTCCTCATCCTTAATCATCTCACTGGAGAAATGTCTTTGGTCTTTCTTTCTCTTGCAAAATGAAGATGCCCCATGGAAGATCAAAATACAGACCTCCTTACAAGACTGACGCTCTACCACTGAGTTATAGGGGCAGTTCACATCTCTATGCATCGAAAATAAAAAATGACTCAAGAGGGTCCCTTGCACTAAGCAATATCTACAACGTAAAGAAAACCATAGTATAACATGTAGCAACCAAATCTCCAATTATGTGCCTCCTTACCATGGTTAGATACCAAACATGGATCATAAATGTGGTTAATGACTTTTTTGCCTTCTAGAAAATAGAGGCGGGTAGAGGGTATTTTAATATCTTCTAGCAACAAGTCTATGCAACATAAGGATTCCATATATGTTATTTACTCTCTCCATCAACAATTGTTTGGTCGTCTTGGCATTGTTCATGATAACATGTTAGCATTGCCTTCACCAACTCCCTCTGCAATCTCATCCACTATGTTAAAAACTAAAAAGTAGTTGCAATTTTTTTACTTTGTCACTTGCTTCTACAAACTTAAAAAACCAAGTCCTATTTACATTTTTCCCTAAAAAGTGGATGAATGATAATCCGTTATGTCCATCCAACCATCTGACATTATGTTGCAACATGTCTCCTCCCAAGAAACCTTACATTCATTCATCACATTCTCAATAGTCTCCACTTCTTTTAAAATCTAAGCTCCCAACTCCTATGTCGTTAGAGGTTTCAATCCCCCTAAAAAAGAGGGAATATCATGAAGCATGGTTTGAAAGGAAGGATTGTTTACATACTTCAATGCCAATCCATTTTCGTAGAAGAATATTTTGAAAATATGACAAGCATGATTTTTATCCTCTTTCTTTAATGTTTCATTCAATGTAATCTAATGTTGCATCTGATGGATGACATTCATCCCAATAGTGTGGCCTCTCAATATTAATGCAGTAATAAAGAAGTCCGTGGGACCTCTCACTTGTTTGACATTTTAATATCATGTGAATACTTGACTTCCATTACCTTCCGATGAAACTTGCATCCCTTAAGTCCACACTCTACAAAATTCTTTCATTTGTTCAATTGGTCTTATATTTTTCTCTTTATTGCTTGTTAGCATAGCCTCCATTTCATTCATCACTTCAATCGTAACTTCTAGACAACCATTCACATTTTTATCGATTGATGCAAGATGATGCTTAATCACACAATCCCACTAGTGATCTCCTTATTCCAAAAAGTATATTTGATATGCGTATATTCCTTGCCCTTTAAATGCTCTTCCAATTTAAATTGAACGCAATATTTCCATTCTAGATCATTTCAACAACATTACAAATCTTTTGAGCCTTTATTTGCCTTTGGCATTTCTGAACTTTTAAGCATAAAAAATGTAAAACAAAAAATGTATTTAGATAAATACAATTCAAATCAATATGTTGTCATGTTATGCTAAATATTTTTTTTTGAAGTCTAACGATTCGGAGGAGACACGGCATGGTGCTCGCCCCAAAAACTTTATTAAGAAAAGAAGAGAAAGCAAAAGATAATTACAAGGGAGAAACAGAAGGAAAAGAGACCGGATCGAAAAGATTCGACCCAGACAACAAAGCGCGAATTACAACCCCGACCAGTCGCACGTTAGACGGGCCGCGTGAGCCAACATGTTTTCTTTGTAAAATCTCTGGCCCCTAAAAATTGTTACGTTACGCCCCAGCCAAATCGCCCAAATGCAAGCAAACATGCCCAAGAAATTCCTGCGCTCCCTGTCCTTGTTCGACCGAATAGACTCCCAGAAAACGACCATGTCAGAAGTATTGATCCAAGACAGCCTCGCCTCCTCCCAAACGCCTGCAGCGAAAGGGCAAGCGAAGAAGAGGTGATTTAAGGATTCCACGTCATTACCACAGAGAGCACAATCCACCAAAGCCAAGCCACCATATAATCTAGCGCACCGATCCCGCGTTAAAATCCTCCTCCTGCGAAAGAGCCAAAGGAAGATAGCCACCCTCTCCGGGAGCTTCAAGTTCCAAAGGAAAGTGCAGTCGCGGTTGAAGGGGTCCGATTGAATCTGCGGATGAAGGGAAATTGCCATGAAAGCCTTCCTCGTCGAGAAGTCGCCCTCCCGCCAAGCCCAGTGGTCTCTTCACCTCGCAGGTCTGGGCGCATTCTTAATAGTATCCGGAAGAGAAAGAAGCTCGTCGAACCTTTGGTCATAGAGGCTGCCAAGAAGCATTGGAAACCATCCATCTCCCGACCAACAAGAAGCCACCGAGGCGCGCCCATCGGTCGCCAAGGCAAATAAACGCGGGAAAGAATCCCTTAAGGGGGCGACACCATCCCAACTGTCGGTCCAGAACTTGAAAGACCTGCCATCCCCGAGGACAGGAACAAAGAGATGCGAGTAGCGATGGCCCACCGACATCACCCCTCGCCAGAAGGGGGTACGAGAGCGGAGACCACCAATCTCCCCCAGCAATACCCCATTTAAACCAAGAATCTCGCGCAAAAGGGAAGAACAGAAATTATCAGAAACACCCCATAATCTGTTCACCCACATTAAAAGTAGAGCGTCATTGACCCTGTCGAGACGACGGATATAAATTAATACAATCATATTTACCAAAGATAAGGGGAACTAAGAGAGCACAACATAAATCAGATGAATACACATAAAGAAATTGTTGTAATTGCAACAAAAGCTACTTTAAAGAAAATTCAAAAAAAAAAGATGCTATATATGGGGACAAGCAATTGAGGTGAGGGAAGCAAGGCCAATGGTTAGGCCTACATGTGAGTCTTGCAACAGCACAGGGCAATAATCAGCGAAAGTGGTGGTGATGGCAAGAGATGCTTCCATGTGTTGCTTTCAAGTTGCATGTAGAGGCAGATAATTTTTATCATTAGGGCATGAGTATCCGTGCTAAGGAGAAAAAGAAACACAAGCACGTGAGGAACATGTGGGAGCACCTGAAGTGCCCTTACATGTGAGGCATACACCTTGTCTTGCCTAAATACATTGGCGCCTCAACAATGCCCAACATCTTACTTCCTGTCCTTTTTATTGATTCGAGGATTGTGAAATCCTTAGTTTCTAATAAAATCACCATGTTAAGCTATTTTCATAATTTCCAATGACATCAGATATATATCCCTGATATATCCTTTCTGAACTCAATGAAACAAGACCAATATTGAACTTTAAGGTCCCATATGCAGCTTCCTTTTTTAAAATGGCACGTAATAAAATTTAATGCTTTTACGAAGCTTATGTCAATTCCATCTTGATGTTTAAAACCACCAATAGGAGATCAAAGTTGATGAAAATGTAAATATAAATTCGATAATTTATGGAGAATATTGAGAAAAAAATACAAAAATCATGTTGAAAATTGTGGAGTTGCATGGGTTATACAAAGTGAAGAACAATGATAGTTCTCTCTACATAAAATAGAAAATATCTACAACAACAAAGCCTTTTTCCTACAAATAAGTAGGGTCGGCTACATGGATTTTACGCCTCCATTCAGATCTATCTTGGGTCAATCTCGGGCTTATATCCAAAAAACTAAGATCCTTTTGTATAGTCTCTTTCCAACACTTCTTGGGTCGTCCTCGCCTCTCTTAGCTGGTTCAACATCCCAACACTCGCATCTCCTGACTGGTGCATCAGTTGACCTTCTTTGCAAATGACCAAACCATCTTAAGCGGTTTTCTCGCATTTCATACTCGATCGGAGCTACAGCAACTTTCTTTCTGATTGCATCATTCCGGATCCGATCTTTACGTGTGTGTGTCCACACATCCACCTTAGCATTTTCATTTTGCTACAGCCACTCTTTGCACAAGTCTAAGGAGCATAGTAAGCCTAACAGATGCTTTGTAAAACTTTCCTTTAATTTTTAAAGGATTTTTCTTATCACAGAGAACAGCAGAGGCTCCTCTCTACTTTAGCTAGCCTGCACTTATTATATTAGTAACATCTCCATCAATTTCCCCATCATGTTGCAAAATAGATCCCAGATATCTAAAAGAATCTCTCTTCCAAATGTTATCATCACCAATCTTCACCTCGATTCCTTCATCGTTGCTTCCATCAAAGGTGCACCCCATATATTCCGTCTTAGCCATACTTTTACAAAATCCTTTAGTCTCCAATGCATGTCTACAGATCCGAAGCTTCTCATTTTCTCCATCTCTAGTCCCATCAATCAACACGATATCATCAGCAAATAGCATACACCAAGGTAACTCATCCTGAATGTGACTTGTCAACTCGTCCATAATCAAAGTAAAAAAGAAATGGACTCAAAGTTGAACCTTGATGTAAACCAATATTGATGTCAAAATAGTCAATCTTCCCAGACGAGGTCCTTACACAGGATAAAGCTCTATCATACATATCCTTTATGAGGTTAATGTATAGAACATGTACTTGTCTCTTCTCCAAAACTCTCCACAATATCTCTCGTGGGACAGAATCATAAGCCTTCTCCAAATCAATAAAGATCATATGGAGGTTTTCCTTTTATCTCTATAAATCTTCATTATTCTCCTCAGCAAATGGATGGCTACAATAGTTGAGCACCTGGCATGAATCCGAATTGGATTTCTTTTACTTTGGAAACTTGCCTAAACCTTCTTTCGATCGCATGTTCCCAAATTTTCATAGTGTGATTCATCAGCTTGAGACCTTTGTAATTTGAACGATTTTGAATGTCTCCTTTGTTCTTATAAAGAGGCACCACGATAATCCTCCAATCTTCAGACATTTTCTTGCTTCGCCAAATAACATCGAATAGATTGGTAAGCCAAGTCAAACTACGCTCACCTAAAACTCTCCATACTTCTACAAGGATGTCATCCAGTTCACACCTTTTCCAAGCCTCATAACCTTCAAAACCCTCCTCTACTTCCTTTCTTTGTATTCGTCTATAGGTTGCACAATTCAAGTAACTTTCACTACTAGCTAGATCACAAAAAGTGATCTCTTTGTTTCCTTCCTCAATGAAAAGTTTATGGAAGTACTACTCCCATCTAGTCTCTATATCATTCCGTGCAACAAGTACAAGACCTTCCTCGTCCTTAATGCATCTCACTTGAGAAAGGTCTTTGGTCTGTCTTTCTCTTGCTTTAGCCAACCTGAATATATCCTTCTGGCTCTCCTTAGAGTCGAGATTTTTATACAAAACTTCATAAGCTTTTGACTTAGCTTCGCTTACAGCCTTCTTCGCTTCCTTCTTCGCTATTTGGTAGTTTGTGACAGTTTCCTATGTTCTATCCTTAGACATAGCTTTAAAGCAAGGCCTTAAATGTCAGTTTCGGTCACCATTTCGGTATCGACCAAAACAGAATTTCGATGGAATTTCGGTGGAATTTCGACCGAAATTTCGATCATTTCGGTCATTTTTTGTACTAGGAGCCCCATATTTCGGTCATTTCGGTCATTTCGGTCGAATTTCGATTTCGACTGGATACCGATATTCGACAGAAATTCGACTGAATTTCGCTGAAATTTGAGGCCATGCTTTAAAGCATGCTCTTTTAATTTTTAGCTTCTCTTGCACCCCTTCACTCCACCACCAAGCCTCCTTTTGACCTGAAGCTCCTCCCTTTGACTCACCTAGCATCTCTTTGGCTACCTTTCAGATACAAGATGCTACTGGCTCCCACATCTCGTTTGCACTTCCGCTACAACCCTAAGATAAATCTTCTAAAACCTTCTCCCTGAAGCTCGATTGCTTCAGTGGAAGATTCCATCATCTGGTTCTAGTGATCTTAGGAGCCCTCCTTTTCTTTACCAGCACTTTTATTTGCACATCCAAGACTAATAAGCGATGTTGGGTTGTCAAACTCTCTCGTGGGATTACTTTGCAGTCTTTACAACACAACCGATCTCTTCTCCTCAACGCAAAGTGTTGGAGTATTTGAGTTATGCGTCACTTGAGTTGTAGATGGGTAAATGGATCACTCCAGGATCCATTTACCTCATCCAGAGTTTAGTCTCACATCTACCAGTTTGGAGATGTGGAGACTCGGTGGGGGTTATATATAGACACACACACCTGTTGTATTCAGATGAGAAAAAGCAATGAAGCATAAGGCCCTTTGAGGCCTTCTCCCGTGGTTTCGTCCCGCTCCTTAAGGAGTAGAGTTCCACGTAAAAATCTCTGAGTTCGTGTTTTATCTTTCTAGTCCATGCTCTGTTTATCAAATCGCTTCCGCATTCCTATTTTTCTAACATGGTATCAGAGCGGGTTTGATTCTCGAGGAATTTATGTTCATTATTTTTATTCGATCATTTTTGAAGATCAGTTTTATGGAGATTGTTAGAGTTACTATATTTACATTTATGTTTGTAATCCTTCGGGTTCCGTAACCCCCTGTGACCCTTCAAGTTCTGTAACCCTCAGTGACCCTTCGAGTTCTGTAACCCTTGTACTGTAGCTCTATGGAATAAACATCTCATTTGTTCCTCTTCTCAATAGAGATCATGTTCGTAGTTTGTTTAAGTTTCATGTTCTAGGGTTTCTTTTGAAACCCTAATCAGTTCTAGGCCCTTTCGTCTGCTCCAGCCCAATGATCTACCAGCGGCTACGTAGCCATCCTCCAAGCCACATCTCTGATGATGTCGCGTCGTCTTCAGGTGTCGCAGAACCGATTCTTCTTCTCATGCCATGCCACACTACACCTCCATGCGGCTCTAAGCTGCCATTCTCCATCATCCTGTGCTCTCTCCTTGCATCGCGCCATCTCCATGCTCCCAGGCGGAGCCATCTACAACGGAGGCGAGGGATGAACCGGCGATACATC
The DNA here is from genome assembly GCA_037367405.1 of Ottelia alismoides. Lineage (NCBI taxonomy): Eukaryota > Viridiplantae > Streptophyta > Magnoliopsida > Alismatales > Hydrocharitaceae > Ottelia > Ottelia alismoides. Next base: position 168,948 of record JAZKJV010009356.1, read on the forward strand.
CTCCAGGCGAGAGCCTCCAGGCGGCACTCCTTTATGCCGCACCCCAGGCGGCGATTCTCCTCTCGCAGTTCTTCCTCCAGTCGTGCATGCAGTACATCGTCGCTCTCTCAAGGCGCATATGGCGGCACAAGACCTAGCCATCACCCTCATGTCCAACCTACGGCGACTATCCAAGGCAGCAGTCCCACCACACGGCTATAAGCGGTTGCCCCATGCCCCAGCACGGTACCGCCCCTCGCGCAGCACGACTCTTCAATCGCGCAAGGTGGCGCGATTCCTCCCATGCCGCCCCTCCGCCCGGAGGCCCTTGGCGTCGCCCTTGTGTACGATTGCACCGCTCCCAAGCACCTCTGCCCGGCGGCCTCTCACTCCAGGCGGCATCTCCAAGCGGTATCTCTCGCTCCTTGCGGAGCACCATATCCAACAGCAGTTGCAATATCATGATTCGAGGAAAGGGGTCACGAAGGGAACCCTAAATAGCAGCGACAAGGTTTAAAGTCCTTATTGGGCTTCGCTTCTATGCCCCAAGTGGGCCGAGAGCTTAAAAAAAGGGTAGAGAAGAGATTGGGCCCAATTATGCCGAAAAAAGGGAAATCATGAAAACTAAAAAAACGAAAATGAAAAGTCGTAAAAAAAGGAAGGTTGAACGGCTTTAACAAATGAAACGGCCAAATGTGATCCATGTTTTCCTCATTATATTATCTTCTCCCAACTTGGTCGATGTTGATTTTCCGACCAGTATTGGAGAAAAGGAGAGTATTGTGTAGAGTCATAGGTCTTCTTCAGATACAGATTCTCCAGACCAGTCAGATTTCCAGACTCTACATTCAGATGATCAGATATTCAAACTCAACGTCAGATTGGTTCAGAATCCTCAATTTCAGACACGCATATGTATGTGTTCTTCTTTCAGATGAGCACATGTTTGTCATCTTTTGTGTGGTTCCCATTTTTTATGTTTCGACCAGACTTTTCATGTGATCCATAGGGACTTCAGAGTAGAATACCATTCCCTATGCCATGTTGGCTAGGGTTTTCATGTGGTTTCATAGGAACTCCAGAGTAGATCATTCTCTGTGCCAGATGGGAGAGACCCAATTCTCCAACAAGGAGACTTTTCAGACTTCATTCTCCAGCAACCATGGACTTCGACGAGGATTGCCTCCACGACCTTTCGGTTCGGCCCTTTTCAGAGATGGAGCAGTTGTCCACATGTTGTGGTCAGCCAAAGTTCCCCATGTAGAGACTCATTCTTCAGTTGCAGTGACTCTGACAAGTGCAGTACAGACTCCAGAGCACATGCTCTCCGACGAGGAGATTCAGTTGACTCACACTCCAGCTCGTTCGTCCTCCTCACCTGCACGGCATGAGAAGCAACGTCCTCGACAGCAGCCGACAGTTGTGCGCGTTGAGTTGATAGTGTCTGTAGTGTCATGTAGCGTGAGTTAAGTTTTTCTTTCTGGTTGTCCAAGCAGAGCATTGCATGCTCCAGCTTGAGGGGGAGTGTAAGAGTATTTGACTTATGCGTCACTTGAGTTGTAAAGGGTAAACGGATCACTCTGATCCGTTTACCTTATCCAAAATTTAGTCTCACATCTACCAGTTTGGAGATGTGGAGACTCAGTGGGGGCTATATATAGACCCCTACACCCATTGTTTCGGATGAGAAAAAGCAATGAAGCATATGGCCCTTCGAGGCCTTCTCCCGTAGTTTCATCCCGCTCCTTAGGGAGTAGGGTTCCACGTAAAAATCTCTGAGTTCATGTTTATCTTTCTAGTTCATGCTCTGTTTATCAAATCGCTTTCGCATTCCTATTTTTCTAACACAAAGTAATCTATCTGTGTCTAGTAGGGCCACTATTATAAGTAATTAAATGCTCTTCTCTCTTATTGAAGAGAGTGTTTGCTATGAAAAAAATCATATGCCATTACAAAATCCAGAATGACTTTTCCCTCTTCATTTCTATCCCCAAAACCATGCCCTCTGTGAACATTAGCATACCCTAAAGCATCTTTTCCCACATGTCCATTAAGATCTCCACCTATGCAATTCCTTGTAAAATCTTATCCATATCCTCCTAAAAAACGTGTTTAGTCCATTCATCTAAACCAATTTGTGGTACATAAACTGAAATGATATTCAGAATTCTTCTTCAAGCACCAACAACAACAACAACAAAACATTTTCCCACAATTAAGTAGGGTCGGCTACATGGATTCTTCGCCTCCATTCAGATATATCTTGAGTCAATCCCGAGCTTATACCCACAAAACTAAGATCCCTTCGTATAGTCTCTTTCCAACACTTCTTGGGCCGTCCTCGCCCTCTCTTAGCCGGCTCAACATCCCAACACTCGCATCTCCTAACTGGTGCATCAGCTGATCTTCTTTGCAAATGTCCAAACCATCTTAAGCGACTTTCTCGCATCTTATCCTCGATCGGAGCTAAACCAACTTTCTTTCTGATTACATCATTCCGAATACGATCTTTACGTGAGTGTCCACACATCCACCTTAACATTTTCATTTCTGCTACATTCATTTTTCAAGCACCAATTTAGCAAAATAATCTGATCCCCGAATCTTTGCACCTCAACCACACAATCCTTCAAATCCTTATGAAGAACCACTCCAACGTTGTTTCTGCCCTTATCTTTACCTGAATACAACAACAACAAAGCCTTTTCCCACATTAAGTAGGGTCGGCTACATAGATTCTATGCCTCTATTCAGACCTATATTGGGTCATTCTCGGGCTTAGATCCAAAAAACTAAGATCACTTCATATAGTCTCATTCCAAAGTACTGCTTCCATCTAGTCTTTATATCCTTCTGAGTAACAAGTACATGACCTTCCTCATCCTTAATGCATCTCACTTGAGAAAGATCTTTGATCTTTCTTTCTCTTGTTTTAGCCAACTTGAATATATCCTTCTGGCCCTCTTTAGAGTCGAGATTTTTGTATAAAACTTCATAAGTTTTTGACTTAGCTTCACTTACCGCCTTCTTTGCTCCATTCTTTGCTATTTTGTAGTTTGTGACAGCTTCATTTGTTTTATCCTTAGACATAGCTTTAAAGAATGCTCTTTTAATTTTGAACTTCTCTCACACCCCTCCACTCCACCACCAAGCCTCCTTTTGGCTTGGAGCTCCTTCCTTTGACTCGCCTAGCATTTCTTTGCCTACCCTTCAGATATAAGATGCTACCGCATCCAACATCTTGTTTGCACTTCGGTTACAATCCCAAGATAAGTCTTCTAAAACCTTCTCCCTGAAGATTCCGCCATCTATATCTAGTGATCTTGGAACCCCTCTTTTTCTTTACCGGCCCTTTTATTTGCACATCCATGACTAGCAAGCGATGTTGGATGGTCAGACTCTCTCCTGAGATTACTTTGCAGTATTTGCAACACAACCGATCTCTTCTCCTCCGCGTAAAGTAATCTATATGTGTTCTAATCGAGTCACTCTTATAAGTAATTAAAGGTTTCCTTCTCTTCTTGAAGAGAGTGTTTGCAATGAAAAGATCACAAGCCGTTACAAAATTTAGAATGATTTTTCTCTCTTTATTTCTATCCCCAAAGTCATGCCCTCCATGAACACTAGCATACCCTAAAGCATCATTTCCCACATGTCCATTAGATTGCGTTAATTCCAAAAAAATACTAATTACATGTAGATATATGTAGATAATTACTCTTTTGTCAAATTTGATAGTGAAGCACCAGACTGAAGTAGCATATCTGTGATTGTTTCTATGCCTATAGTGCCAGAACCACCCGTAGTGGTAAATTCATGCTTCTCTGCTTTGTCTGGAGTCATTGTATTTATCTCCATAGAAAAATCCTGAAACCGAACGGGAAAAATAAAATAAAAAGTCATTGGCTCGCTTCATGTGTATAATATCGAATAATCGAAAAATAAGCAGTACCAGGCCATGGTAACGAGGGGGCTTCCCAAGAAAATCCTTCAAGGACTTCTTGGCAAATTGAGGGGGGTAATGAGATGAAAGCTTTGGTTTATGAGAGAGATCTTTTGATGCCGGATGATCTGAAGCAATGGAAACCAATAATAGGAAAAGAAAGACCATATCAATGAAACATAGTAATTAGCAGCGAGAAGATTACCGTTAATCTGAAGAACGGAGCTGCTATTCTTTAAAGGGGTGGTGAACCTGTAAGATGTTCCACAAAAGGTATGACAAAAATACCAAAATATAAATAATAAAAATATTGAATAAGACCTTGAAGTGCGTGGCTTTTTGAATGGAGAAGCAGAAGCTCCCCTTCCGATTCCATTTTTTCTTTTAATAAAATTCTTTTCACTCGGCGCGCTGGCAGCAACAATATTTGTTATTTCGCCAAGCAGCTTCCGTGGAGGCCTCTCTCCTGCTAAATTTACAGCTACCTTGTCAGTTGTACAACAACCTTGTTCAGACTTCTTAATGCAAGGAATATTTGCAATTAAAACATCTTACAGTTAGGCCTCCATATTCGATCAGAAGCAAGTTTTCCTTCTTCAAAGGTAGAATTTGTGGCACCACGAACATTCATAGACACAAAAGAAGAGATCGACTGTTCTTTATCAAGTGATGTACATATTTTGGGCTTGATTTGATGTTCTGAAATCTTAGGTTTCATAAAGAATGAATGATCTGTATTCATTATGGAATTGTCTATTTCTTTCTCTGTCTTGGGAAAACAATTTTCCATGCTCCCATCACTCCTCAAAGGTCCAAAATCTGAGTCGCCAAGAAGGTTCCTTGCACGTTGCAATGAATCGTGAGACACTAATAAAGATCTGCCACTTGCAGTTTGAAATTTAACCTGTGGCAGAGAAGATGAAGATGGCTGCAGGTCAGCTTGCCGAGATATCTGATGGTTCATACCACTGGACCGGTTTTGTGTGGAATGTCTGTTCCCTTGAAAAGCAGAGGACTTCTGATCACATGATTCAACAATACCATAGTCATTTAGGGGGACATTGATAGTTTTAGAGCTTAAATCTGGCAGCCCATGGTGTCTATTTTTCAATTCGCTAGAGAAGGCTGCCATGGTGTTATGAGATTCCTCCAAACCCAGCATAGCAGCGGCATTACGGAGACAGTCTGGAGATATACTAACAGTTTTCCCAGATCCTGTTTGGAAAAATGAGCTGGAAAGCATGCATCCAACATCTGTGGTTCTCCTGGGGACTGAAAGCAAATAGACCCGAAATTTAATAACTTTGATAAAATGTGGCTGGAATATGCTTTCGCAGATGAATAAAAAATTATGAAGGAAAGCGTTCCAATATGTAGGTTTCAACTTCCTTCTATCCGTTTCCAACTGAAAATCAAATATGCCTGAAAACTCGAAAAAGAATAAGAAGCATAACCTCTGTTACCAGTGTCTTCTTCGAGGACAGAAGCAGCCTTCATTATAGAAGACTGCTGGACTGTCACGGCTTTTCCAGAACCAGTGTGAAACATCGGCAATGAACTATCAACTGGCCTGGTTACCCGGGCATACGACAATTTGGAATCTCCTACAAAATTCAACAGAATTATTAAATGGAACTCGCCGCAAATATTTTATGTAAGAATTGGGAAAAGCACATCCTGCGGAATTGTGTGATCTGAAACTGTGGGATAGAAAACTGTGCATGTTGATGATAAAAGTACAATTTCTTTTCCATTTTTAAAAGGAGAAGTACAATTTCTTGGTCCTAACATAGAATGAGAATCAGGGCTCACCTACCAATACAAGATTAGACTCCATCCTGTGTTCAACAATTCAAATTCACTGAATCATTTACCATTTTTTAAAGTTTGAAATTATAGTTAATTGTTACCAATGGTTTAAAAAACATAGGATGGATTGGGGCAGTTTTATCTATACGAGATGAAGTGTGAGCCTCGATGTGGTCAAGGTTAAGCCTCCCTCTTAAAGAGGAAAGATGAAACTAACAACTTATACGAACTTATGTTATGATACATAATTATAAAATCACATCCTAAATGTCTTTTAATTTATAAAGGATAATCCATTTCTCTTCAATATCCTCATGCTTCTTAGATTAGAAGGAAAGAAACTTGAAAGGAAAAAGGGTACGACATCATAACGACGAGCATCCAAATACCTTGTATTCACATGTTTAGGCATCAAAATTACAAAGACCAACAATCCAGTAGGGTCATGGCATGTTCGATTCTGCTCTCCACATAGAAACTCGCTCCAAAAATCACGTCATTCCTTGCAAGCCAGATAGAGGCCAGAGAATGATCGTGCGTGCATTTTCTTTAACATCAAGAAAGCATGAGATAGACCAATCAACTCTTAGAAAGCAATGACAATCTCAGCAGCTAGATCCCAGAGAATGATCGCACGTGCATTTTCTCTAACATCAAGAAAGCATGAGATAGACCAATCAACTCTTAGAAAGCAATGACAATCTCAGCACCTACCCCCACTGAGGTCGACCTCTACCTAGATGCCTCTCAATGTGGCACATGAAAAGGAAAGGTGATCAACATCCCACCCTTCATAACAACGCTTGCAGGTGCCATCAAACCCCTCAAAAAAAACATGACTCTTCAGGAACACATCAACCGGCCTCTCAACATCTGCCATAGGAAAACCCCAAATTGAGGGATCTTCCAACTCTAGATCAGTATGTACTCAAAGGACAACCCTCCACCCCCCCCCCCCCCACCCCCGATGTCTGCCAACCCGCGAGCCTTATCTCAAACTTCTCCACCACAAGCAATATGTCTGACCAAGGGCAACGAAGGACAAAAATAGACTTGTCGCCATTGAGCCCATGGCCTCAAATTTCAGTGAAATCCGGTCGAATTTCTGTCGAATATCGATATCCAGTCGAAATCGAAATTCGACCGAAATGACCGAAATATGAGGGTCTTAGTACAAAAAATGATCGAAATGACCGAAATTTCGGTCGAAATTCCATCGAAATTCTGTTTTGGTCGATACCGAAATGGTGACCGAAACCGACATTTAGGGCCTTGATTGAGCCAAAGGTTTAAGACAACAACAAAGAACTCCAAAAACGTAGCAATCCCCTCCACATCACAAACACCCACCTCTCCAAAAATAGTGCCATCGCATATTGCAAGAGAGGAAATAAAAATATGATCCAGCGGCATATCCATGCAGAGACCATATCCACCGCACAAGAATACAACCTCGAGAGCCCTTCAACAACCACGGAAAATAGTAACGATGCAAGCGATTAGCCCCATCTGACACCCCATTGCAGTTGAAAGAAGGCCCCCTCTTGTCGCCCATTCACCAGCACTGGGCAAGAGGTTGTCATAACACACCTTTTCATCCAAGCCAAGCCCTTAAATGTCGATTTCGGTCACCATTTCGGTATCGACCAAAACAAAATTTAGATGGAATTTCGGTGGAATTTCGACCGAAATTTCGGTCATTTTTTGTACTAGGACCCCCATATTTCGGTCATTTCGGTCGAATTTCGATTTCGACTGGATATCGATATTCGACAGAAATTCGACCAAATTTCACTGAAATTTGAGGCCATAATCCAAGCGATCTGCTCATTAGGGAAATCGCGACATGAAAAAGAAACCCAACTAAACCTCTAATCAACGCAATCACATAATTTAGAAAAGTCAATTTTTCCAAGCAAGCACCTAGACTTCCTATGCTCCTAGTCCACAGTGATCTCAAAAGCAATGAACGCACCATCCATCATATGCATGTTCATAATTAAAGTCATCTACCGACAATAGGACCAAAGTCCTCATCACGACAAGACAAGCCACCTCCTTCGTAGGAATAAAGAAGATGAGAAAATGATTCAACCTCTCAAAGCCCAAATGAGCCACTTGTAGCTCCTCCATAACAGCTACAACATCCGCTTACGCTAACTCATGTTCTTGTCAGAAAAAACAAAAAAACATACGATCAGCATGCAAATCAGAGACAAGCACACAAATCTTAGCAATATTAAAGGCACGTGCCAACCAGGATACATCAGTCTCCTACAGTTCGGGCATGTCTCTACCCAACTACCTTGCATCGTTAGAGGGCACCCTCCTACTTGCCTCACGAAAGTGACTGGCCACAACAGCCCCACTGGCTCGTTCATGCTCCACCTGCTTACCCCTAACCTCCACTAAATTGATGAAGTTGTGCTGCCTCCTCCCATTGACCACAGCATGGAAGAAAAATATATGCCTGCATCCCCTTCCATCAACCATGCTTGCCAAGAGCTTGTCTCCACTCCACCACTCTCTTTGTATCCTCCTCCAAAAGCACCATGTCTTGCCACCAACACCCCCCAAACCTTGTCACCCTCCAGCGGCTCCTTAGGGCATGTTTGGTTGCAGGGTTGGGCAGGGTTGGGTTGGGCTGGGTTGGGTTGGGTGAATAGTAATCTGTGAGGAGGAAGTACCCTTGTGAATAGTAACTAGGGTTGAGCCAACCCTGCCCAACCCTGCAACCAAACAGGCCCTAGAGTCCTCAAGTATATACAGTCTGACCACCTCAACATGAGGTATCATCCAACCATGCTTCGCTTTTCCCAACTAGCATGAAGTGGAAGTGAATTGATATATATTACATCTTAAAGAGAGATGAAGCGTGAACGAGAGCGTGAGCGTTTACGATGGAGGTGTGGGGTGGTGAAGTTGCTTGGAGGTGTTGTTCGGAGGCTGGCAAGGAGAAGCTTGGGCGGAGAGGACCGGGGGAAAATGAAGGGTGGTATGTGGTTTCGCATGTAAAGAAGGGGAGGTGATGCTACAGATGTGGCGTTGGGAGGGCATTAGGCTTCTTCGTGCGCCCTCCCCACGGGTTGCTTCTCCTGCGGAGGCATTGGTCACCGAAGGAACGTCTGCAACCTTAGGTAGAAGGTAGCGGGTCTCGATACAGCTACTCCTGCAAGTGTGGAACCTACTGTGCCGGTGGGTTCGTCGAAGTTGGGCGGTGGTTTGACCCATCCAGGAGTCTCTTTTGCAGATGTTGTGGTCGGGAGGTCGTCGTCGGAAGTGAGGGATGGATGCTACTCGGTTCTTGGATGAAGGAGTCTTTGTCGGTGAACTCCATCTGGCTGAGCTTTTTTAATCATGTTTGGGTCTGAGTTCACGGGCGGCGTCGTTGCCCTGGGTTTTAGAGAGTGTTGTGCGTGGGGTCTCTCGAAGTCACAGGTCTCTTGCTTGCTCGACAGGAGAATGAAAAATGATGTTGCGTGGAGGCTCCCCCATTTCGCCGATGGCGGTGATGGTGTCTTTTCCAGTCGGGTGGCGCGGGTGGTGGGGTTCTGTTTCTTTCTCGTTCAGTGGAGAGCTTGGGGCCGATGCTAAGAAGCCTGCGTTCGGTGAAGAGGATTCTGGCGGATGGCCGCTCGCCAGGGTCCGATCTGTTGGTTACGATGGTTCTCATGGACTGCCCTAGTACTACAGTGTTTGAGTCTTCGACTGTGTTGGCGGTGGGGCGTGCCTCCTTCACCCTTTGGATATGCTTTATTCCGCCTCCACCATCGCCACCTCTTCCGGTTGTCGACAAGGCAAGCACCTTCGCTCCTTCGCCACAACAGATCGGGAGAATTACGACTGGCACGGATTTCAAAGAGTCGTTTGGGGAGCCCAAGGCATGTGTCGTTCCAAGCATGGTTTCAGATTTCGCAAAATTTTGATTTTGACAAGGAACCGAAATCTCGAGCGAAATGGCGATATGAAGGCAGTTTTCGGTCATTTCTTCACAAATGGTGGTCGATATGGACGAAATGTCGTCGAAATTTCATCGAAATTTCGACGAAATATCGTATCGACAAGGTATCGATATGATATCCAAAATCGATATTTAAACCCTTGGTTCCATGTGCTTCGGAGCTGTCGTTTCTGGGCGGTTGGGTAATTGAAAGATCAGCGGCCCCTGGTTTGTGTGCTCCAACATGGTTTACCTTTTAGCTTAGGGCTCTCTTCGACGTCCTTTCCTCTTACAAGTTATTCAGGCGAGTTGCCCTTCCGGATCCCCTCCGGCTCCTGAATCTGACAGGGACTCGATCTCTTCTTCGGGATGCGGATGCAGGTGAGGCTCTACTGTCAGGCCAAGAGGACACCCCTTCGAGTCAAGCGGACCCCCCTTTGGGTCAAATTGATACCTCCCTCTTTGGGCTCAATTCTGCTGCTCCAAGTGAAGCGTTGCCAAACGCGGATTTGCACAAGGTCGAACTTGCAGAAGATTTTTTGTGTGGACCAGCTTCAGATTGGGAAGAGTTTGGGAGCCCCAGACGGTGCTCTTGTGTTGGCAAATAACGGAGATGAAGGATCTGTGGGTTCAGCGGGCTCAACAGTGGAAAGGAGAACTTCTAAAAGGTATAGGTGAAGGCAGCGCAGTAAGATGACACGAGGATTTGCCCGTGTTTTCGGAGCAAAAATTACAGTTGGCTTCTTTGGCAGGGGCGGTGTATATAGGGGACTATTACCATGGTTTTAAAAGAAGATTTTGCCATGGAATGTTAGGGGTCTAGGTGACCCAGATAAGATGATGGTGGGCTCGAGGTTTGTGGAGTGGGGTTGTGATGTGTTTCTCCTCCAGGAGACAAAATTTGGCTCTTGCTCAGATGTTTTTGGAGCACTTTCGATGCGGGTGCTTTTTTCTGAATTTCGGGCGGTTGAGCGGTAGGGAGTGTCGGGGGTTTGCTTCTAGCATGGAAGGACTCTGTCTTTTCCTATCGGGCGGAGCTGAAGGTCACTCATGTCTTAACGATGCTTCTGAATTGTGTTACGTCTGGCACGATCTTTGCTTTCTCGTGTGTCTATGGGCCTTGTCAGCATGCCTTTAGACATGAGTTGCGGGCTGATCTGAGGGCGGCACGGGCAACTTTCCCAGCTTGTGCATGGCTTGTGGAAGGAGACTTCAATGTTTCCTTACTCTCCTCCGACCGACCTGGCATGTGTGGGGGGCAGGATCCGGGCTCTGCGGACTTTGTTGAGATCATTGAGGAGCTGGAGTTAGAGGTGTTGGATGTGATCGACTCTAAGTTCACGTGGAGGAGTTCTGACTCTCACTCCCGCATTGACCGCTTCCTTGCTTCCTATGAGCTGATGGAGATGTTTCCTCTCTCCTCCTCGCCGTGTAGGGCATGTACTGGATAAGATCATACACCATTGATGTGGGACTCTAGGGACCTCTCTCCCCCTAGAGGGTTCTTCAGATTTGAGTCGGCTTGGCTGCAAGAGGATTCTTTCTGGGATCTAGTTTCTTCGCATTGGTTGTCTGAGACAGTGACTAGTACTGCAGCTTCTCGATTTACCCATAAGCTTTCGTCGTTGCGTGTGCACCTTTGTGCTTTTAAGAAGAAAATCTAGGGAGGCTCAGCTAGCTAGGAGGATCGCAGCGGAGTTGGTGATCATGAGGCCTGACGGGCTGGAGGATTCGAAGTCGCTAAATGTGTTGGAGCTGGATCAGAGAGCGGCAGCACAGAGGGAAATCATGGCCGAGGATAAGATGAGGATCACTGAATGGAAGCAAATGTCTAGACACACTTGGCTCAAGGAGGGCGATGCGAGCACAGCCTTCTTTCACAGGGTGATTAGTAGTAGGAGGCACTTTAATGGTATCCGTTCTGTGGTGGTTGATGGTAACAAGATTGAGGGGGGTAGAGATGGGGTTTGCATTTGCGAAGCACTTTCATGATTTTTCGAGGAGAACGGCGGTCAGGTCGTGGAGGTGGAATGGGCTTGGGGCTTCCCATCTCTCGGAAGCTCATGCAAATAGTTTGATCCAGAAAGTGACTTTGGAAGAGGTCAAGTCGACAGTTCGGAACCTGAATGCTGAAGGGACACCAGGCCCAGATGGTTTCCATATTCTATTCTATAAGGAATGTTGGGATCTTGTGGGAAGGGAGGTTCTGGAGGTGGTGGATGAGTGTTGTCGATGCAACGCAGGGTTCAAGAAGCTTAACAGGGCTCTCATTTTTCTCCTACCGAAGAAAGAGATGGCGAAAAGAATTGAGGATTTAAGGTTGATTGCCCTATCAAACACCATCTACTTGATTGTGGCGAAGGTGTTTGCGGTTAGACTCAACAGGGTTCTCGATCAAATCATTTCTCTGTTGCAGTCAGCATTTGTCCCTAGGAGACAGATTACTGATAGTTTGGTGATGGTTGTTGAAATTATCGCGGACTGAAAAAGAAGGGGATCAAAGGCGCTGCTCTGGAAAGTGGACTTCACCAAAGCCTACAACATGGTAGATTGGTGTTTTCTTTGGACGGCTTTGCATATTGTGTCACCACTGCCTCTTTTTCAGTGCTTGTTAATGGTCGTCTGGAGGGGGTTTTCCAGCCGTAGAGGGGAGTCAGACAGGGGTGCCTGCTTGTTCATATACTCTTTGTTATTGCTGTGATGTCCTGGCTTGCATGGTGGATCAGATCCAAAGTTGCGGGTTCACGATGGGCTTTACTTCGGGGGTTTTGCGTATCCCTCTTCTGCAGTATGTTGTCGACATCATCTTCTTTATTAAGGGTGTTTTGAGAGAGGCTAGTGGTTTGGCCATCACTCTTGAGATCTTCGGAGAGATGTATGGGGTAGTTCTGAACGATAGCATATCTAACGTTATTCCCTTTGGTCTCTCTGATGAAGAAACTCGCTTGTGTAGCACATTAGGCACTGAGTGTGGTTCCCTCCCCATTCAGTACTTGGGTTGCCCCTAACCTATGGAAGAATTAAGATGGCAGACCGGTTACCGATGGTGGAGAAATCGAAGAGGAAGCTGACGAGTTGGAAGGCCTCTATCATCTCCAGTGGTGGTCGTCCCATTTTGGTAAAAGTGGCACTTGATGCAATTCTTGTGTACTTCATATCTTCCCGCATGTTACCCATGTTATTAGGAAGCACCTGGAGAAGATGATGTGACGATTCTTATGGAGCAGATCTGGACGGGAGGGCCAAGGTATTCACTTGGTGGACTGGGATACGGTTACTTTACCTACGCTTGGAAACGTTGAACGAAGCTCTGTAACTCAAGTGGGTGAGCAGAATTTGGGGAAGGGATGAGGATATATGTTGCAATCTCATTCGTCGCGTCTACTCCATCCCTCAGCCAAATTCTCAGATTCTCTGGATCTTCGACCCGAGCGGCACTCGACGGCTTTTTGGAAAGGAATCTTGAAGGTAATGCCTCATTTCGAAGAGTTGTTCCGCCCTGTCTTGGGGAGTGGCACATCCTTTACTTTCTGGACGGACAATTGGTCGGGCGAGGGTCTGTTGTCTAGTCGTTTCTTGTGCCTTTTTGTGTTAGTTGTTGATCGTGCGGTATAGGCGGTGGATTGTTGGGATAACAGTAATTGGATGCATGCTTTCCGAATGAACTTTTTCGACCAACGTTTAGAGGATTTCCTCCTGCTTTTGGACTCTCTTAGGCAGGTAGGTGGTCCTTCTGAGGGTCGTGACCACTGGTAGTGGAAAGACAACTCCTTCTCGGTTAAGAAGGCTTACGGCGTAATTTGTATACCGCCCCCTAGTTAACAGACGATCTAATCCGGGATTGCAACCTTATCAGGAATCTAGGACTTCCAGAGAGGATTGGGTTCTTTTTGTGGGTTTTTAGGAGAAAATGCCTTATGACAAGAGATCGACGCACCAGATTGTTTGCAGTGTTGTCCGATAGATGCCCACTTTGCGAGAATGGGATTGAATCGTTGGAGCACCTCTTTTTCCTTTGTGCAGTTTCGTCGTCGATATGGGATGAGGCCGGACTCAGCCGGGTCAGTGTTCACAGCTTGGAGTCATTCTGGAGTTCGTTGTTTAGCGCGAGGAGGCATCGTAAGGAGGAACTACTTAAACCCATTGCATTGTTGCAGGCTATTTGGCTTGCTAGAAATGATGTGCATTTTTCCTCTCAGTGGTTCTATTATGAGAATGTATGTGTTCACTCCAAAATTCTTTTGGAGTCTTGGCTCCTATAGCATCATGTACTTGTTTTGATTTATTTTTTTAATTGATTGGGGTGGACACCATTGAGTGTTTCCCCTTTTTTGGCTTCAAAAAAACTAGTCCGAAGTTCCCTCCCAAAGACCAACAGCATATGCAGCAGGCCCTTTAGACGTGCAAACATATCTCAAGAAGCCAAGCCAAAACCAAAGATGCACCGCTAGCAAAGAGTCATACGTTCCCAAAAGCCATCCTCAATCAACTAAGAGTGCTCGAAACGAAGAAATTGCTTGGACAACTCTTCGAAGAATTTCATCAGATGGGAATGTGGTCAAAGTGAGACCACGACAAAGTACGAACGAAGCCAAAGGGAATGCCTTCGACAGATCCGATGAAGACAAGCAACTGATTGATACAAGAATGCAACGAAGGAGTTCCGCCAATTATAAGAGGGTTCATCGAGTTCAACTCCTCCATGTACAGGTCACCCACAAAGCGAACAAAAGCTTGAGAGCCAAGATTCTAACCCCATTACCTCTAAGTTGATCATCAGCCAATAAGGTGACATTAAACACTCTCCCAATAGTCCACAACATAGCAAAGAAACGAGAACATCCCAAATGCACCTCATCCCACAAATCCAAACCCAAAGATATAACAGAAGGGTCGTATACCAAACAAATATAAGAGCAGTTGTACATCATCCAACCTATAGAGCAGCACCATAAATAGCAAATGTTGAGCCTCGATGGAATCAACCAACTCCAAGACATCACCACTCCACCCCACCAAAATATCGCCAGAAGCCCCTACAGAAGGAATCGTCATGTAATCTATTAGCCTCTCCTTTGATACATATTCCACACGAAGCGATTCCAAGACACCATCTTCCTCTCCTGCAAACAAACGACATTTGTATGCCAAAGATCTAGAAGTGAACCCACAACACTCTTCTTATATGGTTGTCAAACCTCTGAATATTCCATGAGACAAACTTCATAAGTTAACCAAGGAGGTCACCTATGCTAGCTTAAGCCCATCATAGCAAGCCATCTGATCCCGAAAGGAGTTGTTAACCCCCTCATTCGACCAAGGTGGTGCCAAAAAACCCTCTGCATATGTTCCTTTCGATTAATCAACCACATCCACCCAACCTTCCCCTTGACTTCTTTCAAGCACGATGTTGCACACCAAGACCTCCTAAGAAACCAAGCGTAAGCACAGGTCAGACGTACCCCACCCCCAAGCCAAGATTTCAGTTGCCGGAAGACCAAAGTTTTCATCACACCCTCCACACAACCCACAAGCACAAGATCAAAAGACTGACACTAGTTCTTCCCAATAGCACCTTCAAGTGTTCACAGAATAAGGAAGAAAAAGACCTCGAAGAAGAACTGCCACTAAAGGAAACTATCTCAAAGATAGGATCGGTGAAATAAACATATCTGAGAAGATGATGATTACCTATGGCTATGCAATGACAAAAAGACCCTAGAGTCATGGGGACATCATCAGAA
This sequence comes from Ottelia alismoides, assembly GCA_037367405.1. NCBI lineage: Eukaryota > Viridiplantae > Streptophyta > Magnoliopsida > Alismatales > Hydrocharitaceae > Ottelia > Ottelia alismoides. The sequence goes on from JAZKJV010009356.1 coordinate 184,363, forward strand.
CATGCATCCCCGAAAAAGGGGATATGAAACAACCTAGATTCTCGCCCATTGAGTGCACTTCCCAAACCTCAAAATCCGCACCAAACAACAAATCCTCCCAATGTTACAACGGCACAGCACAACCTCTCATGGTCAAAAGAACAAAGAGTTGAAGTAAAAAAGCAGCACGACCCACCTTGTACACTGAAGTTGAAGAAACCGCTGGGGGGAAGCCACCAACTCTATCATAAGATCCAAAGGTTACCCTTAGAGGTCATTCCAAGCCACTGCCACCACATCGACCAACGTAGTGAACACTCCGTCACATTCCCATCCAAGGTTTTAAAAAGCAAACGACGCAACCATACGATTTCCAATTTTGAGGCGAGGCATAAACCTTGAGGTGGTCGAGGCATAAGCCTCATTTTCCACCCAAAAAATATAAATTTAATTTCAAAAATTGTATAATATCTACAAAACTATATTACGAAACAAAGCTTTGCGTATTGAAGGATTTTTAGAGTAATCCTTTATCCGATAGTATATACAATCATATTATAAAAGAGACATAAATGAAAAACGAAAGCTATACAACATCACTGAGACCACCACTACTACTACAACAACAAAGTCTTTTCATGCATTAAGTAGGATCGGCTACATGGATTCTTTGCCTCCATTCAGATCTATCTTGGGTCAATCTCGGACTTAGAAAAACTAAGATCCCTTCGCATAGTCTCATTCCAGCACTTCTTGGGCCAAGAAATGCTTTGCATTGTATATAAAGTATAAACACATAATATAAACATGCATTGCATAAGATTAACCTACTTTGCATTGTATATATGTTGGCATGAATCATGACTTTGATTATAACTTGTACTCGATTAGCTCCTTAAAATTATAACACATATAAAGTGCATAACATTTCCATATAGATTTGAAGAAAATAACATTCAATTATTTGTACCAAGTTGGAAAATGGAATCTTTTCGATTGGTATAAATTAGCAACAGACATGTTAAAACATATATTAGATATGAAAACAAAAAAAATCTCCTATATGATCACCTTTTGCTTTATATGTATAAGGTTGATTGAAGTGGTAGAAGTATGATGAAAGCTCGATCTAAGAAGCATAAATACAAGTTATGTATTTATATGCATAATTGTAGTTCCCCGATCAAAAAACTACATGCCCAATTTTTTTGAAGCCAAGAAAGGGGGAAACACGCTATGGTGTCCACCCTAAAAAATTATTGAAAAATTACTGAAACAGAACAGGAGCCAAGATCTAAGAAGTCGTTTATAGTGGAGGCCAACATTTTCAGAGTAAAAACGATGACCCGAGAAAGAACATCATTGCGTGCCAGCTAGATGGCTCGTAACATAGCCACCGAGAAGAGGACCTCATCTCTGCAACGAACGCGCCTCAAAGAAGGAGGACCAGAAACTTTCAAAAGATCGGATGCCAATCCAATGCATTTCTACCTCGACCCAGACATGTGAAGAGACAGAGCAGCGGAAGAAAAGGTGTTCTAAAGTCTCAATTTCACTGCCACACAGAGGACACCTATCAAAAACCACCTGGAAAAGCTTGGCACGACGATCCCTAGTCATAATGTGCTTCCGTCTGAAAAGCCACATGAAGAAACCAAACCTTTCCAGAAACCGAAGCGAACAAATTAACTCACAATCCCGGATCAACACGTCCGAATGAGAAGGGGGATGCCGACAGATGGTGTCATACGCTTTTCTAATCGAAAACGACGTGTCCTTCCACTCCCAGCGGTTATGCCCAGAGGATGGCATGTCCGCATGCCCCAACGAGTCAAGAAGGCGAAGGAAATCCTCAAGTCGTTGGTCAGAAAAGGAGGAAAGCCGGCATCCAGTTACCATTATCCCAGCAGTCCACCACGCGAGCATCGGTGTTAGCATCCCAAGGCAAACAGGCGAGTAAAGCAGGTACGAAGAAGACCCTCCCCTGCCCAGTTATCCATCCAAAAGCCAAAAGTGGCACCGTTCCCCAGCACTGGCCTAAAAAGATCATAGAAGCAGGGCATCACCTTCAAAATTCCTTTTCAAAACGAAGAATAACGGGGGGCCCTCACGGGACGCCAGGACTAGTCAGAGAAATCTCATAAATGCAGCGGATTAGGTTGCAACATATGCCCTGATTCTTACCCCAAATCCTACTCACCCACTTAAGCAGAAGGGCCTCATTGAGAGCCTCCATGTTCTTTATTCCCAGCCCTCCACACTTCTTTGGTAAAGTAACGATCTCCCAAACAACTAAGTGGATACCACGCATTTCCTGACCCGATTTGCTCCACAGGTACCTGCGCATCAAACGCTCCAAACGCCTCCTCATGCCCACGGGCATGAGTCTAGAGAAAAAGAAAAATACTGGGATCGCAGAGAGAACCAACCACCTTAATCAACACCAGACGTCCTCCACGCGACAGTAGAGAAGTCTTCCACCCACTTAGCTTTCTCTCCATCTTCTCCACTACGGGTAACCAGTCCGATAGCTTGATTTTGCCAATCCATTAAAAAAGAAATCTTGAATTCCAACAATATCTTGGGTATATATACATGTATAGTTTGCATTTCGTTGCTTCAACGTATTGTACTAACAGATTTTATGGGCAAAGGCATTGAAGTGGTTTATACCTAATTATATGATGATTCAAATGTAAACCACATCTAACAGGTCGATACACTAACTTTAATTACAACCTCCAACGAGTCCAACCGTCGATGTTTATTTCTCCAACAGACTAAACACAAAATTCCAACTAACTCTATAGTTTTTGCCATTGAATTTCATTAAAAACTTGATTATCGTTATCAATTTTACTTTTTCCTTATATTTATACCTATTATTGTTAGTTGTCTACTTTTCAAACATAGAAGAGCATTGATGGTTTCTTAAACCAATTAGAAACTTATAGATGTAGTATCCATTACTAAGTGCTGACAAAAAATGGTGAAGCCTTCTCCCACTTTAAGTAGGGTCGGCTACATGGATTCTTGCTCAAATCCATGTTGAAAGATCCAACTATTTTTTACGTTGGTTATCGACTGCATATCGCAAACCCCACAAGGATGGATTTGACCCGTGGCCTTTTGGGTGGTAGGTACACTGCACTATCACCAGACCATTGAAATGGGTACTTCAACCTTGAGGTTACGTCTTATGACCGCCTCGATATGCCTCACTAAAATTGCCTTGAGGCATATGCCTCAAAGCCTTGAGGCGCATTTTAAAAAATCATGATCCCAATCACAACACCACCTCTCTCGAGTTCATGCCGCCTTCAAAAAACACTTGTGATGCATCCCACATTATAGTGACCTGGAGCACCACAACCAGAATCAAACAAGAGGACTTGAGCGATCTGTCGTGAAGTGGTCATCAGCACCAAACCTAAAAGACACATCCACAACATCCCAAGTACGGGTAGTGTCGTCAGTAGTGTCGCCCCAAGGATCATTGCCCGCCAACAACATGGAGAGTGGTTGGGATCTCCCCCTCCTCTAGAGTAGATGTTGTCACCTTGAACCAATTCTCATCTCCTGACATCGCAGCAGACCCCCACATTGTGTGAGAGAACATCCCTCGCTCATGAGTGAAGACTCTATATCAAGCAAAATACAATAATTACTCCGGTTATTTGGTTATTTAAGAGCTAAATATAAAATGAGGATACTCTCAAGATTTAACAACTGACTGATCAACATAATGACGATTTGAATAAAAGTTGACCATTATCCTGAAAGTATGTCAAAACAAAAGGATGAGGTTTATTTGTATAACTCGTAATGTGAGAAAAATCTTAAATAGAATATGAACTACTGCAAATCCTGTGAGTGATGCAGATTTGGTTTAGATATTTCAAAAGATCATCTATTTGGTGTGTATCAAAAGCCATGTTGACCACTTACACTAACCTTTCAAGTTCATACAGATTCACAGAATACCACAAGATGAAGAATTGTCGTGATTTGTTTGGCTTCTTGAGCAAAGATTATTTCAGTTAAAAGTTTATATAGTCTAAATTTCATAAAGCGTGACATTTATAATTAGTCAAAATTGTATAATTCCCCGTTTAAATAATTCTTTCACTCCAAATCCAACTGAGTTAGTACCTCATTTTTGCATGGCTGTCTCAAAGTTGCCTCGTCCAACCAAGGCTTACGCCTCAGTTTCACCTTACCACCTCGAAATTGGTACATTAGATGAGGATGTAACCTCAAGGTTGTTTTGCATCTTCTGCCTTAATAACGTCTCGAGGTCTGTTTTTTAGAAAAAAAACATGTTGTTGACACAGTAGAACAAGAGTACCAAACCAACCTACCAATCTTAATTCAAGCTCCGTTGTGGCGTTCAACAGTTCGATTTCTACGGGTTGTCTCTTACAACCCAAACTAGTACAATGAATGTATCAAAGCTAACCCACTGTTGCAATATCTAGTTCTCAACAGTTCAACTTTGCCTGATTTGTTGTTTTCAGGCATAGCATGATTTCCGCTGCAACAACTCTATGTGAATGAGTTTGTCTATATCAAATTGAGCATTTCCATGTGTAATCATTTGTTTACAGACATACCAAAAGTGTCAACAAACAACATTCTAGTTGAACTGACAGCAGTTGGTCACATAGGAGCTTAGAATAAATTGTTCGTGGATATTGCTACAATCATTTAAATTAGCCACGTCACTGTCGAAACCTAGGCTCAATAGATTGTTCGAAACAGTTAAGTTGTCCTTGTCGTCCATCAGGATTGCTCTAAAAATACTTCGCAACTGTTATATTTTCAGACTTTTAACAAACACTCAGTAATCGATGAGAAATTTACTAAAATGGAGAGATAATTAATAAGATTACCTATATCCACTCCCTCTCCTCCTCCGAGTAGAGCAGCAGCCTTCTCCATGGAGCTCTTCCTCACTGTAACCGACCTCCCCGATCCTGTCTGGAACATAGGAGCCCCCGCGCCGCCATCCCGTCCTCCTCCACCACGGCCAGAACCAGCCTCTGGTACTGCATTCCCAATTCCTCTCAGTTCAATGGCGCCGTCCTTACAGCCGAGGACCGAAGCTGCCTTCTGTATCGAACTCGGATTAATCTTAACGGACCTCCCAGATCCGGTCGTAAACATCGGAGCCCCCCCACCCTCTCCCGGTCCCTTGGCAAAAATCGACACGAGTCCATCCACATCGTTCTCCTCGCCAACTCCCTCCTCTCTCCTCCGCGCGCTCCCTCTGGGGGCAGGGATCGCATCGCCGAGGTCCACACCTCCAACGTCCCTCGCAACGACGGCAGAGCACCCGATGAGCTCTTTCTCAGCTGCAAAGAACCGATCAAGGACGATAGAACGTGAGAAGTTGATCGAGAAAGGAACTTGTGAGGATCGGAGAGCAGGATTCGGTTACCTTGGAGGAGGAGATCGGAGAAGGATGGAAGACGAAGGGCGGGGGGGTCGGGTGTTTGCGGCGGAGGGAAGGCGGAGAGAGGAGGGACGGGGACCCACCGGTAGCCGCCGTCTGCGGAGGGGAGGATCTTCCACGTCGGCAGTCCGGGTGGCGGCGGTGCCATCGCTCGGAGGGGAAGGGGAGAAGTGAAATCTGAATGGGCGCTTGTGGGGCGGGAAAGGAGGCAAATCAACGGAGAAAAGGAGGGACCAACTGGTTTCGATTACGGTATAACTGGATCCGGTTTGCGTAATCGGGTCATGTAATGCAGGCTTCCCCGATTGAGAGATGTGAGGAATGTGTTCAAGTTTTCTCCTCGGTTCTTTGCTTCGTGTCGTTTTGCTTGCATGATTTTTCAAATTTTAATTTAGAAAAATTCATCCATCAATATCCATGACATGATGATGTAGTTCAAACCTCAAGTTTGAAGGGTAAGTGTGAAACACTAAAAGTCCAAGGTTCTTCTTATAATGTGTTGACTCCTGAAGGTCTAGTGTTATTTTTTCATTCCTTTCTTTAGAGTCTACGATTTAGATGGGCATTTCATATGTATGTAGTACATCCAAGTTATTTGCATATTCTTCTTGTATTTTAAATGGACCACTCTTGTTATAAAAAGGGGTAGTAAGACAAAGTAGAGGTAAAGTTTGGAAGCCAAACAAATCCATACGGGCTTTTATCTCCTCTATCCCATCCCTGACTCGTCTCTCCTCTCCTCCCAACTTGGGTCTCCACCTCTCCCCACCATCTACCCCTCTTCTCGTATCGGTCCTCGCTCCTCTTTTCTTCCCTATCAGTACCTCCCTCTGCAACGCTCCGAAGTTTCAGCTTTTTCTAGAAATGTCAAACCTATTCAATATCATACTAAAATAAGAATCTCGCCACAAGCTTTCCAACAAGTCCAAAAACGTACAAATCGGAGATTGTATGAGGAAGTTATGACCATTTTAAGAATCGTGGTTCGAGCCAACTAAAGAAATTATGGCACACATATTTTGAATGTATATGGATAGGTGAAGGTATTTTGGGCACCTTTTCGTCTCAAAATTGACACACATAACTTCTTATTAGTCATCATCTAATTGCTTTTAAGTATCCTATCATCCCTTTCATTCTTTCCCTTGATTTCTTCTTTCTTCCTCCCAGAGAGACAAGAGGAAGAACCCTCCTATTGGCGAGCCGTAAAGTTACGGAGCTTCACTACGAGGAGAGGAGGAAGAACGTCATCTCAAGGGGAAGGTGTTGCAGCACTCGGATCGTTGATCGTATGCACAGATCAAAGGCTCACGTGTAGTTAGCGGATCTTGACTCTCTCCCTTTCATTTTTGTGTACCTTGCGATTTGGAGATTGTCATTTTCAGAGGTGATTATTCGATTTTGATTCGATCATGGGATCACCTTTTGTTGTTGGTATATGATTTGATGAATATGTGATTCACTACTCTAACTAATTGAAAATATAGCCTTGTCCCGAGTAATTGAGAGCATTTAGGCGTTTATAACTCATAATAAGTGTTCATGTATATGTAAATAATTTGCATAAATTAGCATTTAATATGGCATTCATATTCACTTTTATATACTCACCTAACTTCGTCTATTTTAATTAATCTGCACTCACTTCAATTGGCATCAAATAATTTTCATTATGTACACATCACTCGCATTAATCAATGAAAAATCTTTAAAAACTACCAACTTGTATATATGTGAAATAAACCTAAACCTTAGTTTGAGGCCAGAAAGTCATGAGGTTATATATCGCATACTATCCTATGAACCGAATCTCACTTTTGAACTAATGAGCATTTAGTTATCTACAAATCAAAATGAAATTCAAAAGAATCAGACGTCATACATGAAACTTGGATTTTGGGACCGAATTGTAATTTGTATATATTCACTGATTTTTTACTCATCGGTTCGTGTGCAAAATTAACTCTTTTCATTTTTTTATTGCTTCCATTTATACTGTGTTTTAATTAATTAGATAAAAAATCAAAATCTAAAAAAAAATAAAAAGCAAAGAAAACAGATGGTTCTGACTCTGTATATACTTTGTACATAAGTCTTTTTTATTTTGTTTCACTGTTTTCATAATTGTAAAAATCCCAAAAAATAGAGTAATGTGTAAATATTTTTCTTTTTTTTATTTAATTTTTTTGAATTTTTCTTTTATTAAAATTCTCAATAAAAATGCAAATCTTAAAAATCGTGTATTTTATGAAAAAAATATCACCAATAAATTGTGTTTTGTACGATTGAGGCCTTTTTATTTTTTTCCTTCACAGGAGTTGTCAATCTCATTGATTTATGGAGGAAGTTTTTCAATTTGAGATCTTTTTGTATTTTATTTTGATTTTTTTGTTTTTGATTTTTGCAAAAGTGACACATAGTCGCTCCTAGAGCGGCCACGAGCTGCCTCCACCTCCCAATCGTCGGTCACCGCAACCATTGGATTTACTACCTATCCAACAACCCATTAATTTTCCCATCATCTATACCTTTTCCTCGCATGTCTCTGAAAAACGACATGGCGAGAGCCGCTAAATAGTGGTCTGACAAATCAGACTCATTATCGCTGATGCGACTACTCAAGCCTCCTCGTTCATCAACAATTAACCCACACAATCAATCAGGCAATCAATAGCAAGGATTAAAATTTATTATACCCTACTACAAATGTATAATGGCAAGCAAGTAGGGGTCGAACACAGGAAACAAAGGTGCAGAGTAGATAAAGTCAAAACCGAGGTCTATTAGACTACTTAGCCAATCTAATTTTTTTGTGGCTTTTTAATTTTATTATTTTTTTATTTAATTTTTTATTTTGTATTTTGGTTTTTAATTTTCCGATTTTTATATTTTATATTTTATATTTTTTTGTTCTTTTTCAATATTGGAATAAGTAAGCAATATAATAAAAGAGAAGGCAAAATATTTATAAAAACATGTAAAAATAGTCAAAAATTCAGAAATAAAATCTTTTTGATATTTTTATAATATTTTTATTGTTTTTGTGACTTTGGGTAATTTTCAGAATGTTTTTAGTATTTTTAAATAACAAAATAAAGTAAAACAGTGAATAAGCTACTGGCTGGGGATAAAATGGGAATTAAAAATAGCAAACGGCCACCAAAATTTTCCAAATTAATTTTAACATAGAGAAGATAAAATATAGAAGAAACAGGAACTATGTTTATATTTTTCTGAGTTTTCTATGATTTTATATATTTTTTTGGAGTTTTTGTGTATTTTCAAATTTTTAAAGTTTTTCTTTTGAGATTTTTAGTGATTTTTGGACTGACACTAAAATAGATTAAAATACATAATAGGTAATTTTTTTTGGAATTTTTAGAGGTATTTTAATATTTTTTTGGTATTTTCTAAGCTAGACAGTACTGAAAATAGCTATTTTTTGATTTTTAGTAAATATAAAAATGCGATGAAATTCAAAAGTTAAAATATGGCGTTAAAGAACAAGCACACAGGAGCTTAAGTCTATTTTTTGAGAATTTTTGGAATTAAAATGATGCGTGAAATAAATAGGTCAAGCACACAAAAATCCTAAGCCTAGCAGGGGTATATATGCAATTATAGAAACATGCAGGGGCTTAGGTGCAAATTTCACCAAAAGACACGCACGAGGCACGTGTTCTGTCATTCATAGGGGCATATTTGCAAATAAAAGAAACCGGTAGGGCAACCATGCAATTTTCCCAAAAACATATTTAATTGACTACGCACGGGGGTATAACTGCAAATACCTAAAAGTTCGGGTTTAAACATGCAAAATACCCAAAAAGCACGCGTCCCAGTCACGTGAGGCGACGTAGCGCGGACTAAAGTGCAAATATAAAAAGTGTGGGGGCATAAGTGTAATTATTACAAAAACTTTTAAACTGGAAACTAAAGTTTTAGGACTAAAACTTAAATACAAAAATGCTTGGGCTTAAAATGCAAAATACCCAAGTTTCAGATCGTGCGGCCGATGGAGCTTCACTTGGACACGTGGCGTGCATCGAACGGCGGATACCCCTTCGTCCTGGGCGGCTAGGATTAGATCTTGGATGGCTGATCGAACGGCAGGGGACACCTGGCGATCGGACGGTTGACGTGCGCCTGGAGGGGGGCTGCTGATCCAACGGCGGGGAGAGGGTCACGAAGAACACCTCCCCCGGCGAGCTTTGGCTGGTGATTGCGGCTGACACACGGCCGCTCCGGCCCTAGGATCAAGGGCAAAATGATCCTGGGGCCCCTCCGCGTCTGATGGTGGTCTCAGGCGAGGCTGCGACGGCGTAGGGAGCTCGGATGGCGGAGGCGACCTGGGGGGCTGCTCCTGAGGCTTTCGAGGGTCGAAGGAGCCTTCTCCTTGGCTCAAACCTGCGGCGTTAGGTGCACAAAATCCAGGCGAACAAAAAGGGGGGTTCTGATGGTTCGATGGAGGCGGAAGGTGGCTCGGGCGAAGAGCTCCGGCGAGCAGCAGATAGGGAAGCTCTGTTGACTCGATCTGGGCGAGATCGAGATGGATGGAGGGGTGGAGCGTGATGACGGAGCGAAGAGAATGAAGATGGGGGTGATTTTGGTGGCGGTCGATAACAGAGGTGGTCGGAAAATGGAGGCGGAGCTCAGCTCCGCCGTGATCTTTGATCGGAGATTCACGGCGAATAACGTGATGGAAATCTAAACTACTCCTAGACTAAGCTATCCTACACTAGAGCTACAAGAAAAGGAAAAGAAAAGAGGGAGAATCTCACCAGAGACGACGGGCTGGAAGTCACGGCGGAGCTCCGGTGAGGGATGGATCTCTTCGATTCGACGCCAAACGACGCAAACCCAGGCTCGATTCGATGCCTGTTGTCACCAGGAACATGAAGGGCTAGGGGTTTTAGGGTGGAAATGGCGGAAGAAGGATCAAATCAAGAAGGGAAGTCGGGGGTTGCATTTTGTAGGGTTTGATTGTCGAGCGCATGTGCTCCAAAGAACGAGGTGGACCGAGCAAATCGCTGGTCCAATCCTCGAAAAAACGATAGGGCGTGAAAGCATGATCTTAGGTCTACAAAAGTCGTGAAGACATCGAGCTCAAAAGATGCAAGTCGCGACCTTGAAAAATCCGCAAAGGTGGGGGAGAAACGAGGTTTCTGACATGGGCTGGGATGGTCAGACAGTTGACCGAGGTCAACTGTCAGACGCACCTGGTTGGTCCACGTGGACCAACCAGGAAAAACCTTAAGAAATTGTTTTATAAATTGGATTTAAAATAGCTAATGATTTTATTAATTTTTAATTATAACTTAAAAAATGTTTATTTTTTATGAAGTATTTTATGGTAATTTTTATTTATTTTTTAGAGGTGTATTTTTACAAGTTGCCTTTTATACCCTTTATAGGTATAATACCTATATTTTATTCTTTAATTTTTATTTGTGTATTTTAATTTTATTATTTATATTTATTATTTTCTAAAATTATAGAATACTTTTATATACACAGATATATTTTTATTTTATTTTATCGATATGTTTTGTATATTTAATAAAATGTAGGCAGATATTGTATAGGTATGTTCATAGGCATAATACCTGTGTATTTTATTTACAAGTGTTTTTATTTGAGTTTTATTTATGTTTTTATTCCGATTTTAATGCACTTAATTATTATAAGTAATATTTACAACATTATAAAAATATAAAATTATAAAAATAATAAATAAATAATAAATTGAATATTTTAATCTATATAAGTATACAATGTGGGTCCAAAACTCAACTTTCAAACTGTAGCCCCACCAAATGCGAAACCACCACCATTAAATAGATTATTTTATTCTATATACAATTAAAGGTGAGTTTGCTGATTTGGAGTTTTCATTTGTGAGATACAGGTCTGGGAAGTTGGGATTCTGGATTTTTATTCAGACCATAACTTTTTATCTGTACATTATTTTTCAGTGAAATCAATTTTGTATTTTTCCGTATAAAAATATCTACAACTTTCATGTACAAAGTTTCTTTATTTGATGCACAAAAAGTGGAACCAAAAATAGGTCCCAAAATGAATAAAGAATGAATTAATAAATATAGGTAATTGGCCCTTATCTCCCCCTACTTTATTCCTTGTCGACCTATTCATCAAGATGCCTAGGTCTCAGGGTTTCGGGTCATAAAATATTTACAATATTTTATTCTTTTTCTTTTCTTTTCTTTATTCTATAATTTTGGCATTGAAAACAGTATTTTATACACTATTTACACACATATGCATGATTGCTAATTACTCTATTTAATGTTATTTTCAGGCATTTGCCAGGGTTTTTGAGGCCAAAATGATAGAATAAAGATGATGAAATGTGGATTCATCATCCCCCTATACTTTACCTTTGCTAGTCCCTAGCAAACACTTATGCAATAAGTGCAAAAAGAAAAAGAAAGAAAAGAAAAAGAAGAACTTGGATTTTATTTGATCATCGAACTTGACTTCACAAAATCAAAGTTTGGAGCTTAAGTCGGATCTTTGGAATTTTTAGTGTGGGCGGAACCTTAATGAGAACCGAATTTGAAATTCAACAGTCCTTGAGAATCCCGAAATCTGTCCAAGTCTCCTCAATAGCCAGGTCAGAAATACTTCAACTCATACGCAAACTCTTACGACTATGAATCTGACTCGTACAGTGTAAGTGATGGTGGCTCTCCCCAACTAGAATGACAAAGAGACTGACTTCTCCAGTATGACAACCCAATGATTCCCCAATCCAATAACTCCATCCTCGAGGAGCGGGGTATTTCCTTCTAAGTTCAAGTGGCAACCAGCTCAAGAGGAGGGGGTGAAGAGAAGAATGGACGGTAGCCAGTGTAGCTACCTATCCTGGGATGCAAGACCAGTGTAGTCAAGTCATCCTGCTGCAGGCTCACATATTTGACTTTGGAACTCAAGCTTGCTTATTGACTTTCTACATACTTGCAGGCTTTTTATTTTTGTACATGCCTGAATATTTTTTTTAATACTATATACAGCAGCATTTATATAAGGAGTTTTTCCTCTTGAGCCAGTAGACTATCCCTCTTTTGAAGCTTTATCGCAACCCACGGCCTCCTGTCTTTAGACTTCCTTATCACTGGACAGGTTGGGGTGCACTTCCCTCCCTAGAGGAGGACAAATGTTTCCACTTGTGTGTGTCTCATACCGGCAAATCCAATCCCCTCACCACTCCAACTGAGTTGAGCCATGTGAAAGGTGCAGGTGTCCAAGTTAGGTCATTATCAACAAGAGTCGTGCGTGTGCTCTGAAATACACTACTTAGGCAGTCAAGAATCCATTGAACCAAGTCCCGTGATCCTCAAAGAATTAAGTCAACTAGACCTGAAGTACCTCAAACCCAGTTCCTATAAGGTTCCTGTTATTAGGTAGATTTTAAAGTTCAATCAAGCTCCAACCTTCGGATTTTACTTAGACTCGTTCAACTATCAAACTCAATACGAAAAATGCGAATGCTATGCAATGCTATGCAGGAAATATTTTTGTGATGCAATTTTCAAGGATTTTGAACTTTTTATGGCTTTTTGAAAGATGATGCATGCATTTTTGTATTTTTCAGAAAGATTTTTCAAATGTTTTTGGATTTTAATTTTGCAAATGTTTTTGGGATTTTTGAAAACAAAAAGTTTTTGGCTGAAAACTAGGTGAAAAATATGTACACGGAAGTGCTTCTTATATATACAAGAAGTGGATTTTAAGAATTTACAGGGTAAGTGATCACTTTTATACATGTATATAACTAGTGGATTTTGGTGAGATGTAAGTATTCCTCAAACTTATTTGGCACAAGCTTTTTCACATAATTTTTGAAAACTATAGTCCAAAATAGTTTTTACAAGCATTTTACAAGCATGTTCACACATTTGAAAATCATTTTGTAAAGGCTTTCAAAACAGTATAGATAGATTTTTCAAAATATTCTTGCAACCATTTTTCAAACCATTTGCAAATCATTTTTCAAACATTTTATTTCACACAAAGAAAAGAAATTTTACAAACCACACAATTTACACAGGTTGAAAACATGTAACAAAATATTTTCAAAATAGCTTCAATAGATGTTCACAAGGATTTTGAAACTATTTTTCAAACATTTCACAAAAAACATTTTCACCTGATTTATTAATCAGTATATACAAAAGAATTTGAGGAACAAAACACCTTTTTATTAAGGTTTTTAATGAATTTTAATGAATGATTAGCCATATTATTAGGAAAATACGAAAGTACGAGTTATGGCTAAAGTATATACGTAGTATATACGACCCCCCTATACTTAGCTTGAGCTATGTCCTCATAGATCAGAGAGAAAAGAGAAGACATAACTCGTACTGAGCATAGGAAAATCTAAAGAATAAAGGAATACAGAGATAAATGAACGAATGAGAAGTTGACCGTCCACCCTATACTTAGGATCAAATAATCCTAAGTATAGCAGATTGTACACAAAGCAGGGAGGGTCAAGGGTGGAAATGAACAGATCGTACTCGGGTTGTCTCCCCCTATACTTAGGATAAGATATCCCTAAGTATAGACAAGAAGAGGAGACAATGGAGAGGATCGAGATAAATGAAAACTCGGGGTGCACACCCCCCTATACTTAGGACAAAGTACGTCCTAAGTATGGAAAACTGTCTACAAGGGCGGCACCTTTTTGATACAAAAAGAAGATAGACAAGGAAAAGAAGAAAAGAAGAAAAGAAGAAAAGGGATGAAAGTAGATATGAGCAACTCGGGATGCGCATCCCCCCTATACTTAGGATAGAGTACATCCTAAGTGTAGCAATGATGAAAGGGATGGCATCAATTCGGTAGAAGAAATTGAAAATAAGAAAAAGAAAAAGATGAAAAATCATTCAAAAATGTTTTGTTGTGCTTCGCTTTTCTCTGCCTCTTTGGAGATATTCAGCTCATCCTCATAGATTACTTGAACTGAGTCAACGACAGTCATGAATGTATCATGTTCAAGGTATGGCTTCAGAAGCTGTCCATTGACTACAAATGGTTGTGCGTCAGCTGACAGATTGGATATCAATAAACTTCCGTTGTCACGCACTTGCCTAACCAAAAATGGCCCAGTCCATTTGCTCTTCAATTTGCCTGGAAAGATCTTTAATTTCGCATCGAACAACCACACCTTCTGACCTGGATCAAAGGACTTGCGACGGATATGCTTGTCATGCCATGTTTTGACCTTTTCCTTGTACATCAGGCTGTTGTCATATGCATAATCTCTGAATTCCAGTAATATGTTCAGATCCAGTTTTCTGTTCTTTCCTGCTTGCTTGGAGTCCAAATTACAGATGTTAATGGCCCATAAGGATTTGTGAATTAGTTCGACGGGCAAATGACATGGCCTGCCATACACAAGGCGGTAGGGAGACATTCCCAAGGGTGACTTGTACGCTGTTCTATAAGCCCAAAGAACGGAATCAAGCAGCTGAGACCAATTCTTGCGATCCGGATGCACAAGCTTCTGTAAGATTGTCTTGATCTCCCTGTTTGAACATCCAGCTAAGCCATTGGACTGCGGGTGGTAGGGTGAAGCAACACGATGTTCAATGCAGAATTCTTGGGTCAGCTTCTTCACCTCTCTGTTTATGAAATGACTACCCCTGTCAGATATGAGAATCTTGGGAATCCCGAACCGTGCTATGATGTGATCTCTCAAGAATCGACAGACAGTCCTACTATCGGCGGCTCGGGCGGGAATAGCCTCCACCCATCGACTTACATAATCGACAGCAAGCAGAATATATTCATAACCATGACTGTTGGGAAACGGGCCCATGAAGTCGATGCCCCATGCGTCAAAGACGTCTGATATCTGAATATATTTCAGAGGCATCGTGTCTCTCATTCCTATGGTTCCGCCCATCTTTTGGCAGTCAGTGCAGCATTTGACATACTCATCTGCATCTTTGAATAATGAAGGCCACCAGAGGCCACTTTGAAGAACTTTTGTTGCCGTTCGTTTGCCTGAATGATGTCCTCCAGAATCTTGGTCATGACATAAAGCGAGGACACTTGGAACTTCCTCCTGAGGAATGCACCTTCTACAGACACAATCTGCTCCCTCACAAAACAAATACGGGTGTTCCCACTGGTAGAAATGGATTTTAGACAAGAACATGTCTATTTTCAATTTAGGCCAGTCCTATGGGATTTTCTTGGCAACCAGGTAGTTCACGATGTCCACATACCAAGGAAGTGAGGCGATAGACATAATTGCCTCATCTGGAAAGGTCTCTGTGATCGGCTGTAGGTTCAGCTCAGGAGACTCTAGTTCAGGAAGCCTTGACAGATGATCGGCCACTACATTCTTTACCCCAGGTTTATCTTTGATTTCCAAGTCAAATTCCTGGAGGAGAAGGATACACCGAATGAGACGTGGTTTGGTGTCCTTCTTCTGCTGTAAGTACCGAATGGCCGAATGATCAGTGTAAATGATTACTTTGGACCCAAGGAGGTATGATCTGAACTTTTCCAAGGCAAAGACTACCGCTAGCAGCTCCTTTTCAGTGACAGTGTAGTTTTTCTGGGCCTCATCGAGCGTTCGGCTAGCGTAGTGAATCGCAAATGGTACATTATCTTTCCTCTGTCCCAGTACAGCTCCGATGGCATAATCTGACGCATCGGTCATGATCTCAAAAGGTTGAGTCCAAATCGGTAGCTGTAAGACAGGGGCCTGTGTGATGAGCTCTTTCAACTGATTAAAGGCAAGGAGAACACGGTCATCTACAATGAATTTATTGTCCTTGCCGAGCAACTCAGTCAACGGTCTGGTTTACTGAAATCTTTGCTGAATCGTCGGTAAAAACCGACATGGCCCAAGAATGATCGAACTTGCTTGATGTTTGTAGGTGGCTCAAGTTTGGAAATCACGTCCACCTTGGCTGGGTCAACCTCCACACCACATTTAGAAACAACGTGACCCAGCACAATTCCTTCGGTCACCATGAAGTTGCTCTTCTCCCATGAGAGCACAAGATTGACTTTGCAGCACCTCCGTAAGACTCGGTCTAAATAATCCAGGCATTGATCAAAGGAATCCCCGTAGACCGAAAAATCGTCCATAAAGACCTCGAGAAAGTTGCCCACCATATCGGCAAAAACTACAAGCATACACCTCTGAAATGTGGCGGGGGCATTGCATAGCCCGAACGGCATCCGTTTGAAGGCATATGTGCCAAAAGGACAGGTGAACGTGGTTTTCTCTTGATCTTCAGGAGCTATAGCAACTTGATTATACCCAGAGTAGCCATCCAAGAAGCAGAAATATTCCTTCGCGGCCAATCTCTCCAGGATCTGGTCGATGAAGGGTAACGGAAAGTGGTCCTTATTGGTAGCGATAAGCCTTCTGTAGTCCACACATACTCGCCAAGATGTGGGTACTCTAGTTGCGATCTCCTCTCCTTTGTCATTCTTCACAATGGTGATCCCGGATTTCTTGGGCACAACATGCAGAGGGCTCACACATTTGCTGTCGGAGATGGGGTAGATAAATCCCGCATCACACCATTTCTGGATCTCTTTCATAACAACCTCCAGCAGATTCGGATTTAATCTTCTCTGCAGTTCTCGAGAGGGCCGTCAATCTTCTTCCAAAAAGATGCGGTGCGAGCACAATGACGGATTGATCCCATGGAGATCGGATGTTCGCCAGCCTATCGTCTTGCGGTTGCGTTCAAGAACCTCCATCAGACGAGATTCTTGGTCTTCGGTCAGATGGGCATTGATGATGACCGGGTGCATATTAGGTTCTCCCGCAAGGAAGGCATGCTTCATGTTAGAGGGCAAGGGTTTTAGCTCTGGCGGAGTCTGAGCTGCTTCAGCGGTGACTTCAGCTATTAGTGCAGGTGGTGATTCATTCAACTGTTCGGTGTCCACCATATTCTGATCTGCTTCTTCTCTCAAATCCTGACAGAATTCCTCAATGATGTATTCTTCATCAAAAGATACTTCAAATTTCTGCTCTTGATTTTGAAGGCACATCACTCCCACGGCAGTCTCTTGCAGCACATCAGCGAGCTCCTCATCCTGATCGATAAAGGGAAATTCGACTGCGGTCTCCACTTCCTCCTTGGGGCAGAGGAGTCCATGGATCTCATTGTCATCCAAAAATAAGTTGGTATCTTGAATTTCTGTAAGAAAGTCGCAGTCGTCCGCATACTCAATCACCCTTGCACATGATGTAGATGTCTGCTCGGTTAATGTTCCCTCAGACAGGGTATCTACTCTGATTATTTCATTGCCAGCTCCAAAAGTGATTTCTCCCGTCCCATAATTCACTACTGCATTTGATGTTCGCAGAAATGGTCTTCCAAGTATGATTGGAGTAAGGAGCAATGGAGAGGGGACGTCCATATCTAAGACCACAAAATCGGCCGGGAATGACTTTCCCTGAACCGTGACGATTACGTCCTCCAACAGGCCCCTAGGCCGCTTGACTGACTTGTCTGCAAACTGCAGAATCATCTTTGTAGGCTTGAGCGGTCCTAGCCTGAACTCCGTGAGTAGCGAGGCTGGCATCAAATTGACAGAAGACCCACTATCGAGAAGTGTTCGCTCGAACTCCTGATTAAACATCTGGCAACGTACAAAAGGTGCTCCCATATCTGGCTTTTTATCCGGGAGGTTGCTGATGGCGTTCATGGTGGCCATTGTGAGGATATGCTTTTCGGACTTGCCACCCTTGCTTCTGGAATTGTGGGGGCGCGGCCTGTGCTTGGTCGTACATGCCTCTTTTAATCTTTTCTTCACGGTTGGCATGTACTCAAGAGCTTTCATCAATGGCATATTCAACACTAAATTCTGAATGATTTCTATGATGGCAGGATCAGACAAAGCATTTTTCAAATTTTTCGTTTTTTGTGTTTTTTTCATTGCTTCAGGAAAAGGAATATTTACAGAATCTTCACCACTTTCATTCAAAATAGCGTCCATATTGTTGTGTACAGGTAGATGGCAAAAAGGAATGGATTCATCTACAATTCGTGGACCAAAAATGACAGGCTCAGCTTCTGGTGCTGGCGTTGGACTCGCTGCAGGTGCAATGCTCCTCCTGTCAGGAACTGGCTGTAAGGCAGGTGCAGGCATCTCCAATGCTGGCCGATCTCCACCGAGGTTGCTGCTATCTTTTTGTGTTTTGTCATTTTCTTCATTTTTTTGTGATTTTCTGATTGCTGGTGCTGCTCCCAAAATGCTTCCTGGCCCTGGTGTTGGCTGGACTGACGATTCCCCATCAGATGCAAGATGCTTTCCCTTCGCCGTCGCCGATGGCTGGAGTGTCCTACCGCTCCTGAGAGTAACAACATTAGATGAAAAACAATTTAATTCACCTGATTCGGGTTGAACACTGCCGGCTACCTGCTCCTTGCGTCGGAAGTTGTTCGGGTTGGCTTCGACCTAGGCTGGTATGGCGGTCTTGGCTGCCGTCAGGTCGTCGATCTTCTGGTTCATCTCAGCCATATTCTTCATTAACTGCTCTAAACAAGCCAGGGCCGGATTGACCGGCACAATCTCAGAGGAGTCCCCCTGCTGGGGTCTAGAATGTTGATATGGCGGCTGGGATTGTGACTGATAACCTTGTGAAAATTGGTGAGGAGGAGGGTTGGAGGAATATTGTGCATTTTGCTGACTGTATTGAGCAGCCGACTGTTGATGATATACATGTCCTCGATATCCGAACTGCTGAGGACCGTGCTGGTAATTCTGCCTCCAGGTGTTTCCGTGGGATGGAGTTTCCATGGGATGGAGGCTGGTACTGGTAAGAAGGCTAGAAAGGTCTCCCACCCTGCTGTTGCTGGTGATAGGGCATGTTGCCCATGTTCTGACCCTGAGGTTGTCCCTGAGGACGGGTCAGCTGCGCTTCATTGTTCCATACGCCATTGATCTCCTGAATCAGTGGCGGGGGTGGAGAGAACTGCTCAGAATAGACTGGCTGGGACTCAGGTTGGTATACAACCATCTGTGTCTGGGGCTGCGGTTGCTGCTCCGGAACCTGTACGTAGTATACGTGCTGGACAGGCTGGGGCTGCGGTGGAGTCGGCTGAGGGTTTCGCTGCATTGTAGGCTCCTTCTTCTCAGCATTCGGCTCGGCAGTCGTAGACACAACCTTGCACATGTTTGCATTCAATGCACGAACGAGCTGCTCCAACTGTTGGGAAATCTGGTCGAGCTTTTCCAGACCCTGGGTCCTCTTCTCAATGACTGCCAATTTTTCGAGGTCTTGTGACCTCTTCTCAATGATATCCACCTTGGACAAGTGGCTCCCAATGATGCTCAGGTTGGAGCTCTCATCCTTGTCTTCGGTGTGAGAAGCCATGTTCACTGGCTTGCTGATGGCGGTTGGTGGCTTCATGTATACTCTGGACGAGGATTGGGCTGCTTCTCCTTCAGCCATTTCTTCGAAGACGTTCCATACCACGTCCTCGTCCTTGTTGAAATGTGAACCGCCGCAAGCCCCAAAGAAGTATTGTACGAGACTGGTCCTTGGAATGTCATGGTGGGGGCACTTCTCCTGAAGATCTTTGAATCTCTCCCACGCTTCATGGATGGTCTCGTGGGGCTGCTGGCAGAAACTGGAGATCCGGGCACGCATCTGGTTCAATCGCCCGAGAGGATAGAACTTATGGAGAAAGGCAGACTTCAGCTCCTCCCAGGTCGTGACGACCTTCCCAAGATGGTCGACCCAATATAGGGCCTTGTCTTGAAGGCTGAAGGGAAAGGCGGTCATCATGACTACCCCCAAAGGAATACCAGGGTAGTGAGCAGTGGAACAGATGCGGCTGAACTTCTAGAAAAATATATGGTTCCTCAGTGGTGTTCCCGTGGAATGTGGGAAGTAGCGATAGAAATTGCGGCTTCAGCTCGAAGTGGGCATGCATACGTGGAACCTGAATCCACTCAGTGATGCGTCCCACTCCTGGGTTGTATGTTTCCTTGAGTGTAGGCTTTGGCTGCGGTGGATCTTCTTCGGGTCCTCCCACTGAGAATTCATCTCTGACTTCTTCAAAATTAAGCTCGTGGTTCGTATCATCCTCCTGTCGGCCGTCTCTTGCGTCGGCCCTCCTCCTCAGATCGTTCAGCATATCTTGGAAGGCGGTCTGGGCCAGGGCTTGGTTAGTCAACTGCTGCTGAATGGCTTGGATGGAAGCCAGCAGCTGACTGTTAACCTCGCCCTGCGTTGTGTATTGCCCTTCCCCTGGATTGACTTCAGGTTCAGGTGGGGCCTGTGGTCCTTTTCCTATTCCTCCTACCATCTCGAATTCTGCTTGGTCTACTGGCTCGGGCTCTAAGTCTGCCCATGGTAGAATGCCCCGATCAGTCTGATTTGCAGCATCAGATAGAGAGATACGGTCTGTGTCAAGGTCAACACAGAATTTTGTTAAGGATGGCGATGTGTAAGGAGTGAAATCAATTGCCATCCAAAACGGACAGAATTCGGGACGAGAGTGATCCCGATTTATCGAAGAAGACAGGGAGTCTGGAGATCGGTTCGTGGAGTTTGAGCCGGGTTCTCGGGAATCGCCCTGAATTATTGGAGAGGGAGAGCGAATGGAATTGATGTGGGTGCCGATGGAGTCTTGACTATACTACCCATTCGTCGCCATCTTGGAGATCAAGAGGAAGATCGATGTGGATGAAAGATACGGGGGTCAACAAGAAACAAATGGAGTGTAAAACAGTAGAAGGCTCTCAATGAGCAAGGGTCAACTGGATGGAGGACAAAATTTGCGCAAAGGCGCGGTATTTTTGATCTTGACCTAAATGTAACTAGCAATTAAACACAAAACAGGGGTGAGTTCACCAACTCAACACATGAAGCCGTGAAGGTTCGACTATTATCTTGTCGGTTTTAGCTTGAATTCAGGAATTAATCTTGTCACGAGTCCTTAGAGCACTACGCCTAAAGGAGAGAGAGTACTGTCGGAAAAGTATTCCCGTACTTGTCCTCCTCCTGTGTAACATGTAACTTGCGCTTTTTAAGGTCCTTGTAACCTTTCCTGGATCCCTACTCAGCCAAAGAAATAGAGGGAGGAAGCCGATAGGCGAACCGATACTTCGGATCTCGCTCGCAACGGAATCACCCGTGAGCGTGCAAGATACTACTCAGACACAGACGGTGAGACAGACACACCCGTGAAGGCGTGGCCTATGCTCGGTACTTCGGACAAGGTCGATGCTCACACAATAGTGAGTCACCAATAGTGACCAAGCCCTACTCGCCTACGTACGATAGTATCGCCAATACTTCGGAAATCCAGGCGATACACAAGGCAACCACAAGTTGGGTTTTGGGCTCTAATCCTTACGAAACACTCTGCTCACTTGGAAGGAGACCTTCCCATGCAACCTGAATACAAGTGAGGGTGTTGCTCTCCCCAATCAATGAGTCCAATTACCAATTTTATTTAGGTCAAAGTTTTCTTAGCAGTCCCTTTTTTAATTTTTTTGGTGTTATCGCTTCTTTTGAGTGGATTCAAACAAGCGCCTAACGATTTTGTGTTTTCTAGATCCTACTTTGTTAAAAAACGGAGGGAGAATAGAGTCGGAAAAGCCGATGCAAGTCGACACCAAGGTGGAAATCTCACCTTTGTGCCTAAATGATGGATGCAAAGTAAGAAGACTTACAGCGAATCCCAGCTCTCTCCATGCGGGATGCAAAGCAGAAATTTATAAACCTAACTATATGCCAGTATGCAAGGCGGAAATCGTCCTAAGATAGGCAACTGCTAGCGCGAAGAACCACAAGCTAACCACTATCCTTTAATCCTAATGTCCGGTCTAGGCTCACCCCTCCTTCTCTCGACACATCGAGTTTAGGAGAAGCGCTTGGCAGGGAGAGCTCGTGGCACGCGGATCAAAGAAGAGTGAATTAGCTGTTTAATTAAACTAAGTCCAAGCACGAGCTATAGGTACATGCAATTGTTGTTAGGGTGTTTGGACCTAATCTAACCGATCAAGCAATACCTAGGTCTAAGGGCTCAATCCACAAAATAAATGGAAAAGAAATCAAAACCGGCAAATGACAGTCGAGAAACACGAGAAAACCGTGGTGAGCCCCCAGGTGAACAAACACCCGGAAATTAGGCCCGAGTGTCCGAATGTCCAAGTCCTGTATTATTACAATTTAAAATGGCTCTCTCTCACAAAAATACAAAAAAACTATTGTCTCTCTCTCAAGCTCTCCTGCTCTCTCCTGCCGGCTAGGGTAGAATAGCCGGCTCCTCCTCCCAAGGATGCGCATGATCCCCTAGGCGATCCTCCTCGGTCAGCGGTCCCTCGCAAGAAAACAAGAGATGTGTCAGACAGTTCAAAACAAATTATGCAAGAAAAACAAATAAGCAAAAATGGCTAAGCAGATAATAGATTCAGAAGTACTCTACAAGCCGATGCTCCCCGGCAACGACGCCATTTGAAAAACGACATGGCGAGAGCCGCTAAATAGCGGTCTGACAAATCAAACTCACTGTCACTGATGCGACTACTCAAGCCTCCTCGTTCGTCAACAATTAACCCACACAATCAATCAGGCATCAATAGCAAGGATTAAAATTTATTATACCCTACTACAAATGTATAATGGCAAGCAAGTAGGGGTCGAACACAGGAAACAAAGGTGCAGAGTAGACAAAGTCAAAACCGAGGTCTATTAGACTACTTAGCCAATCTAAATTTTTTTGTGGGTTTTTAATTTTATTTAATTTTATTCATTTTTTTATTTAAATTTTAATTTTGTATTTTGGTTTTTAATTTTCTGATTTTTATATTTTATATTTTATATTTTTTTGTTCTTTTTCAATATTGGAATAAGTAAGCAATATAATAAAAGAGAAGGCAATATAAAAATACGCAAAAATAGTCAAAAATTCAGAAATAAAATCTTTTTGGTATTTTTATAATTTTTTACTGTTTTTGTGATTTTTGGGTAATTTTCAGAATGTTTCTAGTATTTTTAAATAACAAAATAAAGCAAAACATTGAATAAGCTACTGGCTGGGGATAAAATGGGAATTAAAAATAGCAAACAACCACCAAAATTTTCCAAATTAATTTTAACATAAAGAGGATAAAATATAGAAGAAACAGGAACTGAGTTTATATTTTTCTGAGTTTTCTATGATTTTATATTTTTTTGGAGTTTTTGTGTATTTTCGAATTTTTAAGGTTTTACTTTTGAGATTTTTAGTGATTTTTTGGTTGACACTAAAATAGATTAAAATACATAATAGGTAATTTTTTTTGGAATTTTTAGAGGTGTTTTAATATTTTTTGGTATTTTCTAATCTAGACAGTACTGAAAATAGCTATTTTTTGATTTTTAATAGATATAAAAATGCGATAAAATTCAAAACTTAAAATATGACGTTAAAGAACAAGCACACAGGAGCTTAAGTCTATTTTTTAGAATTTTTGGAATTAAAATGATGCGTGAAATAAATAGGTCAAGCACACAAAAATCCTAAGCCTAGCAGGGGTATATATGCAATTATAGAAACATACAGTGGCTTAAGTGCAAATTTCACCAAAAGACACGCGCGAGGCACGTGTTCTGTCATTCACAGGGGCATATTTGCAAATAAAAGAAACCGGCAGGGCAACCATGCAATTTCCCCAAAACATATTTAATTGACTACGCACAGGGGTATAACTGCAAATACCTAAAAGTTCGGGTTCAAACATGCAAAATGCCCAAAAAGCACGCATCCCAGTCACGTGAGGTGACGTGGTGTGGACTAAAGTGCAAATATAAAAAGTGCGGGGGCCTAAGTGTAATTATTACAAAAACTTTTAAACTGGAAACTAAAGTTTTATGTCTAAAACTTAAATACAAAAATGCTTGGGCTTAAAATGCAAAATACCCAAGTTTCAGATTGTGCGACCGATGGAGCTTCACTTGGACACGTGGCGTGCATCGAACGGCGGATACCCCTTCGTCCTGGGCGGCTAGGATTAGATCTTGGATGGATGATCGAATGGCGGGGGACACCTGGCGATCGGACGGCTGACGTGCGCCTGGAGGGGGGTTGCTGATCCAACGGCGGGGAGAGGGTCACGAAGAACACCTCCCCCGACGAGCTTTAGCTGGTGATTGCGGCCGACACACGGCCGCTCCAGCCCTAGGATCAAGGGAAAACGATCCTGGTGCCCCTCCGCGTCTGATGTTGGTCTCATGCGAGGCTGCGGCGGCGTGGGGAGCTCGGACGGCGGAGGCGACCTGGGGGGCTTCTCCTGGGGCTTTCGAGGGTCGAAGGAGCCTTCTCCTTGGCTCAAACCTGTGGCGTTAGGTGCACAAAATCCAGGCGAACAAAAAGGAGGGTTCTGATGGTTCGATGGAGGCGGAAGTTGGCTCGGGCGAAGAGCTCCGGTGAGCGGCGGAGAGGGAAGCTCTGTTGACTCGATCTGGGCGAGATCGAGATGGATGGAGGGGTGGACGTGATGACGGAGCGAAGAGGACGAAGATGGGGGTGATTTTGGCGGCGGTCGATAACAGAGGTGGTCGGAAAATGGAGGCGGAGCTCAGCTCCGCCGTGATCTTTGATCGGAGATTCACGGCGAATAACGTGATGGAAATCTAAACTACTCCTAGGCTAAGCTATCCTACACTAGAGCTACAAGAAAAGGGAAAGAAAAGAGGGAGAAGCTCACCAGAGATGACGGGCTGGAAGTCACGGCGGAGCTCCGGCGAGGGATGGATCTCTTCGATTCGACGCCAAACGACGCAAACCCAGGCTCGATTCGATGCCTGCTGTCACCAGGAACACGAAGGGCTAGGGGTTTTAGGGTGGAAATGGCGGAAGAAGGATCAAATCGAGAAGGGAAGTCGGGGTTGCATTTTGTAGGGTTTGACTGCCGAGCGCATGTGCTCCAAAGAACGAGGTGGACCGAGCAAATCGCTGGTCCAATCCTCGAAAAAACGATAGGGCGTGAAAGCCTGATCTTAGGTCTACAAAAGTTGTGAAGACATCGAGCTCAAAAGATGCAAGTTGCGACCTTGAAAAATCCGTAAAGGCGGGGGAGAAACGAGGTTTCTGACATGGGCTGGGATGGTCAGACAGTTGACCGAGGTCAACTGTCAGACGCACCTGGTTGGTCCACGTGGACCAACCAGGAAAAACCTTAAGAAATTGTTTTATAAATTGGAGTTAAAATGGACCAACCAGGAAAAACCTTAAGAAATTGTTTTATAAATTGGAGTTAAAATAGCTAATGATTTTATTAATTTTTAATTATAACATAAAAAATGTTTATTTTTTTATGAAGTATTTTATGGTAATTTTTATTTAATTTTTAGAGGTCTATTTTTACAAGCTGCCTTTTATACCCTTTATAGGTATAATACCTATATTTTATTCTTTAATTTTTATTTGTGTATTTTAATTTTATTATTTATATTTATTATTTTCTAAAATTATAGAATACTTTTATATACACAGATATATTTTTATTTTACTTTATCGATATGTTTTGTATATTTGATAAAATGTAAGTAGATATTGTAAAGGTATATTCATAGGTATAATACCTGTGTAATTTATTTACAAGTATTTTTATTTGAGTTTTATTTATGTTTTTATTCTGATTTTAATGCACATAATTATTATAAGTAATATTTACAACATTATAAAAATATAATAATATAAAAATAATAAATAAATAATAAATTGAATATTTTAATCTGTACAAGTATACAATGTGGGTCCAAAACTCAACTTTCAAACCGTAGCCCCGCCAACTACGAAACCACCTCCATTAAATAGATTATTTTATTCTATATACAATTAAAGGTGAGTTTGCTGCATTTGGAGTTTGCATTTGTGAGATACAAGTCTGGGAAGTTGGGATTCTGGATTTTTATTCAGACCATAACTTTTTATCTGTGCATTATTTTTCAGTGAAATCAATTTTGTATTTTTCTGTATAAAAATATCTACAACTTTCATGTACAAAGTTTCTTTATTTGATGCACAAAAAGTAGAACCAAAAATAGGTCTCAAAATGAATAAAGAATGAATGAATAATTATAGGTAATTGGTCCTTATCTCCCCCTACTTTATTCCTTGTCGTCCTATTCATCAAGATGCCTAGGTCTCGGGGTTTCGGGTCATAAAATATTTACAATATTTTATTCTTTTTCTTTTCTTTTCTTTATTCTATAATTTTGGCATTAAAAACAGTATTTTATACACTTTTTACACGCATATGCATGATTGCTAAATTACTCTATTTAATGCTATTTCCAGGCATTTGCCATGGTTTTTGAGGCCAAAATGATAGAATAAAAATGATGAAATGTGGATTCATCAGTCTCATATGGTTCATTCGATCTGGATTGATCAAAAGGTTGATCATTCTTCTCCTTCCTCAGAGTCTTCTGCCATCTCCAACGATCGATCCCCTGTCTCCTCTCTGATCTTCTCTCTCTTAATCATATCTCTTATAACATCGATGACCCAATCTTATTGCCTCACTGCCAGCCCTAAATCTCAGTCTAACCACCTTCGAGGTCAACGGGATCCCTTACCAACTGATCGAAACCCTTGTCGACGTCCCAAATCGAACCCATTTGTCATTGTGGGAGCATGGAACCACCAACATATAAGACCCATCTTCGATGACATGGGGAGCATTTTCGTCAAGGCGACAATAACCCTGTACCTCTGATGAGGAGAGATCCTAGGGAATGATGCTCCCTTGCTGCAGTTCCTCCACAAGGTGCTACTCCACCTCGCAACCTTCGTCATGTACTTGAGGTGAGGATAGCAGCAGATCTTCAGCTCCTCCATTAGGAGACACATTGATGAATCTCCATTTCAACACCTTTATTCTATCATTTTGGCCTTAAAAACCCTAGCTAATGTATGTAAATAGCATAATTTTATACATATTAACATTCATTGTTTGTTTTAATTATTGTATGTAAAACATTATTTTAATACAAAAATTATAGAATAAAGAGAAGAAAATAAAAAGAATAAAATGTCAAAGGTATTTTATAATCCTAAACTCTAAGACCAAGTCAAGAATTGAGTTGGTCGACAAGGAGTAAAGCAGGGGGAGATAAGGGCCAATAAATCCATTTAAAACCCCATTTATTTATTCATTATTTATTCATCTTTGAGATCTATTTTATTTTCTACTTTTTATACTTCAAATAAAGAAACTTTGTACATGAAAGTTGTGGATAATAATGTATAGAAAAATACAAAATTGATTCCATACAAAATAATATACAGTGTACAAATTATACCACAAATAAGATTCCAAAATCCCAACTTCCCGTATCCATATCTCCCAAATAAATACTCAAAATGTATCAAAATCGTCTTTAATTGTATATTACTTTTAATAAGCTATTTAATGAAGGCAGTTTCATATTTTTTGGAGTTAAGGAGTGAAAGTTAGGTTTTGGACCTCTATTGTACAACATACCCAAATAAAATATTTATTTTTATTTATTCTTTACTATTTTCATAATTTTATATTTTTATAATTTCTTAAATATCATTTATAGTATATGTACATATTAAAACGAAACGAAAGCCATAAAGATGGCATTTAAACAAAATACCTAAATACAAGTCATAGACAAAATACCTATACTTATACGTATATATATTTATTATACCTATTTATTCAAGTATACAAATAATATCATAAAAATATAATAAAAATTTATATAAGGATATAAAAATAAGTACTAGTTTTATAAAACAAGAGAATACTATAATAAAATCAAAAATACAAAATAAGAATAAAAATAACCAAAACATAGATGACTATACCTATAAATATATGCTTAAAAATTAACTTGTAATAAATAACACAAAAAATAAATAAAAATCATAATAAAATACTAAATAAAATAATATGAATTTTTTATTTTATAATCGAAAATTAATAGAATCATTTACTATTTTTAAATAATTATTTTCGAATAAAAGGACCTATTTTGTCATGTAGTGGCCTGCGTGAAAAAATAGAATTCCAGGGATCGTTGAACCCCGATCAACTCCCCGTCTTTCTTCTGACTTCTGTCAGAAGCCTCGAGCGGCCTGCCTTCTCTGATTATTCCCAACCACCCTATTGCTCCTTCACCCTCGAGCCCTTCATAAGATCCTTCCATGATCCTCCAAGATCCTCCTTCCCTTTCTGATCCCCTTCGAGCTTCGTTAAGTGTTCTTGCGTATGTGTCGAGGTTCGAGTGATAGGTGCGAGCCTCCCCATGCTTAGAGACGATGTAGCGAGGACTAGGCGGCGATCCACGGTGGTCC
Source organism: Ottelia alismoides (assembly GCA_037367405.1). Classification (NCBI taxonomy): domain Eukaryota; kingdom Viridiplantae; phylum Streptophyta; class Magnoliopsida; order Alismatales; family Hydrocharitaceae; genus Ottelia; species Ottelia alismoides. The sequence goes on from JAZKJV010009356.1 coordinate 213,136, forward strand.
TTCGACCGCCCTGCCTCCTGAGCTTCCTCTCAGGTACAAGAGCTGATTTATCTTATGTCTTAGGTAGTTTCAATTCTCGTATTTCGATTCCAGACTATAGTTTAACATTTTAATTAGTAGGTATAGTAGATTAGACAAATCTCCTCATCGAAGTTGTCGAGCTCCGACCTGATTTCACTCTGACCCAACCTACCTACGACTCTCTCATCACAACCACGACATTCCCTTGTCGTTTCTTCACGCCCCATGCATCCCCACTCCCTTCGAATCCACCTAGATCGAAGCCTCGGTGCTTCATCTCCGTCGCTTGCCGGAAGCACCTCTATTGCATCCCACTCCACTCATTTCCACCAAACACCCCCCCTGAACCCTCTTTTGCTTTTACTTGAGCTTCTTGCAGGTTGCGAGGCCAAAGGACTCTTTTTGGAGTCAATCTTGTGTGCACTGAAGTACCGAGAGCTGCACTTCTTCCCCGACCTCACCAGCCTCCGCCGCAGCTCCGGCGGACCTCCTGTAGGTGCCATCTGGTGCAGAGGAGCTCCTGCTCCATTTTGACCCTTGTTCGAGCTCTCCAGATGACCGGAGGATCACGGGAGGATGGATCGAAACTCGGCCCAACCGATTTCTTGGCCTGTTCATCCACCGCCCCATCCAGCTATTGGATCTTCTATTCGTCCCATTTTGCATGGGAGTCATCTGATGTGCTTTGTCTCAACCGCCAGATCAAGAGCTAGGATCTAATCCTAGCCATTCCCTGTGAAGCGTCATCGTCGCACGTGGGAGCTGCACATGGATTAGTGAGCGACATCCAGTCGTCCGTTGACGAATCTCGGATTCATCACTCTAAATATCATTAATTAAGCTCAGATCCCTTAAAATCAACAGCATTTCTGCATTTATTCTGCATAATTAGCATTCATGCATGATTTCATAAGAATTGCATTTTAGCATTAATTTCTGCACAAAATAAGAAGCCAAAAATCCAAGCCAAAGTTGACATGTAAATAGCCTAATTTCCCGGATTTTTAACTCCTTTATGCTAACACCGCATAACCCAGAACACCTCCACTGTGTACATGTCACTAACAAGAATAAATGAAAAATACAAAAAAAATCACTAACCCTGTTAAGTGGACCAAAAACCCAAACCCTAGTTTCATGATTTTCAAACTAAAAGCCCCATATCTTCCCCATCCAGTGTCCGATTTGATCCTACTCACTTTTGAACTAATACACATTCAATTACCTTCAAAACAAGACCAAGTTCAAGTGAATCAGAGCTCGTATGTGAAAGTTGGGTTTTGGGCCTCTTTTGTACATTGTATATTTTCACGGTTTTTTATTCTGATTTTTTGTACATATTTTCTTTATCAATAAAAATCCAAAAAATTAGATTTAGATGTCTTTTATTTATCTTTGATTTCTCTATATTTTTTCGGATTTTTATCTTGTTTAAAATAAAAAAATTTAGAAAACCCCAAAATGTAGGTATTCTATGTACTTGGGATACCCCAAAACTTCACTTTTTACATTTGATTGATTTTGATTTTGATGTCTTCATGAAAGTTGTAGATCTCATCGAGATGAGAATTTTTCGTGAAGGAACTTTTTTGATCCGAGGTTGTTTACTATTTATTTTTGATTTTACAAAAGATTTTATTTTTGAATTTTGTGGTGCTGACACGTGGCAGTACCTGGTGCCGCCACATGTCAGCATTTTTTTAGCCTTTTTATTATTTGTTTTTTATAAAAAATAAAAAATAATAAAAAAATAAAAAAAAAGACCGCGCACGTGTAGAGCACGTGCCACCCCCGCACGCGCACTGCACGTGCGCCCCGCACCCTCTCTCCTTAACCTCCCCAGCCACGTGTCATGATCCGGGCCGTTCGATCTCGGCCGATCGGACGACCCTTGACCATCTTCCTCCTACGCACCCTTTGACCACTCCGCCCCTCCGCTTCTTCCGTAACCGCCGCCGCCAACGACCCCCGCCTTCTCCGCAACGCCCTTCGCTCATCTCCTCCTCGCCAACCACCTCCGACCTCACCGCTGTCCTATTTAAGACCAACGACCTCCCCTCGACCACCTCATCCTCCGATTGAAGCTTCAAGAGGGCGGTGGTGACAGCCCGCCCTCCGTCATCAGCGAGATCCGACCGCCTCTGGTGGCCGTTGCAGACGAGGCTCCGCCCCGACGTACTGCCCCTCGCTCCGGGTTCATCCCCGTCGAGCCAATGACGACGATCGCCCTCTTCGCCTCCATCTCCATCTAGCCACCGACCATCATCACCTCCGCCAGGGACTTCCTCCACCGAGCCATCTCCGCCACGCCTCCAGCAGCTACTTCTTCTCCGACGAACTTCACCGACCGACACCATCTCCTCCCCGAGAAACACCGTACTCCTCCGCCTTCGCAACCTCGCCACCAGGAGCTCCGCCCAGAACGCCTTCGCCGGTCACGAGCTGCTCCTTCACCGCTACGCCATCCGCGCCATCATCTTCTCTGGGCTTCACCACCGACCTAGCCACTAGCATTCGGTCGACGCCCTCCACCACTACGACGCTACCAACGCCTCCTCCGGCCCGCCGTAGGCCCTCCGCCTCTCCACACCGCCATTGGCCGGGCGCCTGGCCCGAGGCCCTCCTGCGTGCGAGGCACATGACGGGAGGGGACGACGTCAGCCCTTCATCCCCATGGGTCACGTGAACTGCACGTGACCCGCTGGGTCAATTGCGAAAGGACCCCCGGAGATTACATTATTTGCGTGCCAATCCAGCCAACCAGAGGGTACGTGCAGCACACGTGCCCCTTTGGTAATTTTGCAGCAATTTACCCCAGTTATAGGTAATTTCATTTAGGTCCCTGCTCTGCATTTTTTTCTTAATTATTGCATTCATACCCCTGTATTCCCCCTTTGTCTTGAACATCTTCTTTACGTTATTTTATCAATCCAAAAATAACATGATGTTTGTTATTCAATTTTCTACATTCTGACATATTGTGGATAATTTTGTATCAATGGTTAATTAAAAATTATTTGTTCTGTGGAAATTTGCATATTTTGCCCATTCTGTGCTCTAAAATTCATATCTGACTAACCGTGACTCTAAAATCCCCGGAAAATCATACATTAGAGAGATTATTGTGCTTAACATTGTGCCCAAAAATATTTGCATTTGCATGCATAAATTGCTCTGTAAAAATCATTTTGCATATTTGAGTATTTAATTTTAATAGATATTAAACCCTACATTTTCAAGGTCTATGATTTTTCTGAGATCCATCACCTAGTGATAGATCTTAGATAATTTTATTTCTTGAAAATAGGTAGGTTTAATATTTATTATAATTAAATATTAAAAATCATTTTGTTTGCATTTTAAAATTCATAAAAAAATTCACATTGCATCCAAAAATTCCAAAAAACTTACAGTGCATTCATTTCATTATCATTTACATTGTGGCCAAGTTTCATATTTTTCGGACATTGTTTGATCGTAATTGATATTTTAGTCCCTAAAATAGGCCGAATTTGCATTTTGCATCTCTTATTGAATTGAAAAATTCCAAAAATAAACCGCATCGAAAACCGAACACGAAATTGGATAGACATAATTCTAGGTTGTTCCTTTGCTTCCTTGTGATCGACCTTGGGACTTGCCCAAGTAAAATAAACATAAAACCACTTGATTAAAAATTGAATAATATTTGTGGTTATTTCTTGATCGATTCCGATCGCCGCCTACAACGAACGAAACATTTTTATTTTCACACATGAAGATAAAAACAACTCCTTAACGCTGCGATTACGGACACGTCAGATGGCACCGTTGCCGGGGAGGCAAATGATTTAGTTTTGTGTTTTGAAAGTTCTTGTTCGGTTTTCGCATTTCGGGTACTCTGACCCCCGAATTTTTCACTATAAATCCCATTTTATTTCCTGCATTTATTTTTCAGCATTTATTTCGCTTATTTTATTTTTGATTTTTTGAGTCACTCTCTTACACCCATCTCTCTTATTTTTCTTGCGAGGTACCCGGCGCACGTGGAGCGGTTTTTCAAGAAACCGACGCATCTTCACCGACATCCAAAGAAGCCACAATTAAATTAAGATTGAGTCGAGTCGTGAGAGAGCGTAGAGTCTAGGTTTTAAATTTTTGTAAATTTTAATTTCTGCTCATTTATAGCGGTGTCCGTTTGGACTCTCGTATGTGTAAATAAGACTTTGAACTTTTCTGTGGTGTGTCGTGGCTTGTTTCACTCTCTGGTGAGGGTGGGGCCTGACTTGAGTGGCGATTAGGATAGACCTGCACATACGGCTCTCAGAGCATTTTTATTTTTGTGATTGTGCTCGTAGGATCTTAAGCCACACTGCACGTTAATCGAGACGCACATAGATCGTTCAGCTTAGCCAAATTTAACTCAATTCTTCCCCGCTAATAGAACTTTCTGCTTAGGTGTGGTTTTTCATCGGCTTGCATTCATTTAGAATAATTTTTAAATTCTGTCTAGCATCCCACATGAAGATTGCGAGGATTCACTGTAAGTCTTCTAACTGAGCATTCATCATAGTTTTCTGCGCGCATCGGCTTTTCCCGAATTTCTCCCTCTTGTTTTATCACATAATTCTAAAGGAAATTGGGACTGGATGGTAGACGTGTATTTGTGCTCATTTAAATTCTTCAGTGATCAACTAATAAAAAATGGGACTGCTAAATATAGCCGATTTTAAAATAACCCATAAAATCAAGAATTTCTGCGGGAGAGCAACCCCGACCTTGGATGTTTCTATTTTTCTGAGTGAGCGAGAGACGACACTTAAGGCTAGAGCCCAAATCCAAAATTTCGGTACCTAACGGCTCGCTAAATTTTTGTCAAGATTAATTTATCACCAACTAAAATTGAAAAGATAATAGCCGAACTCTTATGACTTTATTGTGTGAGTTGGTGAACCCGGGGTTTGAATTGTGTTTGCATTGGTGTGTGTGAACCGATTTCAAGATCAATAGCCGTACATTTGATTTCTCTTGACTATCCCGTGCAATCATCTCTCCTCTTTTCTTGATAATGGAACTCTTGTCCAAAAACTCTCGCATACTATCCCCCCATTCCTTTCAAAAATGACCGAACACCCATCAGAGCTATACTATGCAAATGAATTTGTCTCGGTTAGGCCCAAATCAACCAAATCCTCTTCTTTCAATAATCCTCCAACATTCGCGGAAGACTTTCACCCGCGGATGAATTCAACCTCCTCATTGAATTTCTATTCGAATCATCCAACCACACATGACCATCTATCATCTTGGACTGAACCGCCTTATTCTCAGTTTCTCGCCAATGAAACATTTCAAAATCAAAATCCCTTTGAGTCTCATGACTGGCAAAGAAACCCAACCCAAATGGAAAGACATGCACTGAATGATCATCGGCATTGGATTAACCATGATAGACCCCTCATCAGACATGAAACTCATACAGAGGACTGGACTGACCTCTTAGAAACACATAAACCCTGTATGTTGACTCCACAATATCAAAGTCTGACCAAGCATGATCAAAGGATTGAACTCCACTCAGATCAAATACACATGCCTGGACCATATGAGCAGCCTCCTTCCATTATTTTTGAGGAGAAATTTTCAGAAAATAATGATCATATGTCAGATATTCCAAGAAATTCTCCTCTCAGAACAAACGAGAAAATGGAAGATGAAATTATCGAACACACACCGACTGCTCCTATGATTGATCATAAACCGAATTTTGAGGATGATATTTCGAGGATAAACAAGAGATTCAATTCAATAGAGGATAGATTTCGAAAATTCACCGACCGATTAATCGCATTCTATGGTGGCTCGGACAGTAAAATGAATGAGGAAATGACTGGATCTGAGATTGAAAATTCTGAGGATATTCAGGGACCTAGGGACGATTCTGAAAATGACTATGCCGCTGACCATCACCCTGAACACCAGAACCCCTGCTCATCGAAGAACACACCACACCTCCACACCACACAGAAAATACCAAAAAATGGAAATATTTGAAAACCACAAAAAATCGAAAATCTCAAAAAATACATAAAAATCAAAACTGAGGAAGATTTAAAGAATTTGGATCCTGCTTTACGGGAAGCAATAGGAAAGAAATTGATTTTTGAACTTCCCTTTCTACAGGCCATTGAACACTTTCCCGACCTTAAAAGATATTTAATGGAAAAATTAACTATGAAAAAGTCGGGCAGGATTAGAACCAAGACCGAGACATATTTTGTCAATGGCCTCATCCTTGGTGTTGAGGAGAAAAACCAAGAGCCACATACTGAAGCCGTTGCCCGGATTTGACTGTGAAATCAAAGACATAATTTTCACCCATGCTCGGATTGATGACGATTCACCGATCAATATCCTCCCGACCACTGTACTCCATGAACTCAAACTCAGACCAATTCGGAAGATACGAGAGAGTGTTTAATTGGCGGACCGATCTATAAAGCGGCCGAGAGGAATTATTTCTGTCATCATGAAATTCCAAGGTGCTCCGCTCAAAGTAGAATTCACGATTATTGATATTGAGCATCAAGGAGAATTCACCCAGTCTCCAATCATTCTCGAAAAGCCGTTCTTAACATTGGCTAAGGCAATTATTGATTGTGAGACTCGGGAAATCAATTTTAAAGCATTGGAAGCACTTAGATCAGACCATGTCTTTGAGTAACCACGATTTTCTGAGGAAACCCACGAAGTCCCCGACAGCCGCAACCATGAAGAGGTAAAAGAGCCCTACCCCAGTGCAATATCTGAGATAGCGGTTGTTGATGAGACTACTGGTTTAGAGACTCCCCCCCATATTTCAATTCCCGAGGATCTCAAAATAGACAAATCCTTCTACTACGATCCTGAGACATACACATGGTCGCATCCTGGAGCAACTTTCTCTGAATACCTAGACCAAATCATCCCAAATCGAGAGTGCTCAAACACTTAGGAGACTAAGAATAAACAAACAAAACGCAAATCGACCAAGGAGAAGAACTCTAATGGCTATTCATCTGGATACTCAAGTGAACCGACACCTTCACGAAGCAAGAAAAAGAGAGTAACCTTTGACCTTTCGGAAGAGGAATCATCTGATGGTCCCTCATCATGTCCGGAAAAGGTAGTCTACATGAGTGAAGTGTGTTCGACAGCTCTAAAGCCATATCTTCGCAAGGATCCAAAATTCAATTCTCGTTGGACAACTCCCGTTCCGAACTACTACTCATCCAAAGCTGATGCTCCTGCCCTCTTCAAGTACACTGGAATTATTTCGTATGAATTGACTGAGACCGGTGCTTCTGAGTATTCATCTAAGGACAAATCGATTGACCCCAAGAAGGAACGAATTCTAAGGAAACAACTGAAGAAATATAAAGACCAGAATACTTGGAGTATGTCCACTTTCAAATACTATTCTTCTGAGGATAACTCTGATGATGGATATCTTTCATCTGACTCAAACACTTCATCTATTATCCATCATGATTTTTCTGAGGATGACACTGATCATAGTTGGGAATCATATGCCTCATCTCCGACTCATTATTATGATCTCCCACCGCATGCTCACAAGAAGATCAGCCGAAAGCCTCCTTAATCATCGGCTACCCACCCTCCCTCTCGACCACATAGGTCTCCTTGTACAGTTCTTCCTCTACTTAGGCCAAGGCCTAAGTATAGGGGGGATCGATGCCATCTGTACATACCATCCTTCTACTTCTCCCGATCACTTAACTTCACTTCCACCCATCTTCTATACTTAGGCTGACCAGAGCCTAAGTATAGGGGGGAACCGACATCCACCTGTATATACTCTCCTCATTCACATATCTCTACCGCTTCATTTTTTTCTTTTTTCTCACTCTCTTACGCTTAGCCCGAGCTATGTCTTCTTTACGCTTCTTGTGCTCTGAGGACACAACACTCGCTAAGTATAGGGGGTCTGTATATACTTTGTATATATTTTACCCATATCTCGTTCTTTCACGTAAGTCTATATATATTTACGGGGTGGGTATTAACTTAAAAAAGAGAGAGAGTTTTGCTACCAACACTAACCTTGCCCAAAATTTTGAAAAAAATGGCTTCTTATTTCATTTCTTGCATCACATACACAAAAAGAAAAAAAAAGTCTGCATTTCATACACCTGCACTTCATCCAGCATCGCATTCATTTGCACCTGTGAAAAGTCATTGGGTTTTGAACCGAGTTGTGAGTAGAAACCGAGAGTGGTCTGGACTTGACCTTAATCCACCTAATTTTCAGAGGAACTTCACTGAGAAATAGGATTTTAGAACCTTCAGGCCTTTTGACTCTTTAAGTTCCACATGACAATGGGCAGCATTTGACTCTTAGTGTCTAACCTGGTCTCTTCATTCTGGGTACAACTCTGGAATAGGGAATTAATTTGTACTCTCGCACTATGCACTTAGCTCAACTCAAACGGGATGTTGGAAGACTGTGTGAGTCTCTTTTCTGGTAGCGTGGAAATCTAAAGACCGGAGTACGGGTTGAAACAAAGCTTCGGAAAAGGGATGGACGACTGGGCATAATTTTTTCTAAGACCTCAAAAAATGTACGGAACAAAAAGATTCTATATCCGTAGGGGCACAACAAGATCCAAGCAGAACCACCAAAAATTCCAAATACAAAGAAGCAACTACCAAATAAAATCCGACCAAAAAGGTCCAAGCTTCAAGAAACCTGCAGATCTTGGTGGAGACTTGGCTACACTGACCATCTTCACAAGGAGAGGTGACTACACTGGCCACCCTCCAATTCTTTTCCCCTTCTTCTATCTTCTCCCTCATTCGATTGTGAACACAGCGCGACAGACCTTAGAAGGAACTACCTGACTCCCCGAGGACGAGTTACTGGAGAGGAGAGGAGCATGGTAGTCTGACATTCTGGATGGGAAGAGCTAAAACCCTTCACACACATGAGTCGGTTATTCAATGTTCATAGGGTATACTTTGGGAAGAGGATTGATCTAAGATGACTTCTGAGCCGAAACTGTGTCAATGATGTGTAGAACTTGAGGGCTGTTGATTTTAAAATTCTAAGTCTCACAGAAGTTCCGACACACTAATAATCCAAAGGTCGAGTTTAGTTTCATTTTCACCTTCAGCTCATGGTCTTGGTATGGAACTCATTCTCATTTCACTTCATGGCATTCTTTTTGATGCTCAGGGACGAGCATGGTTTAAGTATAGGGGGATGATGAATCTCGGATTCATCACTCTAAATCTCATTAATTAAGCTCAGATCCCTCAAAATCAACAGCATTTCTGCATTTATTCTGGATAATTAGCATTCATGCATGATTTCATAAGAATTGCATTTTAGCATTAAGTTCTGCACAAAATAATAAGCCAAAAATCCAAGCCAAAGTTGATTTTTTTTTCTGATTTTTTGTACATATTTTCTTTATTAATAAAATCCAAAAAATTAGATTTAGATGTCTTTTATTTATCTTTGATTTCTGTATATTTTTTCGGATTTTTATCTTGTTTAAAAATAACAAAAAAAAATTAGAAAACCCCCAAAATCTAGGTATTCTATGTACTTGGGATACCCCGAAAATTCACTTTTTACATTTGATCGATTTGGATTTTGATATTTTCATGAAAGTTGTAGATCTCATCGATACGAGCATTTTTCGTGAAGGAACTTTTTCGATCCGAGGTTTTTTACTATTTCTTTTTGATTTTACAAAAGATTTTATTTTCGAATTTTGTGGTGCTGACACGTGGCAGCAACTGGTACCGCCATGTGTCAGCATTTTTTAACCTTTTTATTATTCGTTTTTTATAAAAAAAAGAGACCGCGCATGTGCAGAGCATGTGCCACCCCCGCACGTGCACTGCACGTGTGCCCCACACCCTCTCTCCTTAACCTCCCCAGCCACGTGTCACGATCCGGGTCGTCCGATCTCGGCCGATCGAACGACCCTTGACCATCTTCCTCCTATGCCCCTTTTGACCGCTCCGCCCCTCCGCTTCTTCCGCAACGGCCGTCGCCAACGACCCCCGCCTTCTCCGCAACGCCCTCCGCTCATCTCGCTCCTCGCCAACCACCTCCGACCTCACCGCCGTCCTATTTAAGACCAACGACCTCCCCTCGACCACCTCATCCGTCGATTGAAGCTTCAAGAGGGCGGTGGTGACAGCCCGTCCTCCGTCATCAGCGAGATCCAGCCGCCTATGGTGGCCGTTGCAGACGAGGCTCCGCCCCGACGTACTGCCCCTTGCTCCGGGTTCATCCCCGTCGAGCCAACGACGACGATTGCCCTCTTCACCTCCATCTCTGTCTAGCCACCGACCATCATCACCTCCGCCAGGGGCTTCCTCCACCGAGCCATCTCCTCCACGTCTCCAACAGCTACTTCTTCTCCGACGAACTTCACCGACCGACACCATCTTCGCCCCGAGCAACACCGTACTCCTCCGCCTTCGCAACCTCGCCACCAGGAGCTCCGCCCAGAACGCCTTCGTCGGTCACGAGCTGCTCCTTCACCGCTACACCATCTGCGCCATCATCTTCTCTAGGATTCACCACCGACCTAGCCACCAGCAGCCGGTCGACGCCATGTAAAAATCATTTTGCATATTTGAGTATTTAATTTTTAATAGATATTAAACCCCACATTTTCAAGGTCTAGGATTTTTCTGAGATCCATCACCTAGTGATAGATCTTAGATAATTTTATTTCTTGAAAATAAGTAGGTTTAATATTTATTATAATTAAATATTGAATTTGTTTGCATTTAAAAATTCATAAAAAAATCATATTGCATCTAAAAATTCCAAAAAAAATTACGATGCATTCATTTCATCATCATTTACATTGTGGCCAAGTTTCATATTTTTCGGACATTGTTTGATCATAATTGATATTTTAGTCCCTAAAATAGGTTGAATTTGCATTTTGCATCTCTTATTGCATTGAAAAATTCCAAAAATAAACCGCATCAAAAACCAAACACGAAATTGGATAGACATAATTGTAGGTTGTTCCTTTGCCTTCTTGTGATCGACCTTGGGACTTGCCCAAGTAAAATAAACATAAAACCACTTGATTAAAAATTGAATAATATTTATGGTTATTTCTTGACCGATTCCGATCGCCACCTACAACGAACGACACATTTTTATTTTCACACACGAAGATAAAAACAACTCCTTAACGCTGCGATTACGGACACGTCATCCGCCTGCCACCTTCTTTTATTTTGTTTCCCGTTGTTTTGAGTTTTCTGTTTTTTTATTTGTTTTGTGTGCATGGTGCCCCTTATTCTTAGGTTGCTTGTCCCGGTACTTAGGTCCAAGCCCTAACAAGAATGCATGTACATATAGTATTTACGTTTGGATCTAGTCAAACAAATAAATGTTAGCTATTTGGACTCAAATCCACGTGCCTTGCACTACCAGAAAGTGTAGAACATGCGGCGATCAATATCTGTCGCCAATGAGAGACTGATCGTCCCCTATAATCAGAGGGGACGGTCATGAAACCGTCTCCATAGCTTGCGTCCCATTTGGCATAAGCGACGGTAGTTGACACCGTCCCCTATAGTCATACATAGTAGACGGTCGTGGCCGTCTCTTAAAGTGTAGTATATGGGACGGTCATGACCGTCCCTTAAAGGAAATTATCGGGGACGGTCACAACCGTCCCTTAAAGTCATTCAGGGGGGACGGTCAGGACCGTCCCAAAACGTTAAGTAGCGGAGACGGTCATGACCGTCTCTTACGACAACGAAGGGGACGGTCACGATGACCGTCCCCTTTGTTCATCTGCTAACAAAAAAATTTCATTACCCCCGATTTGATCTTCATTTTACCCTGCAAAGCATGTCACTATAATTTAGTACCTGTTATAATAATTGTTTCTTCATAATAAATATTATGATCAACACAGAAAATAACATTCATTCCACATTCATAGCTAGACGAAGTGTTAGAAATGATGAATACGCTACAATATTCAAATAAAAGTACTCAAGCATAAAGTATTCAAACAAAGTAACCTACTTTGCAAAGTAATTGTCCAAAATAATTATACAATATACTACATCATATCCTACCAAGTAACCAAACTATCTATATATATATGTCATCCTAATCGTCGTCCTCATCGTCGTAGTTGTCATCATCATCATCAACATCATCATCATCTTCTTCTTCTCCATCATCATCGTTACCTAGCCTCGCATCGGTATTATCAACCTCTGTTGGGTGTCTAGTCGATGCTGTACCTTGATGTGCATGCATGAATGCATTAAAAATCACCATTTACTGTCGCAAATCCTGAATCTCGATATTCATGCTAGACACTTGACTCTCTAATTCCCACTCCCTTTGTGTCTTCTGAGAGGAAGATGACGAGCCGCTCCCTACTCCATACCAATTCCGCATGGTGGCACCACGACCACCACAATGGGCGCGTCCCTGATGCTCTGGACCGGTCGCCTGGAGGAAGGCCGCATCAAGAGTAAGAGGCGGTTGACTCGTTCCAGTGTTATCTAAAGAGCCAATGGTAGTGAGTCTGATCATGTCCTCCTAAAAATTTATTTAAGTAAGTTCAAAATTCATTTAAATTGTAAAAAAGATGCAAAAATGTTATGAATAGCTTACATGAATTGGACCATAGGCAGGATCTACCCAATGAACTTCCCCGCCCACATCGCGGCTCTTAGACTTCTCAAAGACTTCCATTCGGCTGGGCATATGATTGTTCTCCACTGCCTAATGTGAAAAGATTACTAAAACTTATGATACCATTTTAATATATAATGGTTAGAATTTAAATATAATTCATAAAGTAGATTACTTACAAAGTCATCCTTCAGTTGATTTGTGTTTCTTCTCCCCATTCTATGGGTAGACTTGAAACCTTTCCTCCGATTTTCAACACTTCTCCTTGAGATGCCCTATATAAGATAATAATTTTAATAATAGAATCCCAAATAATTTATGTATAACACGCGCATATATATGTCACATACCGCATATTCTTCTCCCATCCAAATATAAATCAACGCCCTCCATTGTTTAGCGGGTACATTTAGAGGACAATTTGTCAAAAGAGTCTCCAATGGAAGCTCCGGGTCGAAGTACTTTAAAATTTAAAGAAAATTACTTACATGCTTAAATGATGAAAAACCAAGTTATTGTACTCACTCGAGCCTTCAGACGACCTCGATATTTACGCAACAACTCTGCACCATGTCCTAAAATCAAAGCATCAGTGACTGGGTCACGATCCCATGAAAAACTAGACTGCAAAGAAAAAGAAGCAAATAAAATTAAGTTTATACACTGAACAAAAACTTTGGTTTGTTATTATTTTAAATACCTCCAAATCATGAAGAATGACATCTTTTATTGACTGCTCCACTAAACGCCAGTCTGTAATGTGGAGAGGAACCCTGGCTCTGCACACCTGCCCCAAGTAACTCTGAAAAACAACTGAGTTCTCCCCCAATGCATCGCCTACAACTATCCGCACCCTGAGTGTCTCACCGGGACGAAGTCGGTCCAACATTCGACATTGTGATGGGCCTCTACGTCTACCTGAGCTACTCGATCCGTCAGGATCGGAGGTCTCACTCCCTCGACATGGTACAGGCAGTGCATCCCGAATGCGTCTAGGACGTGGAGGCATATATGCATATTATGAAACATTTAAATGTGATAACAAGAATTGCACAATCAGAACGTGACCACTCCTCTATTATATTATGATCCCGAATTGCAAAATTCTTATCAACTCTTTCTATTTGAAATGCCCAATCCAAGAATGTGATCACTCCTCTCTTATATTGATGAAAATCATCGTATCTCTTTTCCATCCATAATTTATCCATTTAACTGCACAATCAGAATAAAATTCACCATGATATTTTATTATACACAACAAGTTTTTCTATTGTATACACATCAAGTTTTTCTATCATATACACAACAAGTTTTTGCATCTTATACACATCAAGTTTTTCCATCATATACACAACAAGTTATACACAACAAGCAATGCTTCATATGTACTCTAGTTCATCATGGGGAAAAACACAAAGTTTTACATCTTATCTTAAACACAACAAGCAATGCTTAATACATACAACAAGTTTTTCATCGAATCTTATAGACAACAAGCAATGCTACATATCCACAACAGATTTTCCATCTTAACTTATAGAAATGGGAAAAAACATCCATACAAAGTTTATCGAGCAAAATGAAGAATAATAAACATAAAGGAGTGTTGATAAATACCAAAAACTGAGATGGAGGAGGCCGGCAAGCACGAGGGGCTCAGAGATGGTGACGGGTGGCATCGGGCGGCGGGCTTGAGGAGGAAGGTGAAATGGGAAAGAACGCAGGTCGAAGGGGTTTTTTTCGATCTGACCATCGGGGACGATTGTTTGAACCGTCCTCTTTTGTGAGAATCGGCGACGGTTCACTAAAACGTCCCCTTTGGATGCTATGACGGTCATTAGTGACCGTCCCCTCTGGTCGACCACTTAGGTCCATGGGCCAGAGGCGACGCCAACAAAAGTACAATGAGGACGGTCAGAACCGTCCCTAAAAGGCCCTCCAGTCGGGTGAAAATGTACCAGTGGCTTGGTCATGGCAGAGGGGACGGTCATTAGTGACCGTCCCCTCTAGTCGACCACTTTGGTCCCTGGACCGGAGGTGACACCAACAGAGGCGCAATGGGGATGGTCAGAACAGTCCCCAAAGGCCCTCCCGTCGGGTGAAAATGGACCAGTGGCTTGGTCATGACAGAGGGTACGGTTATTAGTGACCGTCCCCTCTGGTCGACCACTTAGGTCCCTGGGCCGGAGGCGATGCCAACAGAGGCGCAATGGGGACGGTCAGAACCGTCCCCAAAGGCCCTCCCGTCGGGTGAAAATGGACCAGTGGCTTGGTCATGGCAGAGGGGACGGTCATTCTTGACCGTCCCTATTACGTTTGTTGAGGAGAGGAACAAATGAGATATTTATTCCATAGAGCTAGGGTCTCTTATATAGAGAGAAAACCCTAGAGAGTACAATGATTACGGAATCCGAAGGGTCACAAGGAGTTACGGAACTCGAAGGGTCATAGAGGGTTATGGAACCCAAAGGATCACAGGAGGTTACGGAACCCGAAG
Source organism: Ottelia alismoides (assembly GCA_037367405.1). Classification (NCBI taxonomy): domain Eukaryota; kingdom Viridiplantae; phylum Streptophyta; class Magnoliopsida; order Alismatales; family Hydrocharitaceae; genus Ottelia; species Ottelia alismoides. Next base: position 228,339 of record JAZKJV010009356.1, read on the forward strand.
GGTTAAAAACATAAATGTAAATCTACTAACTCTAACACTCCCCCTCAAGTTGGAGCTGAGAAAGCTACAGCTTGTAACAAAAAGAAAAAGTATACAACACATCTTCACACGATGCATAATAAGAACATATGTCCGCTGCTGGTAGAAGACCTTGCTCGAGGATGGGTTTACGGCTTTCAGGTCACCGGAACGTATCTCTGTCATGCCTGTAGAGTCGCTGCGATATTAGGTCACCGGAACGTATCTCTATCGTGCGTGCAGGTCACCGGAACATATCTCTGTCGTACCTGGAGAGTAATCACTGTAGAAGAAGTCCAACACGGAGTAGTGGTCGGGTCGTAAAAGAAGAAGTATACGCCCCGATGAAGAAGTCGATGCTCGGTGAAGATGGATGATCTGAGTAGGAGTCTAGAATGTCGGTATGTCAGTCGTGGTAGGGCAACAAACTTCCTGAAGAATCGTCTTTGGCTCCCCCTTTCTTCCATACTTGATAGAATAAAGAGTATGGAACATGAAGTTGGGAGAAACAAAAAGTTAGGAGAAACAAGTCGTGATGAAGCATGGGTTGTTGGAGGGGGACTCCAAGCAGTGCCGACGACGTCGGAGTAGAGGCAAGAGCTGTTGGAGCCTGGGGCGGTGCTTTAGGTGTCGCTGGAGGTGGCAGCTAGTGCTGCTGGGGGCTCAGACTGACTTGCGCAGGATCATGGAATCCACAAGAGATGCAGGAGGTCCAGCCCTCTCTCCTTGTCGGCGGAGAGAGGGCTGGTGGTGACCACGGATTTAGGGTATTAGACTTCGGTCTAAAATCGTTGCTTTGATACCATATTGAGGAGAGGAAAAATTGAGATGTTTATTCCATAGAGCTAGGGTCTCTTGTATATAGAGAAAACCCTAGGGAGTATAATGATTACGGAATCCGAAGGGTCACAAAGGGGTTACGGAACTCGAAGGGTCATAGAGGGTTATGGAACCCAAAGGGTCATGGGAGGTTACGGAACCCAAAGGGTTATAAACATAAATGTAAATCTACTAACTCTAACAACATTATTATAAAAGGGGACGATAACCCACAGAACGTCTCCCAGTATGTGGGTACCGGGGACAGTTTTCTATTGCTCGTCCCCAAAAACTATCATTAGGGATGGTCATACTGGAACCGTCGCTAGTTGTCGTCCCGAAAGCTATAAATTCTTGTGGTGTTGAGAGACATCGTACAACGCTAGTAGGACCCAGTGTGGCGGGCACCGAGATGTCTTCAAGACTAGACTCTAGTGTTTGACTCTAAATAATTAACATATGGTTTTTCACGACTAATAACAACTACTATTTAGGATGATTTTGTCGAATGCATACCAGCATGTAGATGGGTTTAAAAATCCTATTTTGCATACCGCACGGAGAGAGCTGGGAAGCACTGTAAGTCCTCTAACTTAGCATGCATCATTAGATTCAATGGTGAGATTTCCATCATTGAATCGACTTGCACGGCTTTTTTGCTACCCCCCTCTAATTTTGAGCACCTAGTACTTAAATGAAAATCTACAAAAATGTTAGGCGCTTGTATGCAAAAAGATCCAAAAACATGAAAAATCCAAAAATTAAAAAAAGGAAACTGCTAAATAAACTTTGAGCCTAATTAAAATTCATAATGGACTTTCATTGTCTTGGGTTCATAAAGCCCTCATTATTTTCAGGTACCTTATGAGGGGATCAAAACCCCTCCCATGAGCGAGGCATGACCCGCTAAGGATCAGAGCCAAAAACCAAGTCTGTAACTGCCTTGTGTATCGCCTGAATTTCTGAAGTAATGGCGCTTCTATCATATGTGACCGAGTAGGGCCTTGTCAGCGATGGTGTTCCCGCCTTATGTGGAACATCGACATGGTCTGAAGTACTGAGCTTTGGTCACGCCCTCACAGGCGTGTCTGTCTCATCAGTTTGCGTCTGAGTAGGTCCTTGCACGCTCACGGGTGATTCTGTTGCGAGCGAGGTCCGAAGTAGCGGTTTTGCCTATTGGCTTCCTCTCTCTATTTCTTTGGATGAGTAGAGAACTAGGAAGGGTTAAAAGGACGTAAGAAAGCGCATACTACATGTTACGAAGGAGGAGGACAAGTACGAGATACTTTTCTGGAAGTACTCTCTCTCTCTCTCTTATGGGGTTAGCATGCTAAGAACCAGTAAAAACATATGCATGAAATAACAACACCAAAACTGAAATGATAATAAATAGCTAATACTTCACGGCTTCACATGGCGTGAATTTGTGAACCCAGTTTTGTATTGTGTTTGTATGGATCTAGATTAAGGTTTAAAGATTGAGTCCCGCGCATTTACGCAAAAAATTGTCATATATGTTTCCGCTTTGACCCCTGCTCACTTTGAGCCTTTCTATTGTTTTACGCTCCATTTTATTCCTCGTTGACTGATGAATCTACGATTCTCATTCTTTATTCTTTTATTTTATCTCTTTCTTTTAGCAAAACCATCTATAAATACCTGTAAATATAATAAATTAACTTTGTGCATACCTTTGTTAATGTCTTATAATTGACACCTATTTTCCAAAAATAAAAGAATAAAGAGAAAAGAAAAGAAGCATGCATTTAGAATAAATACAGAGTGCCCCAAACCCAGAGAGAAGGTCGAGATTGACCTGGTCACAAAAGAATAAATAGAGAGAGATAATGGTACACTATGTATTGTACATATCATCTATACTTGTACAAATAAGTAGTTTTATTTATATAAATATTTTATTATTTTTCAACAATTGTATATAGAATTGGAAATAATATAAAAACAAAATAAAAATCAGAAAAACAAAATAAAAATAAAAATAAAAAATAAACAATTCCTTATACAAAAGACACATGCATATATGTATATAATACAATACCTATTTTTAATATTGATGACTTAGGTTTTCCATCGGTCTTGCGTTCCACACAGAGTGGGAGCGCAGTCGATGAGGCGACCAACAAAAGATCTCGATCAATCAACAATTAACCCACAATGAAATATATGCTAAATATAAAAAATGTGGAGTTAAAATTTTTTATAACTCTACATGCATATGTGTATAGGTGTAAGCATGAGTAAAGGTAGAACACTGGGAGGCGAATGGTTGTGAGGTGAAATTGGTTGCGTAATTATTCAATTCAATGTTCATGTCCAATTCTTATTGTTTTTGTGGGTTTCTGATTTTATATTGTTTTTATATTTTATTTATTATATTTTTTAATTTTTTTATTTTGTTTTCATATTTTATATTTTATTATTATTTTTTTCATTTTGAATTATATAATATAGATGTATATATAAAGAGATATATATAAGAGAAGAGAGAGAAATGTAATATATGGATATACAGATATATAAATACTCAATATATATTAGATATAATATTTTTTGGCTTTTTATTTTTTTCTAATTTTTTTATTATTTTTCTGGGATTTTTCTAATTTTTATGTATTTTTAATTCCAAAAATGTCCCTAATATGGGACTAATTAAATAGGTCGAAAATAATTTGGGTTTTAAAATATAAAATAAATATCAAAATTACCCAAATTAATTTTAATATGTAAATAATAATAGGGAAAAGGTAGCCTACACCCATGTGTAGGTAACTTACCTACACCCAACTCTTTTTCCCTCAAATGTTTTTATTCTTTTGAATTAATTCCTTGGGGAATTTAGATCACAATATATCACCATATCGTCATTCAAATTTCAACTTATTTTGAGACTTCTAACTTGTCCATCATGACAGTCAAATTTTAACGGTCTGAGATTTGCTGAAATCAGCCCCTTCCGATGGAGCTGTTAGGAATGTCTGTTTTACATGAAATTTGAAACACATATTCCATTTAATATTCTAAGTAAATCCCCTAAAGATCCATTTCAAAAAAATCAAAAAAATTAAGAAACAAGAGGTGGGTGTAGGTAAGTTACCTACACATGGGTGTAGGCTCCCCAATCCCATAATAATATATAGGTAATTATAAAAGAGAAAAATATATTTTTGGTATTTTTCTAGGGTTTTTATATTTTTTTGTTGGATTTTGGGGCTTTCTGATTTTTTTATTTTTCTTTTTCTTATTTTTAGGTTTTTTCATTTTCTGGACTCAATATATATATAAATATACAAGATATAATATTTTTGGATTTTTTCAAAAACATTTTATATTTTTTGGTATTTTATAATTTAAATAGTGATTATTTAGGCTCCATTTGAATTTTAAAAATTAGATAAAATGCAAAAAATGCATGTTAAAAATATGGATGTGAAAGTACACTACATGAAGCATCTACACTAATTTTTGTGGATTTTTAGGAGCTATATAGATATTTTTAATAAATAGATAAAAGACATAAAAATTAAACAGCCTTGTAGGGGCATTTTTGCAAATAAAATAACTGCAGGGGGCTCTGTGCAAAAATACCAGAAGAAATAAACATTTATTTTAATTTTTCGAACTATTTTACAATAAACAAAATCCGCCAGGGTTACATTGCAAAATTCACGCGCCTCACGTGGGACTGCACGTGAGGCGCGGACGGACCAAAATGTTATTCAAGAAAGATTAGGGGGCCTTCTGTAAAATTTACATTTATTTTTCAATGTGACATTTTATTTACAATATTAAAAATTAAATACAAAAAAGCGGGGGATAAACGTGAAAATCACCCCCAAAAGGCGCGCGATCCAACGGCTGGGCTTCCTCCACTTGACACGCGTCGCCTCCTCTGCGCCCGATACCGCTTCGCCGATGAGCGCACGAGATTAGATCTTGTGGGTGATCTGACGGCCATGGCTTCGCTCCATTGGACGGCTGGCGCTCGATCTGGGACTCCTCCTTCATCCGACGACAGGGAGGGCATCAGGAAGAACAGGGAGGAAGGTTCGCCTGGGCGAACTTCCTCCGGTGATATCTCCCTCCCCCGTCGATCTCTGCTGCTCCAAAGTGTCCCAACACGTTGCAGGTGTTTGGCCCTATCCTCGGGAGGCTTCATATCAGACAGGAGACCACCGGAGCGTCGCCACCAGGTCGATGTCGAGGTGGCGCTCCAGGTACCTCCGGCGAGCGTCGAAAATACCTCCAGATGCCCCAATGCACCTTGAACCTGCGTAAGATGAAACAAGGGACGAGGGAAAATTGCCTCGTCCCGTTAGAACAGAGAATGGGCAAAAGGGGGTTTCGGGCGGGGACCTCCGACGATGGGTGGAGAGAGGAGGTCTGATCTCTAGATCCACTAGGGATCTGGACGTGCGAAGGTGCCTGGGGCGTGGGAAAATGAAGAGGGGAGAAGATGGTGGTGGAAGCGAGGGCGGAACATGTCGGGAGCACCGTGAATGAGTTCGTCGGAGCGGAGCTCCGGCAAACTACGGGTGACCGTCGTTACGCTAAATCTAATAGCTAAACACTAATCTAAAGACGGAAATGAAACGCTAAGACTAAAACCTATCTAAAACAAGTAAAGGTGCAGCTCATACCTGGCATTTGGCCAAGGAGCAGAGGCCTCGCCGGAGCGGCGGCCTTGGGTGCAACCTCCTCCTCCTCCTCCGACCGATTCAAAGCGCCGACGAGCTCCTCCTGTCACAAGGAACAACGCCGGGACCGAATGCGAGGAAGGGATTTGGAAAAAGGCTGACCAAAATTGAGAAGAAGGTGGAGGTTCTTTATTTAAGAACAGGTGGCGCACCCTTATTGACCGGGCCGTAGCAAGGAATCGGGGCTATGTACAAGGGGACAAATGCAAGGGCGTGGATGTACAATGACCGGGGGACATTTTTCATGAAGGTGGCGATGCCAGAGGATGGACGAGTCAAGCGGGAATAAAGGGAGAAGACAGGCGGAAAAGACCAGCCACGTCTAATCAGTCGCCTGGGGGTTGAGTTGACCAGGCTGTCAACATTCGAAAAGTCCTGATTGGTCCACGTCAGCACGATATTGACTTATTATTTTAACCTAATAAATGACCTTATTAAATTTTACTTATAAAATAAAAAATGTTTATTAATTAATGTAGTATTTATTTATTTATGATTTTTATTTATTTTTTGATGTATTTTATTATGAATTTATTTTAATGATGTATTTATAAGTATATTTACATGTATTTTGTATAATTTATTTTTTATTTTGTATAATTTTATTTTTTATTTTGTATATTTGATTTTATTATTTTATTTTCTTATTTTGTAAATTTATAGCTTATTTTTTTGAGTATAAATATATTTTATTTAATTTTTACAAGTTTATTTACATATTTAAATAAATAGGTATATATACTATGTAGGTATACTGATAGGTATTTTACCTATATTTTATATACATTTTATTTATTTAATGTATTTTATTGGGTTTTATTTTGGATTTGTATTTTTAATATATTGTAAATAATATTTACAATTTAATAAAAATATACATGAATAAAGAATAAAAGAATGAATTCCCCTTTTATTTCTATACATATATAACATAGGTATTTTAGTCTGTGTATTTCATAGACTTATTTTATTTTACAAATTCTTTTTGGCTTTATTCTAATTTCAATATGTACATGCATTTTGTATATTATTTACAAAATTCTAAAAATATAAATTTGTAGAAATAATGAATAATGAATATAATGAATATTTTAATCGGGTAGACTGTACAATGAAGACCAAAAACCTAACTTTCACAGATGAACTCCAAAATTTATGAAACCAATTTTATTAAATAGATCTTGAAAAAATATATACAATTAAAGGTGATTTTGGTGGATTTTGAGTTTTTATTTGCAAGATATGAGTCTGTGAAGTTGAGATTCTGGCTTTTTATTCTGTGTATAAAATGTTCCTTGTATATTATTTTTACACAAACTTAATTTTGTATTTTTATTTAAATTATAATCTACAACTTTCATGTACAAAATTTCTTTATTTGATGAATAAATAATTAAATACAAAGTGGGTGTCAAAATGCGTAAATGAATGAATAAATAAATGAGGTATTTATTGTATTATTGGCCCTTATCTCCCCCTACTTTATTCCTTGTCGACCAATTCCATTCTGGCCTTGGTCTCGGGGTTCGGTTCATAAAATATTTGCAATATTTTATTCCTTTTTCTTTTCTTCTCTTTATTCTATAATTTTGGCATCAAAAACCTCATTTTATGTACAGTAAATACAATAAATAATAGAAGCTATTATGGACAAATTGATGCTATTTACATGCATTTGCTGGGGTTTTTAAGGCCAAAATGATAAAATAAAGGTGATGAAATGGAGATTCATCACCCCCTATACTTGCCTTTGCTAGTCCCTAGCAAATACTTATGCAATAAGTACAAGAAGAATAAAGAAATAAGAAGAAAAGAAAAAGCAAAAATAAAGAATTTAAAGAATAAATTGAATTGATCGTGATTATTAAACTTATCTGTACAAAATCAAAGTTTGGAGAACAGGTTATACCTTGATGTGAAAATGTGTGTGAAACCTGGTTGGGAACCAAATTTAAAACACAACAGCCTTCGAGAATCACAAAACTCGGTTCAAATCTCCTCAATAGCCTGGTCAGAACTAGCCTACATCATACGCAAACCCTTATGACTATGAAGCTGACTTGTACAGTGTAAGTGATAGTGGCTCTCCCCAACTGAAATGACAAAGGAACTGACTTCTCCAGAATGACAACTCGATGATTCCCCAATCCAGCCCTCTTCCGTCGAGGAGCGGTTATTCCCTTCTAAGTTCAAGTGGCATCCAACTCAAGAGGAGGAGGAGGGGAAAAGAATGGATGGTAGCCAGTGTAGCTACCTATCCTGGGATGCAAGACCAGTGTAGTCAAGTCATCCAGCTACAGGCTCACATGGTCTAACTTTGATGCTCAAGCTTGCTTATTTTCTATACAACATATATACATACTCCGGTAGGCACTTTTATTTTTATTTTCAACCCTGTCCACTTTTTGGAGTTTTTTTTTCAACGTGCTATTTACAGCAGCATTTACATAAGGACTTTTTCTTCTTGAGCCAGAAGACTATCCCTCTTTTGAAGCTTTATTGCAACCCACACTCTCCTGTCATTCGACTTCATTGAAACTGGACCAGGTTGGGGTGCACTTCCCTCCCTAGAGGAGGACGAATGTTTCCACCCGTGTGCGTCTCAGACTGGCAAATCCAACCCCCTCACCACTCCAACTGAGTTGAGCCAAGTGAAAGGTGCAAGTGTCCAAGTCAGGTCACGACCGACAAGAGTCATGCGTGTGTCTCGAAAAGTTCTAGTTAGTCAGTTGAGGTGACTTGAACCCAGCCCTGATTTCTCAAATAATTAAGTCTGGATAGACCTGAAGTACCTTAAACCTAGTTTCCATAAGGTTCTAGTGCAGTTAGGTGCAGTAAGGTCCAACCAAGCTCCAATCTTTGACTTTATTGGACTAGTTCAATTATCAAGCTCAATCAAAGAATATGAATGCTATGCAAATGGCATTTACAAATATGCAAAGAATAATGCAATTTTTCAGAGAAAATTTTTACACAAAGAATTTTTGCAAATAAAATAATTTTGGTACTCAAAGTATAAAATATATACACCTATTTACACGGGCGTGCCGCTTGATTTACAAAGAATGAAGGATTTATAGTTTAGTTTTTATTTGTAGGTATATATGTACAATTATTAAAGAATTTTGTGTTATGTATTATTTTATTTATTATTGACTTGATGTATCTATTCCTCAAACTTATTTGAAAATCATTTTCAAACAATTTTGAAAAACTATAGTCCAAAATAATTTTTTACAAGCACTTTACAAACATGTACACACATTTGAAAATCATTTTGCAAAGGTTTTTCAAATAGAATATATAGATTTTCACCTATTTTGCAACCATTTTTCAAATCGTTTGTAAATAATTTTTCGAACATTTTATTTCACACACAGAAAATAAACTTTACAAACCAAAATGTTTTTACAAAGGTTGAAAACATGTAACAAAACGTTTTCAAAATAGTTTTCAAAAAATTTTCACAAAGATTTTCAAACTATTTTTCAAACATTTTGCAAAAAACATTTTCACCTGATTTATTAATCAGTATATACAAAAGAATTTGAGGAATAATAGCATCTTTTTATTAAGGTTTTTAATGAATTTTAAAGAATTATTAGCCATATTATTGAGAGAATAAGAAAGTACGAGTTATGGCTAAAGTATATACATAGTATATACGACCCCCCTATACTTAGCTTGAGCTATGTCCCCATAGATCGGAAAAGAGAAAGAGAAGACATAACTCGTTCTGAGTATAGAAAAGTCTAACGAATAAACGAACGAAGAAATGAAGGAAAGAGAAGTTGAACGTCCCCCCTATACTTAGGATCAAGTAATCCTAAGTATAGCAGTCTGTACATAAAGCAGGGAGGGTCAAGGGTGGGAATAAACAGATTAAAGAATTAACAAATCAGGGGTGCACCCCCCTATACTTAGGACAAAGTATGTCCTGAGTACAGAAAACTGACACAAAGAGGAGACACCTTTTATTTAGATAAAGAAATATGAACAAGAAAAGAAGAAAAAAAGAAAAAAAAGAAAAGCTAGATATATACAGGTAGATGAAAAGATCATGGAGAATATACGCATCACTCCCCCTATACTTAGGGTGAGGTATCCCTAAGTATAGGCAACAACAGGAGTGACGAAACTGAACGACGAAAGAACAACGCAGTGTGTACCCCCTATATTTAGGACAAGACGCGTCCTAAGTGTAGACACAAAGATATGGTGATAGATCTAGGGTACACATAACATGCGGGAGAAAGAAGGAATGGACAAAACACATATATACAAGCAGTGAAGACACTGATGGAGTACAGGACGGTATCTGACAAGTGAATACCGTACTCGCGTCATTGTCTCCCTGTGAGAACGAGGATGCAGTCAGAAGGTGAAAAGACACCCGGATGGTACGGTGTTCCACACAAGGCAGGAACACCGTCAAAATGGTGGTCCGAAGAGCATGCTCTCCTCGAACCTGAGAAGATGAGGATGGTACGGTGGATGCGAGGAAGATGGTGAAGAAGAGGGAAACGAAGGACTTGGCGAAGAAATGATTGAGCTCAAGCGCCAATATCATGACTCAATGTAAATGAAGAGGTATATGTATGAGAGGTAGAAAGACTCAAAGATGAAAAATGCATGACTCACACGTACGGGACCGACTACTCTAATAATGAATGAAAACGCAACGAACTCCAAGTGACAATCAATACATAAGGCAAACCCCCGATTCACCTACTCGATACTGTGAAGACCGTCAGATGATGATCATTTATCTTTTCATTTTTAGAGTGAGGTGAGAATCACAAAGTTGTGCAAACACTTAGGAGGCTTGATGGGATTTGGGCTCTAGTCCTTAGTGTGTACGTAAGTAATTTAAAACGCATACAATGAGGGGGTTGCACTCCCCAAGACAAGGAAATCCATTATGTTTTATTTTAAGTCCAATAGAGTTAACAGTCCCGATTTTATTTAAGTTATCACTTTTTTTTGGGTATTTTCAATGCACGTGCCTATCGAGGTTTCAATTTCCATTAAGCATCCTAGGTTGGCAAAAACAGAGGGAGAAGGTCAGAAAAGCAATGCAAGTCGGAAAACGATGATGCATGCTAAGTAAGAAGACTTACAGTGCCTCCAACTCTCTCCATGCGGGATACATAACAGAATTTGAAACCTATGCTATATGTAAATGCAATCCGAAGAAATCGCCCAAGGATAGTAACTGCTATTATCGTGAAGCACCACAAGTTGGTCACCGATCTTCAATCCAGGAGTCCGGTCTAGGCTCAACCCTCCTCCTCTCGACACATCGAGTTCATGAGCATCGCTTGGCAGGGTGGGCTACGACACGAAGGCTCGAAGATGATGAGGTCGACTGTTTAGAGTTTGATCTAGGTCCAAGGCGTACTATAGGCACATGCAAGGTTTATTAGGGCTTTGGACCTAATCTACGAGCAAGCAATTCCTAAGCTAGGGCTCATTCACACAAAATAATAAAAAAAGAGAGAGGAAAAAGCGTCAAAACCGTCGAGGCCCCCAAGGGAACAATCCCTCGGGCAATGGACCTCGGGAAGTCTGAGTGTCTGAGAGTCCTGTATTATTACAATTATAGGGTCGCTCGCTCACATAAATATACATAATAAAATAAAATGCATAAAGAATATAGGCTGTCTTCAAATTCTCCTTCCTCTACCTTCGATGCTCTCTCCTGTTGGCTGGTGTAGAAGAGCCAACTCCACCTCGCTTGGGTGCATTGGTCCTCCTAGGAGGTCCTCCTTCGCTTGGCGGTTCCTCGCATCAAAGACAAATAAAGGAGATGGGTCAGAATAGTCTCAATAATCTCAATAATAATCAAATAAATAAATGAATACTGGACATGAGCAAAGATTTAAATAAATGAATGAACAACCATACAAAATCCGTTGCCTCCCCGGCAACGGTGCCATTTGATGACTTAGGTTTTCCATCGGTCTTGCGTTCCACACATAGCGGGAGTGCAGTCGCCGAGGCGATCGATAAAAGATCTCGATCAATCAACAATTAACCCACAATGAAATATATGCAATTAATATCATGTGGAGTTAAAATTTATTATAACTCTACATGCAAATGTGTATAGGTGTAAGCATGAGTAGAGGTCGAACACTGGGAGGCGAATAGTTGTGAGGTGAAATTGGTTGCGCAATTATTCAATTCAATGTTCATGTCCAATTCTTATTGTTTTTGTGGGTTTTTTATTTTATATTATTTTTTATTTTATTTATTATATTTTTTATTTTTTTATTTTGTTTTTATATTTTATATTTTTATTATTTTTTTACATTTTTAATTATATAATATAGATGTATATATAAAGAGATATATATAAGAGAAGAGAGAGAAATGTAATATATGGATATATATATAAATACTCAATATATATTAGATATAATATTTTTTTGGCTTTTTATATTTTTTCTAATTTTTATTATTTTTCTGGGATTTTTCTAATTTTTATGTATTTTTAATTCCAAAAATGTCCCTAATATGGGACTAATTAAATAGGCCGAAAATAATTTGGGTTTTAAAATATAAAATAAATATCAAAATTACCCAAATTAATTTTAATATGTAAATAATAATATATAGGTAATTATAAAAGAGAAAAATATATTTTTGGTATTTTTATAGGATTTTTATATTTTTTTTATTGAATTTTGGGGCTTTCTGATTTTTTTATTTTTCCTTTTCTTATTTTTAGGGTTTTTCATTTTCTGGACTCAATATATATATAAATATACCAGGTATAATATTTTTGGAATTTTTCAAAAACATTTTATATTTTTTTGGTATTTTATAATTTAAACAATGATTATTTAGGCTCCATTTGAATTTTAAAAATTAGATGAAATGCAAAAAATGCATGTTAAAAATTTGAACGTGAAAGTACACTACATGAAGCATCTACACTAGTTTTTGTGGATTTTTAGGAGCTATATAGATATTTTTAATAAATAGATAAAAGACATAAAAATTAAACAGCCTTGCAGGGGCATTTTTGCAAATAAAATAACTATAGGGGGCTCTGTGCAAAAATACCAGAAGAATAAACATTTATTTTAATTTTTCGAACTATTTTACAATAAACAAAATCCACTTAGGTTAAATTGTAAAATTTACGCGCCTCACGTGGGACTGCACGTGAGGTGCGGAGGGACCAAAATGTAATTCAAGAAAGATCAGGGGGTCTTCTGCAAAATTTACATTTATTTTTCAACGTGATATTTTATTTACAATATTAAAAATTAAATACAAAAAAGGCGGGGGCTGTACGTGAAAATCACCCCAAAAGGCGCGCGATCCAACGGCTGGGCTTCCTCCACTTGACACGCGTCGCCTCCTCCGCGCCCGATACCGCTTCGCCGATGAGCGCACAAGATTAGATCTCGTGGGTGATCTGATGGTCATGGCTTAGCTCCATTGGACGGCTGGCGCTCGATCTGGGACTCCTCCTTCATCCGACGACAGGGAGGGCATCAGGAAGAACTTGGAGGAAGGTTCGCCTGGGCCAACTTCCTCCGGTGATATCTCCCTCCCCCGCCGATCTCTACTGCTCCAAAGCATCCCAACATGTCACAGGTGTTTGGACCTATCCCCGGGAGGCTTCAGATCAGACAGGAGACCACCGGAGCGCCGCCACCAGGTCGATGTCGTGGTGGCGCTCCAGGTACCTCCGGCGAACGTCGAAAATGCCTCCAGGTGCCTCAATGCACCTTGAACCTGCGTAAGATGAAACAAGGGACGAGGGAAAACTGCCTCGTCCCGTTAGAACAGAGAATGGGCGAAAGGTGGCTTCGGGCGGGGACCTCCGTCGATGGGTGGAGAGAGGAGGTCTGATCTCCAGATCCACTAGGGATCTGGGGGTGCGAAGGTGCCCGGGGCGTGGGAAAATGAAGAGGGGAGAAGATGGTGGTGGAAGCGAGGGCGGAACTGGTCGGGAGCATCGTGAATGAGTTCGCCGGAGCGGAGCTCCGGCGAACTACGGGTGACCGTTGTTACGCTAAATCTAATAGCTAAACATTAATTTAAAGATGGAAATGAAATGCTAAGACTAAAACCTATCTAAAACAAGTAAAAGTGCAGCTCATACCCGGCGTTTGGCCAAGGAGCAGAGGCCTCGCCGGAGCGGCGGCCTTGGGTGCAACCTCCTCCTCCTCCGACCGATTCAAAGCGCCGGCGAGCTCCTCCTGTCACAAGGAACACCGTCGGGACCGAATGCGAGGAAGGGATTTGGAAAAAGGCTGACCAAAATTGAGAAGAAGGCGGAGGTTCTTTATTTAAGAACAGGTGGCACACCCTTATTGACCGGGCCGTAGCAAGGAATCGAGGCTATGTACAAGGGGACAAATGCAAGGGCGTGGATGTACAATGATCGGGGGACATTTTTCATAAAGGCGGCGATGTCAGAGGATGGACGAGTCGAGCGGGAATAAAGGGAGAAGATGGGCGGAAAAGACCAGCCACGTCTAATCAGCCGCCTGGGGGTTGAGTTGACCAGGCGGTCAACGTTCAAAAAGTCCTTATTGGTCCACGACAACACGATATTGACTTATTATTTTAACCCAATAAATGACCTTATTAAATTTTACTTATAAAATAAAAAATGTTTATTAATTAATGTAGTATTTATTTATGATTTTTATTTATTTTTTGATGTATTTTATTATGATTTTATTTTAATGATGTATTTATAAGTGTATTTACATGTATTTTGTATAATTTATTTTTTATTTTGTATATTTTATTTCAATATTTTATTTTCTTATTTTTTAAATTTATAACTTATTTTTTTGAGTATAAATATATTTTTATTTAATTTTTACAAGTTTATTTACGTATTTAAATAAATAGGTATATATACTATGTAGGTATACTGATAGGTATTTTACCTATATTTTATATACATTTTATTTATTTAATGTATTTTATTGGGTTTTGTTTTGGATTTGTATTTTTAATATATTGTAAATAATATTTACAATTTAATAAAAATATAGATGAATAAAGAATAAAAGAATGAATTCCCCTTTTATGTCTATACATATATAACATATGTACTTTAGTCTGTGTATTTCATAGACTTATTTTATTTTACAAATTCTTTTTGGTTTTATTCTAATTTCAATATGTACATGCATTTTGTATATTATTTACAAAATTTTAAAAATATAAATTTATAGAAATAATGAATAATGAATATAATGAATATTTTAATCGGGTAGACTGTACAATGAAGACCAAAAACCTAACTCTCACAGATGAACTCCAAAATTTATGAAACCAATTTTATTAAATATCTCTTGAAAAATTATATACAATTAAAGGTGATTTTGGTGGATTTTGAGTTTTTATTTGCAAGATACGGGTCCGTGAAGTTGATATTCTGGCTTTTTATTCTATGTATAAAATGTTCCTTGTATATTATTTTTGCACAAACTTAATTTTGTATTTTTATTTACATTATAGTCTACAACTTTCATATACAAAATTTCTTTATTTGATGAATAAATAATTAAATACAAAATGGGTGTCAAAAATGCGTAAATGAATGAATAAATAAATGAGGTATTTATTGTATTATTGGTCCTTATCTCCCCCTACTTTATTCCTTGTCGACCAATTCCATTCTGGCCTTGGTCTCGGGGTTCGGGTCATAAAATATTTACAATATTTTATTCCTTTTTCTTTTCTTCTCTTTATTCTAAAATTTTAGCATTAAAAATCTCATTTTATGTACAATAAATACAATAAATAATAGAAGCTATTATGGACAAATTGATGCTATTTACATGCATTTGTTGGGGTTTTTAAGGCCAAAATGATAGAATAAAGGTGATGAAATGGAGATTCATCAAATACCCTCATGTAAAAGTGCAAAAATAAAACAACAATTAGTTTATACTTTTAAAATTATTGTGTAAATAAATAAAATATAAAATAAAAAATATTTTTGTAAACAAATAATAAACAAAAATACGTGTACATAATACATAAATATATTATACCTGTATATAATACTATATATAGTTTATACCTTATTTTTATTTTTTACGAAAATAATTAAAAATCACAGGAAAAATAGTTTATAAAATAATAAACATTTTTATACACTTTTAAATTTTAAATCATTTACTAATTTTTATTGAATTTCCTTTTATTTTTGTAAATTCAGATTTTTAATTGGGCCACGTAGGATTGTTGACTCTGGTCAACGTCTCCTCCAAGCTGACCCGACCCGATTCCATGCCCGCTGGAGCTTCTTCTCCTCTTTTTCCTGATTGGGTCAGGCCTCCATTCTCATTGATTTCTTCGCCCGAATGCGCTCCTAGGATCCGTGATCCTCACGGATCCCTAGGCGCAGCCAGATCTGCCTAGGGTTCACATTCTGCTCCGATCTTTCTGGACCCTTGGGCGATGTTATAAATATGCTCTTCATGCTCCCGAGCTCTCCAGCTCATCCCTCGCGCCGCCATTCCTTCCTAGCTACCGTTAGTGAAGTGACAACCATCTGGAGAGCAGCTCAGGACCCGTCGGAGACGCCTGGAGGCTCGCAGCTCACAACGCGGTTGGAGCTCTGCCACGCAAAACCTCTTCTGCCCGCCGCAGTAGGAGAGGCTATAACCCTCACCGTTCACCTTGCCTGGAGCTTCTGAGTTCATCAGAATCCTCAGGTATTATCCATATCGCCTCTACTTCCCATTTCATTTCGATCTTCCCATTTTCGTCGTCGCCCGTTCCTTTGCTCCGACCACCGGGTCTGGAGCCCCGTATCAACCACCACACGGCATCGATCGATACGCCTACTCATCACGCATCTTCCTATGCAACCTTTCCCCCTTAGGCTCGCTCATCAGAGTGAGATTAAGGCCAGATTTCCTTCCTCAACATCTATCAAAGATCGAAACCATTCCCCCATCGCTTCTTTTTGCCTTCCCTTGCAATAACCCGACCGGAGCATCGCCCCTAAGTCGTTCTACCCTTTGCAGGTACTGGTTCATGCTAGGAGACCTATTTGGTACACATGTTGCTCCGGTGGAGCAGCTCCAGGAGGAGCATCACCGCGACGCCCATCCGACCGTCCTCCCGAGCATTGGAGCAGCTCACTCGACACGGAGTGCTCCCATGACCTTGTTGGACTCCTCAGAGCCTTCATCGGAGCGTCAGATCTCCGTCCTTGCTCAATTGAAGTTCGCATGGGCCGAGTTCGTCTATGACCCTTTTCTGCCGCTCGATAAGGAGTCGTCCCCCAATATTTGAATAGGACCGTACACCCACGTTCGATTTTTAATGGTCTGATCAGATTCCTGGGATGATCTAACACACAAGTCCGCCCACTTTCTAGAGTCGTCAGATCGCTTTCCAAAGGATTTCCGAGCTGGACCGCCTCCTCGTGCGTACGCCACGTGTCTGCAAGGGTAACTTTCACTTTTTACCCTATCCTTTATGTTATTTGTGTTCAGTCCAATAAATGTAATAAATAGTTGAGGATATTTGTAATCAGACCCTTATGCTTTTCATATTTGCATTTTAGTCCAGTTGAGTCAAGTCCCCGTGCGTTACCACGTGATTATCTAGGATATTTGCACTTTGTTTCTGGAACTTTTATGCTATTATGATATGAATGATCATGTTTTAATATTTGCACTTATACCCCGGTGGGTCTGGATCACGTGTAGCGTACATTTTTCTGGAAGAATTGCATGTTTGGCCCTACATTTTGTTTAGTTGTTATTTGTGTTTTTAATTTCTTGTCTTTTATTGGATGAAATAAATACCAACTTAGCCCCAAAAATTCTACAAAAAATCATGTTAGTTCCTACTTACTTGTTATTTATGTGGTATTTTTGGTTTGCCATTTTGATTGCATTTTATATTATTACAAATTCAAAATCCCATAAAAGTGTCATGTTTGAGTCTTAAAAATTATAAAATTTTGAAAAATGTCTTAACAAACTTACAAAAATTCCTAGAGTTATATTTTGTTGTATTTTATTCCAGTATTATTTTTGTTCAAAAAATCCTTATAAAAACCCTAAAATTTGCAAAACACATAAAAACTTATAAAAACTGTATAAAATCAAATAAAACTCAAAAATAGTGTTTTTAGTTTATGTTTGTAGGTTTTTACTTCTATTTTATCATATAAATATCATCAAGGAATTGTGGGCATTTTAAATATTTTTAATTTGCAAGTTATTCCTGGATGTGCATTGTTTTATGTTTTTATCACTATTTGATTTTAAAAAAATAATCATAAAAACATCTGAAAATTCTCTAAAAATCACCAAAAACACTTCAAACCCCATAAAACTTAAAAATATTTTCTCTGTAATTTTATGAGCATTTTTTACTATTTTGAAAAATCCAAAAAGAGTGTTGTGTGTGTCTTTTATCCTTTGTGCCTCCTTTTATTTTATTAAAAAAATAAAAATTTACAAAATTAAAAACCACTAAAATGCTTTTTTTTTGAAACACTACTACTTAGTTTTTAAATCGTGCTCCTTATGTTCGACTCTGGTCGCTATACCAGGTAAATAAAATAGCGAAGCCGCTTACAATTAGTTGATTTATCTTTGAGTGATTTATTTTTCTTATTGACCGATTGGATTAATTGAGGACAACGACACTTGATATTTATTACACCTTAGTTGATCGTAAATCGTGGTCATCACCGTATCTTTCCTCTTGCATCGATCTCCTTCTTGCTTCACGATGGTGATACATGGATGGTTCAGTTGGGACTCCGCCGAAGCTTACATCGATTCCATAGGCTCGACATCATCAGTAATTTGAGGCAATTCGTGAGAACCCAGTCTGGACTTTACGGGTCGATCTCGATACTCCTCGTCTTCTTTTCTTTGACCACCCAATAAATCAGGATCACTTTTGTCCCACATTCACCATTGTGAATGGGAGTTGATTTCAGTCTATATCTTTTTCATTCACAATGCTCTGGGATTGACCCTAATTCCAGATTCATCTTGGCAGCTGGGATTCGATTTCAAGTGGTCTGATTGGGATTCTTTCACATTTCAGATAGAAGCCAGCCTCAGTCCTAGATACCTATACAGAATTCATCTCCTCGGACTAAGACCCAGAAATGGCTTCCCAAGGAAAGGGCAAGGGACAACAACCACCTCCCCAACCTGAGCAGGGACAACAACCACCATCATCGCAATATCAACTTCAGACGAGTCAACAGCCACCGACAGTCCAGCACGTGTACTACATGCAAGCGCCCAAACAGGGTCTGCCGTAGCATCAGATGGTGGTTTACCAAACAGACTTCCTTCCACCTCCCGATCCAGTATTCCCACCACCACAATTGATTTAGAAAGTCAACGGTGTATGGAGTAACGATGTAAAGCTAGCCTGTCCTACCGGACATTCACAGGACCAACCACCAGCCAACATGGCTTACCACCAACCTCAGGGTGGTCATTACGGATAGTCCTCTCAACCTTAGCCTCAGTATCACCAGTCTCTACATTATCAACATCAATAGAGGTAGAATCAGCAGTAACCCTACCCCGGATTGCTTGGCCCAACTTGTGAAGGGCCTTGCAGAAATGTCGAAGAAACTCGACGACCTGATCGCTACCAAAACTCCCATTCCACCACATGTCAAAGCAAATCCCAATAATTTTAAGTGTAAAGAGCATGCATAATGTGATGTCCGACCTATGCCTATTGAGTCAGGTGATTGTAATATCGCTTTATCTAATGTTGTCACTCTCAAGACGGTAGGACTTTGCCTCCATATGCCACAATCCATGGGAAGAATAAAACTTTGACAGGTGAATCGTCATCTTCTGCATCGGTCGCACCATCTACATGATCAGGTGAGGAAGAAGAAGAAGGAGGAGCCATGCCAACTGCAACCCATCCCCATTACCACCAAAAAAAATAAAAAAAAAATCAGAAAATTCAAAAAGACCAAAAAGATGTTCACAGTCGACGTGAAGTTGTGCCAGCCACGGAGGAGCCGCCCGCATCATCCGATCCTACGCCAGCCGACGAAGTAGAGGACGTACTTTTTGTTTGTCCACCAGCACCAACATCTTCATCTCCAGTTTGTACTCCTTTTTGTGATCCGGATGTATAGAATATTGCGAACAAGAATTTTGTTGTAAATAAGAACAATGCTTTTGATTTCAGTAATATGAATATTCCTTTTCCTGATGCAATAGAAAAATCTAAAAAATACAAAAAGAAAAGGTGCATTATCTGATCTCAGAGTTGTGGATATTATTAGTAATATGAGTATTGAGATTCCATTGATAAAGGCCATGGAATACATGCCTGTTGTAAAGAAAGGTTTGAAGGAGGCATGCACAAACAAGCGTCGGCCAACACATAACAACATACGCCGATAGGTAGAGAAGCACGTTATTACCATGGTCACAGTCGCAGTCATCAACAATCTCTCACAAAATAAGCAAGACAAACGAGCACCTTTGATCGGTTGAGATTTTTGATCAAGTCTTCAAGTGAATATTGCTTGACCACGGTTCTTGCATCAACCTCATGCCATCTTCATTATTGTAAGAATTCGGGCTAGGTCCTCTCAAGCAGACACGAATGATCTTTCAGTTCTTTGATCGATCCATTAAGTGACCTCGAGGTCTTTTGGAAGACCTTGTGGTAAATGTGCGGGACATGAAGTTTCCCGTTGATTTTGTAGTCCCTGACATGGACTCTCCCGCCCCTTACTCCATACTCCTATTATTCTAGACCGACCATTCATGCGCACTGTAGAGTTTGTGGTTGATTATGGGTATGGAAAGATCACTTTCAGCTCGAGCAACAATGGAGTTACAATAGACATGATCAGCGAGCCTAAAGTCGTAACTGATAAAAGTCATGCAGCACCGCTTGAAGTAGACTGTGACATCATTACAAAGATCAAAGACACACCACTCTCTTTGAATGACACATAAACACATGAAATCCTCTCTCTTAAGGAGGACTTGGAAAGCACAGTCGATGTAAGCTTCGATGACACTTGGGAGACAATCCAATTCACCGATGCATCTCTTCGATTCAGATGATTCACTCCAACCCTAATACAATGAGTTTGTTACAGATCTGTTCGACACATCATCAGAAAATCAACAAAACACTGAGGTCAACACTACCTCCAAATATCAGGCACATCATCCTCCAATCAGAACAGTTTCTAAAGTGATCGAGAAGCGGGCCAGATTGGAACCTGAAATAAAGCCACTTCCGGCGGGTCTTAAGTATGCTTTCCTTGCAGGCCCATATAACATGTATCCGGTCATCGTCAACGGCAGGATTGAACCCCAAGAAAGAATCTCGACTCCTCGAGGTTCTAGAGAATAATCACAAGGTACTTGGTTGGCATGTTTCATATCTCCGCGGGATAAATACTGCTCTATGCTCACACGACATCTACCTGGAAGAAAACACCAAGCCGTTCTGAGAGTTTCAAAGAAGACTAAACCCAAATCTGATGGTCGTCATCATGAAAGAAATCATGAAATGGTGTGACGAAGGCTTCATTTATCCCATCTCTAACTCCAAACGAGTGAGCCTACTGCATATAGTTCCGAAGAAATCATGGCTCATTGTGGTTACAAATGACAGAGGAAAGGAGATATCTACTCGGGTACCGACATCCTCGCATGTATGTGTTGACTACCGCCGCCTAAATGCCTCAACTAAGAAGGACTACTTCCCCTTGCCGTTCATTGATCAAGTATTGAAAAGACTAGTTGGCAATGAGTTCTTCTGCTTTCTGGATGGGTATTATGGGTACAATCAAGGGGCAATTGCCCCAAAAGGTTAAGAGAAAACAACCTTCACTTGCTCGTTCAGTGCATATGCTTTCAAGAGAATGCCCTTTGGACTGTGCAACGCACCAGCGACATTCCAAAGATGCATGCTTGCAGTTTTTGCCTAGATGGTAGGCAGTTTTCTCGAGGTGTTTATGGACGATTTCTCCGTATGTGGTGACAACTTTTATTCTTATCTTGAGCACCTGGATAAAGTACTTCAGAAATATCGTGAAGTCAATCTGGTATTATCATGGGAAAAGAGCTACTTCATGGTCACAGAGGGGATTGTGCTCTGTCACATCGTTTCCAAATGCAGCATGGAAGTCGACCCGGTAAAGGTGAATGTGATTGTCAATTTAGAACCACCTCAGACAGTCAAGAATGTGAGGTCAATTATGGGGCATGTGGGATTCTACAGACGCTTCGTTCGTGATTTCAGCTGCATTGCCCGACCTCTTATGGAATTGCTCTGCAAGGAGGCTGAGTTCAATGTTATCCAACAAATTCTCCTTTCATTCAATCAGCTGAATGAGCTAATCACTCAACTCCCGTCTACAGCCGCCAGATAGGTCTCTTCCTTTTGAGATCATGACGGATGCGTCGGATTTTGTATTTGGGATTGTCCTAGGACAAATGAAAGACAAGACGCCCTATGCCATCCATTATGCCAACAAAACACTAGATGAGGCCCAAAGAAATTAAACGGTGGCAGAGAAAGAATTGATGGCTGTGGTTTTCCCCCTAGAGAAGTTCCGATCCTATTTTTATGGATCAAAATTCACAATCAATTTAACCACTCTGCTATCAGATATTTAAGGATGCCAAGCCTAGACTAATCAGACAGATCCTTCTCCTCCAGGAGTTTGATTTGAAATCAAGGACGAGCTTGGAGTTCAGAATGTGGTAGCAGATTACCTCTACAGAATTGAACAGAAAGATCCTCCATTGAGTAGTGCACCCATCACATACACCATTACTGATGAGTTAATTCTGGCCGTAGATTCACTCCCTTGGCATGCTGATATTATCAAATACCTCATCTCGGGTGTAGTTCCACATGAATGGACAAAGATTCGAAGGACAATTTTGTGTCAACGATCCATGTATACCAGTGGGAAGATCCTCTCTTATTTAGGGAAGGAGCATATTGTATTTGGCGCAGGTGCATTCCCCAGGTGGAGCAGCATAGTGTCCTCGAGCATTATCACTCGCTCGAATCTGGCGGACACTATTCTGGAGATAGAAAGACAACAAAGTATTGCAGTGTGGCCTCTAGTGGCCTATACTATTTAAGGATGTCACAACATTCGTCAAACGCTTCACTAACTGTCTACGACTGAAAGGAACCCTTGCAGCTAAAGACTCCATGCCCCTGAGGTTCATTCAGATAGCTGATGTTTTCGATGCTTGGGCATTGACTTCATGGGATCCTTCCCTAACAGTTAAGGATACGAGCACATCCTTCTTGCCGTTGATTATGTGAGTCGTTGGGTTGAAGCTATCCCTGCTCGAGTTGCAGACATCCATACCGTGTGTCGCTTTCTGAAAGAAAAGTCATCTTGCGGTTCAGAATTCCAAAGATACTGATATCAGATAGGGGTAGTCACTTCATTAATAGAGAGGTCAAGAAATTAACGAATGAGTATGACATCGAGCACCGAGTCACATCTCCTTACCATCCTCAGACCAACGGTATGGCGGAACTATCCAACAGAGAAATCAAGACGATACTTTAGAAACTTGTCAAGCTGGATAGGAAAAATTGGTCTTAACTTTTGGACTCAGATCTTTGGGCATACCGAATCTGTTGGGCATGTTGATCTATCGTCTTGTATATGGGAAGCCATGCCACCTGCCAGTGGAGTTGATTCATAAATCATTGTGGGTCGAACATTTGCAATTTGTACTCACAACAAGGAGGTCAGAAGAGGAAAGATGATCTGAACAAGCTCCTAAAATTCAGAGACTATGCATATGATAACACATTGATGTACAAGGAGAAGGTTAAATGCTGGCATGACAGGTACATCAGACGAAAGACCTTCGAGACTGGATAGAAAGTGTGGTTATTCGATGCAAAGTTGAAGATCTTCCCAGGTAAATTAAAGAGCAAATGGATAGGGCCATTCAGAGTTCAAGAAATACGTGACAACGGAAGTATTGTGATATAAGAATTGTCTCCCAACACAAAACCATTTGTCTTCAATGGTGAACTATTGAAGCCCTGCCTCGAGCATGACACTTTCTTGGCCGTTGTCGACTCTATCAAAGTATTGCGCACTGAAGATACATTCACGACAGTAGCAACATCACAGGATTCAGATAATGCAAATAAAAAACTCTTCCTTTAAGCTTTCACAATTTATTCTCTTCTTCTTTTTGTTTCAGTTTTCATTATTCTAAAAAATATAAAAGGGGGTAGCACACCTTTTTTCAGTATTCTACACTTAAGACGTACTTTGTCCCAAGTATGGGGGATGTACACCCGGAGTTATTTCATTCTTTGATCCTCGCCCCTGCCTTCTTTTCCTATCTATACTTAGGGATATCTTACCCTAAGTATAGGGGGAGACAGTCTAAGTACGATATGCTCATTCCCACCCTTGACCCTCCCTGCCTTATGTACAATATGCTATACTTAAGATTATTTGTTCCTAAGTATGGGTGGACGATGAACTTCTCATTCATTTATTCATTCCTTATTTCTTTATTCTTTAGACTTTTCTATACTCCGTAAGAGTTATGTCTTCTCTTTTTCTCTCTGATCTATGAGAACATAGCTCAAGCTAAGTATGGGGGGTTATATATACTACATATATACTTTTGCCATAACTCGTACTTCTATATTTTCAATAATTATGGATAAGAAATAAATATTATCCAAAATACTATTAAATTCATTAAAACAACTTAATAAAAGGATGTTGATTATTCCTCGACATCTTTGTGTATATACCGATGAATAAATTAGGTATAATGTTTTACAAAATGTTTTGAAAAGAGTTTGAAAATTTATTTGAAAAATCTTTTGAAAGTTGTTTGAAAAAATTTTGTAAAATATTTTCAACCTTTGTAAAAATAGTTTGTTTGTAAAAGTTTCTCTTCTTTATGTAAAATAAAAATGTTTGAAAAATGATTTGCAAATGATTTGGAAAATGGTTGCAAAAATATTTTGAAAAATCTATATATACTGTTTGAAAAACCTTTGCGAAACTATTTTCAAATGTGTGTAAATATTTGTAAAAACTAGTTGTAAAAACTATTTTGACTATAGTTTTCAAAAAAATGTTTACAAAATCATTTTCAAATAAGTTTGAGGAATACATACATCACACTACAATTCTTTATTAATTGTATATACATGTCTATAAAAAGGATCACTTATCTCTGGTACATTCTTAAAAACCCGACTCTTGTAAATATAAGATACACTCCCATGTAAATATCTGTACCTATTTTCTTAGCCAAAATCTTTTCTTTTCAAAAATCACAAAAACATTTGCAAAATCTCTTTAAAAATTGCATAAAAATTAGCAAAACATTTTCCCAAAAAAACCATAAAAAGTTCAAAATTTTGAAAATTGCATCACAAAAATATTTTCAGCATTGTGCATAGCATTCACATTTTTCAGATTGAGTTTGGTAATTGAACAAGTCTAAGTAAAATCTAGAGATTAGAGCTTGGTTGGACCTTGAATCTACTTAATTACAGGAACCTTATAGAAGCTGGAGTTGAGGTTACTTCAGGTCTAGTTAACTTAATTCTTTGAGAATCATGAGACTTGGTTCAATGGATTCTTGACTTCCTAAGTAGAGTGTCTCGGAGCACATGCACGGCTCTTGTCGACAATGACCTAACGGGGACACCTGCACATTTCACTTGGATCAACTCGGTTAGGGTGGTGAGGGGATTGGATTTACCGGTATCAGATGCACATAAGTGGAAACATTTGTCCTCGTCTAGGGAGGGAAGTACACCCCAACCCGTCCAGTGGCAGTGATGTCTAAAGACAAGAGAGTGCGGGTTGCAATAATGCTTCAAAAGAGGGATAATCTACTGGCTCAAGAGGAAAAACTCCTTATGTAAATGTTGTTCTATATAGTACTTTAAAAAAACCCTCCAAAAAAGTGGGCAGGTTTGATTGAAAATAAAATGCCTGGTGGAGTGTACATATTTATATAGTCAATAAGCAATCTTGAGCTTCAAAGTCATACCTTGTGATCCTACAGCTAGATGGCTTGACTACACTGGTCATGTATCCTAGGATAGGTTGTTATACTGTCTACCATCCATTCTTCTCTTCCCCCTCCTCTTGAGCTAGTTGCCACTTGAACTTAGAAGGGAATATCCCTCTCCTCGAGGAAGGAGTTGCTGGATTGGTGAATCACTGATTTGTCATGCTGGAGAAGTCAGTTCTTTGTCATTTCAGTAGGGGGAGACACTATCACATACACCGTACAAGTAAGATTCATGGTCATAAGGTTTTGCGTATGAGTTTAAATATCCTGACCTAGCTATTGAGGGGAGCAGAGTTTTGGGATTCTCGAAGGCTATTGTGCTTCAAATTCGATCCCCAGTAAGGTTCCTGTCGCACTAAATTTCCAAAGGTCCAACTTGAGCTCCAAACATTGATTTTGGGAAAACAATTTTGAAAATTAAAATCAATCCACTTTCTTTCTTTTTCTTTTCTTTGATTTTTATTTTCCGCACTTATTGCATAAGTGTTTGCTAGGGACTAGAGAATCTCCATTTCATCACCTTTATTCTATCATTTTACCTTAAAAAACCTAGCTAATGCATGTAAATAACATTAAATTGTACACCTTAGCATTAATCATTTATTGCATTTATTGTGTAAATAATATCGTCTTTAATGCTAAAATTATAAAATAAATAGAAGAAAAAAAGAATAAAATAGCAAAGGTATTTTATGACCCCAAACCCTGAGACCAAGTCAAGAATTGAGTTCGTCGACTAGGAAAAAAGTAGGGGGAAATAAGAGCCGAAAATACAATAAAAACCACATTTATTTCTTCATCAAAAAGAATTTTTGACATCCATTTTATTCTTTAGTATTTATATACCAAATAAAGAAACTTTGCCCATGAAAGTTATAGGTAATAATGTGAAAAAAATACAAAATTCAGTTTAAATAAAATAAAATACATTGTTCATTTATACACAAAATAAAAAGCCAAAATTCCAACTTCACGGATCAATATCTTCCAAATAAAAACTCAAAATATATCAAAATAACCTCTAATTGTATATAACTTTTCATCAGGAAGGTGGTTTCATATTTTTTTGTATTTAAGACGTGAAAGTTAGGTTTTGGACACCTGTTGTACCATATACTGGAATAAATCATTCCTTATTATTTTTACAATTTTATATTTTTATAATTTTGTAAATATTATTTATAACATATGTACATATTGAACTAGAATAAAATCACAAAGAAAACACAAAATAAAACAAGTCCATATAAAAATATAGGCAAAATACCTATAATAATACTTGTATATAAATAAAAGGCGAAATCATTCTTCATTCTTTTACATTTTTATAAGCTTGTAAATACCATTTCTATTAAAAATATAATATAAAATAAAACATTAAAGAAACATTAAAATAAAATAAAATATAAAAAATACATAGGTAATATACAATACATATACCTACATAATAAATATACCTATTTATTCAGGTATACAAATAACATCACAAAAATACATTAAAATTACATTTATATGCATAAAAATAAATTATAAATATATAAAATAAGGTAATGAAATAATAAATTACAAATACAAAATAAAAATAAAATAGCCAAAATATAGATGAATATACCTATAAACATACCCTTAAAAATTATCTTATAATAATTAACACCAGAAGATAAATAAAAATTATATTAAGATATTACATAAAATAATAAACTTCTTTATTTTATACCCCAAAATTAATAAAATCATTTATTGTATTTAATTAATTATTTTGAATAATAGGTCTTGCTTTGTCTTCTAGCGGCTTACTTGGACCAATCAGAATGCGTCCAATGTTGACCTAGGTCAACTGCCCTGCATCCAACCGCCTGGCGTGTCGGATATCCATCAATCTATCTTCTCCGAATTTCCTCTTTAGATCTGTTGATTTTCTCTTCTCAATTCCTTCATGAATAACCCTCTGAGAACTCCCCTCCATCACGCCAACAACTTTTTTAAGTCATAGCTTCCTCGATCCAAGTAAAAACCCTAATCGAATGAGCCCCCTCTTTATGTCTATAAATAAGATCCTACTTCTTCTTCCCCTTTTTGATCCCCCTTTGAGCTTCACCCGGTGTTCTTGTGTGTGTGTTGAGGTCCAGGTGACAACGACGAGCCTCCCCGCGCTTGGAGACAGCGTAACAAAGATAAGGCGGTGGTCCATGTCGTTTCTCTGGCCACCTTGCTTCCTAATCTCCTTCTCAGGTATAATAGTTGGGTTTCTTCTATTTTATGTAGCTTTAATTCATGTCTTTCATTTCCAATCTCTAGTTTCATATGTTGCTTAGTAGTTAGCATAGATTAGGCAGAATCCCCTCGCCGGAGTTCTTGAGTTCCGTCCTGATTACACTACGATCCTACCCATCTCTGACTCTCTCCTCACAACCATCGCCTCCCCCTACGTTTTTTCCATCCAATCTTATCGCCCAACCAACCGGATCGCCCCTCGATCTGCAAATCGAAGGCCACCTCCTGTCGTTCGCCAAACCTTTGTCGCACCCATCCATTTCTACGTGAATCAGCTTCAGGAGAGGCCGAACTTCATCGCCTCGGTCCCCATAACACCCTTGTGCAGATCCCATGCCAGAAGGGCCTTTCTTCGGCCAAGAATCACATCTGTACAGGTTAACCATGTGCTCCTGCTTCAACCAAGCTCCTTGACCCCAACATCGGGTCCTGGACCGTCTTCCGAGTACCAGACGACGTGGACGAGCCTCCTCGACGTGTAGAGCCCCATAGCATGATCAAAGATTGCTGAAGGAGCGAGAGATTGTCGATCGAAGGTCGGGGAAGGCCTTGTTCTTCCCTGTTCTTCGTGAACAACAATAGACGTCCGATGGAGGGCGCATGTCTAGTTCTAATCCCAACCGTCTATTTCCCGCATCCCTGGGACATTGATGAAGCATCACGATCAGATCTGAAGCGTCGATCGACGAAGGGGTATCGCGGGCCGTGCAAGTGATGCGTGGCAAGTGGGATGATCATCACCGCACGATGGCGCGCCTCTGAGGAGTAAACTACGCACTTCACCCCGCTCATTTTTGTATTTATTAAGTAACCATGTAAATAAAAGATGTAGTGTAAATAAAATGGGTAAATTACATATAGACACCTGTATCTTTTTAATATTTCCTTTAGGTCTATGCCAGGTCAACTAACGTGTTGTCCCACGTGAGTTGGCCATTTTGCAAATATGTCCCTTCTACTTTATGTACTTATTTTTGGTCGAAGAAATTTTAATGAACGTTGTATATTTTAAGAAAAATTGCAAAGAGGTCCCTGGATTTTATTCTATTTACATTTATGCCCCTACTAGTAATTGTATTTTTGCGTGCTTGATGAATTTATTTAAAATAGTTATTGTACTCCGAAAGTCATGAAAAAATAGACGTAGGTTCCTGATTGCTTGTAGTTTCACGCCATGATTTTTATTCACAGTTTTAGACCTTTTTCATATTTATTAAGAATCATTTTGAGCATAACCAATCCCTATCCAACGTATAAAATGCCAAAAAAATATCGAAACGTCTTTGAAAAATCCCCCAAAAATATATGTTGCTTATTTAAGTATTTTTAGCTTTTAGACCAAAAACCCCTAAAAATAGAAAAACAAAACTCTTAGAAATTAGAAACCACCGAAAACATTTATAAAAATCTAAAAAATCTGAAACCCCCCCAAAACAAATTTCTCTGTACTTTAATTTTCTATATATTATTATCTTCAATTAAAATTGATCTGGAAAATTTTGAATTCAATCTCGGCCTACTATTTTATCCCTATTTTAAGCTATTTTTGACATTAAAAATATATAAAAAATAGAAAACTCACAAAATAGTAAAAAACTCATTTAAAACCCAAAAATATTTATTTCTACAACTTTTGGATATTTTAGTTATATTTATATTATTATATATAATATTACATATCCTATATTAAATATTTAAAATCTAAAAAATCTAAAAATATAAAAAGAAAATAAAAAAATAAAATATATAATCAAAAACAAAATAAAAAAATTATAAAACAAAAAGAAAAATATAAAAAATGTATTATGAAAAACTAAAACCCATAAAAATAAAATAAATGACATGGTTGTACATAGCACAATTTGGCTAAAAATAACTATAAGCTACCCTTTTTTGCTCTCTGTGGTTCGACCTCTGTATATTTTGTTGCTATACATTTTGTTGTAGAGAATAATAATTTTCAACTCACTTTTTGTCCTATTAATTGCTTTGATTTCTATTGTGGGTTATTTGCTGATCGAGCGAGGTTTTTGGAGTGGTCAACACACCGACTGTGGTCTCGCCCTGTGAGACCATACGACCCTCTGCCAAAATGCCTCATCAGAAGGTGCCGTTACCTGGAGCAACAAGCATTGCCTATTTTTGTCATTTATTTTGTATATCCTTCCTTTCTTATTCATTGATTTGTTGATGTAAATAATAAGTCATTTATTTTGCATAACCATTCAATTATTTTTTTGTATAACTCACTTTGATTTCATTTGATTATCTGTGCTAATACAATTTTCTTTGTGACTTTGTTGCGTAGGGGCCCACCACACGAGGACGGCTTCTTAGGAGGCCGATGCAACCAAGTTTGATGGAGGATGGTCTTCACTATGTGACCAGTTGGAGAGTCTACAAAGGAAGCAAGGAGAGGAAATTAACATAAAGATAGATTAGCTTTGTTTATGTATCTATTGGTGAGTGAGAGAGATAATTTAAATATGTAATAATTAAAGACTTGGAGTTTACTCCCCACAACGAGGTCCAGTGCCTGGGTGTCTGTTCACCTGGGGGCCTCGTCGCAGTTTTTTTGTGTTTTAATCGCCTTCTTTTATTGCATTTCCCACGATTTTGAGTTTTCCACCTTTTTTATTTGTTTTGTGTGCATGAGCCCTTAGCTTGTAGGGTTGCTCGCCTCGGTAACAAGGTCCAAAACCTAATAAGAATGCATGTTCCTATAGTCTCTTACGTTTGGATCTAGTCAAATAAATAAATGTTAGTTGTTTGGATTCAAACCCATGCACCGTGAGAGACATCATACAACGCTAGCAGGACCCGTTGTGGCGGGCACCAAAAGATCGGACTCCAGAGTTTATTTCTGAATAACTAACATGTGGTTCTTCATGATTAATAACGACTACTGTTTAGGGCGATTTTGTCGATTGCACACCGCCATGTAGATAGGTTTAAAATTTCTATTTTGCATACCACATAGAGAGAGTTGGGAAGCATTGTAAGTCTTCTAACTCAGCATTCATCATTAGATTCAATGATGAGATTTCTGTCATTGAATTGACTTGCACGACTTTTTCGCTATCTCCCTCGAATTTTGAGCACCTAGAATTTAAATTAAAATATACAAAAATGTTAGGCGCTTGTATGTAAACAAATTCAAAAAAAAGTAAAATCCCAAAAAAAAATAAAAAAGAGGACTACTAAATAAGCTTTGACCTTAATTAAAATCAACAATGGACTTTCATTGTCTTGAGTTCATAAAGCCGTCATTGATTTTAGGTACATTAGGATGGGACCAAAAACCCTCCCATGAGCAAGGCACGTCCCACTAAGGATTAGAGCCCAAACCCCAGTCTGTAACTGCCTTGTGTATCGCCTGGATTTCCGAAGTAACGGTGCTTCTATCGTATGTCACCGAGTAGGGCCTTCTTAGTGATGGCGTTCTGATAACAGAGTTTTGGCGAGGGTCAAAATATGTCTCAGACAAAGTCGTTGTGGCGACCACTCACGAAACCCCAATTAATCAATAGATAACCCACAATATGAATAAAGCAATAAAATATAAAAAAATATGGAGTTAAAATTTATTATAACTCTACAATAATGTGTATAACATGTAAGTATGTGTAGAGGTCGATCACATGAGCAAACGGTAGAAGGAGGCAAAATACAATGCATAAAATTTTCATCTTTTGTCTCTTGTCCAATTTATTATTTTTGTGGGTTTTTAATTTTATATTTTATATTTTATTTTTGGTTTTCTAATTTTATATTTTCTTTTTATATTTTTTCAATTTTTATATTTCTTTTTCTTTTATTTAAAATAGATCTATAAAACTATATAGAGTATATATGCAATATAGGTAAAAGAGAGATAATATATATAGGTAAAAAAATATAATAAATAAATATTTTTGGGTTTTATATAATTTTCCAACGTTTTTTGTGATTTTTCTATATTTTTGTTGTATTTTTAAAGCCAAGAATATCCCAAATATGGGATTAATAAATAAACTAAAATTGATTTGGGTTTTAAAAATAATAAATAAGTCCCAAAATTACCCAAATTAATTTTAATTGATAAATAATAATATATAGATAATTATAAAATAGGGAAACATATTTTTGGTTTTTATAGAATTTTTATATTTTTTGTTGGATTTTGGAGCTTTCTGATTTTTTAATTTTCTTTTACTATTTTTTGGATTTTTGTTTTCTGGACTCGATAAATTTCAAAATATACCGTACATTTTTTTGGAATTTTTCAAAAGTTTTTTATATTTATTGTATTTATAATTTAGACAGGGATTATTTACGCTCCTTTTTAATTTTAATAAATAGATAAAATACAAAAAATGCCAATTAAAAATATGGACGTGAATCTACAAGGCATAACACATTTATACCTATTTTTGTTGATTTTTAGGAGCAAGTTAGCTATTTTTAATAAATAGATAAAAGCAACAAAAAATACAGGTCCTGGTAGGGGCATAACTGAAAATAAAATAAAGTTCAGGCGTACAGATGCAATTTGCTCAATATAATAAAACATTTATTTAGTTTTTAACGACTAATTTACAATATACAAAAATGCCAGGGTTTACGTTGCAAAATTTTCACCATCACGTGGGGACTGCACGTGACGCTGGTAGGGACAAAGTGCAAATACATAAAGATCAGGGGCTTAAATGTAAAAATCCCTATTTATTTATAATGTAAACTTTTATTTACAGAACTAATTATTAAATACAAAAGGCAGGGGTATATATACACAAATCACCCCTTAACAGGTGCGTGCGGATGGTTTGGATTGCTTCATTTATACACGTGTCTTGTCCTCGTCACGCGATGGCAGTTCGCGGATGCACGACGGAGATTAGATCGACATGGCTCGATTCGACGATGGAGACGTGGCTGCATCCTACGGTTATGTCTTGATCTGGAGATGCATTCTAGATCAGACGGTTCTGGGCATGTGATGAATCCACATTTCAACATCTTTATTCTATCATTTTAGCCTCAAAAACCTTGGCAAATGCATGTAAATACCATTAATTCCAGCATTTTAGCATTCATGCATATGTGTGTAAATAGTGTATAAAATACTGTTTTTAAAGCCAAAATTATAGAACAAATAAAAGAAAAGAAAAAGAATAAAATATTGTAAATATTTTATGACCCGAAACCCCGAGACCTAGGCATCTAGATGAATAGGTCGACAAGGAATAAAGTAGGGGGAGATAAGGGCCAGATACAATAAAGATTTTATTCATTTTGGGGCCAATTCTTGGTTCCACTTTTTATACCTCATATAAAGAAACTTTGTACATGAAAATTGTAGATAATTAAATATAGAAAAATACAAAATTGATTTCACATAAAAATAATGTACAGATAAAAGTTATGGTCTGAATAAAATTCTAGAATCCCAACTTCCCAAACCTGTATCTCCCTAACAAAAACTAGAAATGCATCAAACTCACCTTTAATTGTATATAATTTAAAATAAGCTATTTAGTGGCGGTCGTTTAACATTTGGCGGAGCTACAGTTTGAATGTTGAGTTTTGGACCCCTATTGTATACTTGTACAGATTAAAATATCCATTTTATTATTCATTCATTATTTTCATAATTTCTTATTTTTATAATTTTGTAAATATTATTTATAATAAATATGTGCATTAAAATCAGAATAAAAATACAAAGGAAACACAAAATAAAATACTTATATATAACATACATACATAGGTATAATACCTGTATACATACCTATATAATTAATACTTATATTTTACTAAGTTTACAAAACACCTTAGAAAAATAAAATAAAAATATTCTAAGTGTATAAAAATATTTTATAAATTTATAAAATAATAAACAAAAATAAATAAATTAAATTCATAAAATAAAAATAAAATAATAAAATATATATAGATATGTATACCTATACAAGCCTAAAAAGGTAACTTGTATTTTTACACCTCATAAAAATAAATAAAAATCACTATAAAATAATTTATAAAATAATAAACATTTTTTATTTAATAACCAAAAATTAATAAAATCGTTTTCTTTTTTAAATGATTTTATAATTGATTTTTCCAGGATTTTTCCTGGTTGGTCCACGTGGACCAACCAGGGGGTCTGGAGAGTTGACCGCTAGCTCCTGTAGCCCTTGTCAGAGACCTCGTTTTCACCCGATTTTGTGGATTTTTTGAGGTCGAAGCTTTCACCATTTGATGTCAAACCCTTCATGACTTTTGTTCACCATATACCCATGAATCACACCCTATGATTTTTTCGGGCTTTGGATCACTGATCCGCCCGTTGTTGCCTCGTTTTGCACGCCCGACCGTCAACCCTTCAAAACACCACCCGAGTTTCCCATCTCTCTTTTGAACTGCATTAGTTCCACGTTTAGACCTCCGGGTTGTTGCTAGAGGATCCCCGGTGACAGAGGGTAGATCCCAGCACCTCGTCGAGGTACGGCAGAGCCCTGAGGTGCGTCTCCACCCACCTCCGGTCAAGTGGCCGTCGTGGTCCCATCTCGCCATTTCTGGCTCGAGGTTCGCCTTTTACTTCATTTTTCTTGCTTGCTTTGACTCCCCGTAGTTGTAGGATCATTTACCAACCATCCATTTTGCCTGAAATCCACTTCTTCGCTTTCGCCTTCACCTCACCGTAGCTAGCTCCGGTGAGCTCCTCCTTCACCGCCTTCCGCCTTCTCCCGTTGCTAGATGGGGCGGGGCATTTTGCCCTCGCCTCCCTTAACTTTTTGGTGCAGGTGTCAGGAGCAAGGGCTTCATCTGGAGGGCGAGTTTTGGACACGCCGGTGTTACTTGAGCTTCTTCCTCGACCTCTTCGTCGTGGGTGAGCTCCGGTGGAGGCCGACCTATTTTGTCGCCACCAGACGCTAGGGGACATCTGCAGGAGGTCTGGGGGACATTTTCGGAGTAGCTAGGGCCACCGGAGGGGCGCGATACGGCCGGAGGAACTTCGTCTCGGCGAAGTTCTTCCCGTTTCTTCGTCGGGCCCTCTCCGCCGTCGGATCAAGAGGGCTCCCCAGATCCTCCAGCTACCGCCGGATTAGAAGCTCCCGAGCCATCGGATCATCATCGTCTCATCTAATCTCGGCCATTGGAGCGAAGCAGCATCGGCACACCAGGACCCAACACGTGTATAAGTGGATTATATGCCGACGTTGGATCATGCGCGGGGGGGTATTTTGCATCCAACACCCCCCCGCCTTTTTGTATTTAATATATAATTTAGAAACATTCATCTGCAGCTTTATATATTTTGTAATATTTAGACTAAGACCCCCGTACTTATAGTATTTGCAAGTAGGTCCCTGCAGGGTCACGTGCACAGTGCGTGTGATCTTGGCGTTTTTGTATAGGTCCCCTTATGTGTTTGCCTATTTAATATTGGTCTTGAATTTTGTTAATTAGTTATTTATTTTGTGTAAAAATTGCAGCAAGCCCCTGAGTTCCTTACTAATTACATTTATACCCCTTGCTTGTGCGTAGTTTTTATTTGTTGTATCTACTTATTGCATGCATCTATAAAATTCCTAAAATCACCAAAAAATCAGGTTAGGCTCCTGCTTCAGTGTACTTTAACGCCATATTTTTATTTTGCCTTTTTATTGCATTTTAATATTTATAAAAAATTCAGAAACACGCATTTTCACTACTGTTTGCATTATAAAGTCCATAAAAATTATAAAATCACTCAAAAATTCCAAAAATTATATTTTGGGTGTCTTAACATCTTTTAGTGTCAGTCCAAAAATCATTAAAAACTTCAAAAAAAATCCTTAAAAATTATAAAACCCCAAAAATCTTCCTAAAAATATCAAAAATTCTAGAAAAATCTTAAAAATCTAACTGCTGTCTCTGAATTTTCTTTATTTTATTATCTTTAGTTTAAAATTAATTTGGGGAATTTTTGTCACTGTTTACTATTTTCTTTCCCATTGTAGTTTCAACTTTTTACTTTATCCACTATTTTTAGTATTTTTTATTTTAAAAATACCAAAAAAAATTCAGAAAAATCTCTAAAAATCACAAAAACATCATAAAATTATAAAAAGCTCAAAAACCTTTTATTTTCTGATCTTTGAGTATTTTTCCTTATTTTTATAAATCCTTATTCTTCTCTCTTCTTATATTGTGTGTATATACTATATAAAGAAAAAGAAAATATAAAAAAATATAAAATATAAAAAGAAAATATAAAATCAGTAAAATTAAAATCAAAATATAAAAATATAAAAATAAAAAATCAAATAAAAATTAAAAATTTAAAAACCCACAAAAAACTTACACATTTGTAGGCATTTGATCACAGTCACATTTTTGCACATTTTTGTCCGATCTATCTTGCTTGCTCTCTGTGTTCGACCTTTACACACTTGCACACTATACATATTTTTGTAGAGTTATAATAAATTTTGACTCCACATTTGCTTCTTATTGCTTGATACACATTATGGGTTGATTGTTGATTGTAGTCCGGATTTCTGAGTGGTCGGTTCAACGACTGAGTTCCTGCCTTGTGTGGAACTTAAGATCACCGAAATCTGACTTCATCAAATGGCGCCAATGCCTGGGAGCAACAATGCATAGTTCGGTTTTTGCTTGATTGTGATTGATTATATATATTATTGCTTCACTTATTCTCTCTATTTTTGATATACATTTTTGAGCTATCTAACCTATTCTTTATTGACTTTGTGCGAGGTACCGCGGATCGAGGGAGGCATCTTTTTCTAGGAGCTGACACACCCACGTGAAGCCGGCTGCGACTCTAGCTTGCCTAGAACCGAAGGAGACATCGAGGAATTTTGAAGACCGAGCTCCACCTTTAGTTGTTGCATTTATCGTCTGTATTTATTTTTGTAATTTAAGAGAGTGAGAGACCCTTTATTGTAATAATACATGTACTTAGACTCTTGGACTTTCGGGCCCATTTTCCAAGTGATTGTTCACTTGGGGGCTCACCGCGTTTTTATCGGTTTTCATCGCTTCTTTTTATTTTGTTTCCCGATTTTGTTTTATTTATTTTGTGTGGTTGAGCCCTTAGTTGTAGGACTGCTTGTCGATAGTATTAGGTCCAAACACCTTAATCACCATTGCATGTACCTATAGCCACGTTTGGACTTAGTCAAATCTTGAAAAGAACGTGCTTCACGCTAATAGCAGCTTTTCATCCTAGGGCGATTTCATTGGCTTTGCATTTGCATATAGATAGGTTTCAATTCTGTTGAGCATCCTTGCATGTAGAGTGCTAGAGGCAAGGTGAGCATTTACACTTTAGCATTCATCATCGTTTTGCCGCTTGCATTGCTTTTCCGCTCCTCTACCTCTGATTTTGATCACCTAAGTGCTTAAAGGAATTGACTCCCCGATAGGATCGTGCATTTCTTATTAAAAATCCAAAAAAAGTGATAATCAATAAAATTGGGACTGCTAACATTACTCGACCCTAAAATCAACCAAAAAGAAAAACATTTGTCTTGGGGCGAGTAATCCCCTCATTGTCTTCGTTTTACATTGCTCGCACAACACTAAGGATTAGTGCCCAAATCCCATTCAGCCCCTAAGTATTTGCGCAACTTTTTGACTTCTCACCTAACTCTAAAACAGACAAGATAAAAAGACCGACTTTTCGGTCTCTACCGAGTTGAGTAGGTGAATTGAGGGTTTGTTTTGTGTGAGTTTTGCTTGTGATTGTTTTATATGCATTCTAGATTGCCTCTGCGCATTTGCACATTTTCCTCCACTCTCTTGACTTGACCGTCGTGCTCTCCCGATTATCATTTCCTTTTGTTTTCGAGATGGCCGACTGGAGTGATTTTTGTCTGACCTTTACGGATCCCTCGTACCCTCCATTCGGTCCACCTCCCTTTTATCAGGAGGACCCTCCTCCTTCTTTTTCTGATTTTTGTACAAACCCGCCTCAGCCACAGTTTCAGGACTCGAATTTCGACCCACCTCCACCTTCACATCCACCCGAGTCTAACCTGTTGGAGTCACCTCCCACGATCTCCATGAGTGTTGTCTTGAACCGGATGATAGGGCACTTTAATTCTATGAACGATGATCTTGCTATCTTGAGAGAAAATCAGATTATGCTCCTTTCATCGAGAATACATATTTCCTTGTGGGTGATCATGGGAGCTTGCTATCGCCCAAAATACAAAAAAAATGAGAAAATTTTAAAAACCCAAAAAGAGTTCGGAGACACTTGGTTGATTCAGACTTTGAGGAGAGATACCACTTGCCAGACCATCTGACCACATAGCCTTTCACACCCTGTCCCGCCTTTGACCCCGAGGATGCCGCTGTACAGAGTACTCTTGGCATTCCTCGTGTAGATGTTGATTCCGACTTCCTCCCTTGTATGGAGGAGGTCCAAAAATTCAAAAAATGTTGACTGATCCCGAAGTGGTGGCCACCATTCATGAGATTATCCGTGCCCCAGTTCAGCAGGCCATGACTAAATTATCTACCCCTCTTCCCAAGAAGAGAAAGCGGAGGAGTAAATCTGAGCGTCACATTCTGACCATGGCCACTGCCCATGCCATCACACACCGTTCCATTCCTCGGAAGAGGAACACAACTACACCATTCATCACTTGCACCATCTCTGACCATACATGTGATCATACTCTCCTAGACGGCGGTGCGTCAATTAGCATCATACCCTTCTCGATGGTACAATCTCTTCATTTAGGGCCTCGCAAGAAGACCAAGATGATCGTTCAGTTTGCTGATGGATCAATAAAGAGGCCGAAGGGTATCTTAGAAAACGCCGTCATTTCGATTCAGGGCACGGGCTATACTGTTGACTTTGTCGTGTTGCCAACGGAGACCTCCACAGGGGAGACCTCCACAGGGGAGCCCTCTCCAGTCATCCTGGGACGACCATTCCTCGCCTCTGCGAGGGTCGTTATTGATTACAGATCAGGAGAGATTCGCTTCCGTCCTGTTGACGAGAGCGAAGCATTGATCACCGCACCTACAGTTGACCAGAGACCTGCACCTGATGCACCTTCACCGACTCTAGCTGACTCCGAGGCCTATGACCTATCTGATGATATTAGAGATGTTTGCTTATTGACCGCTGATGAGACCCAAGGAATCCTCCAAAAGGGGAAGACTCGAAAAGCATGGACCTCGAAATTCCTCCTTCTGGTGTGTGGCGATGTGTTGATGAAATTCGCGGGATTTACGTGATTGATACCATAGAGCGGAGGACACACACCAAGACTAGATAGGACGGACCTGGTTTGACTACTTCCATTGATAAGTCCGTTCCTGTTTACTCTAAAGTGATGATGATTGAGGACGGTTATGATCTTAACCATTATTTTCAGAAATTCGGGCCTTTTGATGAAAAAGATGATCCTGGTGAGATTCTTGAGGACGAACAGAGTTCGATTTCTTCCACTGATGAGTTCGTTCCTTTTGGTTTTGACCTGGATGACACCTCGCAGGACGACTCCGATTACACTTCGATTGATGATGATGAGTTTGTCCCATTCCACTTTGATATCAGCAAGACCCCCAAGGCCAGACCTAGTGGTACTTCTTTCACTCACCCATCTGCGTCACACCATAGGACCACCAAGGGCGAACCTAGCCATACTACTTCCATTGATCAGTTCGTGCCTTTTCGATTCAACTCCACTGAGGGCCTTCACCCTGTCGACCCTGATTGGCTTCCGTCCACTGTGGACCTCGATGTCGACCTGCACCACACCAGATCTATCCCTCAACAGTCCCGCAAGAAGGTTTGCTTTCTACCTTCTTAATCTCTGTACATCCATCTTTGTTGTACATCCACTTCTGTTCATCTTCGTCCCTCTCCCGTATTGCTCGTCCACCCATCCTCGTGTTTGCCTTGCTTAGTACGTACTTTGTTCTAAGTATAGGGGGGTGGACGAACCAAGTGCTCTTTCTTCATTCCGTTTCATTACTCTTGTTGTCTCTTATACTTAGGGCTTCTTTTACCCTAAGTATAGGGGGAGTGATGCGTACATCCGTCTCTATCTTCTGCCATCTTCTGATTTCTTTTCTTCTTTTCTTCTTTTCCTTTTCTATATACTTTTTCTACCAAAAAGGTGTCACCCCTTGTAGACAGTCTTCTATACTTAGGACGTACTTTGTCCTAAGTATGGGGGGGTTGCTCACCGAGTTTCTCCATTCTTTGATCCTCTCCATTGTCTCCTCTTCTTGTCTATACTTAGGGATATCTTGCCCTAAGTATAGGGGGAGACAATCTGAGTACGATCTGTTCATTTCCACCCTTGACCCTCCCTGCTTTGTGTACAGTCTACAATACTTAGGATTATTTGATCCTAAGTATGGGGGGCGATCAACTTCTCATTCACTTGTTCATTCATTTCTCCATTCATTTATTCTTTAGATTTTCCTATATTCAGTACGAGTTATGTCTTCTCTTTTCTCTTCGATCTATAAGGACATAGCTCAAGCTAAGTATAGGGGGGTCATATATACTACGTATATACTTTAGCCATAACTCGTATTTTCGTATTCTTACTAATAAATATGGCTAATAATTCTTTATAATTCATTAAAAACCTTAATAAAAAGATGCTATTATTCCTCAAATTCTTTTTATATATACTGATTAATAAATCAGGTAAAAATATTTTTTGCAAAATATTTGAAAAATAGTTTGAAAATCTTTGTGAAAAATCTTTTGAAAACTATTTGGAAAACGTTTTGTTACATGTTTTCAACCTTTGTAAAAATGTATTGTTTGCAAAATTTTGTTTGTGTGAAATAAAAATGTTTGAAAAATGATTTGCAAATGGTTTGAAAAATGGTTGCAAAAATATTTTGGAAAATTTATCTATACTGTTTGGAAAACCTTTGCAAAATAATTTTCAAATGTGTGTACATGTTTGTAAAATTCTGTGTAAAATTATTTTGGACTATAGTTTTCAAAATTGTTTGAAAAACCTTTGTCAAATAAGTTTGAGGAATATATACATCTCACCTAAAATTCTTTTATATATACCTATAAAATCGATCACTTACCCCTGTAAATTCTTAAAATCCACTTCTTGTAAATATAAGAAGCATGCCCGTGTAAATATTTGTACCTAGTTTTTATCCAAAATCTTTTGTTTTCAAAAATCCCAAAAACATTTGCAAAAATTAAAAACACAAAAAACATCTGAAAAATCTTTTCGAAAAATACAAAAAATGCATATGCATCATCTTTTGCAAAAATCCATAAAAAGTTCAAAATCCTTGAAAATTGCATCACAAAAATATTTTCTGCATTCTGCATATCATTTGCATAGCATGAGCATTTTTTTCGGATTGAGTTTGATAGTTGAACGAGTCTAAGTAAAATCCGGAGATTGGAGCTTGATTGGACCTTAAGATCTACCTAATAACAAGAACCTTATAGGAACTGGGTTTGAGGTACTTCAGGTCTAGTTGACTTAATTCTTTGAGGATCACGAGACTTGGTTCAATGGATTCTTGACTGCCTAAGTAAAGTATTTCGGAGCACACACACGACTCTTGTTGATAATGACCTAACTTGGACACCTGCACCTTTCACATGTCTCAACTCAGTTGGAGTGGTGAGGGGATTGGATTTGCCGGTATGAGACGCACACAAGTGGAAACACTTGTCCTCCTCTAGGGAGGGAAGTGCACCCCAACCCGTCCAGTGATGAGGAATTCTAAAGACAGGAGAGTGTGGGTTGCAATAAAGCTTCAAAAGAGGGATAGTCTGCTAGCTCAAGAGGAAAAACTCCTTATGTAAATGCTGTTGTGAATAGTATTTCAAAAAAAAAGGACAGGCCTGTATAAAAATAAAATGCCTGCAAAGTATGTGAATATGTTGTATAGCCAATAAGCAAGCTTGAGTTCCAAAGTCAAATCATGTGAGCCTGCAGCTGGATGACTTGACTACACTGGTCTTGCATCCTAGGATAGGTAGCTACACTGGCTACCGTCCGTTCTTCTCTTCACCCTCTCCTCTTGAGCTGGTTGCCACTTGAACTTAGAAGGGAATACCCCGCTCCTCGGAAGGAGTTGTTGGATTAGGGAATCATTGGGTTGTCATACTGGAGAAGTCAGTCTCTTTACCGTTTTAGTTGGGGAGAGCCACAATCACTTACACTGTACGAGTCAGATTCATAGTCGTAAGGGTTTGCGTATGATATGAAATATTTCTGACCTGGCTATTGAGGAGACTTGAGCAGAGTTTTGGGATTCTCAGGGAATGTTGGATTTCAAATATGGTTCTCATTAAGGTTCCGCCCGCACTAAAATTCCAAAGGTCTGACTTAAGCTCCAAACATTGATTTTGTGAAGACAAGTTTGATAATTAAATTTAATCCACATTTCTTCCTTTTCTTTTCTTTGTTTTTCTTTTCTGCACTTATTGCATAAGTGTTTTCTAGGGACTAGCAAAGGAAAAGTATAGGGGGATGATGAATCCACATTTCATCATCTTTATTCTATCATTTTGGCCTCAAAAACCCTGGCAAATGCATGTAAATA
Source organism: Ottelia alismoides (assembly GCA_037367405.1). Classification (NCBI taxonomy): domain Eukaryota; kingdom Viridiplantae; phylum Streptophyta; class Magnoliopsida; order Alismatales; family Hydrocharitaceae; genus Ottelia; species Ottelia alismoides. The sequence goes on from JAZKJV010009356.1 coordinate 270,796, forward strand.
CCTTTAATTCCAACATTTTAGCATTCATGCATATGGGTGTAAATAGTGTATAAAATACTATTTTTAAGCCAAAATTATAGAACAAATAAAAGAAAAGAAAAAGAATAAAATATTGTAAATATTTTATGACCCGAAACCCCGAGATATAGGCATCTAGATGAATAGGTCGACAAGGAATAAAGTAGGGGGAGATAAGGGCCAGATACAATAAAGATTTTATTCATTCTTTATTCATTTAGGGGCCTATTCTTGGTTCCACTTTTTATACCTCAAATAAAGAATCTTGGTACATGAAATTGTAGATAACTAAATATAGAAAAATAAAAAATTGATTTCACATAAAAATAATGTACAGATAAAAAAGTTATGGTCTGAATAAAATTCCAGAATCCCAACTTCCCAGACCTATATCTCCCTAACAAAAACTTGAAATGCATCAAACTCACCTTTAATTGTATATAATTTAAAATAAACTATTTAATGGCGGTGGTTTTGCATTTGGCGGAGCTACGGTTTGAAAGTTGAGTTTTGGACCCCTATTGTATACTTATACAGATTAAAATATTCATTTTATTATTCATTCATTATTTTCATAATTTCTTATTTTTATAATTTTGTAAATATTATTTATAATAAATATGTGCATTAAAATCAGAATAAAATTACAAAAGAAACACAAAATAAAATACTTATATATAACATACATACATAGGTATAATACCTGTATACATACTGATGAATCCACATTTCATCATCTTTATTCTATCATTTTGGCCTCAAAAACCCTAGTAAATGCGTGTAAATACTATTAAATTCAGCATCTTAGCATTCATGCATGTGCATGTAAATAGTGTATAAAATACTGCAATTAAAGCCAAAATTATAGAATAAATAAAAGAAAAGAAAAAAATAAAATATTGTAAATATTTTATGACCTGAAACCCTGAGACTAGGCATCTTGATGAATAGGTCGACAAGGAATAAAGTAGGGGGAGATAAGGGCCAGAATACAATAAAATCCCCTTTGTTTTTGTTCATTCTTTATTCATTTTGGGACCTATTTTTGGTTCCACTTTTTATACCTCAAATAAAGAAACTTTGTACATGAAAGTTGTAGATAATTAAATAAAGAAAAATACAAAATTGATTTCACTGAAAAATAATATACAGATAAAAAGTTATGATCTGAATAAAATTCCAGAATCCCAACTTCCCAGACCTGTATCTCACAAATGAAAACTCCAAATGCATCAAACTCACCTTTAATTATATATAATTTAAAATAAGCTATTTAATGGCGGTGGTTTCGCATTTGGCGGAGCTACGGTTTGAAAGTTGAGTTTTGAACCCCTATTGTATACTTGTACAGATTAAAATATTCAATTATTCATTATTTTTGTATTTTTATATTTTTATAATTTTGTAAATGTTACTTATAATAAATATGTACATTAAAATCAAAATAAAAACCTAAAGAAAATATAAAATAAAATACCTGTATATAACTCACATAGGTAAAATACCTGTATACATATCTATATTATTATTACTTCTATTTTATTAAGTGTACAGAACACATCAGAAAAATAAAATAAAAATATATTTAAGTGTATAAAAATACTTTATAATTTTATAAAATAATAAACAAAAATAAATAAATTAAATTCACAAAATAAAAATAAGATAATAAAATATACAAATGTATATACCTATAAAGGCTATAAAAGACAACTTATGAAATTATACCTAATAAAAATAATTAAAATTCATAATAACATAATTTATAAAGCTACAAGCATTTTTTATTTTATAATAAAAAATCAAATAAATTGTTTTCTATTTTTGAATGAATTTATAAATCATTTTTTCAGGGGTTTTTCCTGGTTGGTCCACGTGGACCAACCATGGGACAATCTTCGTTGACCCTGGTCAACTGTCTGCCCTCCACCCCTGTAGCATGTCAGAACCTCGGTTGTCACCATTTTTGTTGATTTTTACAGGCTTCGTCTTGCACATTTTGAGATCGACTCCTTCACGACTTTTGACCCTCGATACTTGGTCTATAACGCCCAGTGTTTATCTCGAGGATTGGATCATTGTGTCGCCCGATATACCTCGGTCTTTGAAGCCCCCAAGTCACAGAGTCAAACCACATAAAATGGAGCCCTGACTTCCCTTTCGATTTTGAACCCCTCTTCCACAAGTGTAGCTCCCCTAATCGTACCCAAAGGCCCCAGGAAGGTGATAGCTTCCTCCGGCGACCTTCAGGCGGGTCGAGCACGCACTGAGACGGCTCCACCACCTCCCCCTTCATCGACGGTCGAGGTACCCTTCCCTCCGGTGATCCACCGTCAAGGCAACCCCCTTTTCCCTTCTTTTCGTTCGCATTTTTATCCCCTTAGTCTTAGGATCAAAAGCCCTCTCGAAATTTTGCGTTCCATCGATTGAATCACACCCTACGCAAACCTCGCCGGAGCGCACCTCCGGCCGACCACCTTCACGCCGCTCCACGCCACCATTTCCACTCCGCAGGGTGCAGGAAACTTGCCCTAGATCCTCTCACTTATTTTTGCAGGTACCCGGACTTGAACGACCGCTTGGGGGTCATTTTGACCTTCGCCGGAGGCCACGACGCTCAACCAGCTCCGCCCATGCCTCCAGCGAACCTCGGCCATCGTCGAGGTGTTTTGGACTCCCCCGCGCATAGAGGAAGCTCCCAGGCGGCCGCAACCCCATTTTGAAGCCCAAAAACCACAGGAGCACGGAGATCAGGCCCGGGGAAGTTCGCCTCGCTGACGTTCTTCCCCGTTCTTCCTCCGCATCTCCCCACCATCGGATCAGGCCGCATGTCTAGTTTGATCAGCCTCCGTTGGATTGAGGACCCGCCAGAGCCGTCAGATCGACATCGCCAGATCTAATCGTGGCCCTTCATCGCCGAAGCGGTATCGGGCGACGACGTGCAACCACGTGTCAAGTGGGAGACTCCCAACCGTTGGATCGTGCCCGAGTGGGGTATATTGCATCTTTACCCCACGCCTTTTTGTAATTTTTATTTAGTCCATAAACTTTCAGTGGTAGTTTAAAAAGTTTTGTAATAATTATATTTAGGCCCCTGAACTTTGTATATTTGCACTTAGGTCCTCGTCGCGTCACCTCACGTGACCTGTACACGTGAGGCGCGGGGCATTTTGCAGAGGACCCCTCGCGAGTCTTGTTATTTCAATTCAGTCCATAAACTTTCATATGCAGTGTAATATTTTTGGGTAAATTGCATAGTGACCCCTGGGAATTTTGTATTTTACACTTAGGTCCCTCCCAAGCGCGTGCTAGTCACGCGCCCTGGTGGGTATTTTGCAGGTGTACCCCTGTGGGTCTGGTTATTTGTATTTGGTCCATTAAATGCAATATTCAATATTATATTTTATGTGAAATTTGCACCTTGGCCCCTGGATGTTTGTCTATTTGCACTTATACCCCTACCAGGCCTTGTATTTTTGTATGCTTTCCCTATTCATTTAGAGCATCATTTTAACTCGAAAAAATTCCCAAAAATTTAAATTAAGCTCCTGTGTGCTTTCTCATTCAAGCTATATTTTTGCATTGCATTTTTGTTGCATTTTTATATTTATTAAAAATCAAAAACATGCATTTTTGCTACTATTTACATTAAAAAATACCAAAAAAATATCAAAACCTCTTGAAAAATTCCAAAAAATTACCTAAGGTCTATTTTAGTGTGTTTTAGTGTCAGTCCACAAATCATTAAAAATTTCAAAACAAAAACCTTAAAAATTAAAAAATACCTTAAAACTTCAAAAAAATCTAAAAAATCCTAGAAATTTCCTAAAAATATAAACTCAGTTTTTGTAGTTGCCCTATTTTATTACCTTTAATTTAAAATTAATTTGAGAAATTTTGGGTACTGTTTAGTATTTTTAATCCTCATTTTAATCCCTGCCAGTAGCTATTCCCCTGTTTTCTTGTATTTTGACTTTTAAAAATACCAAAAATATTCTGAAAAATCCCTAAAAATCACAAAAATAGTAGAAAATATAAAAAAGCCAAAAAGATTTTATTCCTTGATTTTTGAGCATTTTCCCTTATTTTTATAAATATATTATCTCTCTTTTTCTTGCCTTGTTTATATTCTAGTTATTGAAAAAGAAAATAAAAAAATATAAAATATAAAAAGAAAATATAAAATCAGAAAATTAAAAACAAAAATACAAAATTAAAAATTAAGTAAAAAAATTTAAAAATCCACAAAAATATTGGCATATTGTAGACACTTAATTACACTCACTCTTTGCACTTGCTTGATCTATCCTGCCTTGCTCCCTGAGTTCGACCTCTACATACTTACACCTATACACCTTTTTATATAGAGTTAATAATAAATTTTAACTCCACTATTGCTTATCATTGTTTGATTTGATTGTGGGTTAATTGTTGATTAATTAGGGATTGTTGAGCGGTCAATACACCGACTGCGGTTTCGCCTTGTGAAACCGTACGACACTCGATCTCCCTAGTTATCAAATGGCGCCGTTGCCGGCGAGCAACAACATATAGATTACATTTTTGATTGATTGTGATTGCTTATTTACATTATTGCTTGCTTTCTTTCTAGTTTTGATATTTATCTTATTGAGCTGTCTAACCATTCATCTTTCTTGTCTTCTTACGAGGGACCGCGGATCGAGGAGGATCGCCTAGGGGATCCGGTGCAACCTTGGGAGGCGGAGTCGGCTGTTCTAGCCCAGTCGACAGGAGAGAGCAGGAGATTTGAGAGAGAGTGTTAGATAGGCTTTTATTTTCTTTTGTGAGAGAGAGCCATTTATTATTTGTAATAATACAGGTACCTTGGACACTTCGGACACTCGGGCCTAATTTCCAGGTGTTTGTACACCTGGGGGCTCACCGCGGTTTTTATCGCGTTTTCTCGCTGTCATTTTCTGGTTTTGTTTTATTTTTCCTTTCTTTTGTGGAATGAGCCCTTAGATTTTAGGCATTGCTTGATCGAGTAAATTAGGTCCAAACACCCTAATAATCATTGCATGTACCTATAGTGCATTTGAACTTAGTTTAAATTAAACAGTTGATCACCATCTTCGAGCCGCCGCGCCGCGAGCCCACCCTGCCAAGCGCTGCTCCTGAACTCGATTTGTCGAGAGGAGGAGGGGTGAGCCTAGACCGGACTCTTGGATTGAGGATTGGTGAGCGACTTGTGGTTCTTCACGTTAGCAATTGCCTGCTTAGGTCGATTTCCGTATGCATATCGACATTTAGATTAGGTTTAAAAATTCCTGTTTTGCATCCCGCATGGAGAGAGCTGGAGGCACTGTAAGTCTTTCTATCTTTGCATTCATCATATAGGCACAAAGGTGAGATTTCCATCTTGGTGCTGCCTTGCACGGCTTTTCCGACTCTTTCTCCCTCTGTTTTTAGATCAAGTAGGAATCAAGAAAATATAAAAACATTAGGCACTTGTTTGAAATTGACTCAAAATAAGCGATAACACTAAAAAAATTAAAAAAGGGATTGCTAAAGAAAACTTGACCTAAATAAAATTGGTAATTGGATTCATTGCTTGGGGAGAGTAACACCCTCACTTGTATTCAGGTTGCATGGGAAGGTCTCCTTCCAAGTGAGCAGAGCGGCTTCGTAAGGATTAGAGCCCAAAACCCAGTCTGTGGCTACCTTGTGTATCGCCTGGATTTCCGAAGTATTGGCGCTACTATCGTACGTAGACAAGTAGGGCTTGGTCACCATTGATGACTCACTATTGTGTTGAGCATCGACCTTGTCCGAAGTATCGAGCATAGGCCACGCCTTCACGGGTGTGTCTGTCTCATCGTCTTGCGTCCGAGTAGGATCTTGCATGCTCACGGGTGATTCCGTTGCGAGCAAGATCCGAATTATCGGTTTCGCCTATCGGCTTCCTCCCTCTTTTCTTTGGCTGAGTAGGGATCCAGGAAGGGTTACAAGGACCTTAAAAAGCGCAGGCTACAGGTTACATAGGAGGAGGACAAGTACGGGAATACTTTTCCAGCAGTACTCTCTCTCCTATAGGCGTAGCGCTCTAAGGACTCGTTGAAAGATAACTTCCTGAATTCAAGCTAAAAAAATACAAAGATAAAAGCCGAACCTTCACGGCTTCATGCGTTGAGTTGGTGAATCCCCTTGTTTTGTGTTTGATTGCTGGTTGGATCTAGGTCAAGATCAAAAACACCGCACAATTGTACGCAATTTCGCCCTCCTTCTTCTTCATTTCTCCATCTTGCTCTTCTCAATAATCAAGATGATGGGACGGAGATCTCTTAGGCCGTCTTTGGCGGCACCGCTATCTAGCACTCCTCCTTATTCACCTAGGACAACCTCGGAGAGTCCAGACCCACTCTCCGAGCCTGAGTTCACTTCCACCCTGTTCCCCCTCGACCACCCTTCTCCTTCTATCAATCCAAGAATTTCAGAATTTAGTGCATCACAGAGCTCAGAGCATTTGACAGCACCTGAGATGGGTTCTTTTGCCTTTTCAGAGAATCCAACCATGGCAGACAGAGGAGAACACCCAGATGAGCATGAGAACCCTCCATTTTTGCATGAAAAAGCTGCCATCAACAATTCATTGCTAGCATCCCTGGAGACCATGCAGAGACAGATCCGGGACCAAGGAGTATTCATGGGTGACCTCATGAGAGAGATCACGCAGATGCGAGAAAACAGACCTAGGGGCGGAGGCGGTGGAGGTGATATACCAGTAGTGGCAGACGAGGGAGGAGAACCAAATCAGGAGCGGCCGCCACAGACAATCATGAGAGAATTGCACAATCCAGCCGCATCCCTCACTCATCGATGGATCCGACTCCCTCCCATCCATGGAGACTATGAGCTTCGCCCGCACACTATTCAGCTATTACCTAAATTTCATGGGCTGGCGACCGAAGAGCTATATCTCCACCTGCAAGAATTTGAAATGATTTGCAGTACCATTCATGACAGGCTGGTGACTGATGTACCTGAAAATCGACCCTTTAATAGTGTTGAATTAACACCCAAAGTTGTCATCGCAGTCGGGCCAATTCGGGTCATCAAAAGACCATCTCATTGATATTTCAATAAGAATAAGATGGTCGTTAATCTTTTTTTTACTTGGTAAGAAACCAAGGTCGAACTCAGGGACACGTGCCTCTCTCGTATTATCTAAATTTTCATATATTTAACTAAGCGTTGAGTGAGAGAGAATATAGGTCAAAAAGATGCAAGAAGACACAACAATGCATTAAAATAAAACATGCATTTTTTTAACTTTTTATCTTCATCATGCAAATGAATGCTATGAAAATGCATCAAGAATATGCCCGAGACCATAAGTAAATGAGCCATTGAAATACGCGTCCAATCAGGGTTAAAATAAGAAGCAATCATTATTCATGTAAAAATAGGCATAAGGAACAAGACACTTAGTCAATAAAATACTTCTTCAAATTTCATAATGTCTAATGTGAAATAAAAGCATGCCATAGAAAGACAATCAAGAGAGCTTCAAAATGCCACTTAAATCATCTCAATCGGAATTACGAAGCTCAAGATATGCATGAAAGAAACCAGGGGCATAAGTGCAATAAAACATAAAACGATAAGTACAAATAGGTCCCCGGGAGGGACTAAAATGCAATACAAATAAGGAACGGGGCCTTCCCTGTAAATATCCAACACGCGCGGGGGCATATTTGCAATTATTAAAAATCGTAGGGGTGCGAGAGCAAAATGCCCCAGGCGCATGCGGTCTGCACGTGACTCTGGACCTATTTGCAATTTTGAAAAATCCACGGGGCGTATCTGCAATTTGCCCAGAACTGCACGTGACTAGCACGTGCAATCCCAGGCTCGGTGGACATCTGGGCTCGGCGGAGGTTCAGGATGCTTCGTCTAGGCTCGGGGTACACGAGCCTCTAGGCTTGGGGTCGATGAGGCTCGGCGTAGGCTTGGAATAGAGGCTCGGTGCTTAGGCTCGGAGCAGCACTGGTGTTGACGCGTGGCCGGTTGGAAGCCATTGGATCGTGAGGATCCAATGGCTACTAGAGCGTGAATATGGCTGATCATACACCGTCGGATCATCGAAGATCCAACGGCATTTGGAAGAAGCGCTGATTGACGACGTGGCAGAACGGGAACCGTGGATCTCGAGGATCCAACGGTACCTGGAAGAGGCTGATTGTTGGCGACGTGGCTGCATCATGACCGTTGGATGAACTCCGGTGAGGAGCATCCAATGGTGCCTGCTCCTCCATCTTCCTCTGCAGCTGGCGGCGGATTTAGAGCTCCGGCGAAGGAGCTCCTCCTCCGCCGCTCCATCCTGGGCATGGTGAAGCTCGCCCGACACTCCTGAAAGAATGTCAATGAAGCTGGGTGCTCGGGCGAGGTGCTGGACTCTCTGGATTAGGCCACTGGAGCTCTGATGATGGCGGCGCAATGGACGAAATTTGCTCTGATGAGTCTCCGGCCAGTGACGGATTCATAGACCTGCAGCGTTAGTAGCACATAGCCGAAGCGTATGGTAACATGTGCGTGAGTGAATGAGAGCTCAGGGAGGAGAAGAACGCGGGAGCTCGGAGCTCCTCCGCCGTGAGTGGCGGAGGAGATGGGTCGACGGTGATCTAGGGTCTGGAGGAAGAAGAGGATGATCGATAAGGTGCGCGTGGAAGGGGAATGCGTGGCGGAGCTTTTGAGAGGATTAATGGAGGAGGGGGTTGACTGAAGTGGCCTAGACAATTACGCAAAAATCAAAGAAAAATACAAGAAGGATAGGAGGCTTACCTGAGGTTGGACGGAGGAAATGGCCTGGGCTCAAGGTCATCGGAGGACCTCGGGGTCTTCGCACGTGCTGGACGGCCATGCCAGCGAGCTCGGGCAGGGCTTTGAGCCTTCGCAGCACCACCGTGATAGGCGGTGGGTCTCACCGGGGGCACGGTCATCTTCGCTCGATCCACCCACCTCCCCCTGTCACCGGGAGGTGGCGGAGGGCTGGGCCATGCCCCTACGTAAAGGCGGACGGGGATAATCGAAGGAGGAGAGGGCGTATTTGAAGATCGAGGTGGCGGTTTGACTGGTGAGGACGTGGGTTGCGAGGGGTTTATGAAGCGACATGAGAGGAGTCATGGGTAGTGGCAGCATCCGCGAAGGTCGTGGATGATGGGAGAATCATATGGAAAGGTTGGCGAGTGGAGAAGAAGGCCGGAGACTCGGGAGAAATGAGAAGGGCGGGGTGTTCGTGCAAGGGAGAGAATGTGTGAGAGAGGGTCGATCGGAGGTAGACGACGAAACCCTAGCCGTTGGATCGTGAGATCCAATGGCTACCAGCGAAGCGCTAAGAGATGGCAGATATTAAATCGAGGTGATGCGATCGAAGAGTGGAGAATGCGCCACGTGTCGTACTGGAGGCGCAGTGCTATTGGACGGGTGAGATTAGATTAGGACCTGCGATCGGGTGGTTGGTATTATAGCAGCATCGGACGGTAACGATGAATGGATGTGGGTACGATCGAGTGGCGATTAACGTACCACGTGGCGGGCGCTCTGTGAGGCGCGAACGAGCAGCGAGGATCAGGTCTAGGAGTTGATCTGATGGCTTGATCAGATGGCACACGAAGCGCCACACGTCAAGCTAATAAGCAGGCAGCAGTGGGAGGTCTAGATCATATCTGGAGGATGGTCGAACGGTCCAAATCAAGGGCATCAAAGAACGGTGTAGATGACGAAGCTGGGGCGCGATCGAATGGCGCTTAATGCGACACGTGGCGTGATATGGTTAAGGCGCGAATGAGCGGATCAGATCAGAGGCGTGGGAAGATCAAACGGCTGGGAATCAAGGCGTGCATGGAGGTTATTTAGCCGTTGGATCAAGAGGTAATCCAACGGCTATGGATGCAGGCGGATAAGACAAAGGAGGACGGGCCACGTGGCTCTCCTAGAACGGGCCACGTGGCCCAATCAGGTTATTCCCAATTTCCAGCTGACTTTTGGAGGGATAAATGATCGAATTTGAGAAAACTCAAAACATGAAAGTTGTAGATCTCAATGAGATCTACAAGTTTCATGTTGACCAAAACTGGAGATGAGGTCAACTGAAGTCACCAAATATTTTAAAGGGTATTTTTAAAGCTAAAAATACCACAGATTTTTGTTTTGCCATTTTTTGTGGTTTTTAATTTATTAGGGACTCAGATAATTTCTAAAAATTATCTGGGTTTTATTAACACATTTTGAAGCATGGAGGTTAATAATGGACAATTAAGATGATGAAATTGGGTTTCATCACCCCCCTATACTTAAACTATGCTCGTCCTTGAGCATCAGAGAGAATGAATAAGCTGGATTAACCCCCTTGTGCATGTGAGTACATGATCCAATCTGTTCAAGTCCACTCAACTTTAGAGGTCGAAAATTCTAGAATTCAACCCATCTTTAATCAAGAGGCACCCAATTCCTCTAATTTTCCAGACTCTCTCTGATGTACATATAATCTAAAGGATATGAAATTAAGTGTTTGACTGCAATCCTGAGAGTAGAGTCAAATCTTCACCCAAAGTCTCGATCCGAGAAAATCTCCTAAGGACCCAATCCTCAACACTAGGGAATAAATCAAATCTTGCATCCAGTCCACCGTCTCTTTAGCTGTCAGACTTAGAAAATAAAGATGGATGGCCAGTAATGGAGGGCATGGGATTGTGTCATTTCTTCTCTCCCTCTCATTGGAACAAGGATTCTCTCTAGTGCCTTTTTACGCAACACATTTTTTTGGTGTTGATCAGTGCGTCCGTCAAGAGAAGTTGGAGCCGTCTGCACTTGTTTTCCTGGGAGTACACCGGGGTGTGCCTTTTTTGAGTACCTATCGTACCTTCTACACCCAGACTTGTAGCATTTACGATGCAGAGCCCTTTTTTGGTGCAAGCCCGACTCCTGGTCCTAATAGCGGTGGTCCAAGTGGACACTTTGAAAAGTTTGGGAGCGCTCGCCTTTGGTGGAAGTTCTTTGATATTTGACTTTGTGGAATGAGAGCTTTTCTTTGAAATTTCATTGCCTTGTATAATTTGTGTCTAGCTCCACTTCTTTTACCAAGAGTTGGCGCACACTGATCAACATTTTTTTTATTTATTCACACCCTGGCACTTAGGTCAATATCAAGAGATTAGTATAAGAACCAAGTTCTCATACTGGCTAATATTGCTGACACTCAGGTTTCATGAAGCCTCCAAAGATTTTATCCCATCCTCGAGCATCATTAGATCAAATCCAAACTCGACTTCCTCATCCCAATTCCTCAAGTGAAAAATCAACTTATCTCATCAAAAACCGCATTCGTGCATGTGATGTGCTGATCATATTCTTTATGTCTGAGACTAAGCATGGAATATAGCATGCAAATCAAGAAATCTAGGGAAATGTGGATGATTAAGTCTAAGACCCTAATGATTAAGGCTGGTTAACCTAAAATCTCAAAGACCTCATAAAGCTAAGTCTCCTTGATCATTTCAGATCCTGGGTGGAAGTGTAAGTGTAGAGGATTACTCCATCTCCTTCATTCGAAAACAAAACTTTTTTTGAACTTCAAGAGATATTAAGACTGCCTAAACTCAATTGAGCGTCTGCATTCAGCCAGTATGGATGTAAGTACAGGCCGAAGCCCGTTGCTTGAGGATGGGGCCTTACGCGATGTCCTCTATACCATCCAATCTGCTAAGGGCGAACCCTCACTGAATGCAGCTTACTTAATTGGGATTAGTAGTCACTAACGGCTCCTAAAGGATTTTTGGGTTTTTCTCATTTTTATGGGTTTTAATAGAAATTTAAAACACAGGTTAGACTCAACTTTCCTTGAAAAGAGATAGAAAATTTTTTCAAAACCATGTCACACGAATAAAAAGTTTTCAAAACATTTTCAAAAGATTTTTTCAAAACAAGGAAGAATCATTTTCGAAAATATTTTTATCAAAATAACGTAACATAGTATAGAAAAGCCATGAAAAACATTTGAGTTCTCTTAGTCCAAAGAATTTTACTTTAGCTAAAATGTTTTAAATTTTTCAAGTTTTTCAGTTTATAACTAAAGTAAGTATACTATATATACGGTATACCCCCCATACTTAAACTTTGCTATGTCCTCATAGCACTAGATGATACAAGTCATAGGTCCATTTAAATATAAAGGAATATACGAGAGCTAAGAGGGGCTCCCCCTATACTTAGGTTAGAAATAACCTAAGTATAAAGGCAAGGAAAGGAGAGTAGAGAAAATCATGGGGGCTCGGGTCCCCCCTATACTTAGGCTGATATTAGCCTAAGTATAAAGATGAGAATTGATGTTGGGAGGGACCCAAGGTGAATGAAGAAGATGGATGGATATACACGTGAGCGGATGAATCTACGGAGATGGATGGGGTGACTAAGGTTATGGGGAGTGTAACGAAGCAATCATGGCTCAATCAAGCAAGCAACACCCTTTAATTTCACCAACTCACACATGAAACCAACCAAGGTTGGTTTATTATCTTGTCAGTTTTATTGATGATAAAACATTTGATATTTTACGCGAAAAAATGTTAAGTGAAAATCAATGCATATGCGAGGATGTTGCTCTCCCAAAACCAAATTTTACTCCATTTTTTGGTCGACTTGCAATTAACAGTCCTAGTTATTATTTAATGTTGTCACTGAATTAAGGTTAGCACAAAATCAAGTAATCATCGCCTACCGTTCATTCCCATTTTCCATTAATCCTAGATGATCAAGCTAGGAAAAAGAAACCGAGAAAAAGCCGCGTATTCAATAAAACCACGATCTAGGTTAAGCGAAAAAAATCATGCAGTGACTTGGCGAAAATCCGTGAAAAACTTGGGTTGTTTTGAAAACCAAAATCAATATGTATGCAAGTCAATAAAAGCCGCACCTAACATGCTTCTATTAGCGGGAAAAATGTCGATTGATTTTGACTAAGTGAAGCGAGGTTAAGTGCGTATTTGATTAATAGTGTGTCCTACCTACGAGCAAGCACGTAAAAGATGAACAATGAAAATATGCTCAAAGAGCCGCGTGCCTGGTCCTAGGTCAACACTCAAGTGAGGACGATCCCCACACAACCACATATAATCGTTCATTTACAAACGCGAGCCTTCGATCGAAGACCGCTGTAAAGATGATTATTACAAGATAACATGACATGCAAAAAATGGCATTTTTTTCTTTCTTCTCGACGTGCTCCAAGTGTGCTTCTGCGGCTTCTTGCAGCGGGTAGCTCCTACTCCTCGCCTCCTGATGAATACCCATTCATCACTCTTTATTCTTATATTTTAGCTACAAAAACCTTTGCAAATGCATGTAGATATTTGTAAATACAAATAATTACCAAAGTACATGCATTGTATAAAAACTAATAATTAGCATGTTTTTGTGCAAAAATAAAAGAATAAAGAAATAAAAGAAAAAGAGGGAGATGTTTAGAATAAATATTGAGCAACCTAATCCCAAGGGAGGGCTCAGCATGGGCCTAACGACATAAAAGCCCAAGTAGAGAGAGAGATAAGGGAGCTCATGTGTAAATATACCTGTAAATATAATAAAAAATATTTTCCTCTAAAAATAAAATAAAATGGGCTTGTATATATTTGTAAATATTTGTAAATCAAAATAAGAATAGAAAAATTAAAAAGAAAATAAAAATAACCTTCCTTGTACCTATTCACCATGTACATAAGACCACACATATATTTATTTTGCCTTGTAAATAAATAAATCAAAATTCCATAAAGCTTGTATATATTCTATATTTCATGTTGTAAATAAATAAAATAAAAACCATAAAAACAAAATTAAATAAAAAGAACAAAATTAAAAACCAAAAATAACATTGTATATATACCATGTATATAAATGTATATACCTATTTATTTTACCCTTGTAAATAAATAATAAAAATAAAATAAAAATACCTTTTTATTCCTAATTTTATGCTATAAATAAATAAAATATAAAATGGGAATAAAAGTGTACAAAAATAATTAATTAAAAATCAAAAATTAAAAATCAATATTGTATATATACCTATATACAACACTATATTGTAAATACCTTATTTTTATTTCGAAAAATTAATTAAAAATCACAAAAAAATAGTTTAAAATAAAATAAACATTTTTCATGTTTTAAGCTTTTCCTAAATCGGCCATTTATTATTTTAAATTTCCAAGAATTTCTGATGTGGCCTCTTCTGATTGGTCCACGGGAGACGTTGACCCCCCGGTCAACTCCCCCCCTGGACCACTGAGCCCCGGATCCGAGTTTTTGACCCGATATCTCGACATTTTCCCGACTCGATCCGACCACTAAAATCGCTAACTCCGGGTCCTAATCACTCCCTGATCCACCTAGATCCTCACCCGGACGTTAGCCTTGGGATCCGTGCTCCGAGCTTCACGCCCGACTCCCATCTAGCCGGACCCCTAGATGTATTTAGCCTGAGCTCCGCCTCCATTTTCACGCATCTTTGGATCATTTCATTCCACCCCAGGACCTCCACAGCCACCGCCGGAGTGACAGCTTGCGAGTGGCCGTGTCGCAGCGAGGAAGGAGTGGACGGACCACTGATCCGGCGACTTCACGCCGCCGTACGCCGCCCAGACGTGGTGCTCGAGCCTCGGGCATCGACGACCCTTGAGGCTAGGACTTGGAGCTTCCCTAGCTCTTCCCCAGTCGATCTTGTCTAGTAGGTAGCCCTCTTCCCTTCTCTTTTTAGCTAATTTAGAGTTTCGCCCAAATCACCCCGTCGCCGACGACCTCTGATTCTGACCACCCTCGCTCACATCTCGATCATCAGAATCGTCCACCATCTTCGCCTTTCCCTCGCGCACATTCTGCACCCATCCATCCAACCCAGTTCGCACAAGAACTGGGATTGGGGCTCCACCGCCGTCGCTTCGCCGATGCCCCCTCATCCCGACGCACAGCTCACCTCCACCACCGCTAACCGGGTCGAGGCACTTTGCCCTCGACCCAGGAGCTTGTTGCCGTGCTTTGCAGGTTAAAGCGAGTCCATCTGAGGGCTTGACCTTCTGGAGCAGCAGCTCCTCCTCCGCCGGTGTCGCCTGAGCTCTCCGGAGCTCCGCTGCACCATCGGAGGGTCTCGTCAGACATGGGAGGCCCTGACGCACCTTCTTCGATTATTAGCAGCCCGCGAGGAGGGTCACCGTGCGTGCGCAGGGCCGGCGAAGTTCGCCGGCCACTTGTCCTTCGTGCACCCTCTAGAGACGTCCGATCCAGCCCTCCAGCTCCAGATCTTCATCGAGCCGTCCATTCGAGGAGCAGCAGCAGCCGTTTGATCTTCAGAGGGTGGATCTCGACCGTCAGATCTGCGAGGTTTAGCCACAGCGCACAGGAGACGTCCGATCCTCCACGTGGCTAAACCTCCACCGTCCGTTCTGAGATGAGACCCTTCGTTCACCCATGTAGCATCACAGCCGCCCGATCTTCCACGTGGGGGGTTCCCAGCCATCCGATCTACACCGAGGCCCCCTTCGTTGTGCGCCACCCCTCCTGACCGTTGGATATCACACGTGGCGCACATCCAGCCTTCGGCATTTAATAAGGGGTAATTGCTCTTAGGCCCCTCTAGTTTTTGCATTTACTATTTAGTCCTATAAATATGTTTTGTAGTTCTTTTATTTTTGTAAATATTGCATAGAGGACCCTGCTGTTTGCTTGATTTGCATTTTTAACCCTGTATGTGATGGACACGTGCGTCGACACATGAGTTTTGGTATATTTGCAGTTTCTGTCCTGTGCTTTTGGTGTGTTACTTGTTAGATTTTTATTAATTGGAATGACAGAAATGCCCCTCCGAGTGTAACACACGTGCTACGTGCGTGGTTCTCGGGGCTTTTTGCACTTTAGCCCCTATACTTTCCAGTTGTGTTACTCAAGGGGCCCAGAACTTTATTTTATTTGTAGTTAGGTCCCTGTGCACTATGCCTTGGTTTTTATTTTTAATAAAATAGTAAACCTACTCCGAATTTGATGAAAATTGGACACATGGTTCCTGCCATGGTGTAAAATTTTCTCTAAATTTTGGAGACATTTTTGACTCTTTTTACTATTTTAAAAATTCAAAAACAAGCATTTTTCTTACTGTCTAGATAGAAAATTCACATAAAAATATTAAAACAACTTTAAAAATTACAAAAAAATTAGATATTGTTTGTTTTGTGTTGTTTGATGTTCTGACCAAGTTTGGTCATTTTTGGACATATAAAAACTATAAAAATTAAAAAACACTGAAAACCTTACAAAAAATCTAATAAATAATTGAAAAATCAAAAAATCATAAATCCAGTGCCTAATTTTTCCTTGTATTCCCTACTTTACAGGAAAATTACCTTCAGACCTTGATAGGGCCATTTTGCATTTTAATTTGGCCCTCCAAGTCTGACTGGACAGTGTCTTTTATTTTCAACCTTGTTTATTTTTATAAAATTCCACAAAAATAAGAAAAACCCCAAAAATTAACCAAAAACATAAAAAATATAAAAAACATAAAAACATTTTTGTTTGAATTTTTGGATGAATTTTGAGTAGTTAAATAATTAGGTGAAGTTCATTGTTTTACCATTTTCTTATTTTCTTAATTAATTTAAAAATAAAAAAAATATAAAAAAAATATTATAAATCCACCAAAAATATTTGTCTTTTATTTTTGTTGTTTATGACTACTTCGTAGGCCGCGAGGCCATTACGTGCTCCCTGAGTCCGACCCTGGTCGCTATACCAGACTAATCTAATAGCCAGGGCCACTACCGAGTTTCTTTGATTTTTACATTGTTTTGGTGGTCTGATCCCTTATTTTCTTGTTGATCGATTGATCCTCGAGCGATTGAGGTCGCAACGACCTTAATTACTACTTTACCTTAGTTGCTCGGATTTTTTCGGTCATCAGAATGGCGCCGTTGCCGGGGAGCACGACTAAGTAGTCTATTTTGAGTTTCTTTTTATTTCGTTTTCTTTTTCGCAGTTTTTCGCGGCTCTTTCTGAGTCCGCGGCTTTTCACGGCCTTTTGTTTTTCTTTTATTTTTATTTTTATTTTTATTTTATTTTATTTTAGTTTTTGTTTGCTTTTGCTTGTTTATTTTATTTCTATTTTTGCATATATATATCCCTGTTTATTTTTCCTGTCTTTATTTGATTATTTAATCTGGTTTGTGACACTTGTCTATTTTCTTGCAAGGGCCTGAGGACCGAGGCGGCGACTCTCGAGTAGCCGGCGCAACCGCGGGATTTGAAGGCGGCTCCCTTCTGCACGGAGCCACAGGAGAGCATGAGTAGCAGCTGAGTGTGGGAGGTTTAGAGTAGCATAGATTAGGTTTTATTTCAGCAACATTTGATTTATTGTAATAACACAGGGACAACTCAACAGGACTTGGACACTCTCGGGTCTGTTTGCCGAGCACCGGTGTGCTCGGGGGACCCATTAGCTAGTTTAGTTTTCGCGGCTTTTTACGCGGCTTTTGTTTTTCGTTGCCTTCTCTGGTTTCTTGCGATTTTTCTCAAGCCCCTGGACTTAGGAATTTCTGTTTGATTGTGACGTAGCTCATAGGATCCAAACACCCTAATATAATTGCCTGTTCCTGTAGTGCGATAATTTGGACCTACAAATAAAAGATTAATAAAAATAGCTGACTTGCTTCCTTCGAGCCTACGTGCCGCAACCTACCCTGCCAAGCACTGCTCCTGAACCCGATTTGTCGGGAGGAGGAGGGGTAGACTGAGACCGGACCTTTTGGATCGAAGGCTGGTGACCAGCTAGACGGTTCTTTTGAGTAGAAGTTGCTATTTAGGGACTCGGTTTTTCCGCTTGCACCATTTAGGTAGTTTTATTTCCGTCTTTCAATTCTGCGTGGATCATATTACATGTAGACTGCTGGAGTCAGCTACGCATTTCTTACTCTCCATGCATCATTGATTTCATTGCGCATCGGCTTTTTCGTCTTCTCCCCCTGTTTTTAACTTAATAACTAGGAGAACCGAAAAATTCGTTAGGCGTTTTTGTTTTTATTGAAAAATATCTAAAAAGAAAAACAATAAAATTTGGGACTGCTAACACTATCGACCCTAAAAGACACCTCACTTAAAAATTTGTCTTGGGGAGAGCAACCCCCTCATTGTCTGGTTTGATTATGCGAGAGAGTGACCCCGAACACTAGGTAGAGCCCTCCGATTCTTTCTCGGCTGATTACCGGCTATTTCTGTACGGGACAGTCGGCTGAGAAAATATCTGGTATCCCAACAGGTTACGTAATCGCTCTGATATCCTGACTATTCACCAAAATAAAATTGACAAGATAATTGACCGAGCCTTTACTGTCTTCAGCTCGCATTGCGTTGGTGAATTGGGGGTTTGCTTGTGATCGTAGTTGTTTCCAGATCTCATCCGCCTTACTCGCCACATCAAGATGATGGGCAGACGATCTCTTAGGCAGCCTCTAGCTGCACCGCTTTCGGGCGCGTCTACCCGCTCATCTAGGTTGGTTCGCGAGAGCCGAGACCCGCTCTCCGAACCCGAGTATGATTCCACCCTGTTCCCCCTTGACCCCCTTCTTCTGAGGCCGAGATACCAGTGCCAGAGGAGAGACAGACAAATGATTTATCGGCACCTGAGTTGAGATGTTTTGATTTTACAGAGACTATGGCCGGCAGTTCTGATGATCACACCAGAGGTCCGCAGCATGAGCATTTCGTTCTAGACCAGGGTGCGATCAACTCCACCCTGATTGCCTCCCTCGAGACAGTGCAGCAGCAGTTGAGGGATCAGGGAGCATTTATGTTGGATATGAGGCGCGAGATGGAGCAGCTGAGAGCAGATCGAGAGCAGCGTAGAGACAGGCTGAGAGTACCCGATGAGGCCGCGACAGCAGCCGCAGCAACCACTGCAGCCACAGCAGCCGCAACAGATCCACCGAGACCGATGCGGGAGTTACACAACCCCGGATCAACACTGATGCACCATTGGGTTGTTTTACCATCCATCGTGGGGGACTTCAAGTCCCCCCGAACACTTTGCATCTCCTCCCCCGTTTCCATGGGCTCGCTACTGAGGAGCCCCATCTCCACCTCCAGGAGTTTCTGATGATCTGCAGCACAGTCCACGACCGTCAGGTGGAGCAGGATACCATCAGGATGATTGCCGTCCCCTTCTCCTTAGCTGACAGAGCAGCCACCTGGCTGAAGCATTTGGGGAAGTTCGTCTACACTTGGGAGCAGCTCCGCACCGAGTACTTGCATAAGTACTATCCACTCGGGCAGACGAACGCCGCTAGAGCCCTGATCAGCAACTTCTCCATGCTCCCCAATGAGCAGTTTCACGAGGCATGGGAGAGGTTGCGAGAGCTGACAGACAGATGCCCGCACCACAACATTTCCAAGCCGAACCTTGTTCAGAGCTTTTTCAGCGGGCTGACACTAGAGCTTCAGGGCTTGGTGAATGCTTCTTGTGGCGGGTCTTACTTCGCCAAGGATCACGATCAGGTCTGGGCCATCTACGAGGAGATGGCTGAGAACTATATGGTGATGTCCCAGACCCGATTGTACACTCAGGGCAGACCCCAGCAGCCACAGACCGTGCAGTACCAGAGGATAGCACGGGTCGACGCCGGTCCATCCAGTTCGTCCGCGGTAGCAGCAGCACAGGCAGAGAGTACATCCGTAGACATGGGGATTATCAGCGAGAAGCTGGACCGGATGGAGATTATCAAGAAGAAGCAGTGCCAGGGCATCACGCAGATGGAGCAGATGGCACAGACTTTGAGTGACCTGAAGACACAGCTCATGTGTCTCTAGGAGGCACAGACGGCTTCACAGCCTCGTCTTCAGGCACGAGGTGATCTGAGTAGCAGCAGCAGCTCGTCCTAGCGCTCCTGCTCCCACCAGCAGCCAAGACAAGTTCATCTTGTACAGGCGGAGCCGTACTAGCAGCCACAGCTCACCTACCAGTCACCGCCATCTCCAGACATGCAGATGGTCGTATACCAGCCGGATCAGCCTCTGGCAGTGCTCCTGCCACCCCAGTACGATGCAGAGCCGTTGATGGATGTCAACGGGATTTGGTATGACCGCCCCCAGCCCGGTATCTGACGAGACCATCCCGGATTCCGTTGGAGGACCGGAGGTACCCAGCCCCAGCAGTAGCCGTCAAGTCAGGGTGGCCAGTACGACCATCAGAGGGATCACCAACAGCAGCAGCCCCCAGTGTATCCACAGCAGCAGCAGCAGCAGTCACAGTATGGTCCTCGTCCCTATCAGCAGAGATAGTCTTGGAGGCATGATCAGCCTCACCAGCCGCAGCATCAACCACATTCTTACCCCTCTCAGCCACAACACCAGTTCCAGCAGCCTCACTACCAGAGAGGCTACCCGTCGGGTTCTCATGAGAACCCCGCCTTGGATGATATAGCCCGCCTTCTCACAGATCAACAGGCTACCTTTCGACGGGAGATGGATGAGTTCCGCCAGGAGATGCGGGACATCGTGAGAGGGAAGGCCACCATCCCTGCCCAGATTGAGCCGAATCCCAACAACTTGAAGAGGAAATCTGAGCAGGTAGCTTGTACTGAGTACGCCACTCCGAGTGATACTTTTGGTGATATGTCTGCATATCTTTTTGATACTGATTTTGTCACACTTAGGAGCGGTAGGAAGCCAGTAGGCGGCGACTCGTCTGAGCGACACCTTGAGGATACATCCAGAGCGCCAGGCGAGGAGGAGAGCGGTACTGAGGCCACTAGAGATGATGATGGTGGTACTGATGCCACCATGGATGCTGATCCCACCAGCGATACTGAGGCTGCCGTTTCACCAGTTGGAGGAGGTGGTACTGATGCCACCTGTGTTGCCGAGCCAGAGCGCGGTACTGAGGCCACCCGTCTCCCAGCCGATGGTGGTGCTGATGCCACCAAGTCTTCTGAGATTCCTGTTGTTTTTCCTATTACTGATGTATCTTGGAACACTTCTGTGAATAAAGGAAAGGGTTTATTTTCTTCTGGTCCCACTGTGGTGCATGATGTATGTGTGGATCCGGTCGTCGAACCATCTAGACCCTTTCCTAGTCCTTCATCTGAGAAGGACCCTGTGATCCCCTTCCCTAGAGCCCTTCAGATGGGGAAGGGGAAGAAAAAGGAAAATCCCAAAAAGAGAGAGCATGAAGAGTTCAACCAGCAGATGATAGTTCGTTTCCATATTCAGCTGACTCTTCAGGAGGCTTTGCAGCACATCCCTCTACTCCAGCGTTCACTGAGAGACAGGACCACAGTCAGGAGGAAGAGGAGGAACCACCATTCAGAGATTCATGTGCTGACGAGAGCCACGTGTTTCGCGATCCAGAACCGTCTGCCGGCCAAGAGGCCAGATTCAGGAGCCCCTTATGTCAGATGCCACATCAGAGAGCAGAGGTTTGACCGTACTCTATTAGACAGCGGATCGTCGATCAACCTCCTTCCGGCAACCCTTTTCGACCGCTTCGAGTTGGGCACTCTTAGACAGAGCAGGACAGTCCTTCAGTTTGCTGATCGATCTGTCAAGAGGTCGAAGGGGTTGTTGCGAGACGTTGTCGTCACGATTCAGGGCCTGCAATTCCCCGTGGACTTCGTAGTGTTGGACATGGAGATCCCTGAGTCCGTGACCGATACCCCCATCATTCTCGGTCGCCTGTTCTTGGCCACAACCAAGGCAGTGACTAACCATGATAGCGGGAAGGTATACTTTCGCGTCGAGGGCAAAAGTGTACAAATACAGACGGTCGAGGATAGTAGACCAGAGACAGAGCATGCTCAGAGACCACTTCAGACACAGAGCAGCTGACAAATGCAGGGCTAGACATCCACCAGGACTGTGACTTTGTGATCACAGACGATGAGGCAGTTTGGGCAGACCCAGCAGCACAAGCCATCCTCTCACTTTCAGATTCCGCTGATGCAGAGACGACAACAGAGGAGAGCTTGGAGAGCACATTCCTGGTCCAGGATACTTTTGAGGCAGCAGAGCCGGTTCTCGACCGCGAGACTGATTTTTGTGATGACGGTGGTACTGATGCCACCTTAGATGACACATATCCCTCGGAGTCAGATTCTGACTGGGCAGATTGTGATGATTATATGCCAGACCTGACTTCCACTGAGCCTGCAGATAGGGAGGAGGTAGATGCCGAGCAGAGCAGAGACAGTCCAGCAGGGCAGCCTTCTCCAGTTTTTTAGAGTGACAGAGAGTTTCAGTTCTCCCATGCAGATTTGGCAGCGTTCACGTAGACTTTTCAGAGGCCAGATCCACTAGCACCCAATTGTCCAGAGCTGAAGCCACTTCCTGCATCGCTGAAGTATAGGTTCCTTGCGGGTGAGCATGAGATGTACCCAGTCATTATCTCCGCCGATTTGACTGGAGAGCAGGAATCCCGTCTGATGGGGGTTCTTGAAAAGAACCGCAAGGCGATAGGATGGAGCGTAGCAGATCTCTAGGGGATAAGTCTGGCCATGTGCTTCCACCATATCTATCTCGAGGATGAGGCGAAGCCGTCGCATGAGTTCCAGCGGCGGCTGAACCCGAATCTGAGAGAGGTCGTCATGAAAGAGATATCAAAATGGTGGAGCGCCGATTTTATCTACCCTATCTCTGACTCCAAGTGGGTCAGCCCTTTGCATGTGGTGCCCAAGAAGACGGGCATCACTACAGTAGTCAGCGAGTCTGGAGAGGAGATTGCTACACGAGTACCCACTTCTTGGCGGGTCTGCGTTGATTACAAGAGACTCAACCAGGCCACCAAGAAGGATCATTTCCCCCTGCCCTTTATAGATCAGATCATTGAGAGATTGGTAGGGAATAGCCACTACTGTTTTCTGGATGGGTACTCGGGCTACAACCAGGTGGCCATCGCTCCTGAGGACCAGGACAAGACTACGTTTACCTGTCCCTTCGGCACATACGCCTTCTGACGCATGCCATTTGGGCTATGCAATGCCCCTGCGACCTTTCAGAGATGCATGCTGTCAATCTTTTCGGACATGGTAGGGGAGTGCTTGGAGGTCTTCATGGATGATTTCTCGGTTTACAGCGACGGATTCGACTCCTGTCTTGACTGCCTAGACCGAGTACTTCAGCGATGTATAGAGGTTCACTTGGTGTTATCTTGGGAGAAGTGTCACTTCATGGTGACTCAAGGGACGGTGCTTGGCCATATCATCTCCAACAAGGGGCATGGAGGTTGATCCGACCAAGGTAGATGTCATTAGAAAACTCGCACCGCCGTCCAATTTGCGGCAGTTACAGTCATTCCTGGGGCACGTCGGTTTCTACCGACGATTCATTCATGATTTCAGTAGGATTGCCCGGCCGTTGACTGACCTGCTGATGAAAGACACCGAGTTCCTTGTCGATGACAAGTGTCTTTCGTCCTTCAAGACTCTCAAGCATTGTGTTGTTGAGGCTCCTGTTCTCCAACCGCCTGATTGGTCTCTCCCATTCGAGATCATGACGGATGCCTCCGATTTTGCCGTGGGGGCAGTGCTGGGACAGAGGAGGGATGAAGTCCCATTTGCTATCCACTACGCTAGACGCACATTGGATTCCGTGCAGCGGAACTTCACAGTCACAGAGAAGGAGATGCTAGCCATAGTGTTCGCCCTAGATAAGTTCAGATCATACATTATTGGATCTAGAGTGACCCTGTTTACTGATCATACCGCCATCAGGTACCTCATGGCAAAGAAGGATGCCAAGGCCAGACTGACTAGATGGATCCTTCTACTCCAGGAGTTCGACATTGAGATCAAGGATAAGCTTGGAGTCAAGAATGTGGTGGCAGATCATCTCTCCTGATTAGAGCATCTTGAGGATTCTGACTTGATTGACCCTATTTGTGAGACCTTCCCAGATGAGGCGATCCTTGCTATCGCCTCTCTCCCGTGGTATGCCGATATTGTGAACTTTCTTGTTGCTAAGAAAGTCCCACAAGGTTGGCCCAGGCAGAGGCTTGAGACCTTCCTCGCGAAGGCCAAGTCCTACCACTGGGAGGATCCCATCCTTTACCACGAAGGAGGGGATAGCGTCTGGCGAGGGTGCATTCCTCAAGAGGAGCACCATAGCGTCCTCACTTACTGCCACAAGCTTGAGGCAGGAGGACATCACTCTGGGAGGAGAACAGCACAGAAAGTGCTCCAATCCGGCCTGTGGTGGCCTACCCTCTTCAAGGACTCTGATGAGTTCGTGAAGAGTTGTACTGACTGTCAGAGGATGGGCACTTGTGGACAACGTGATATGATGCCGATGCAGCCCATTCACTTCTGTGAGGTTTTTGACGCATGGGGCATCGATTTCATGGGTCCATTCCCTAAGAGTCAGGGATTTGAATACATTCTGTTGGCCGTTGATTATGTGAGTCGTTGGGTTGAGGCCATCCCCGCCCGAACTGCTAATGCCAGGACCGTTTGCAGATTTTTGAGGAAGCACATCATCACACAGTTTGGGGTCCCTCAAGTGTTGATTTCAGATGGGGGGTCTCATTTCATCAACGACCAGGTGAAGGCCCTTGCTAACGAGTTCGGCATAGACCATCGAGTTGCCACTCCATACAATCCACAGACGAATGGTCTAGCCGAGGTGTCGAACAGGAAGATCAAGACTATTTTACATAAAGTCGTCCGCCCTGACCGAAAGGATTGGTCACAGCTTTTGGACTCGGTCTTGTGGGCATATAGGACGTCTTTCAAGACACCATTGGGCACATCTCCCTCTTGCCTCGTATATGGCAAGCCGTGCCATTTACCTGTTGAGATGAGACACATGTCTCTTTGGGCAGTCACGGATATTCTTATGGATCCAGATAGTGTAGGAGACCAGAGGAGGGCAGAGTTAGTAGCCTTGGAGGAGCTTAGAGATACCGCCTTCTCAAACAGCCTACAATACAAGGAGAGAGTGAAGGAGTGGCATGATTCTCATATCAACCACAAGCATTTTGAGCCTGGACAGAGAGTATGCCTGTTTGATGCTAGGCTTCGTTTATTCCCAGGGAAGCTACAGAGCAAATGGAAGGGACCTTATCTTGTGAGAAAGGTACACGACAACAGTAGCATTGACATATCAGAGTTGTCTTCTGAGAGTACCTTTTGAGTGAACGGCCAACGGCTCAAGCCATTTCTAGATCATGAGCCGCGGGTCGTTGATGTTGCCCCTATTCATTTTGCGTGAGATGTGGTCTTTTGACTCACATCTATTGCATCTCACGCCTGATTATCACTGTTCTTCCGACCTGTATAGATCCAGATGTCCATATCATTACATTCTTTAGTCCCACATCCCTTTCTTCATCTTTTGATTATGCTATACTTAGGGTGTGCTTTACCCTAAGTATAGGGGGGATGTAGGACCTTTGGGTATTTCTTTTGATTCCTTTCTACCCATGTTTTGCTGCCTATACTTAGGGATATTTTACCCTAAGTATAGGAGGGGTAGACCCTGTACATTCTCCACTCGGTTTTCCCTTTGTGTACAACCTACTATACTTAGGATTATTTGATCCTAAGTATAGGGGGAAAATCCGAGACTCTCTTGATTTTCTATTCATTCATTCGTCTTTGTATATAGCCTTCATTTTCACTTCCCTATACATAGCACGAGTTATGTCTTCTTCATCGCTCTTGACTCTGAGGACATCATTCGAGCTAAGTATAGGGGGGTGTGTATATATTTCATATATACTTTAGCCATAACTCGTACTTTGTGTGAGTGTGTTAATAAATAAAAATGGATAAAAACCTAAAAACCACAAAAATTAAAATTTTTCCTGTACATAATCACTCTTTTATTTGCACATACATAGCTAGTGTACAAATTATTTTTGTAAAAATGTTTTCAAAAACTTTTTGTGCAAAATTTGTGTAAACATTTTGCATATCAAAATTATGTATATAGTACAAAATTTTTCCAAAATGTTTTGAAAATCAAAAGTTTGCAAAAATCTTGTGTAAATGTGTGTTAATACTTTTGCAAAACTTGCATTCACGCATACATCCATGATTTCAAAACATTTTTCAAAATTTTTGCGTGTTTGTAAAAATTGTGTAAAAGCATCTTTGTATATATGTATATAGTTTTTCCAGGATTATAGTTGACATTTAAACTAGCCTGGAACTAAATTGGGAAATGGAGCTTAATTAAGATCTTAATCCACCTAATTTATAAGAGGAACCTTATAGAGCTTAGGTTTAAGGATTTTCAGGTCCACGGTGACTTAATTCTTTGAGTCCACTAGGCTATGATCACATGTCATCTCAATGAGCCTAAGTAGAGCATTTAACCACACACACATGACTCATATGGACAATGGCTTTGCTTGGACCAGCACTTTGCACCGAGCTCTCTACGGATGAGGTGGTGAGGAGGCAGTCTTCCTTGACTTGGGGTAGCATATGAGGGTAGTACTTCTAGGCGGAACCTCTCTTCTTCTTTTAGTGAAGGAAGTGCGTCTCAACTTGATCTGGTTGCCATGAGGTCTAACGACAGGAGTTGTGGGTTGCAATAATGCTTCAAAAGAGGGATAGTCTACTGGCTCAAGAGGAAAAACTCCTTGTATATATGTTGCACATGTATATGTTGTATAGATGCACTTGAAAAAAAATGCAAAAAGAAAATAACTCCAAAAAAGTGGTGGGTCTGATAGAAAATGATAATCCCACCGGAGTATGTATATAGTGCAAATAAGCAAAGCTTGAGATTCATGTCCCACCTTATGTAGCTTGCAGCAGGGAGACTTGGCTACACTGGTCGAGCTCCCAAGGATACATGGCTACACTGGCCATGGTCCATTCTCTTCTTCCCCCTCTTCTTGAGCCGGTTGAACTTGAACTTAGAAGGGAATACCCCGCTCCTCGAGGAAAGAGTGGCCAGATTGGGGTCATAGAGTTACCTTGTTGGGGAGGGTTGTCAAGTTGCCATTTCTGAGGTGGAGAGCTTATCCTTCACATTCACACTAAAAGGAAAGATTCATGGTCTTCAGGGTTTGTGTTTGGTGACTTGTTCTGATCTGGATTGTTGAGGAGTCCTGGTTATAGATTGGTGGAACTTAGAGGTTGTTGAGTTTTAAACATAAGTCCAAATAAGGTTCCGACACATTAATAACTCAAAGATCTGATCGAGCTCCATATCTCAATTTAATGAAGGCAAGTTTAATAATCAACCTTGATCCATGTTCATTCTCCTCTTTTTCTTTTTCTTTTCTTTTTCTTTTTCACTTCTTTTTCAAATAAGTGTTTGCTAAGGGACTAGCAAAGTTAAGTATAGGGGGGTGATGAATACCCATTCATCACTCTTTATTCTTATATTTTAGCTACAAAAACCTTTGCAAATGCATGTAGATATTTGTAAATACAAATAATTACCAAAGTGCATGCATTGTATAAAAACTAATAATTAGCATGTTTTTGTGCAAAAATAAAAGAATAAAGAAATAAAAGAAAAAGAGGGAGATATTTAGAATAAATATTGAGCAACCTAATCCCAAGGGAGGGCTCAGCATGGGCCTGACCGCATAAAAGCCCAAGTAGAGAGAGATAAGGGAGCTCATGTGTAAATATACCTGTAAATATAATAAAAAATATATTCCTCTAAAAATAAAATAAAATGGGCTTGTATATATTTGTAAATATTTGTAAATCAAAATAAGAATAGAAAAATTAAAAAGAAAATAAAAATAACCTTCCTTGTACCTATTCACCATGTACATAAGACCACACATATATTTATTTTGCCATGTAAATAAATAAATCAAAATTCCATAAAGCTTGTATATATTCTATATTTCATGTTGTAAATAAATAAAATAAAAACCATAAAAACAAAAATTAAATAAAAAGAACAAAATTAAAAACCAAAAAGAACATTGTATATATACCATGTATATAAATGTATATACCTATTTATTTTACCCTTGTAAATAAATAATAAAAATAAAATAAAAATACCTTTTTATTCCTAATTTTAAGCTATAAATAAATAAAATATAAAATGGGAATAAAAGTGTACAAAAATAATTAATTAAAAATCAAAAATTAAAAATCATTATTGTATATATACCTATATATAGCACTATATTGTAAATACCTTATTTTTATTTCGAAAAATTAATTAAAAATCACAAAAAAATAGTTTAAAATAAAATAAACATTTTTCATGTTTTATGCTTTTCCTAAATCAGCCATTTATTATTTTATTTTTAATTTCCAAGAATTTCTGATGTAGCCTCTTCTGATTGGTCCACGGGGGACGTTAACCCCCGGTCAACTCCCCCGCGGACCGCTGATCCCCGGATCCGAGTTTTCGACCCGATATCTTGACATTTTCCCGACTCGATCCGACCACTAAAATCGCTAACTCCGGGTCCTAATCACTCCCTGATCCACCTAGATCCTTGCCCGGACGTTAGCCTTGGGATCTGCGCTCTGAGCTTCACGCCCGACTCCCATCTAGCCGGACCCCTAGAGGTATTTAGCCTGAGCTCCGCCTCCATTTTCACGCATCTTTGGATCATTTCATTCCACCCCAGGACCTCCACAGCCACCGCCGGAGTGACAGCTTGCGAGTGGCCGTGTCGCAGCGAGGAAGGAGTGGACGGACCACTGATCCGACGACTTCACGCCGCCGTGCGCCGCCCAGATGTGGTGCTCGAGCCTCGGGCACCGACGACCCTTGAGGTTAGGACCTGGAGCTTCCCCAGCTCTTCCCCAGTCGATCTCGTCCAGTAGGTAGCCCTCTTCCCTTCTCTTTTTAGCTAATTTAGAGTTTCGCCCAAATCACCCCGTCGCCGACGACCTCTGATTCCGACCACCCTCGCTCACATCTCGATCATCGGAATCGTCCACCATCTTTGCCTTTCCCCCACGCACCTTCTGCACCCATACATCCAACCCAGTTCGCAAGAACTGGGATTGGGGCTCCACCGCCGTCGCTTTGCCAATGCCCCCTCATCTCGACGCACAGCTCACCTCCACCACCGCTAACGGGTCGAGGCACTTTGCCCTCGACCCAGGAGCTTGTTGCCGTGCTTTGCAGGTTAAAGCAAGTCCATCTGAGGGCTCGACCTTCTGGAGCAGCAGCTCCTCCTCCGCCGGTGTCGCTTGAGCTCTCCGGAGCTCCGCTGCACCATCGGAGGGTGTCATCAGACGCGGGAGGCCCAGGCGCACCTTCTTCGATTATTAGCAGCCCGCGAGGAGGGTCACCGTGCGTGTGCAGGGCCGGCGAAGTTCGCCGGCCACTTGTTCTCCGTGCACCCTCCAGAGACGTCCGATCCAACCCTCCAGCTCCATATCTTCATCGAGCCGTTTTATTATGTTTTTTATTTATTTTTTCGAGGTTTACAATTACAAGTTCCTTTTTGAGGGCTATATATAGGTTATTAAGTATTTTATTTTTATCTTGTATTTTTATTTTATTTATTTTATTTATTATTTTATATATTTATAACTTATTTTTTAGACTTAAATATATTTTCATTTTATTTTTCTGATGTATTATATACAATTAAATAAATAAATGTATTAGTTATATAGGTATAATTATAGATATTTTACCTATGTATCTTATACAAGTATTTTATTTTAATGATTTATTGATGTTTTTAATCTAGTTTTAATATGCACACATATTATAAATAATATTTACAAAATTATAAAAATATAAAATTATAAAAATAACGAATAATAAATAAAATGAATATTTTAATCGGGTAAACTATACAATAGGGGTTCAAAACCTAACTTTCACATCGTAACTCCAAAAAAAATGAAACCACCTTCATTAAATAGCTTATTAAAAGTTATATACAATTAAAGGTGATTTTTTATATATTTTGAGTTTTTATTTGAGAGATATGGGTCTGGGAAATTGGGATTTTGGAAACTTATTCAGAGTATAACTTTTTATCTGTACATTATTTTTGTATGAAATAAATTTTGTATTTTTCTATATTTTATTATATACAACTTTCGTTACAAAGTTTCCTTATTTGAAGTATAAAAAATGGAACTAAAATTAGGTCCCAAAAATGAAGGAAAATGAATAAAATAAATGATGATTTTAATTGTATATTGGCCCTTATCTCCCCCTACTTTATTCCTTGTCGACCTAGTCATCGAGATGCCTAAGTTTTGGGGTTTAGGGTCATAAAATATTTTCAATATTTTATTCTTTTTCTTTTCTTTTCTTTATTTTATAATTTTGGCATTAAAAACCGTATTTTATACACTATTTACACAATAATGCATGGATGCTAAAATGCATGAA
Organism: Ottelia alismoides; assembly: GCA_037367405.1. Classification (NCBI taxonomy): domain Eukaryota; kingdom Viridiplantae; phylum Streptophyta; class Magnoliopsida; order Alismatales; family Hydrocharitaceae; genus Ottelia; species Ottelia alismoides. The sequence continues at coordinate 301,156 of JAZKJV010009356.1, forward strand.
TTAAGGTTATTTACACGCATTTATTAGGGTTTTTAAGGCCAAAATGATAGAATAAAGGTGATGAATTGGAGATTCACCAGGAGAGTGCTTCAGAAATGTCGTGAGGTCAATATGGTATTATCATGAGAAAAGATCCACTTCATGGTCACATAAGGGATTATGCTGGGTCACGTCATTTCCAAACGTGGCATGGAAATCGATCTGGCAAAGGTGGATGTAATTGCCAACCTGCAGCCACCCCATGTAGTCAAGAATGTGAGGTCATTTCTGGGGCATGCGGGATTCTACAGGAGATTCATTCGTAATTTCAGTTGCATCGCTAGACCTCTCACAAAATTGTTGTACAAGGAGACTGAGTTCGATGTCAATAACATGTTCTCCTTTCATTTAATCAGCTGAAGGAGCTAATCACACAAGATCTAGTCCTACAGCCGTCGGATTGGTCTCTTCCTTTTGAGATCATTACGAACACGCCATATTTAGCAGTTGGGTTGTTCTAGGACAAAGGAAAGACAAGATGCCCTATGCCATTCATTATGCTAGCAAAGCATTAGATGAAGCTCAGAGAAACTACACAGTAACATAGAATTAATTGCTGATTGTGGTATTCACCCTTGAGAAGTTCAGATCCTATTTGCTTGGATCAAAAGTCACTATCTATACTGACCACTCTGCTATCAGACATCTACAACAGCAGAAGGATGCCAAGCCTGGACTAACCAGATGGATCTTTATCCTCCAAGAATTCGACTTGGAAATTAAAGACAAGTATGGAGTTCAGAATGTGGCAGCAGATCATCTCTCCAGAATAGAGCTGTAAGATCCTCCACCGAGCAGTGCACCCATCACAGACACCTTTCCTGACGAGTCAATTCTGGCTGTGGATTCACTCCCTTTGTACGCTAATATTGTCAATTACCTCATCTCGGGCGTAGTTCCACCTGAATGGATGAAGATTCAGAAAGACAAATTCTTGTCAGCGATCCATTTCTACCAATGGGAAGATCCTCTCTTATTCAGGGAAGGAGCAGATTGCATTCGATGCAGGTGCATTCCCCAGACAGAGTAGCATAGTGTCCTCGAGCATTGTCACTCGCTCGAATCTGGTGGACACCACTCTGGAGACAGAATGACAACGAAAGTATTTCACTGTGGCCTTTGGTGGCCAACACTATATTTTAAGGATGCAGAAACATTTGTCAAACGATGCACTGATTGTCAGCGATTGAAAGGCACCCTTACATCCAAAGATTCCATGCCCCTGAAGATCATTCAGATTGCTGATGCATTCGATGCTTGGGGGTCATTTCATGGGACCTTTCCCAAACAGTCAGGGATATGAGCACATCCTTCTTCCCGTTGATTATGTGAGTCGCTGGGTTGAAGCTATCCTCGCTCGAGCCACAGACAACCGTACAGTATGCCGCTTTCTGAAAGAAAATGACGGGGGTAGTCACTTCATTAACAGAGAGGTCAAGAAACTAACGAAGGAGTGCGCCATCGAGCACTGTGTCACATCTCCTTACCATCCTCAGACCAATGGTATGACAGAAATATCTAACAGAGAAATCAAGACGATCCTTCAGAAGCTTGTCAAGCCGGACATGAAAAATTGGTCCCAACTCTTGGACTCAGGCCTTTGGGCATTATACCGAACTGCTTACAAGTCTCCATTGGGCATGTTGCCCTATTGTGTTGTATATGGAAAGCCATGCCACCTGCTAGTGGAGCTAATTATAAATCATTATGGACAATTAAAATTTGCATTTTAGGCTCACGATAAGGTAGTCAAAAGAGGAAAGAAGATCTGAACATGCTCCTGGAATTTCAAGACTATGCATATGATAACACATTGATATACAATGAGAAGGTTAAACGCTGGCATGACCAACACATTAGACGAAAGACCTTCGAAGTTGGATAGAAAGTGTGGATATTTGATGCAAAGTTGAAGATCTTCCCAGGCAAATTGAAAAGCAAATGGAAAAGGCCGTTCAAAGTTCAAGAAGTGCGTGACAACAAGAGTATTGTGATATCAGAATTGTCTCCTGACGCACAACCTTTTGTCGTCAATGGCCAGCTTCTGAATCCCTACCTCGAGCATGACACTTTCTTGGCCATTGTTGACTATATCCAAGTACTGCACACTAACGATACATCCACAACCGTAGCAACATCACAAGATTCAGATAATGTCACTGAAAAACTCTTTCTTTAAACTTTCATATTTTTCTTCTTTTCTTCTCTGTGTTTTCAGTTTTCGTATTCACCAGTAATATGTGTGTGTGTGTGTGTGTCTGTTTGTGGGTGCATCACCCCTTTTTGTCAGACTTCTACACTTAGTACGTACTTTGTCCTAAGTATGGGGGGGGTGTACCCCGTATCCTTCATTCATTGATCCCCTCCACTATCTCCTCTTCTTGTCTATACTTAGGATTATTTGATCCTAAATATAGGGGGAGACAATCTGAGATGAGATTTGTTCATTCCCACCCATGACCCTCCCTGCCTTGTGTACAGTCACTATACTTAGGATTATTTGATCCTAAGTATAGGGGGGACGATCAACTTGTCGATCATTCATTCATTCATTCGTTATTTCTAGGCTTTTCTATACTCGGTACGAGTTATGTCCTCTCTTTTTCTCTTCGATCTATGAGGACATAACTCAACCTAAGTATAGAGGGGCCATATATACCGCGTATATACTTTAGCCATAACTCGTACTTTCATATTTTCAATAAGTATGGCTAAAAGTATTGTATAAAATATGATACCATTAAATTCATTAAAATCACATAATAAAAAGATGCATATTATTCCTTCAAAATTTTTTACATACTGATTAATAAATCAGGAAAAAATACTTTTAGAAAATATTTGAAAAATAGTTTGAAAATCCTTTTGAAAGCTGTTTGGAAAATAATTTGCAAAATGTTCTCAAGCTTTGTAAAAATGGTTTGTTTGTAAAATTTCTTTTCTTTGTGTGAAATAAAATTGTTTGAAAATTCATTTGAAAATGGTTGAAAATGGTTGCAAAAATAGTCTGGAAATCTATATATACTGTTGAAAAATCTTTGCAAAAATGATTTTCAAATGTATGTAAACGTTTGTAAAGATTCTTTGTAAAAATAATTTTGGACTATAGTTTTCAAAAATATTTGTAAAATAATTTTCAAATAAGTTTGAGGAGTATACACATGACATTAAAATTCTTTATTAAATGTATAAATATTTCTATAAAAGTAATCACTTCCCCCTTGTAAAATCTTAAAAACCCAACTTTTGTAAATATAAGAAGCATCCCCGTGTAAATACGTGTACCTAGTTTTAAACAAAATCTTTTGTTTTTAAAAAGCACAAAAACATTTGCAAAATATTTTTGAAAAACACCAAAAAATTGCTTTTGCACCATATTTTCAAAAATCCATAAAAGTCCAAAATCTTTGAAAATTGCATCAGAAAAATATTTTTCATTGCATTTACATAACATTCGCATTTTTCAGATTGAGTTTGATAATTGAACTAGTCTAATAGAACCCGAAGAATTGGAGCTTGGTTGGAACTTAAATATACCAAATAACATGAACCTTATAGGAGATGGAATTGATGTACTTCAGTCTAGTTGACTTAATTATTTGAGTATCACTAGACTTGATTCAATGGATTCTTGACTGCCTAAGTAGTGTACTTCGGAGTGCACACATTGCTCTTGTCGATAATGACCTAACTTGGACAACTACACCTTCACTTGTCTCAACTCAGTAGGAGTGGTGAGGGGATTGGAGTTTCCGATATGAGACCCACAAAAGTGGAAACATTTGTCCTCGTCTAGGGAGGGCAGTGCACCCCAACCTGTCTAGTGGCAGTGATGTCTAAAGACAGGAGAGTGTGGGTTGCAATAATGCTTCAAAAGAGGGATAGTCTACTAGCTCAAGAGGAAAAACTCCTTATGTAAATGCTGATGTAAATAGTTTTTCAAAAAATACAGAAAGCAAAACTCCAAAAAAGTAGACAAGCCTGATTGAAAATAAAATGCCTGCTGGAGTGTACATATTTGTATAGTCAATAAGCAAGCTTGTGCTTTAAAGTCATGATTTGTGAGCCTGCAGCTGGATGACTTGGCTACACTAGTCAAGCATCCAAGGATAGGTAGCTACACTAGCTGCCGTCCATTCTTCTCTTCACCCCTCCTCTTGAGCTGGTTGCCACTTGAACTTAGAAGGGAATACCCACCTCCTCGAGGAAAGAGTTGTTGGATTGGGGAATCATTGGGTTATCATGCTGGAGAAGTCAGTCTCTTTGTCATTTCAGTTGGGGGGAGCCGCTATCACACAAAATGTACAAGTCAGATTTATGGTCATAAGGGTTGGCGTATGAGTTGAAGTATTCTGACCTGGCTATTGAGGGGACTTGTGCAGAATTTTGGGATTCTTGAAGGCTGTTGGATTTCAAATCCGATTCTCAATAAGGTTCCGTCCGCACTAAAAATTCCAAAGGTCCGACTGGAGCCCCAAACTTTGATTTTGTAAAGACAAGTTTGAAAAATTGAATTTATCCATCTTTCTTTTTCTTTTCTTTATTTCTCATTTTCTGCATTTATTGAATAAGTGTTTGTTAGGGACTAGCAAAGGCAAGTATATGGGGGTGATGAATCTCTATTTCATCACCTTTATTATATCATTTTGGCCTTAAACTTAGCTAATGCATGTAAATATCATTAAATTGTACATCTTAGCATTAAACATTTACTGCATTTATTGTGTAAATAATATAGTCTTTAATGCCAAAATTATAGAATAAAGAGAAGAAAAGAAAAAGAATAAAATACCGAAGGTACTTTATGACCATAAACCTCACGACTAAGTTAAGAATTGAGTTGGTGGACAAGGAATAAAGTAGGGGAAGATAAGGGCCAAACATACAATAAAAATCATATTTATTTCTTCATCAAAAAGTATTTTTGACACCCATTTTATTGTTTAGTATTTATACACCAAATAAAGAAATTTATTTATAGGTAATAATGTTAATAAATATACAAAATTGAGTTTGAATAAAAATAAGTACAATGTTCATTCTACATACAAATAAAAAGCTAAAATCCCAACTTCGCATACCCATATCTTCCAAATAAAAACTCAAAATATATCAAAATCACCTCTAATTGTATATAATTTTTATCAGCTATTTAATGAAGGTTTTTTTCATATTTTTTGGAGTTAAGGTGTGAAAGTTAGGTTTTGGACCCCTATTGTACCATATACCTAAATAAACTATTCATTTTATTCATTCCTTATTGTTTTTACAATTTTATATTTTTACAATTTTGTAAATATTATTTATAACATATATACATATTGGAACTAGAATAAAATCACAATGAAAACACAAAATAAAATAAGTCTATATAAATATATGCAAAATACCTATAATAATACCTGCATATAAATAAAAGGGGAAATCATTCTTTATTCTTTTATATTTTTATAATATTATAAATATCATTTATAGTCTATTAAAAATATAAATATAAATAAAACCATAAAAGAAACAATAAAATAAAATATAAAAAATACATACGTAAATATACAATACATATATCTACATAATAAATATACATATTTATTTAAGTATACAAATAACATCACAAAAATATAATAAAAATATATTCATATACACCAATATATACAATAAGGAAATAAAATAATAAAGTAAAATATAAAAATAAATTAGCTAAAATATAGATGAATATACCTATAAACATACCCTTAAAAATTATCTTATAATAAATAATACCAAAAAATACAAATTATATAAAAATACTACATAAAATAATAATTTTTTATTTTATACCCAAAAATAATAAAATCATCTATTATATTTAATTAATTATTTCTGAATAATAGGGTCTGCTTTGTCTTCTAGCGGATTACTTGGACCAATCAAAATGCACCCAATGTTGACCTAGGTCAACTGCCCTGCCTCCAACTGCTTGGCGTGTCAGATGTCCATCAACCTATCTTCTCCGAATTTCCTCTTCAGATCCACTGATTTTCTCTTCTAGATTCCTTCATGAAAAACCCTCTGAGATCTTCCCTCCATCACGCCAACAACTTTTTGAAATCAAAGCTTCCTCAATCCAAGCAGAAACCCTAATCGAATGAGCCCCCCTCTCGTTATGTCTATAAATAATATCCTACTTCTTCTTCCCCCTTTTGATCCTCCTTTGAGCTTCGTCTAGTGTTCTTGTGTGTGTAGAGGTTCAGGTGACAGCTGCGAGCCTCCCCGCGCTTGGAGACGGCGTAGCGAGGACAACGCAGTGGTCCATGGTGGTTCTCCGACCACCCTGCTGATGGATCTGCTGAGGACATGATAATTTTGCACTCGTTGTATGTACTTAGCAAATCAGTTAGAACTGAGAGAAGAATCTCTATGAAGAGTGTTTCGGCTTTAATTTATATCCCGAGCAAGTCTGGGGTCGAACACAGGGAGGCAAAGGAACACCGTCGGGTTAATTCAAAAACTTTGGTCTAGGTTTCCAAATAGTATTTTTTTAATTTTTTTAATGCAAAAACAAATGAAAATGAAAATGCAGATGAATTAAGACAATAAGAAAACACATTACTAGGCCAAATTAATTTTAATGCAAAATTAATCAGATTTAGCCTAATTGTATTTTCCTAAAATCCTAATCTAGTGATGAATACAAGGCACATTTTTTTGGAATTTTAGGGGTTAAAAAGCAACAATGAAAAAGCACATTTTTTATGGGTTTTTTTGTAATTTTTCACACAAACAGAATGCAAAAATTATGAAAAATTTTACTGGAATATAAACATGATGCAAGGGGCTACAATAATATTTTTGGATTTTTCTGACAAAATATGAATGTTTTATCAATTTTTTTTATTAAAACAAAGTGACAGTGAGTAATTAATTTCTAATAAAACTACAGTGTCAATTCATCCAGAGAGCAAATTATCTCAAAAAAGGCATTTACATGAGCAATCGAGGAGAGTTGAAATTTCACAAAAATAATGTCTATGGAATCAGATAAAAATCAATCACTAAAATCACTCTATAATTTATTTAAGGCACATGACAAATCCAATTAAGATGAAATTTAGAAAATTACAAGGCATCGTTTCTGATTTTTTAAGAATTTTTGGAGTGTCTGTGAGTGAATTATAAATTTAAGAGCTTAAAGTGGGCAAAATAGGAAATATATCATTTAAACAATTTTAATTAATTACCCAGAGATCCGAAAAATACAAAAAAATATCTAGATGATAGATAATTAGTTGCCTAGCATATTGACATATTTCATTGAAATAAACGATGCTACATTGAGATCCAAATTTATATGAAAATACAGGGTTGTCTATGCAAATTCAGAAAATAATACTTACAATAAAACAATTATGTACATGGACTATTTTGAAAATACAGAAACTAAACGGGAAAAGTAGCAATTTTTAAAAATTAAAAAATGACCTTCATTGTAGTAGCTAGGGCACGATATGGGTTGGGCCAAGGGCGGCGACAGCGGCGGCACATCCCGTGCGGGTGGGCACGTGTGAAGGCGATGCCGGCTGGAAGAGGGGGCTACGATGCTGCGGCCGTGGAAGACGGAGGGGACAGTATGCGGTGCTGCGTAGCCAGGGGGAGGCGTGACCGTGCAGGGGGTGGCTGCAGTGGCCCGCGTGCTGGGTGCGTTGGAGGACTGGCGGCATCGGAACTGGCGGAGGGGCCGCTACAAGGGGGTCTGCTGGCGAGGAGCATGGGTGGCGCCGGCCGCGACACGTGTGGGCGCATGGAGAAGAAGGCTGGGTGGGGTGGTGGGCGCCGGTGGGTGCTACCCACCGCTGCTGCGTTTTTTTTATTTTTTATTTATTATTTTTCTTTTTTTGAATTTTATTTATTTTGCTAGTGTAATATTTTTTATTTTAATTATTTTAATTTTTTTACACAGAGAATGCAAATAAATAGAAAAATATGGTGTGGTGATGGTTGGAGTATGATAAAGTAAATAAGTGAAGGGTGATAATGGTGTGATGTGATAAAAAATAAGGAAAAAATGTTAGATAAAAATAACAAGGGATATGAGAGGAAATACTTACCTGAGGTTCGCCAGATTTGCGGAGCAGCTACATTGGACTCCCATCGTCACCTCGATCCGATTAGCGAAATAAAATCGGAGAATCTATGCAAGCTCGATGGGGGAACTCGTGACGCGGGGATGGTGGTCGTCGTGGATCTCGCCTGAAGGAGGTCGTCGCTTGAGGAGGATGCTTAGCCACTGTCACCAATAAAACACTCCAAGCTCTATCCTTTTTCTATTAGAATGGCGGATGTAAAAAAAACGTGGATGTAGAGATGAATATAAAGAAGAAGAGAAAGGGAGGTTAGAAAGATAGTGGAGGTTAATGGGAGGTTAGATTATTTGTGGAGTTGAATGGAGGTTAGATGAAGAATGTGAGGTGGAATGAGAGTTGGTGGTAGAATGAAAAGAAGAGGGAAGTTAGTGTAGATAAGGGGGAAAAATAAAAGGAAATAAAAGAAAAAAAGTTGGCTACTAAAATACAATAAACAAATAAAAAGAATGAAAAAAGTGGAGAATTTACAAAAGTAAGCCCACAATATGTACATTTTTTACTTTTCTAATTTTAACTTTATTTTATTTTTAATGAAAGAAATTTACAAACTAAAAATAAAATAAAATACTAGAAATAAAATAAAACACAAAAATGATTTTTTTTTGAATTTTTAGTAATTAAGAAAAAGGAAATAAAAAATGAAGAAAGAATGAATATTTACATTTTATACAATGTACACCTAGATCCCAAAATCCATATTTTGTAAACGAGCCCCGATTTTAATGAACCACTTTAATTGGATAGATAATTTTCTGACTTAAACTTTAAAAGGTAGTTTGGTGAATTTGGAGTTCATACGGAGCGGGAATTTAGCCGGGAAGTTGGACTTTACGGCCTTTTCTCTTTGGGATCGGGAGCATTTATCTGAGATGAAATTTATTTTTTATTTTTGTATTTTTATATACATTTTTATGAACAAGTTAGAGAAAGAATTATCCAAAAAGGAGTTGATGAATTTATTTAAAAAACATGAAGTTTTGGGCTATTTACAGGTGAAAAACTCCTTTATTTTGTGCCTTTTTTATTGTTAATTTATTTTGTACAATATAATATATAATAATTAGTGTATTTTATTTACAAGAGTCATTTTGTTAATTTATTGATTTTATAGATATTTATTAAAGACTTTACTCGAGGACTTTGTTAAGATCAATATATTGAGATGATGAATCGTGGATTCATCACCTGCTCCTTGAGCTCCTTCTCAGGTATAAGAGCTGGTTTTTCTTCTATTGTATGTAGCTTTAATTCCCGTCTTTCATTTCGAGTCTTTAGTTTTGTATGTTGCTAAGTAGTTAGCATAGATTAGGCGGAATCCCTTCACTGGAGTTCTTGAGCTACGACCTGATTGCACTATTATCCTACCCATCTCTGACTCTCTCCTCACAACCATCGCCTCCCCCTACGTTTTCCCCATCCAATCCTATCACCCAGTCAATCGGATCAGCCCTCGATCCGCGAATCGAAGGTCACCTCCTGCCGTTTGTCAGACCTTCGCCGCATCCATCCATTTCTACATGAATAAGCTTCAGGAGAGGTCGAGCTTCATCGCCTCGGTCCTCGTAACACCCTTGTGCAGGTGCCATGCCAGAAGAGCCTTTTTTGGCCAAGAATCACATTTGTTCAGGTTCCCTATGGGCTCCTGCTTCAACCGTGCTCCAGGACCGCAACACTAGGTCCCAGACCATCTTGCGAGTACCAGGCGACCCGGACGAACCTCCCCGACTTGTAGAGCCCTAGAGCATGATCAGAGACCGCCGGAGGAGTGAGAGATTATCGATCGAAGGTCGGGGAAGGCCTTGTTTTTTCCATGTTCTTCGTGAACAACAGTAGTCATCCGATGGAGGGTGCACATCAAGTTCTAATCCCAACCGTCTATTTTCCGCACCCCTGGGACGTTGATGAAGCACCACGATCAGATCTGAAGCGTCGATCGGCGAAGGGGTATCACAGGCCATGCGAGCGATGCGTGGCAAGTGGGATGATCAGCACAGCATGATAGTGCACCTCTGAGAGGTAAATTACACACTTTACCCCGCTCATTTTTGTATTTATTAAGTAAGCCTGTAAATAAAAGATGTTGTGTCAATAAAAATGTTAAATTTCATGTAGACCCTGTATTTTCTTAATATTGCCTTTAGGTCCATGCCGGGTCACCTCACGTGTCGTCCCACTTGAGGTGGCCATTTCGCAAAGATGTCCTTGTTACATTTTGTGTTTATTTTTGGTCCAAGAAATTTTATAATTTTGGAAAAATTGCACAGAGGTCCTTGGATTTTATCCTATTTACATTTACGCCCATACCAGCAATTGTATTTTTAAGCGCTTAATGGATTTATTTAAAATAGCTATTGTGCTCTAAAAATCATGAAAAAATAGATATAGGTTCTTGATTGCTTGTAATTTCACGCCATGGTTTTTATTCACAATTTCGAACCTTTTTGATGTTTTTTAAAATCATTTTGAGAACAAACAGTCCCTGTTTAATGTATAAAATGCTAAAAAATATCAAAACATCTCTGAAAAATCCCAAAAAATATATGTTTCTTATTTACGTATTTTTAGCCTTTAGACCAAAAACTGCTAAAAATAGAAAAACAAAACTCTAAAAAATTCAAAAACATTAAAAACCTTCATAAAAATCTAAAAAATCTGAAAACCTCAAAAATAGTTTTCTCTATGCTATAATTTTCTATATATTATTATCTTCATATTAAAATTGATTTGGAAAATTTTGAATTCGATTTTCTATTTTTAAATTCCATTTCAATCTCGGCCTACTATTTTATCCATGTTTTAAGCTATTTTTGACTTTAAAAATATATAAAAATAAGAAAAACTTCACAAAAAATTCACAAAAATTGTAAAAAATAATTTAAAACCAAAAATATTTTCTACAACTTTTGGATATTTTTAGTTATATTTATAATTATATTATCTATTATTATATATAATCTTACATATCCTATATTAAATATTTAAAATCTTAAAAAATCTATAAATATCAAAAGAAAATAAAAAAAATAAAATCAAAAATAAAATACAGAATTATAAAAGAAAAAGAAAATATAAAAAATTATTATGAAAAATTAAAATCCACAAAAATAAAATAACCAACATGGTTGTACATAACACAATTTGGTTAAAAATAACTATAGGCTTCCCTTTTTTGTTCTTTGTGGTTTGACCTCTATACACTTGCTCGCTATATATTTTGTTGTAGAGAATACTAAATTTTAATTCAATTTTTGTGCTATTCATTGCTTTGATTTCTTTGTGGGTTATTTGCTGATCGAGTGAGGTTTATGGAGTGGTCAACACACCAACTGCGGTCTCACCCTGTGAAACCGTACGACCCTCTGCTAAAACCCCTCATCAGGGACTAGCAAAGGCAAGTATAGGGGGATGTTGAATCTCTATTTCATCACCTTTACTATCATTTTGGCCTTAAAAAACCTAGCTAATGCATGCAAATAACCTATTTTTATACATATTGACATTCATTATTTGTTGCATTTATAGTATATAAAACATTATTTTTAATGCCAAAATAATATAATAAAGAGAAGAAAAGAAAAAGAATAAAATACCAAAGGTATTGTATGACCCTAAATCCCGAGACAAAGTCAAGGATTGAGTTGGTCGACAAGGAATAAAATAGGAGGAGATAAGGACCATTAAATCTATTTAAAACCCATTTATTTATTCTTCATTTTGGGATCTATTTTATTTTCTATTTTTATACCTCAAATAAAGAAACTTTGTACATAAAAGTTGTAGATAATAATGTATAGAAAAATACAAAATTGATTTCATACGAAAATAATTTACAATATACAAATTATACCCTGAACAAGATTCCAAAATCCCAACTTCCCAGACCCATATCCCCCAAATAAAACTCAAAATATATCAAAATCACTTTAATTGTATATAACTTTTAATAAGATATTTAATGAAGTCAGTTTCACATTTTTTGGAGTTGAAGAGTGAAAGTTAGGTTTTGGACCCCTATTATACAACATATCCGAATAAAACATTCATTTTATTTATTCTTTATTATTGTCATAATTTTATATTTTTATAATCTTGTAACTATCATTTATAGTATATGTACATATTTAAACTAAAAGAAAATCATAAAGACAACATTAAAATAAAATACATAACTACAAGACATAGACAAAATACCTATCCTTATACCTATATATTTAATATATTGATTTATTTAAGTGTACAAATAACATCATAAAAATATATCTAAGTATATAAAAATAAGTTTCAATTTTATAAAATAAGAGGATAAAATAATAAAGTCAAAAATACAAAATAAAAATAAAATAGCCAAAACATAGATGAATATACCTATAAATATACTCTTAAAATTAACTTGTAATAAATAATAACAAAAAATAAATAAAAATCATAATAAAATACTAAATAAAATAATAAACATTTTTCATTTTATAATTGAAAATTAATAAAATCATTTACTATTTTTAAATAATTATTTCCGAATAGAAGGACCTATTTTGTCCTGTAGTGGTCTGCATGGACCAATAGAATTCCAGGGATCATTAACCCCTGGTCAACTCCCCATCTTTCTTCTGACTTATGTCAGAAGCCTTGAGCGGCCTTCCTTCTCCAATTATTCCCAACTGCCTTGTTTCTCCTTTGCCCTCTAGCCCTTCATAAGATCTCCTCCCTGATCCTCCATGATTCACGCTGTAGCATCAGATCAATTGTACATAGTTTCGATTCTTCCAAAATCACCCGTCAATAAGGGCATGTCAACTATCTATAAATAAACTGCCAAGCTCCTCCATCCCTTTTCGATCCCCCTTCGAGCTTCGACAAGTCTTCTTGCGTGTGTGTCGAGGTCCAGGTGATAGTTGCGAGCCTCCCTGTGCTTGGAGACCACGTAGCGAGGATGAGGCGGCAGTCTACGGTAGTCCTCTAGCCGCCCTGCTCCCTGAGCTTCCTCTCAGGTATAAGAGATGATTTATCTTCCATCTTAGGTAATTTCAATTCCTGTCTTTCGATTCCAGTCTTTAGTTTAGCATTTTAATTAGTAGGCAGAGTAGCTTAATCAAATCTCCTCGCCGGAGCTGTCGAGCTTCGGCCTGATTTCACTCTGATCCGACCTACCCCCGACTCTCTCATCACAAACATCACCTTCCCTTGTCGTTTCTTCACGTCCCATGCATCTCCACTCCTTCGAATCCACCTGGATCGAAGCCTCAGTGCTTCATCTCCGCCGCTCGCTGGAAGCACCTCCGTCACGTCCCACTCCACTCATTTCCACCAAACAACCCCCCAGAACCCTCTTCTGTTTATACTTGAGCTTCTTGCAGGTTCTAGAGGCCAAAGGACTCTGTTTGGACTCGATTTTGTGTCCACTGAGGTACCTAGAGTTACACTTCTTCCCCGACCTTGCCAGCCTCCGTCGTAGCTCCGACGGACCTCTTGTAGGTGCCATCTGGTGCGGAGGAGCTCCTGCTCCGTTTTACCCCTTATCAGAGCCCTCCATATGTCCGGAGGAGCATGGGAGGAAGGATCGAAACTCGACCAACCAAGTTCTTGGCATGTTCATCCACCGCCCCTTTCAGCCGTTGGATCTTCTATCCGCCCTAGTTTGCACGGGAGTCGTCTGATGCGCTTCGTCTCAGTTGCCAGATCGAGAGCTAGGATCTAATCCTAACCATTCCTTGTGAAGCATCATCGTCGTACGCGGGAGCGACATGTGGATTAGTGTGCGACATCCAGCCGTCCGCCAACACCTAATAAGGGGTAAATTGCACCTTTAACCCCACTCATTTTTTGTATTTATTAATTAGTCCTGTAAATAAAGTATTCAATGTAAATAAATTGGTAAAACTGCATGCAGACCCCTATAATTATTTCTTATTCCACTTAGATCCATGTCAGGTCACCTCATGTGTTGTCCCACGTGAGGTGGCCATTTTGCAAAGATGCCCCTTTTACTTTTTATATTTATTTTTGGTCCAAGAAAATTTAATGTACGTTGTATATTTTTAGAAAAATTACAACAAGGCTCCTGGAGTTTATTTATTTACATTTATGCCCCTACCAATAATTTTATTTTTGTGTGCTTGTTGTATTTATTTAAAAATACTATGGTAGCTCCAAAAATAAAAAAAATTAGGCGTAGACTCCTGATTTCTTGTAGTTTCACACCATGTTTTTGTTTTACAATTTTGGACCTTTTTGCTATTTATTAAAAATGAAATGAGTACATTTTTGCCCCTGTCTAGCTTATAAAATGCAAAAAAATAGAAAAACGTTTTGACCCCCCAAATTTTGTTTATTTAAATGTTTTGACGTTGAGACCAAAAATCACTAAAAATAGAAAAAGAAAACTCTTAAAAATTGGAAAACCTCAAAAACCTTTATAAAAATCTAAAAAATTACAAAAACCCCCCAAAATAGTTTTTCCTATTTTATAATTTTATGTATATTATTGTCTATGTGTTTAAATTGATCTGGAAAAATTTCGACTTAATTTTCTATTTTTAACTTCCATTTCAATTTCAACCTATTATTTTATCCCTATTTTAAGCTATTTTTATTTCAGAAAACCATAAAAAATAACAAAAATGCCAGAAAAATCACAAAAACACTAACGAATTATTTAAAACCTAAAAATATTTAACTCTATATTTTTATTTATAGTTGTACCTATATCATCTATTACGACATATAGAGCCTTATATATTCTATTATATCTTAAAAAGTAAAAGATAAGATAAAAAATATATAAATTATAAAAAGAAAAAAAAACAAAATCATAAAACGAAAAATAGAACATAAAAATAGTAGAAGAAAAAAACAAAAAAATATAAAATTAAGAACCCATAAAAATATAGGTGATGACATGATTGTACATAATATGCTTTGATTGGCAATAATAGTTGGCTACCGATTTTGCTCTCTGTGGTTCGACCTCTACATGCTTACTTGCTATACATTTAGTTGTAGAGAATAATAAATTTTGACTCACATATTTTGCTATTCATTGTTTGATTTATTCGTAGGTTGATTGTTGACTAACTGAGGTTTCTTGAGTGGTCAATACACCGATTGCGGTTTCGCCTTGTGAAACCGTGCGACCCTCGCAAAAACTAGGTTATCACACATATCATGTAAACTCATTTGCCACTTCTCCTTTCTCCCGTGTGGCCTTCTTCTTTTTCTTCTCCGCTCTTTCTTTTTCCTTGACCTATTGAATTCTTCTCGATTAAACCCCCATATTCCCCCATTCCCTACTCAATCAGACAATATTTTCTTCCTCGTTAGATCTTATTGCCTTGAACCACTCTTCTTCTCTTCGCAAAAGAGAAGAACTTGCAGGTCCTTCAACTTCTACGTCTGATAACAGGACCTCCATCTCGATCATCTTCCATTTATGTCTGCACCGAGACGAGACCTATAAGTCTCGAGCTTCACAATCTTGTTGCAGGTATTTGGAATCCATTCCTTCAATAACTTTTTGATTTGACATAATTTTCTATTTTATTTTGATTTTATCTTATTTTTTCAATTCTAATTTTTCTGGGAGCAACATGTGATAGCTCCTGTAGCTGCCACATGTTGCCCCCACTTACCTTTCTTGATGCTTCTAATCTCAATAGTTGGATGAGGATCCCTTCATCCAAGGGTCTTGATTAAACCCCTCGTTTTCATTTTATTTCATTTTTTCTCTTTATTTCTTATTTTAATCCTCCCACATGGCTCATTCTTGGTCGTTCAATCTCGCCCGATCGAATAGCCGAGATCCCATCTTCTTCCTCTTGTTCTTCTAGGTCAAGGTACATTACCCCGATGTCTCCGCTTTCTCTGTTCCTCCCCGCATCGACCCTCTCCTCTTGAGCCATTACACAAGCCTCGTTGTTCCTCTTACCCTCTCCTCCACGTACTCTACTCCTCCATCTTCTTCGCCAAGCCCTAACCAACACTCCTCAAAACCTCTGGCTCCATCCCCCTTTCGCTGCATCCGCCAATTAGAGAGGTGAGAGGGAGATCTTAGGCGTGACAACCTATGACAGAGGTGGTATGATATCCTTCAAGCAACGACTCCTCTCTAGTCTTCTAGCAAGTCCAAAGGAAACTTTTTCCTTTGCTACAATATCTCGCAGTTATTGTTCAGCTCAGGTTCATTGACCTTCGAGCGACGATCGGAGGGCCCAAGAGCTCCTTCATTCTTCTCAGGTGCTCGCTCATTCATCACTTCAGTTAGAACTCTTTGCATTATTCTTCTTCATTGTATTCCTCTTCCTTCTTCGTCTTCTTCAATTTCTTTCTTTCATTTTCTGCTATTCCAATCCCAAATCAATCTACACCCTCCTGCTCCCAAAAGACAACTGCATTACCTCGACACACCTCTCCTTTATCGCTTCTCTTCTTTCCCTCCACGATCTTTCATCGACCAACTCCGAACACCCCCATTCACGCAGAACTCCACCGTCAACCTCTAAATCCACCTTGGTTCTGCAAGAGCCAATATCGTAAGGTCCTTCACCCTCTCCTGTCACCCTCTCTCCTTGACTATCTACTTTGTCTTAGTGAGAGAATTCACATGCCTCTGATAAATCGCAGATTTATCAACATAGCATCTATATATTATATCTCTAACTTAAGTAATTCACTAACAATAACTAATCATTACCTCAGTTTAACAACATGTAATTTTGACCTTCAATTGTGATGATAATATTTCTTAATCCCCCATTAGGCTTCTTAGTTGACTTGTCTACAAACTGAAGTAATGCTATGGAAGTCTTAAGGAATCCTATATGTAGCCTCTCATAGAAGGCCTTAGAAGCAAGCTGATGGAGGATCCATTTTCCGAGAGAGCGAGTAAATGCCATGTCATCGACGTGACTCACCAAATAATGTGCTCCCATATCCCTCTTCTTTCTTCGAAATTCATTTCAGATGGCACATGTTATGGCCACTGACAGAACACATTTTTCAATAGGGGTGTTATTTTTCATGTTGGTTCTTATCGATATGCATCTCACATCAGGGTTTTTTTGAAAGGCAGATGTCATGTTCACATACTTATCAAAAAGGATAGTTACCTTGATGTATTCATTATAGATCTTGGCCATCTCATGGTCATATTTTTTATTTTTTAAATTGTGTTTTTTCCTCTCTTGAGATAATTGGGTAAGGAATTATTGAAAGCATCTCAGGTTCCAAAATAGAAATATGATCATTTTCATTCAATGGTGTAACCAAGTATGTACTGGACTCTAACTCATACTTGGACTTGGACTCTAACTCTTCTTGGAAAGAAAATCATGAAAGTTAAATTGAGGGGGTTCTGATGTTGGTGCGTCCTCCTTAAATGGAAGTGTAAGATGCTCCTCCTCAATTTCCCTTAATTCTTTCTCGCTTTTGATCTTCTCCTTCTTTTTGTTGGTTTTGTTTTTTTTGCCTTTTCTATGACTTATGGGATCTGAATCCTCTTTCTTTGGTCGAAGGTGTGCCGGTGTCTCCCGTCCTTCAGGTTCTCCTTAGGTAGAGTCTTGACGTCATCCTCTTCCTGCATTTTTGTCTGATCAGGTACGATCACATTATTTCCACACCGAGGAACATGCAATTAACATTATCACACGGATCTCATCTCGGGTTGGAGTAGTCTGAATAGTATACTTGATATTGGGGACGTTGTTGGTTTTTGTTCATGCTATTTGGATTAGCCAAAACTTGGGTAGGAATGGTGATCTTCTGAGCAGTGAACTCGTCCATCCATCGCGAGATTCGATTGATATCGATTCTCATGGCGTGAAGCTCATCCAGAACTCGTTGCACGTCTGAAGACATTGAAGAAGAATTGGGCCCCTGATAGCACTGGTATTGATGTTGATGATGGATCTAACCCTGTTGGCCTTGTGATCGATGTAATGGAGGTGCTAGTGGTCTCTGATGGCTCGATAATGTTGTCTCTACTACTGGTGTTGTTGGTATCCTTGCACTTGGCATGGTTGTGGCTGACATTGTCTGGGAATGGAGATGGTGTCTTGCAAAGCTAGGGATTGTTTGTGTTGACCATCCCTCACACCCGATTGTCTGTTTATGGGATCATTGTTATATTACAACTCATTATCTTCCCACACATGTGGAGGTTCTTCATAGACTGTTATGCCCCGCCACCCTCTACTCCTGAATGTGATGTACTTCTGCAAATGAGCAGGGAATGGAAGGGGTAGATGTACTAATGGTAGACACCCATTCAACAAGTTCTTTCGTATGATTTGGTAGCTGTCAAAGGCCCTAAAGATCGGTGAGTTTGTGAATCTCATCAACCTTCTTGTTGATCTGCTCTACCACTATCAGCTTATAAGTTATTATCCCCATGTTGGGAATCATGTCTTCAGTCAGATATGCCACAATCATCTTGTTTACCTCCTTGGTTGAGAGTGAGGGAAGTGCCTTGTATGCCCTACTAACGGTCTGGGAGTGATTCAATTCTGCCATCTATTCTAGATTCTTCCATACAACATCATCATTTAGACAGGTGCCTTCGCATGTAGCGCTCATTAACCCTTGCATCTCAGGGGTTAGGCCAAAGAACAAGGTCTAGATCAAGATCGATTTGGAAATGTTGTGATAAGGACATTTCTGCAGTAGGTGATTGAACCTCTCCCACGTTTCATAAAATGGCCCATGAGGTAGTTAGGAGAAACTTGTGATCTTGGAACTTATTTTATTAGTTATACTAAGTGGGTCAGCTTGCAGGTCAACTTACCTTCTTCAAATACATCTGACTTTGGACACTAGAACTTGTTGAGGAGTAGGTCCTTGAACTGTAACCATGTTGTGGAAACGACCTTTAATATTTTTAACCAATGAGATGCCATATCTCCTAAGGCAAACATGGTCTCTCTCAGTCTAATATAGTCTTGACTAACTCATGGATGACTTAGGTTATCATAAAATAATAATAAATATCTAAAAAACTAATATGGTTATTCCGTTTTGTTTCCATTGAATTTCGACAACAATCTCAAGAAGTGGGATTTCTGCTTAAATGCTTCATCGAGTGATATTGGATATAGCCAATTATTGTCCTCATTTTCTGCTAGACTATACCCTTCAGCCATGATATTTTCCATTCCTCCATCTTCAATCATCCTTCCTAGTTGTACCCTCAGGTTATCATTTTGTTGCTCTGTTATGGTTAATCTGGTTGGAATGTCTTGCGGGAGATCTTCTTTTTGATCATCAACATCTTCATCGTTCTTCTTTAGAGGCGTATATTATTAGTCTTTTTTCTTCAGACAAAATGGGATTTGGGTTAGAGCTAGATATGGAAATTGGATTGAACTCAACGAGGCTAGAGTCATCTTTGGTGAGGAAGGATGAGAGGAAAGGAGAGGTCTAGTTTTGAACAAGCCCTTAAATTTACTCATTTAATCCTGGACTCAAGATGTGGTTTGGT
This sequence comes from Ottelia alismoides, assembly GCA_037367405.1. Lineage (NCBI taxonomy): Eukaryota > Viridiplantae > Streptophyta > Magnoliopsida > Alismatales > Hydrocharitaceae > Ottelia > Ottelia alismoides. The sequence goes on from JAZKJV010009356.1 coordinate 320,782, forward strand.
TGGAGTCCATGTAGGCTGGAAGGAGAGTTCTCCTGATCCTGGAAAGATTAACGTAACTTAAAGAGGTCTGAGGAGTGACGATGATACGTACAAAATGCAATACACACAACAAAATCCTGATTTCATCAACTGGATACTGTGAAGGTCGTAAGATTTTGGCCGCTTATCTTTTCAATTTTAAGGATTATTTTCAAACAATGTTTTCAACAAAAACTCTCAGTTGGCCTATAGGGACAAGTGGTCAATGCATACTTAGAGAGATTTGAAGATTCCTCACTTGAGATAACAACGAATCACTCCTCTTATACACCTTATCACTCTCAATCATTGTCAATCCCATGGATGAGTACTTGTAATGCCAAAATCATCGCTTGTCAGACTCAAGCTTGCATGAAGAGAGGAAGGCCTCAACCGAAGTCCCGATGAGACGATACCATTCCACCCTTGGCTCCAAGTAGTAAATGCCGGAGAAGGTACAATCATTGGCAACATAGCTTAAGCATTACTTCAAAAAATCTAATACACTTGTGGGGAGTTCATACTCTATCCTAGTGCCTATAGGCATTCTCCGATCCACACTCTCGATTAAGGTTTCTTACTGCTTAATATTCCAAGCAAACACACAGGGTTTTGGGCTATAATCCCTAAGTATAACATGCCTCTCTCAAATGTAAAGTACCTATGTCCAATGATGGGGGTTTCTCTCCTACGTATGAGGGTTGGTTTTATTCCAAGTTTTATCAACCTTGTTAGCAGTTCCATTTTTTAATTTGATCATCACTTGAAGTGTTAGTGAGCTCAAAATTATGTCTACCTACCAGTCATAATTCCTTTAATCTTAGTGAGACAACTATGGGAGAATCTGAGAAAAGCCTACGCACGATTGAAGCCATGATGTATGCTCAGATAGAAGACTTACAATGATTCCTTGCCTTCATATGGGATGCAAAATAGTATTGAAATTATTCTATATGAATGCAACCGATGAAAAACCTCACCTAAATAGAAAGTTCTATTAGCATGATGAATGTGATTTTCTCAATTTGGCTACTTTTAACAATCTATGGTGCATATCATTAAAGTGATTGTGTGCTCTTATTAAAGTACGAGCACAAATAGGTGAAGAATGACATGTGAAGTTCTAGGAGCCGTGAGTGCAAGTCCTAATTCTATGTCAATCACCACACGGACATTCGGGCCCTGACCACACGAAAGGGGCCAAAACAAGATCGACTATTGAATGTCCTTGTTTTACAAGCACTAGGTTACAAGCAGAACCTGTTGGAAAAATAAAATAAAAAATGCAGAAAATAAACATAGGATACTACACTCTCTCACGACCCGACTCAATATATGTAAAATGACAATCTTCTACAGTAATAGGCTTTAGGCCTTTTCCCTATGTTTGACCTTGGTTAGCACGAGGATCCATGCCCTAATCAATAAGAGATATAATGGTAAGTACGAGTACACACATAGAGAAAATGCAAGAAAGATGAAGATATAAATGATTCACAAAACAATGCATAGAGAAAGAAGATGCAAGTTTGTCAAATAAGATAATTTTCAACTAAGTCAACAATTTAACTTTAAAAAACTAAGCGAATTGTTGTTTCCCTAACAACAATGCTACTTGATAAATCGTTATTTGCCTTAGTTAAAAATGTGATTATGTGGTTGTAGTTGGTAATTAGTGATTTAATCGAAAACAATTGCTCAAGTATCTCTATGAAGAGTTGCGATTGTTTGTTTGTTTACTTATCTTGATAAATACCAAGGTCAACTTAAGTAAATGAGCCTAACTTGATGAATCAAGAGTTAAAGAATTTATTTAATCAATTTATGGCTTAAATACTACTTGATGCATGCATGATTTTTTTGATCATTTTATTTATGCAAAAGATAAATACTACATCATGAATAAGATGAGGTGCACAAGGACAACTAGTTGGCTCATGAAAACAATTAATAATTTCAAGCAAGAATAAAGAATTCAATCTCAAACTTAAGAGTTAAATAAAGTTTAGAAATGAGGCACAAAATCAAGAAATTCGACTAAATACATGTCAATCAGTAATATTTCAAATAAGATCATAGAGTATAAAGTAGAAAGAAGACCAAGAAAACTTTCAAATGAGACTAATTTCATGAAAATTATAGTTTAGTAGCTTAACTTATAAATCAATCAATCCATGGTCCTAAATGCAATAAGAAATTATTTAAATTTCATCTAAAACTAATTAAAAAGTATTACATTGGGCTTATCTTCAATAAAAATAACCAGGAGGGGGTTCCTTGTAAAAATCAAGCACGCGGGGCTATGGATGCAATTTTTGAGATCCGACGGGGCTTGGGAAAAAATTTTCCAAGTGGTTTACATATAATGTGTGTGAGGACCCAAATGTAGTTCAAGATGACTTAGGGGCTAGCACTGTAAAATTCCCATATACATGCCTCCTATGCATGAGGGCGGGGCTCGGGGCATGGCCCGAAGGCATGGATGCACGTGGAGAGGCGAGATGGCTTGGGTGGGGCTCAACACTCCCAAGCTTGGAGACACGAAACAGAGGCTCGAACTAGATCAGGATGTGCAGTGGAGATCTCATGCATGGGTGATCTAACAGTGATGGCGAGATGTGCCAACTACCGTTGGATTACGGGATCCAACGTCAACTACTTCTCATCCGGGGGCAATCTCCTCGCCGAGCAGTGGTAGAAGAGCAGGTCTCTGACAAGACCTCCTAAACTCCTCTGCGATCCTACTACTCAGTTGAGGGTTATGGAGGCTCAAGAAGATCAGGGCGAAGATTAGAGTGGCATGCTGGAGTCACTACAGTGGTCAAAGGTGGGGGATTGTGCGAGGTCGTCGGAGGCAGAAATGGAGATCGGAGCTCTATTTCTATGTCCGATTAGTAAAGCAAGACGGTACCTAGAGGGGTCAGAGGACCAAATCAAAGCGATATGGGGTGAATGGGACCCTATTCGGGGGGATCGAAGAGGAGGGTCGGTGGTTCTAGGTCTATGAAAGACTTGGAGGCGGAGCGAGGTGGAGGAGGATATGGAGAAGGGAGTGACGATTGCAGAAAGATCGACATGGGACACATATATGTGAAGGAGCATAAGAGACGACCCAGAATGCTGGAGGTGGTTGGGTATGTGCGTGAAAATTCAAAGAAAAAGAAGAAGGTGATGATCGGAGATACCTGGTGGAGAAGAAGAGCACATTAGAGGAATTACCTAGGATTTGGAGCTTCATGGAGAAGGCTCATGGGGTCCTTTCTCTATGCCATGGCAAGGCAGAGCTCTACGGGGTCCAGGAAACTTCTTTGATGGTGGTGAAGCCATCGGATCTCAACAACAAAAGAAGGTTCGTTGCTCAACTTGGAGGTTCCTCGACATTCATTAGAGGATTCAATAGCGCACTTTCTCTTGGGCAATCAACGGGTGGCTGTGAAGGTGTCGGGATATGGTGGTTTTATAGGTGCAAAGTCATAAGTGAACATGGGTTTCGGGTGAGGACAATGATGGAGACATGCAAGGAGAGTGATGGCTGAGCATTATTTGAGGGAGCGGGATGTGAGGGGTCTAGAATGGTCTAGGGATGAGCTGGAGAGGACATCTATGCTATCATTGATAAATTAGAGAAGTACGACTGTCAAAGGGAGTGTCACAGAGGAGGAAACGATCAGAGGTGGATTGTATAGGAGTGGGTGGCTGGGATCGGGCCACATAGGTGATGAATAACCATTCATCTACCTTTATTCTTCTATTATATCTTTAAATCCATAACAAAACACCTATAAGTATAATTAATTTGCATAAATTAGCAACTAATATTAATATATAATTAGTCTATAAATAATATGTAATTATCTGTATTTAAATCCAAAAATAAAGAATAAAGAAAAGAAAAATAAATGAAGTACCAAAGATACTGAATGACCTTAAACCCCTAGACCAAGTCAAATATTGACTAGGTCGATCAGGAATAGTAGGAGGAGATAAGGATAAAAAACTGTACAAAAACTACAAAAATCATAATTCATCCACGTACAATATACTGTGAATATAGCTCATTTTTACACTATTTTATTCTTCATTTTACATACCTCAAATAACAAAGTTTTCAACATGAAACTTGTACATAATAATAAATAGAACATTATAAAAATAATAGCCGATAAAAGTCATGCAAAATGCACATGATATACAGATGAAATAATCGAAAACCAAACTTCATTAATCAATATCTACTTCAAACTCACCTCTGTTGTATTTAAAATTAAATTATATATCTGATGAGGGTGGGTTTCATTTAAAATGGAGTTAAGATACAAAAGCTGGCTTTTTGGGGAACCACTGTATTGTGGCATCTGTACAAATAATCGATTGTTTTATTCTTTACATTTTTACTCTCTTTATATTTTTAAATAACTGTACATATTATATAAAACATATTAAAAATATAACCCTAAATAAAATATTTAAAACATACTTAAAATAAATAATACGTTATAATATATAGGTATACTATACCTATAATATATATGGAAAAAACGGGGCTCCCCCGCCCCTATTTTTCTATATTTTTCTATTTTTTTTGAAAAATATCACCATGTGTATTCATCTATATATATGTCCAATATGCCATTCAAATTTCGTCAGAAACAGAGACTCCTATGCCCTCCATCTAGAACATGTAATTTTAACGGTTTAAACATTGCTGCTATCGACCTGTTCTAGATGGAAGGCATAGGAGTCTCTGTTTCTGACCAAATTCAATTGGCATATTGGAGGGATATATAGATGAATATACACAATGATATTTTTCAAAAAATAAAAAATTATGGAAAATAGGGGCGGGGGCAGCCTTGGGGCAGCCATATTGAACCCAATATATACATGTACTTATTTATACATATAAATAAAATAATAAAAACAAAAACATATATATATGTATTTAATAATGTTATAAATATATAAAATATTTAAATATAATAATATGTATATAAAGTACAAAATAAAAATATAATATACAAAATATACGTATATACACATATATATGTACTTGTAAATATTAACATAAACAAATAATGCTGTAAAAATAAATAAAAACCATGATAAAATAGGTTATAGAAAAATAAACACTTTTATGTTTTAATTTTATTTAATACAATCATTTATTAATTTATTTCAATTTGTCTTTCTTTTTCTATTCTATTTTGTCCTTTTATGTCTTATGTAGACCAATCAGGATGAGTCTTTTGTTGACCCCGGTTCAATTGTTCCAACCTAGGGTCGACAACCTGTCAGACTCGTGACCATCTAACTTCACCAATTTTCACACCTCCTCAGCCCTCGAGCCCTTCACCATTTCCGATTTCCCCGTAACCCTCCATCTCGCTACATCCACAACCTTCACCAACCTCCTCTATTCTTCACACAATCTCAGTCACGAGACCTCCTCATCACCATGTTTATAAATAATCCATTCATCTTCATTTTACATTTTGGTCCTCTTCGAGCCACCATAACCCCTAAAATCACTTCTGGTAAGTTCCCCTTGGTGACAGCAAGCAGAACCCCTCGATTACAGGCATGGAGAAGGAGTTCCGAGGAGAGATCCACTTCGTCAAGCTTTATCTCCAGCGAGCTCTATTGTTCCTTGGTTCCAACCAAGTCGAGCTGCTAAGTTAATGTAGTTTAGTCACATTTTAATTCCTTAGCGTAGATCTAGGTCTAGTTTCGTTTGATTTCAGTCCAATTAGCTTTAAATTTCAAATCAAACTTTGCCAGAGCTTAGAGCTTCGACACTGTCTTCCCCTGTGATAGCCACTATTCCAATCACCTAACACCCTCACCACTTTCCCTATCATTTCTGCATCAACCCTTTACACCCATTCAACCTGATTTTGCAAAAAATCAGTAAATCAGATCCTCACCTCCACCATTCGTAGGAGATCTGTCGCCCCCACCATTTTTAGTGCTTCTAGCTTCAATCTAGGGTCAATAGCATAGCTCTCAAGCCTCTTAAGCATTTTGTGCAGGATATAACTCACGAGAGCCACCTAAAGCTGGGTTTGATCGAAGAACAGGACCTCCGGTTCCTTGAGAAGAAGAAGCCTTCCAGGCCTCCTCCAATGAGGCCCAGAGCTTCTAGAGCAGTCCTGCTGATGTGGAAGGTTCCCATGCATGTATTGGCTGATCAACATCGAGGAAGGATGTCGGAGCACATAGGAATCACTGATTAAAGTTGTATGGGGAATTTATTCTTCCCTGTTCATCCAAGCCCCTCCAGCACCGTTCGATTGAAAACCTTGGCCCAGATCTAATCTGGGTCGTTCATTTTAAAATGAAGCGATATGCCACTTCAACCATTGGATTTAAGTGGACACCACGTGACACAACCTCAATTAACCGTCGATCGGATTGCATACGCCCTACATCTCGTAGACCCTAGGTATATTATGCTAAATCCCCCGAGCCTTTTTGTATTTCATTTTATTATTGTAAATATCAAATGCAATGTAAAAACTTTTGCTTTATTAGCAACTAGACCCTCACACTTTATTAAAATTACATATAGGTCCTTCTGCCTCACGTGTAGTCCTACATGAGGTGCTAGTCTTTTTGCATATCTCACCTTGAACTTGTTGGATGTGCTATTAAATGAACTTTTAGTTTCTGATATTTGCAATCAGGTCCCTATTAGCTTTGTAATTAAATTTCGTGAATATTGCTTGTATTAAATATTTTTATTGTGATAAAAGTTGTAGGAAAATTATGTTAGATGTCTGTAATCTTGCTTGATCACATATATTTTTTATAGAGCATTTAAATTAATTTTCTTATTTTCTAAAAATATGAAAACATGCACTTTTCTCCTATTTAGCATATAAAAACCCATAAAATTTTGAAAATACTTCCAAAGATTCTGAAAAATCATGTTATCTATATTATAAAATATTCTACCATATATTCAAAAATCACTGAAAATACAAGGTATAAAACATAAAAATCAAAATCCTAAAAATGTTATAAAAATTTGCAAAGATTATATAAAAATCTAAAAATACATCTTTCGATTTGTGATTTTTTATATTAAATATACTATATATTAAAAATAATTTTAGATTAATTCTAGACTTATTAACATTTATTAAACTCTAAATAATCTTGGATAGTACATATACTCACTATTTTGTACATTCTATTACTTTAAAAATCCATAAAAATTAGAAAAATATGTAAAAATGATAAAAATAGAGCAAAATATTTAAATCATAAAAATATTTTATTTTTTAATTTGTTTACAGATATAAATAGCCATATTATATATACTATACATTACTTAAGCAAGATATAATATCTATATTATTATATATAGGTAATTATCTTATTTTTAAAAATAAAAAATAAATTAAAAATCTACAAAATTTAAAACAAAATATAAAATTAAAAATTAAAATATAAAAATATAAAATAATTAAAAATCCATAAAAATAAAATATAATTAAAACCTACAAAATAAGAAAAATAAGAAAAATCTACAAAAATAATTATTATTAATTAGCAATAATTATTAATAATTACCGCCTTAAGTTCTGTCTCCCAATGTTTGACACTCTACCTACTTACGCCTATACACATATTTATGTAGAGTTATAATAAATTTTGACTCACATATATTATTGCTTAATCTATTGTGGGCTAATTATTATCTGAAGTGAGGTTGGTCACACAACGAGTCTTCGTCTAACTTGCTAGATAGGAGACCATCCTTTCGCTTCTAGGCGAAGCGACGTAGGAGAGGTGACACCTTTGGATCAAATGATCGAACGACTCTAGTAGGGGTGTGAGTGGGGCGACAAGCGTCGTTGTATGAAGTGATCCAACGACCCAGATGTAAGGTATGAAGGGCTGAACGAGAGGTAACATGGGCACCCAGAGGCGGCCACGGGGTCCAATAAGAAAAAAATATAAATGAAAACTAAAAAAGAAATAAAAGAAGGATTCAATTGGAAAAATGTTCATGAAAATTATTCATTTCACTGAGACCTACAATTTCATGAAGGATAAAAATGCAAAAGACCTTGTTTGTTCATACATTTTTTGTGTGATTTTCAATGTGTTGAATACCACTTTTGCGGTTTATACATTTTTTTATATTTTTTAACAAAGACTATATTAACAATACTCAAAGACTCTTTTTTATGGAATTGAAAATAAGGAGAAAAAGATTGATATGTGTAAAAGCGAAAAGAAGTCTGTTTGTTTGTGTGAGTTATGTACAACATACTTAATGTTTATATGTGTATTTTAAGGTGATTATTAAAAGAATTGATTAGAAAATCGAGATAAAATCAAGTAAAAAGGTAGATGAGCCATGGATTCATTACTCGATTGGCAGAGCCGCAGATCCTTGGGTTACTGATGGCAAGAAAATCCGATCAGCTAAGATGGAAAAATAATCACAGGTCGTTGTTCTCAACCAATCGGTTCGGTCAACGAGAAAAATGTATAAAACCACTTAAGAGAATAATTAATCAATGAAATATAAGCGATCTTCGCTATTTAATTTACTTGGTATAGAGACCAGGGTCGAACACAAGAAGCACGATTAAAGAACTCAACAATCAAATTTCGAAAATAAAGGATTTTTAGTGGTTTTTGATTTCTCAAAATTTTAATTTTCAAATAGACACACACTACACAATATGCACACACTCTTTTTGTAGTTTCAATTACATCAAAATTGCTCAAAAAATCCAGAGAAAATATTTTTGTATTTTATAATCTTTAAAATATTTTTGGGAATTTTTGTATTTTTATAAAAATCAAATAGAGGTAAAAATGACAAACAGTGCACAACCTAGAGTAATTTGCAGTTTAAAATAATTTAAGTGCCCAAAACTCCTGGAAATTATTTTATGATAAACTATAGACAAATATCTCCATACAAGAACTGAAATCACTATTTTTGGAATTTTCTAGAATTTTTGAGAATTTATTTAGCAATAAAAAGATTTATTTCAAACAAACAAACATGCAATTTTAAGTTCTAGACATGGAGGACTAAATTGTAATTATCCAAAAGTTTTACACCAAAATATAACAAAAATAAATTACGAGATAGATATCGCAAATTACACAAGAAAAGCCCGCCACAAACGTAACTAGATTTGAAGCAGGGGTTGATTTGCAATTTCTGAAACTTCAGAGGACTTGAATGTAATTTTCCCAATTAGTGCTTAAACTGGAGCTGACAGGGATGTTTCTGAAATTATGAAAACTTCTAGGGAAAGATATGTAATTTTCCCAAATTATTTTATTCCCCCTAGGGTTCCTTATGGTTGCCTTCGTTCTTTCTTTCCAAGCCAACAAGGGGCGCCACCCCTTTTCTTCTCCCACGCCCAACGGGCGCCGGGCGTGTCCAGGCGGAGGGTAACGACGGTGGACGACGCGAAGGTGGTTGCTCACCCACGGCAGCTCTGAAGGAGGGCTCGTGCGGAGATGGCTGCGCGGGCTTACGCGGTGGGTGGTGTTGGGGAGAGGCGGCTTCCAGGTGGGCTTCGGAGGCGGCGGGGTGGGAAGGTCGTGCGGAGGGGGATGGAGTTCTGCCCCAGATGGCGGGCGTGCACAGAGGTAGCGGTGGGCGACGCGGTGGGGGCGCTAGGCAGACAGGTCGGCGATGGGAACGACGATGGGCGGCGCCGCTGCTCGCGTTGGGCAGAGGGAGGACGCGACGCTGTGGTGGAAAGATGGTCGGTGGGAGTACTGCGTGGAGGTGGAGGCGCGGCGTAGGCGGCTTGGACGCGAGGGCGAGTCGCTGGCGGAGGCGCCGCTTGGCTGCGTGCCGATTGTTTTTTTGTAAAACAGAATTGAAAAGAAACTTTATATATATATATATATATATATATTAAAAAGAAACAGTAAATATATACAAATTTTTTATATTTTTATATTTTTTAATTCTTTTCTGCAAAACAAATGTTAGAATTTTTCTAAATTTTTTTATTTATTTCTGCAAAACAAATGGTAGAAACAGGACATTTATTATTTATTATTTATTATTATCTCTTTATACACAAATGAGGATACGAGCACGACGACTCGATCCAAGTTAATTCAAACACGGAAGAACGTGAGTGGATGTGGATCTGACAAAATGTAAGATAGATCCGAGGATCCGATCACCGTGCATGACCGGAGGCGTGTGGTTGTGTGAGGTAGAATGTGAAAATGGAGAGATCGAGAAAATGAAATGAAAAATCAGATTCGGGGGCAGATCAATTAGGGATGGAAAATTTGGAAATTTAAGATCTAAAATTTAACAATGACATTGAAGGAAAAATTAAATCTAAAATGACGAAAGAAAATAAGTTGGATCTCATCGGATACGTCGTGATGGCCTCGACAAGGACCGACTCGCTGTCACTAGACGGCTTGGAGGCTGGGCACCCTTCTGCGACAAGAAACTCTTGGAGATCGGGCTCCTCACCACCAAAGATTGATCAAGAGCAAATGAGGGAGGATGAACCCAATAAAAAGAGGAGGAAAATTAAAAAGGAAAATATGGACAAAGAAGGAATGTGTTTATTGGTTAAATAAATAAATTAATTAAAAACAAAATTCAAAATTAAATAAAATAATTAATTTATAAGAATTAATTAGCCACCTTAATGATAGTTATTGTAGGTTTTCAAATCAAATAAACAAATAAATTAATTAAATATATCTAATTTTCGTAATTATATTAATTTATTTAATTAATGTTAGATATTAATTTTTCTGGTGATCTTTTATATAAGGAAATTAGTTATATATTAGTATTATATACATATAGTACAATATACACATGTACAAATAAGGAAATTATTTTTAAATAGTTTTTTAAAAATAATTTTTTATTTTTTTAATAATGAATAAAAATATTTATAATTATTTACATTATGTATAAAAAATAAATATGAATAAATATATACAATAAGTATGTGGTTAAATTGTAAAAACCACCCCAGAAAATCGTCTTTTCAATCGTAACTCCAAAAATTATGAAACCACAACTATTTTAAAGATAATTTAATTTAGAGTACAACGGAAGTGAGTTTAATTCAATTTGAGTTCGTATGGAGCAGGAATTGGTCTTTCAATTGTCACTTTACGACTTTTTTCTGAGTGTGGATACTTTTATTCTATTCATGGTTTTTACTTTACAATTATGTTTATTATTTATAAAACATTTTTATTTACAATTTCTGTTTAGAAAAATATTTTAATTTTAGTACAAATAAAATCATGTAAATTTTTTACAACAAAGAATAAATTCAAAAAATAAAAAGGAAGAATATTTACAAATTATTTTTTTGGATTTGTGGATTAAAGACCCTATCTCCCCCTACTTTATTCCTGGTCGATCAGGTCAAGTCTTGACCTTCTCTCGGGATTCAGACCAGTCTGCATTTATTTCTTAAATACATCCTTTATTTTTCTTTTTCTTTTCTTTTCTTTTCTTTTTTATTCCTTTATTAGAATATAAACACTGTTAAAAGTGCATATTTAACAAATGCATGCTAAATGATAACTTCATGAAATTAGTGGGTATTTACAGGTATTTGACTAAGGAAATAAAGTTTAAATAAAAGAATAAAGGTGATGAATCTGGATTCATCAGTTACATGCCCCTTGTTCCAAGAGTTAGAGTACTACCAATCAAACTAATTGAAGGGGCGCGCTTCACATATGTTTTAGGTTGCACTCTGAAATAAGCCTTGCATGTTTCATTCCAAGTGTAGATTCTCCTTTGACGATCGAGTCTGGATTGATAGATAAATAAATAAAGGGAAGCTATGGATAAAGAAATCGAAATGAAGTGGATTAATCGTTTAAAGTGTTATAGATTCTTCTTGAGGCCTGGAATATAATTAGAAATACCATACTTGAGGTCTTTATAATATTATTCGTTATACATGTTTAGTTGTTGTATTTTGCCTCGCTTTCCTACAACCGTTATTCATAAATTATTGTTGTATCCGTACTGTGTCATTTGACTCACAAGGTGGAAATCCAACATGTCGCCTTGAGCAGGAGATCGAGGCTAGAATGCTTGGCAGTGCATTTGAGAACCACTTTTGGGTTGTTACCTACTTGAGTAGTTGACTTTCGTGTCTTTTTCCTTTCCGCCCCTTATGATGTAATAATGAGAACTTAGATGCTTTTGTTACCAAGATTTGGACGATTTCTATCTGAATGAAAAAAAATTAGAAGTATCGTTTTTTATGAAAGGTTTATCATGCATGTTGTTAGGTAACTTTTGTGAATGGGTGTTGAGATACACTTTCGTTGAAGGATATGGTTAGATCCTCAAGCGCATCACGGAAGCGTGAGCGTCGTATCGAATACGACGAGGAGCGACTAGTCGCACTAGTTGCTCGATGCAGCGGAATTTAAAAAATTTTATTACGACGAGACCACATGATCCAAGAACACTTCTCGGATCGTCTCGTCTAAACCACAAACAAGTAATAGGATTACCTCTTGAAGCGTGGTTGCGATCAAGTCTCTAAATGAAGAGACCTCCTGTCTCAAGTCCGATCCGACGGAGGAGACGCTTGCGAGCGCGGGGATGAACCGCGTGCTTCTCGCAATCCATGTTGATGATCCAAGCGGCGGATCTCCTGATCTCGACACACGAGATCCGACGTCTTCTTCACGAGCGTGGCGCACCGAAGGAGATGGAGATCCACGAGCAGACGAACGGGCAGCATAACGACGATGCTACGGCGATGGAGAACTTCTCCATGGCATCCATGGTGGACGGCCATGAGAGGAAGAGAGAGGGCTGACCTCTAGAGAGAAAGAGAGAGAGAGAGATGTGCTACAATAGCACATGTTGTGTGTAAAATAGAGAGCATGGTATGCCTCTCTATTTATAGGGTTTTGGGATCCATGGATCTCAATCCATGTGACATATAAAATCAATGGATGAGATTGATTTATGTCAATCCAATGGTCAAGATTGTTGTTGGTAAAAGCCAACAACTTGTGATTTAAATTTGATGAAATATATCAAATATATATTAACACCAAATTAAATCAATCAAATAAGGAGAGAGAATAATGGAGATCAACCTTCCCCTTTGGAGGGAGGGCAATCTCATGGATTCCCATGAGATTGCACATCTCCTTGATTTTCTCTCTACTTATTTTCCAACAACTATTTGTTGGGATTTTTATTCACCAAAATAATTCTCAATTAATTTTGGGAATATTGCAATCTTGACATTGGAATATTGTGAATCATATTCACAATCCAAAACAAAATGTAATTTACATTTTCAATTAATTAGACAATGTGTATCCAATACACATTAATAATTAATCTACTAATATAAATTATATTTAACTATCTCTAATACATTATAAATCACATTTATAATATATTATGAATAATTGGATATTACTATCCACATTATTCTCATCCATAATAATTAAATCTCATTTAATTATATTGGATAACTTATTCTCTTGTGCTCAAATAATATGAATCACATTCACATTATTTACATCTTTGATAATCAAATCACATTTAATTATCTAAGATAACTCTCCTTATAATATGAATCAAATTCATATTATTCATGATAACTAAATCACATTTAATTATCCATTTTCTCAATGCTCGGATATATATATCAACAATAGAATTATCCATGAACTCTTTCAAGGATAATGTGCTTTCTCCGCGAATACTTGGAGATAAGGACATGGCGATTGTATTGTTCCACGTATAGTGACATGGATATTGAGATGATATCTCAAATCCAGATCGCGGGCCTCTCATAGATGCTTGATTAAATCAAGACCGCAAATCTAATCTTCTCATTGCATCTGAATCACATTCAGATCAATGTCCAACATTTGGACTAAGATCAGATTACTTCTCTACTGAGAGGAGTCACTAAAATCCAGACCCGTTTCATCACTCCCTAGGAATGGAAGCGTCATGGTTATACAATCGTTTATGATCACATCACCCTCAGGTATTCCTAATACCTGTACATCCTGCATACTGGAAGACTCTGAGTAAACCCGAAGTATTAGATCAACTTTACACTGTCTACTTCAGGGTTTTATCAGTAAGTTTCTCATTCGATCATTGGGAGTCGGTATCGATCATATACTTTCCAAAAGCATATATCATACCTAGGTCTTGATCATATACTTTCCAAAAGTATATATCAAACCTACAAATTCAGTCAGGCTTCCAAAGCGAGACGACCATGCGCATGGAATTTGATTCTTCCCAATATCTCATGAGTGAGCTCATGTCTTCCGGTTCAGTAACTGAACCTGTATGATCCCTTTGAGAGATCGTATTACTCATATGCCCTTATATGTACACCAGCGCGCCGGTGTATAGACCTTGATTAGGTCATCAACCTATTGGTCTGCCAAATGTACATACTCAAACATATAGTAACACATCTGTCTCCGGTCAGAGGATGTGTGCCTGTATCGTGACAGCATACGATATAGGACTTTGGTTATCTCGATCTCGTTAAGTCAACTCTTTGACCTAACTAATCTGACACCTCCGAAGCTCTATTCCTATGCAGAGGACCTGCATCAAGAGGTCGGTCAGATATCAGCCTTTAGAGAAAGGATTGCCATCTCCTTCTCATGCTAGAGATCATCTCTTAATAATCATTTGATGGTGCTTGATGAGTCCTCAATCTAACTCTTTAGATATTCATCCAAGCACCAGCCTCTATGATTCAATAATTGAATCAACAGCTGTATGATCATCGAGATGGCCATGGTACACAACCCTAATTGTACTAAGGGACCTATTATGCAAATTATATACTCTTTATTTTAGATCAAGGAGTGAATTGCAATAACATTTATTGCATAATGGCTCGCCGTGGGCTCGCATGTCCAACAATCTCCCACTAACCCAAAGAGCCATTAATGGGCTAATCATTTAAACACACACTCATGTGACAATCATAGGCTATTTAGAAAATAGCTAGGTAAGTTAATCAGTCACTCTGTTCCTGCGAGACTACACCAAGTCCTTTTACGGTACTTGCATATCCCTAGTAACAGTGCTCACATTTAATGCGAATGTTGCATCTCATGCAACCAATACTCAATTTTGTTAAAGCTATTATAGGGTCATTGACACTATAGCATAATAATTTGTTATAACCAGTATTTCCATAATTCTTATCAGAATACCTTTATCTCTGGAGATCACTATCTCTAAAGGTATCCAAAATTAAGACCTTTTAGATCACTATCTATATAGTCTTAAGTATTTGAAGATAAGACTTTAAGATCACTATCTCTAAAATCTTATCATCTATGAAGATTTTGTTATTACTGCAATCAAGTATTTTATCTCCATAGTAGGATCAGTAACATTTTACTACTCCCACTGCATGGCAGACATCCGGTATTCGTACACATCCATCATACACTCAGCTTCTCGTAACTGATGCACAAGTGCAAGCAGTTCTAGCATTCACTTCCTCAACCTTTTGAGGTGTTATCCCTTTAGATAGATCAGTACCATATCTTAAGGGATGGAAGCCTTTCTTGGAATTTCTAAGAATAGAATATGTCCAAGGTGTACTAAGAATGTGACAGTCCCAATATCCTCTTCTCTTTGCTTCTGAACATCTTCAGAACTAGGATCTAAGAGGTATCCTTGAGATCATATCTCAAGGTATGGAACAACCAAATTATAAAACACTTACTAGTATCATCCTTAGATCATTCCAAATGATTAGGATATTATCTACATTTAGCATGATGAACACAATGGCACTCCCACTAAGCTTCACATGGTTCATCAAGATTTTATCTGAAATCATAACATTTATAATTTCATTAAATCTTATGTTCCAACTACAAGAAGCTTATTTGAGTCCAAAGATGGAGTTCTTTAGCTTGCACACCGTGCTTTCCTCAACCACGAAGCCCTGGGGCTAGTTCATATGAACATCCTAAGAGAGGTAATCATCGAGGAATGCAATCTTGACTCACATCATGAAGATGTCATAGTCAAGTTGTGTAGCTATAGTTAGCAATATTCTGATGGGTCAAAGCAAGGTCACTGGAGAGCAAGTCTCATCGCAGGCGATGTCTTCTCTTCGGTGTGTAGCTCATGGCTACGAACCGTGCTTTGAAGGTCTCTACCTTCTCATCAGGTTCCCTTTTTCTATTGAAGATCCATTTAGACCTTGATGGGTCTTACCCATGTAGGTGGATCCTCGAGGGTCCATATACAACACTTGTATATGAAGTCTACATTAGACTTTTATTGCTAACATCCATTTATCCATTTCATGATCCTCAGGAGCTTCATCACATGAAGTCCAATCATTTTCACATGGAATACATCCTCAAACTTATTTGAAGAAGTATTAGTGTTTTATCTTCAATTATTCTTTTAGTTTCCGATTTCAGGAGCCTCATTATCTTCTTAAGATTAAATGAATTCATTTACCTCATTTTATCTTGATTCTTAAGAGAGTCATCCTCTAAGAATCACATTCTCAAAGATGAGATCCTTTAAGAATCTCAAGGTCATAAAGTAGGTATAGAATACCATCCTTTATTTTCCTAATGAAGTAGCACTCTCTAGTGCTAGATTCCATCTTACATGCATGGAACCTTATTAAGTATATAATGTGGTCTCTACTACATATATACCTTTTGAAACTAAGAGATAATTATGCTAGGATTAATCATTGATTAAATCATGTCACACATGATCAATTGTATCTCCCTACAACTTCATTGAGTTCAGGTTCATTAGGAGGATTGAGATAGGAATGATATTCATATCTCCATAAGGTATTTTTTTTGAATTCATCTAATAGGTACAGGCTACCTTGGTTAGATCAAATTCATTTCATCTCCCTTCAAACTTTGGTTCTAAACCAAAATTGTGAAATCTTTGAACATTTCAAAGTTTTCTAAGTGAAGAGAAGAAATCTCATATCACAAATAATCACTAATAGATATCACATATCTATAATGTTTATTCTGATATAGATGATTTACATACATCAATATGTATGAGATCTTGAATATCTTAACATCTTACACCTATCACAAAGAAGGGTGTATTGGACATTTTTACTTTTGAATACAATATTCACAAGTATGTGAGATTTGAATCTTTAGACAATCTAAAGTTTCATGTCTTACTAGTCCATTGATCTCATCAACAGACATATGTCCAAAACATGATGCCAGATCATTGTCAAATGATCTTTATCTTCCTATTGATCTTTAAAGGTTTAATTTTCAGTATTAGAAATCTTAATGAACAATTCATTGATTTTCTAATTTAATAGAGTCCACTAGATTTTAGATTACTATCTGAAATATCTCCATCATAACTCTTTATGATAGATTTATTACAGAATTCATGTTTATATCCAACAATTAGAATAAACAATGAGTGTATTCTAATATCTAGGTCATAGAGACATTCTCTAAGAATAAGGGCTCCCACTGAAAATATGAAGTCTATTGATCTCATGGAAATTGTTGCAACACTTGCATCACTTTCAACATGGATGACCAATAAACCTTAAGATCAAATTTCTAATATTCTAATACATATGCAACCAATTGCAAGTGTCATCAGAAGATTGAGATACAATTATTAGACTTATCTTATCAAATAAGTAAGTTAATATCAATGATTATATGTAGATTAATCTGATGTACTATCGGATTCCTTCTCTAAGGATTCTAGATAGATTTGATAGTCATACTATCAACACATCAACATATTGTAGTATTGGCATTCATCCAACTCTTTGGATGTTATATGGAAGTCACAGAAGTACAGTCAACTCTTTGATTATACTTCTTGCTTAGGTCCAACCCATGCTTCCACTGCGCTCCCTCTATCTATAAGCAACCATTGCTTAAGACTAAGGATCTCTTATGTTAAATTCAAAAGAATTTAATGTAAGAGCATTTTGACATTTATACATGCTTCACCCAATTCATATAATATGAATATTATGAAGCTTCATGAATGACTAGAGTATAGACAGTAGAATGATGACACTCATCATCTACATCCATTTAAACTCTTAAAACATAGGTTCAGGTAGGTACTCAAACAATTTGAATACATCATCTCTTATAGAGCTACCATTCTACATGATGCAGAGAACCATATCATTCACGATTAAATGTCAAGAGCACATATGTATGCCAGAAAATCTTCATTGATTTTATAAGGATTATTTGATAATTACGATCATCATCGACATGTCACTTCCAAAGCACATTCAATGAGATTAAGACTTATAGAGACATACAAACCCTAGGGTTTTAGTCCTATTGTCTTATTATCACTTCTCATTATTATGAGGAAACTTGCACATTGCAACCACATACATTATTTGTCCAATTGCAAGTACAATATCTGGATCAAAGGGTCCAATCCATGATATTCTACTGGTTATTATTGAGTATAACATTGAGTGGGTTTAATGAAGGATTATCTGAAATAAGAGATTTGCATAAACTTATATAAATATATAATTTACTTTGATTTAGGAATTTTTATATCAAAGTTGTCTTGCCATGTCAACAATGAAAGTTCATTCCCTTAATCACTTTTAATGTAAGAGATATACTTACCATTATATCTCAAGCAAGATCTGGGATCTCCTTCCTTATCTTTGTTGCATCCCAATAATATGAGAACCTACAAATCTGATAAAAAGAAGCGGGAACACATTCCGTCTTGCAAGTCCAACTTGCATCTCCCAATTTGGTCTTTAACACCCGGGCCCACCACCCCTAAGGTGATGTTGACCCGTCATTAATTGAACCAACCGTCAACAGGAATACAACTCGCTATGCGCAATCCAATATCGCCCCAATAATATGAGGACCCGATATTGGGGTCACTACGCATACGTCCTTACTCTTTCGAAAAGCGACGAGCCCGATCCAAATGGATCATATGCAGGAGCTGCCACTTCGGACAGGCGTCTCCCACATATAATATCTGGCGACGAAACCCTTCGCCTTGACGGGAGACCATGGATGTCACTTATGTGATCCTCCATATCATATTCAAATTTAATTAATTATTATGAATCACATTCATATAATCAATTCTTCCAAGGGAATTATCAACTCTGATCATATTAGAGTATAATTGGACATAATCAATTCAATCATATTAAATTAATTATCTATCCAATTCAATTAATCAAACTTGATTGTCTTACTTGAATATATATGGTATTATTCTCAAAGTACGTATTAATTCGTATTTTAATAATTAGAAAAATACATCTTAATCCCTCGGACATTATCCCGGCCCTACCCGCTGTCATGGCCAGTACCGGCGGGAGTGGGACGGACCGCATACGTTGCAACCCGCTACCCCAGCGATCCCCGACTAGACACCATATCCACCTCGGGAAAGGATAATGCCAAATTGATTAATTTGTACTTGAGATGATCATCGGTTTTTCAACCGAAATTATACCATATAGTAATCAAAATAATTTTGATTATAAGGAAATTTGCTAGACAAATTCCCAATCCTATTCAAGCAAGAAGTTTGATGATTGTGATTTCAATTATGATTTAGATCAAATATAATCAACTAATTGATTGGGACCAAGTCAATTAAGGAAATAATCATTCTCTAATATTTCACAAATATTTTCCATGATTATTTCTCGAAATTAACAATTAATTTCATTAATTGACAATTACATGGTTCTTGATTAGGAAAGTAATTTCAGCAGTGACCCCTACTTACTAAAATTAGCATATCTCAATCAATTTAAATCCAAATTAAGCAAAGTCAATTTCTAAAGTTTTCTAATTTGATTTAGAACAGAAATCAAGTGATGTTTCATGCTTTTCGAGGCGTCTCTAATCAGTAATTAACTCTTTAATTACGTTAAGATTCGCAGTTCCCTTAACAGTGCATACATGTTCATTAAAATGACCATATCTAGAGCATACGAAATCCGATTTACGCAAACTCAGATCCTATGGTTTCCTTATTTAATGGGGAACAAAATACAGTGCTATTTTCGTGTTTAAACAATTTAAACAGGGCCGAAAAATTACACTAAACAGATCTGCGAAATCAAATGCGATAAAAAATTTCGCGACCTTAACGAACCCAAATCGTCCTCGGTTAGCGAATCATATTCGAAACCATCGACCTAAGGCTCTGATACCACTTGAAGGATATGGTTAGATCCTCAAGCGCATCACGGAAGCGTGAGCGTCGTATCGAATACGACGAGGAGCGACTAGTCGCACTAGTTGCTCGATGCAGCGGAATTTAAAAAATTTTATTACGACGAGACCACATGATCCAAGAACACTTCTCAGATTGTCTCGTCTAAACCACAAACAAGTAATAGGATTACCTCTTGAAGCGTGGTTGCGATCAAGTCTCTAAACGAAGAGACCTCCTGTCTCAAGTCCGATCCGACAGAGGAGACGCTTGCGAGCGCGGGGATGAACCGCGTGCTTCTCGCAATCCATGTTGATGATCCAAGCGACGGATCTCCTGATCTCGACACACGAGATCCGGCGTCTTCTTCATGAGCGAGGCGCACCGAAGGAGACGGAGATCCACGAGCAGACGAACGGGCAGCATAACGACGATGCTACGACGATGGAGAACTTCTCCATGGCATCCATGGTGGACGGCCATGAGAGGAAGAGAGAGGGCTGACCTCTAGAGAGAAAGAGAGAGAGAGAGATGTGCTACAATAGCACATGTTGTGTGTAAAATAGAGAGCATGGTATGCCTCTCTATTTATAGGGTTTTGGGATCCATGGATCTCAATCCATGTGACATATAAAATCAATGGGTGAGATTGATTTATGTCAATCCAATGGTCAAGATTGTTGTTGGTAAAAGCCAACAACTTGTGATTTAAATTTGATGAAATATATCAAATATATATTAACACCAAATTAAATCAATCAAATAAGGAGAGAGAATAATGGAGATCAACCTTCCCCTTTGGAGGGAGGGCAATCTCATGGATTCCCATGAGATTGCACATCTCCTTGATTTTCTCTCTACTTATTTTCCAACAACTATTTGTTGGGATTTTTATTCACCAAATTAATTCTCAATTAATTTTGAGAATATTGCAATCTTGACATTGGAATATTGTGAATCATATTCACAACCCAAAACAAAATGTAATTTACATTTTCAATTAATTAGACAATGTGTATCCAATACACATTAATAATTAATCTACTAATATAAATTATATTTAACTCTCTCTAATACATTATAAATCACATTTATAATATATTATGAATAATTGGATATTACTATCCACATTATTCTCATCCATAATAATTAAATCTCATTTAATTATATTGGATAACTTATTCTCTTGTGCTCAAATAATATGAATCACATTCACATTATTTACATCTTTGATAATCAAATCACATTTAATTATCTAAGATAACTCTCCTTATAATATGAATCAAATTCATATTATTCATGATAACTAAATCACATTTAATTATCCATTTTCTCAATGCTTGGATACATATATCAACAATAGAATTATCCATGAACTCTTTCAAGGATAATGCGCTTTCTCCGCGAATACTTGGAGATAAGGACAGGGCGATTGTATTGTTCCACGTATAGTGACATGGATATTGAGATGATATCTCAAATCCAGATCGCGGGCCTCTCATAGATGCTTGATTAAATCAAGACCGCAAATCTAATCTTCTCATTGCATCTGAATCACATTCAGATCAATGTCCAACATTTGGACTAAGATCAGATTACTTCTCTACTGAGAGGAGTCACTAAAATCCAGACCCGTTTCATCACTCCCTAGGAATGGAGCGTCATGGTTATACAATCGTTTATGATCACATCACCCTCAGGTATTCCTAATACATGTACATCCTGCATACTGGAAGACTCTGAGTAAACCCGAAGTATTAGATCAACTTTACACTGTCTACTTCAGGGTTTTATCAGTAAGTTTCTCATTCGATCATTGGGAGTCGGTATCGATCATATACTTTCCAAAATCATATATCATACCTACGTCTTGATCATATACTTTCCAAAAGTATATATCAAACCTACAAATTCAGTCAAGCTTCCAAAGCGAGACGACCATGCGCATGGAATTTGATTCTTCCCAATATCTCATGAGTGAGCTCATGTCTTCCGGTTCAGTAACTGAACCTGTATGATCCCTTTGAGAGATCGTATTACTCATATGCCCTTATATGCACACCAGCGCGCCGGTGTATAGACCTTGATTAGGTCATCAACCTATTGGTCTGCCAAATGTACATACTCAAACATATAGTAACACATCTGTCTCCGGTCAGAGGATGCGTGCCTGTATCGTGACAGCATACGATATAGGACTTTGGTTATCTCGATCTCGTTAAGTCAACTCTTTGACCTAACTAATCCGACACCTCCGAATCTCTATTCCTATGCAGAGGACCTGCATCAAGAGGTCGGTCAGATATCAGCCTTTAGAGAAAGGATTGCCATCTCCGTCTCAGGCTAGAGATCATCTCTTAATAATCATTTGATGGTGCTTGATGGGTCCTCAATCTAACTCTTTAGATATTCATCCAAGCACCAGCCTCTATGATTCAATAATTGAATCAACAGCTGTATGATCATCAAGATGGCCATGGTACACAACCCTAATTGTACTAAGGGACCTATTATGCAAATTATATACTCTTTATTTCAGATCAAGGAGTGAATTGCAATAACATTTATTGCATAATGGCTCGCCGTGGGCTCGCATGTCCAACACTCGTCGAGGTGGGGTGTTACACTCCCTCTCTTCTTTTCTTTTTTTCCTCAATCTCTTCCTGCAACTCACTTCTATCCAACTGTCCAACAACCCCTTCTTTCCCACCTCACGAAAATGCGCCACCTTCTTATTCCCCATTAATCATGTTGCTCCTTCTTCTCTTCTTCTGAAACCCTAAATCATGCACCCTCCTTTTCCTTCAACACCTCTCATGCATCCCAGCAAGCGCTCAACGCCCCCATCTACAATAGAACCAGCTCTCGTCGCCATCAGTTCTTGCTGAAACTACATACGAACGCTTGCACATCCCTTGCACCAACCTGACCTTCATTGCTTTAGCCAACCTCGGTGATTGCTCACCATTTCCCGGCCCTCCTCGTGTCTGGAGCCAGTTGGTTTGTTTGTTCTTGTTTTAGGTTCCAGTTTGAACTGTACCCATTTACTGTGTTTTTTCGAGAAGGAATCTATCTATTGATCACTCTCAAATCTAGACCGACTTGTATTTTGCTTATGGAAGTTGTGCTTGTTAGGAGGTCACAATTGTCTCCTGGCAGTTACATATGTATGTTGTGTTTGCTTCTGATTCCAGATTCGTGAAATCCATTTAGTTTACCCCAATATCATTTATTTATTTGTTTACTATAACATGAATCTATTTCACCCATATTTTATTTCATATATTGCTCATTCCTATATGATTATCGGGGGTGACTTATGCTCACCTCTGCTGCTGCAATTTCCTTGGTCTACCATCCCATTTGCCCATTTCACTAGTGCATAGATGGAAGTATACCCCACCAGCGATTTGATCATTACTTATGTGGACAATATAGTGAATTGTGATCCTGCGTACTACTGAACATTATATTTCATAATCATTCAATTAGTTGATTAATTACGATAACACATCCCATCTGCATACCCGTACATTTAATAGTCCATGAGATTCTCGTATTTCTTCAAACATGTATCAGGGATAAATCAATCCACGAATATGGAAAATCTTTTTTTTTTTGCATTTTCATCGCATCCATTATTTTTCTGTGGTTTATTTATTTTCATTCCCTCCTCATTGTAAAGCTCAACCAACCACTTTTTTATTTTCCTACCAGTTGCACGGCTCTACCTACCTTTTTATTTTCTATCAATTGTTAAGGCTCTTCCCACATTTTATACTGCCAATCGCAAGGTTTTTCTTACCTTTTTTATTTCCTTCGTAAGGTTTTTCTTACCTTTTTTTACTTCCTGCAAGTTGGAAGCCTGTGCCTACCTTTTTTTACTTCCAGCTAGTTGTGAGGCTTTGCGTACTTTTTTTAAAATTCTACTAGTTATACGACTCGATGGACCTTTTTTTCTATTAGTTACGAGACTTGGCCTACAATTTTTATTGTCTACTTATTGTACAGACTCTGTTGACCATTTTTATTTTATGCTCATTGTTCAACTCCGTTAAACATTTTTTATAACGTCCCCACATTTTTGGCTTCTTGCAGGAGTATTAAAAATACCCAATATTAATACTGAAAAGTATTGTCTCACTGCAAGATTTCCGATGAGGCTAAGGGCGCGTAATTCCGAGTTCAAATGTGAGAGTTATGCACATTTTAGTTAAGAGCGGTTAATGATATCATGGAAGTTAGGGGTTATAGGAATAGACTAATCCTGCACAGGTTGGGGTTGTTTTAGGGTTTCTAATCTTTGTAAGTCACATCGGAACCATATTTAAACCACCTAGTTCACCTTCACTCTTTCCCACTAATGAATCTTTGATTTATCATTTTTATACTCCCTTATTATCCTCGGAGCATAAACAAATCAATCAAAATATGCATTAATTCTACTTAATTAGCAGTAGACCCTTCTCCTGTAAATAACCCTATTATTTGTATTAAAATTAACCCTTTTATTTCATTTATTTTTTATTTTATTCCCTGATAAAAACTCTCTAAAACAGATTAAATATTGTAGATATTTGTTTTGATTTGAAAAAAAAATAAAAAGAAAAAAATCTCAAAACGTTAAAAATCAATGTCTTTATTCACTAAAAATGCTTTCAAAAATCTTGCTTTGTGTTTTTATCTCTCTTGAGTTTTTTCCCACCAGGAAACATGTAGATCTCATCGAGATCTACAACTTTCATGTTTTGACTTTTTACTATTTCGATCCCTTCTATTTATTTTGTATTTCCTTTATTTTTCTCATTTTTGAATAATGTAATTGGGCCACATGGCGCTCTCTGGAACTGCCATGTGGCCCAGCTCCTTGGCAACCATGCGCCCCTATCTTCTGACCGTTTGATCTCTCTCTGCCTGGCCCCATCTGGGCCATCCACCCGTGCCACGATATCAACCCCTATATCTCCTCCCTGGCTTCATCTAGGCCATCCCTCCCCTCCTTTACAACCACAATTGGATGGATTTGCATCCAACGGTTGTGCCATCTCCACGTCACATGCTATTTCCCCCACCACAGGATCCTCCCCCTTCTCCATCGCAATCGTCCCTTCACGCTTCTCCCACAATCCTTGGATCATATCCCCTGATATGATCCAATCCTTAACCTTGTGCCTCCATCCTGATCGTTGGATCACAAGATCTAACTGTCAGTACTCATCTTCCACCTCAAGCCCACCCACTCCCCGCATGTAATGCCTTGCAGCGACCCTCATCCCTTCCATTTTTAGTGCCTCCACCTTGACACCTCGCCACAATCTACCTCCGCCACTACGAGGCCCTAACTGCCCCGACCCTCACGCGACCATCATTGCCATCAACCCATGCTATCATCTCCTCCCACAGACGTTACAACAACCCCCCCCCCCACATAACGACCGGACACCACCACCCTTAAATACTCTGCCTACTGATCAAGTCATCCACCAATTCGTGGGCTTAGTCCCAGCTCCCCTCCGCCTCTCTATAATAAAGCGAGGGTGGATTTGGGATGAGCGATGACGACCTCGTCCCATGTGCGACCCTTGGCCATCTGGCTCAAGCTCTATGTCGTGGCTGAGCATGTTGAGAGATGACCAGAGATTCGCAAAAAGTTCAGCACAAGCCACCTCCGATCGCCATCTTTCAATCTCTAGGTAAGCCTCCCTCTCCTTACATCTTGGTTTCTCCCTTTTATTTAATAGCTTATACTTCACGTCTCCATCGATTCTCCATTTCTTGACCTTCACCGCAAGTCAAAGACTCATGCCAGCCACTCCACACACCTCTTCCCTTCTCCAGAACCTCTGATCGCCACCACTCCCTTTCTTCGTCGGCTCGCCGTAGAGGAAATTTGGTCCTCCATCCCTTTACCTGAATAGTACCTTATTTCACCTCACGCATGCACCACTCGAGCAAGCTTTGGTTATTTCTAATACTTGCATATACTTCTTCCTTCAATGGCCGGAAGATTTGATGTGGCTCCGTTCTGGAGCGCCTCCTCCGGCGAGGCTTCACAGAGCCTTGGAAACTTCGGCGGCCTTCAGGCATTGCAGGGAAGCACGGAGCGGCAGATGATCCCTCGCTGGAGGCCCATTATCGCCTTCACCTTTGTAGCGGATGAGGAGCTCCAATGTTAGCAGATACCGTTGGATGGTGCCTCCTCGGCGACCATCCAACGACCCTGATATGTCCATATCGCCTCGCCGAAGCAATAGGCTCGGTGAGACCGAGCTGCCTCTCGAAGCACTTAGGTCGCCCACTTGGGTTGAGCCACTCGCCCCGCCCTCGAACTTGGCCCACGTATGTGCAATCCACGTACAGGTTGGGAAATTTGCAGTTGTACCCTTAAAAATTCCAATAATTGCAGATAGAACCTGTCCAAGCGTACGTACCACACGTGTCGCATTTGGCAAATTGTGAGGAGACCCCGCCAGCTTTCCCTTATTGCATATATGTCCCTCCCAAGACTAATATGCATAGTTATCTTTTTATTTTTATTACAATTATGCCCTTGCTCTATTTTATGCATAACTTGAGCATATGAACTATATTTTCATTGATTTCAGTTTCATTGTGTCGCTAATTTTATTATCTTCATGATTGCACAATTTATTCACTGATTTGATGCTTATAATTTAATATTCTAAATTTTGGATATTTTACATGTCAATTGTTCATCATGTTAATGCCATTATTGGATCTTCAATTCATCTCTATGCTCCAATTGATACGAAATTACATTGCTCATTAATTGAACTATTTTACGGCATATTTGTATTTGTATCATCATCTTATCTTGCATCATTTTATATTGCAAAAAAAACCAAACAAAAATTGCACGTTGCTCATACATCCCATTATGTACTTCATTTATTATGCATAAAATTAAAAAAATGCATTCTCAATTCTTTGTGTCTTGCATCATTTACATCATTTATTTCATGCATATTGTCTGTGATTTTTGTGATGTATTTTGTATCTGCATAATGAAGACCTAAATGAATGAATTTAATCACTCTTCTTTAATCAATAATCTCTGATAAATCAATGAGGAGGCTCGTGTCCCTGTGTTCGATCTTGACAGACACACCAAGTAAAATGGATATTTACACCCATAACTTTGAGTAATATCATAATTATCCTAGATACCCTCGATAATCACGAATTATACCCAAGACCTTGAGTAATGCTTAACTCATACACCCATAACCCCGTGGTAATTTTCATCCAATTTCCCGTTAACAATGACGGTATCCGTCACCTATTTTATATTTTGTACCTAAATTTCAATTATTTACAAATAAGACCATCCCCTTCCTCCTCCTTCCCCCTTTATCCTCTAAGCAGCAAATCTGCCTCCCCCACCCGCCGGTCGCCCCATCTCCCCCCTCCCGTCCCCCTTTCTCCGGCTGCAACCCCAGGTGGAGACCCCCCATAAGATTAGTTGAAACAGATACTTCAGATTGCTCAGATTTTTCACTCGAATCTGAGTCCCTAAACAGTGAGTTTGACCGATTTGCATCAATCATATTTGATTGCTCTACCATCCCATCATAGGCTCCAGAATCAGAAGGATATTTGTAGCCAAGTATGAAATAAGGAACCAGAGGGCCCATAGCATAGAAATATGAATTTGAACCACTTCCTGACCTTTGCTGAGGATTTGGACAAACAATCATAGGAGGAATGGGAAAAATAGAATCGGAACCACTCATCAATGTTGGCTCGGACCCAGAAGGATGGTGACTAGCAGAACTAGGAGACAGAGGGTCTGAGCTATGTTCGGCTATTTCATTGCCTTAGGATGATTGTTTAATCCATTCACCGATATCATCATCTCTCACAAATGGAACATGGTCCGCTGAAGAATCATTCTGACACCGCCAACTCTTGCTGCTTCCATGAGATGCAGAAGATACAACCCCCTCCTTCCCCTCTTTATCATCCAAGCAGCACACCACCTCCCCTTGCCTGCCGGTCGCCCTGCCACCAGCTCCTTCTCTGCCTCGTGCACAGCCCCACCGCCCCCTTCCGCGCCCCTCCCTGCCCCACCGACCCGAGCGTCATGCCCCACCCTCCCTAACTGCGTTGGGGCACCACGCCTCCCTCCCTGCCTGCACACTCCACCTGGAAGGCCCCCCCTTCTGCAGGTTCCGCTCTGCGCTCGCAACCCCCCGCAGCTTCCGCTCGAGCCCCCACCGACCAACCGCCTGGGAGTGCCCCCCACCCTGCCTGCAGCTTCTGCTCGCGCCCCCGCTGACCAACAGCCTGGAAGCCCCTGCCGACCAACCCGCCTGCAGCTTCCGCTCGAGCCCCCACCGACCAACCGCTTAGAAGCCCCCGCCGGCCAACCCGCCTGGGAGCTAGTAGGAGGTGGAAGGGGGGGGGACCTGCTGGAGGAGGAGGGGGGTTCTTTTTCCTTTTAGTTGGATTTTTTTAACCGTTGGATTGGTGCTAGGTTATATTAACTTGATGGTTTTGTTATGATTAATGGTTGAAACTAACAGAAGGTTATGGGTGTCAGGCGGAGTAATATTCGGGGTTTCTCATGTAATTCGTGATTATCGAGTGTACCTGGGGCTGAGGTAATTATGATATTACTCAGGGTTATGGGTGTAAATAACCCCAAGTAAAATAGTTATCCACCTATTCAAAGGGGGGTATTCTGCATGACATCCGAGATTGTCTCCTAACTACAATATCAAAAACGACAAATTAAGTAGGCGATTTTGCGGTTCATCACCCACTCATTCCCACAACCTTAACATGAACCTTTCCTCTCTCCCAAGTCACCCCCTTCTTCCCTTCTTCGCCATAGAACTAACGATGCCACTACCATCATTGGAAGCCTACGAAGTTCTGCATCTTCAATGCAACGAGAGAAAGATGAGTGTCGACGTAAGGGGAAGATGTTTCTTTAACCGGATTCATGATCAGGTAGATCATGTGTGTGAATCAAAGGTGCAAGATTTGTCGCACATAGGTGATGGCTCTTTAACCTCATCTTTTTTATTTTGCACATCTCACGATTTCAGTGATTTTCGATTGGGGATATGTGTTAATCGTCATTGATCCTACTCTGGGATCATACCTTGTTGGTAGTATTTTCATCTTATTAAGAGTAATAACTGTCATTATTTTTTATTATACAAATGTGATTATCATGCTTATCAGTCTAGGAGTCAGAGTGATCATGTATATTTAAGGCATCCATCAATCGTCTTAATGCCATATTATAAAAGGGTTTTTTCTAGTGGACCCTAAGCGCATTAGTAATCTAATGGGCACATGATATGCTTCATCCGATCATGGTCAAACAACCACTATTTTAAAAAAATATTTTCCTTAATAAAAAATATTTTCCTTATTGGGTTAAGGTTATTTGCAGTATGTTGAAGATTCCTTATTTGTAGTATCTTAATAACAAACTTGACTAATATTTTGGTATATACATTCTAATTAAGAACAATTTTCAAATTATAAGGAAAATTGTAAGAAATGGAAAAAAATCGTCCCATGTCTTACATTTTGCATATCAATGGTTCGCGGAGAGGAACATCTAGTCTATTTTAACATGTTAGCCTTTTCTTTAATGAATTTAGAGGAAAATTCCTGTAGGGGGCAAGTTGAAAACCATATTAGCTGTATACGATTGAGAATTTTTTTATTATGTACCGTAGGTAAGCCGTCTCTTCTTTGGTTAAGAAAGAGCCGCCACTTGAAGAGGCGGCTTTAGTGAAAGCCGCCTCTTCAAGAAGCGGCTTATAATCGAAGCCGCCTCTTGAAGAGGCGGCTGTTCGCCAGAACCGAAATAAAAGAGAAGCAGCAGCTCTGCTGCTCGCAGAGCTACTGCTTCCCCTTTTTTTAAAAAAATCATACGTTGGCGAAGTGCATGCAAAGTATGTAATACAAAATAGGTATTAGAACAAGTTTAAAAGCCAAGATTCATAGATTAGAAAGTAAATTGTTCATATACAAGGTACATAACGCAAGCGACAAC
Organism: Ottelia alismoides; assembly: GCA_037367405.1. Classification (NCBI taxonomy): domain Eukaryota; kingdom Viridiplantae; phylum Streptophyta; class Magnoliopsida; order Alismatales; family Hydrocharitaceae; genus Ottelia; species Ottelia alismoides. Next base: position 351,075 of record JAZKJV010009356.1, read on the forward strand.
ACATTAGTGACATACACTATAAATTACATGCTTGCTTTACATTACAAAAGATTAGCAACATATCGTTCTAGGGTCTACGCTCCCTCCTCCTTTTGTATTGTAATTTACCGGTCTGTCATCTGCCATGTGGTCTCCGAGGCTCTAGGGTCAAATCCAGCAGTTGGCTAGTGCGATCTATATCATCGATGTTGGTCATCTCGGTTCCTTCAACTCCGAAGAAGGACAACGGAAGGGGTGAATGATGTGAAGGTCCTGCATTGTGCTCTGCTCGATCCCTCCGTGATGTAGGCGACGTTGTAGGCTCTCTGGATGGCCCACACTCAGGAATTGGGGTCTCAAATTCTATGTCAGACTGAGGGGGTTGTTGTGTATCAACTGGGACATCTCCCTCGCTAGAAGGCCTCTCTCCCATTTGTCGGTGACCCCGTCCTCGTCCATGTCCTCGAACACGTGAACGAGGATGAGATGTAGCTCCTGCCTCGCCATCTTCCTGTGAAAGCTCCTCAGTAGGACCATCTCGGAACTGTCGCTGTATAGACTCACTATCCTAGAACTTGCCTTCAGCGGCAAGTTCTCTAATATGTAGAGCACCGTCATCGCAGAGTCAAACAATCTCCTCGAATTGAGACACCTGCACTATGAGCAACTGTTGTCAGAACATGTTAAATCATACCAAAAAATATTACTTAAGTAAATTTTAGCTTACCGCGTAATCGAGTGTGCATCCATGTCGTCCAATGAAACGTCTTGTAATTCGATGATACCATGACAAGTACTCAACGGTCGTATCTGGTCCTCCCAATGAAATGGGAGTCATTGACACAACGTAGTCCCTACGGATGTTCCATAGTCTAATATAAACTGCATGTAACTCCGTCCAATCGACGTTGCTCTTCCCTCGGAGATCGATTGAATGCAAAAAAGATGACGTATCGCAAGCCATTGGATCCCCTGAATGCCACCAAACTGTCGAAGGACTCTGTTCGGTGTGTGTACCTCCACAATACAAAAATGAATCAGGGGGACGCGAGCCACATGTAACTCCTCATTGCCACAGCAATACAACGGTAACAAGGAACAACACCTCCTCTATATATGGAGTCCATACCACCTGTGTTAAATTAGAAATATTAAAAAAACCGGTATACTTGAAAAAAACCGTAATAACATGTTAAGTGAATACCTGCTCATCTAGTTGTAGGTCAAGTGCATCCCTATATGGTCGAAGCACATGTGTAGATTCCGCTGTAATATCAAACTCTGCATGCCATCTTGCCCCCAAGGGCTTCCCTTACCAAAGAGGACGGTGGTGAACGACTGGGAGTGATATGGGGGAATTGCTCCCAAGCCCACAACTGTAACCGTATCAAGGGACCACCAATCTCAACTGCCTCAGCCTTCGATGCAACACATAACTGCCTGTACAAGTAAGCCAAACAAGCTGAGCCCCAACTGTACGTCCCACAAGTCTCCAAGTCCTCCAAAAAATGGTAGGTAGATCAGTGAGACCTCGTTTCCTGACTTGTCAGGAAAGATCACACCACCAAAAAGTTGTAGAATGTGCACCCGTGTGTATCGCAGAATGGTATCTTCATCGGCATCCTCTGGTAGAACTGAGAAGTGCTCAAGTAGCCAAGTCATGCGAACTCGAGCGCCATCAATGTTGGGGCCGTTCTGACCGGACCCCAAGCAACCGCTCAACAAGCCTGCCCAACTGGGAGAAGTAGTAGGACCAATCATCGCCTGACCATCTATCTGCAACCCAAATATGTAAGTGACATCATGCAATGTAACAGTTATCCCCTGGCGCATGTGAAATATGTGTGTCTCGGGACATCATCTCTCAACCAAAGCTGTAACTAGGTGCCAGTCCAAGGAAATGAAATCCATCTGCATTACGCCAAGAAAAACCCGCTACGCAAATGTGAGGAATTATGCGCTCGTTCAAGGGAACATGCCTCAGTGTATTCTCCCATCGTCGGCACCGTAGGCATCTCGTCACCTGAAAAAGAAAGCATATAGATCATGAAAACAATTTTTGGAAATATTATGTGAATATTTCTGAAAGTTGTACGTACATCCCCTACCCAAACAACAGTCGAACGGTGCTCCCTCTGCTGTCGTAAAAGAGAACGGTCAACTGGGTCCCGGCTCCATCTGTTCATAAACAACATACAAACAACTAAACAATGACTTTAAATTTAAATATTTTAAAAAGATTGTCAAGTAAATCATTCACATACTATCTCTGTTGGGACACTTCCTCCTGTTATGACCCAATCCACCATAGATACCACATGTATTTTACGTCCTTCCATGCGTGGTGTTCCACCTATTATGACCTTCAACACCACAAGCGTCGCATTGAAATTGCATGGTATTCTCCCTCATGTCCATCTCATTGTGAATCCTCTTACTCTTTGGTCGCCTCTTTTTCCTTATCCTGCTATCATCTGGAATAACTAATGGATGTCGAAACTGGGCCATTTGTCTCTGTCACCAATGGGGTAGAACAACCCTTCGTAAATGTGGGACTGAGCTTGCCATGTATACCATGGACCAACGTATTCTTCCACATCTGTGTTCAAGTGAGATAGAACGGCACATGCATGAGAACAAGGGATTCTATGTGTTTGCTATTTTTGACATGTACACGATGCATCACTAACCAAGACAGATTGTTTCTTTCCACCTTTTAGACCAAATTGTGTCATGCGTTGTCCTGTGACGACCTCATACATGTGCAAAGGTGCTCCTTGAATGCGAAAACAACGGTGGTCATTACTTCTGTCGATCCACGCTTGAACATGTCATGCGCGTATTTGGTATATTTCTCACCCCGTACAATACAATTACGCGCCTCCTCCTGACGGTCACAGAAGTAGCTAATGCAGTTGTAGTACGTCTTTAACACCAATGCCGCAACTGGCAGACTTTTTGATTCCTTAAGAACGGCATTGTAGCTCTCAGAAAAGTTTGTGGTTGTGTAACCAAATTTGTAGTCCCCATCAAATGCAATTGTCCAACCTTCCTTTGGACAATCATGTGTGTCAAACCACTTTGCAGCATTCTCATCGCATTCCTTCAGCTTGTCCATGTAAGATTTCCATTTTGCATGCGAATAGACTTTTCCCGCACTCATGACCATTCGCTTTAGCATTTGATTTTTGTGGACATCATTGAAATTGCTACCCACATGTCATAGACAAAAGCGCCAATGTACGTATGGTGGAACAAATTGAACCTCTGGGTATCTGAGTGCAGCACGTATCCCAGGAGCACGGTCAGATAACAAACAAATCGGTCCAGCACGGTCACAGAAAACATACAAACGTAGCCTCTCCAGAAACTATGCCAAACTAGGACCATCCTCCTCGTTGACAAATGCAAAAGCCAACGGTAAATGTGGTTAGTTGCATCGCTAGAGCAAGCAATAAGGATCTTCTGCTTATACCTTCCATACATGTGTGTACCATCCACACTAACAATGGGCCTGCAATGTCTAAATGCCTCAATATAAGGTCCAAATGCCCAGAAGACCCTCTCAAATAGCTCCCCTCTGTTCACTGTTATTGTGTCAATATCTGTAACCGAACCAGGAATAGCCTCCTCAAAGCCCTAAAAAGATAGGGAACTTCGTTGTAAGATTTCTTCCAATCGCCATATACCATCTCAATGCCTTTCCTTCTTTCGTCCCAAACCCTTCTTCTACTCACATGGAAGCCAAAATCATCTTGAATCGATGTCTGAAGAAATGAGACCTTGACTGAGGGAGATATTTTTATTTGATTTAGGAATCTGAGTGCCATAAAGTTGCAATCTAGCTGAGAATGGTCTTGCTTAACAGCACGATTCAAGCAAATATGCGGCTTGTCAACCATTGAGACAACAAACTGTCCATCTATTGGTCGATGATGACCACACAATCTCCACAAACAACCTCTAGCCCGTTCGCTGCAGTGTATATCCCGCACCTTCTTGTCTGATTCAAGTACAAGTGAAGTTGTAATGACGTTTAATTTGTAAAACCTTCACGGCGTACACCAAATCGGATTGGAATTTGAAAAAGCATGTCATTTTTCAACTCGTTGTTCAGACTAATCCCATCATCACAATTCATGCAATCTTCGCCATTCACAATATACCCATCACCACCTCTCATGTTCAAAAATGGTATGTCAGACACGATACAGATTCCAAGATGATGATCCTGCTCCTCATTGTCATCATTTTCCATCTTGTCATATGTATTCTGTGGCGAGGGTTCCATGAACCTGTCCAGTTCCGGATCATTAACAGGATCCATGTTTACCACGGGAGCAACGTAACTATTTTCACCTTGCGGTACTGAAACTTGAGGTACGGATCCGGGTATAGAGACAACGATAGTAAATATCACGGGCCGATATGCAGCACCCATCTCCTCAGCATATTCGACAATCTCTCGGACATCATCATCAAACTCGACACACCCAATATAAAAATTTGCTCTATCTTGGGACATTCTATGAAACACCTGTAACTCAAGTCCTTGCGATAAATCCAATATGAAGACAGACTTAATGTGCTCAATCAACCCCGAGAATGACATTTCATGACCAATTTTGATAGTTTTCATACGACCTCCTACATAGGTCACGTCTTTACTAGACTTCTATATTGTACACCCACAATGACAGAAACAACAAACTTCTCGAGACATCCTACATACCATTACATCGACATCAATGTATTCGAGTGAAGAAAATAATTCAAACAATCATTTAAACTCCAACATGTAGCCAAAACCCTAAACCCATGACATATTACACCTTCCTTGAGGCGGGGAAGGAGAGGAATAGCAGAAACGAGGCCAACGGACGTTGGCGAGATGGCTGGAGAGCTGAGGGCGGCGAGAGGCGAAGGCGGAGCGGGCTTGGAGGAGGCAGGAGGCACTTGGCGGAAGGGGAGCTGGGTTCTGAATGAACGTGTGGGTTGCGTACTGGCTGCGCGCTGGGGTTTATGCCCGAACAGAGCCGTCTCTTCAAGAGGTGGCTTTCACTAAAAGCCGCCTCTTGAAGAGGCGGCTCTTTCTTAACCAAAGCCGCCTCTTGAAGATGCGGCTTACCTACGGTATATAATAAAAAAAATTTCCGACCGTATACAGTTAATAAGATTATCAACTTGCCCCCTACATGAATTTTCCTCTATGAATTTACATTACTTTTAGTTGCTGCTTTCAAACTATTTTTTAATGGTTGTATTCAGACTGGTGATGTCTAATCTTTATTTCTACTATTTTCGTCATTATTTATGATTTTATACTCACAGACATATCAGATGCTTGTTATGCGCAAACAAAAATCAATCCTTGTACTTTTGGTGTTTTATATAGAATATGATGCTCCATTTCAAAATTCAAATAAAACGAAGGATTCAAAATTACCTTTCAATTAAAATCTCAAGTTTCATATCTTTAATTATTTCATATCAGTTGCTGATATCCTTTATCATTTTACATCTATTTGGTTTTGAAGTTATTGCTCCAAGCATTTATGCCTACTACATTTACCAATCAAAGCATTTTTTAGTTACGTATTCTTCATGTTGTACTTACCATTGAATTACTGATCCAATCATTTATACTGACTGCATTTATTGATCCAAGATTTTTTAAATTACGTATTCGTGTGGTTGACAATGAAAGTAAATCTCATATTTGTTTATAATATGTCAACTATCTCTTACAAACATTTCAGCAAAAAAATACGAATTATTTACGTCTTTATAAAAAAGTGTTACTAACAATTGTTACACAATTACTATTTATATGATATGTCGAAAGGTGTTACTAACGTTAGTGACGGAGTGAGGAAGGGCCAACCCTTGAAGAAAATACCTATGTTATACGAGATCAACACTCCTTTAAATAGTAAATTATCCATTTTCTATTTAAAATATTTCAAAAAATCTAATCATATGTATAATAATCTATAAATAGATCATTTTATCTCTGCATCTTTTTCTCTTCCTTGCTCAACTACTTCTCAAATTTTCTCATGTGTAAGGTGAAAGAGTTTCTCCATAGCATATGTTTCTGATTTTATTTTTTAAAAACAACTTAATATAGGAATTCATTCAAGATTTTGTGCATTTTAGTATTTTTTCCTATGTTACACTAGAGGCAAGTTTGTTATTGAATAGTATCCTCTTGGATTTAATTTTGTCTAAAAAGAAGATTTTTATTTATTGGAAGGCATAAATATAAATATTTTTGGAAGCAATGATTTATTTGTCAAACTTAACGATATGATAATATATCTCTACTTTACAAAAGAATTTATTTAGAAGGTTTGATGGTATCATATGAAAACATATTAGTACTACTACAAAATAAGACTATAGTGACAATTTTCTAAAATCCATCACTATAACATCCATTGTTAAAACATATAACGATGTCATTATTTATTGCGAAATTATTTTATACTAGAAACTAACGACGAAGGTCATATATGTTCCTATATCTTTAGTGATGTTCCATATATCAATAATTATCCATTGTTATTTTTCAAAATTGTAGCTAATTGTCGCTAAATTTTGATTAAATTAGCTACGATTAGTTAAAAGTTTGAAAAAATTAATAGATAAATGTCGCTATATGCATCGTCGTTAATGATATAACATTATATATGATATCCATCGCTAATTTCAAGTATATAAAATAATTTCGCAATGAATTTTACCATTGATATCTATATATAATTAATAATGGATGACACATTGATAAAGCGTTGTTATTAATCCAGTTTGTTATAGTGTAAGTCACAACTGAAAAATTATTCTACATATTTGGATGGTTTTGATGATGTGATAATGTACCCCAAAATAAACTTTATAACATAGAAAATGTAGATATTATATTTTTTATATTAATTTTTTTTATTTGACACAATATGCCCCTTATAATATGTGATGGTGTTGTTAATAGAAATTACATGAATATATATATATATGCCCATAGTTGATATTCAATAATTAATATACTATATCTTTTAATATTAAATTTTTATCTCAAAAATATTTTTTCTTAGATTACCAAACAATAAAGATTCATACATTAGAGTATTTTTACCCGGCATGCCCTATAATCTTTGCAAATGACCTCTACGACCTTTGAAATATTGATATTCCTCCCTCGACCCCGTAAACTTGCTAACTCTTACCCTACAGACCCTCTAGTTAACCCCCATCCATTTACATATTAAAACTAACCGGATTCGATTATTAAATGTTACAATATACCCATTTTGTTTGTCAAATTTACAGTTATTGCCATTCCGCCTCTCCCTCCTCCTCACATCCTTTTCCCACCCTCGTCCTCCCCGTCGTCTTCTTCGAAGCCCCGACCCCCGTTGCGCCGCCTGAAGCCCCAGGTCGAGCCCCCGCCGGCTGCCACTCGAAGCCCCCGGCCCTGTTGCGCCGCCTGAAGCCCCATCGGCTGCCGCTCGAAGCCCTCCCACCCCCACCCCCCGCATCGAATCTCCCCTACTGGAGCCCCCCCCCCCCCCCCCCCCCCCCCGCGTGCATCCGCCCGAATCTCCCCCGTCGGGCGCCGGCTCCCATGCTCCAGGCTCCGTCGCCAACCGCCCCTCCCCCCTCAGGGTGCCGCCTCCTCTGCTCGAGGCTCGCACATCCCCTCCCCCGGCTGCTCGCCCTCGGCCACACTGCCCCCCCCCCCCCCCCCCCCCCCCCCGGCGCCTCCCCTGGTTGATGTCCCCCGACCCTGTCGCGCCCCACCGCCCTCCCCTCCCCCCGCCTCCTCTGCTCGAGGCTCCGTCACCAACCGCCCCTCCCCCCGGGGCGTCGCCTCCTCTGCTCGAGGCTCACGCATTCCCTCCCCCGGCTGGTCCCCCCCCGGCTGCTCGCCCTCGACCCGCCTCGTCCCTCGCTTCGGGCATGATGCATCCCCCCCTCCCCCGACCCTGCCGCCCTGCTCGAGCCCCCCGCGTGCATCCGCCGCCTCCTCTGCTCCAGCTAGAAGCCCCCTCGATCCGCCTCGTAAAACCTCCTCCGACCCTGCATGAGTCCCCCTCTCTTTTTTTCTCTTATTTAATTCTAGCCATCCGATCGTAGTTGGTTAGATTAACTCGTTTTTAACCTAAGGAAGTTAACTCTAGCTGTGTCAATTTAACGGTAGGGTTCGTGGGGTAAGACGGAGCAAGTTTACGGGGCCAAGGGAGGAATATCGATATTTCAAAGCTCGTAGAGATCATTTGCAAAGATTATAGGATCTGTCGGGTAAAAATCCCTTTTTAATTAATTTATCCGTACACATGGAATAAATACAGATTCTACAAAAAATAAAAAATATTAGAACATAATTGTTATTATTTATTTTAGAATATTAAAAAATTATAAAAAAGAGAAATACATATTTTCCTCCGTATTTTAAGGCTAATTGAAATCTTTCAAAATGTCGTGATTTTAGATCGAAAGAGACACACATCGTTTTTATGAAAAATCTATCCCCACAAAATCAAAACATGCCATCTTGGTCCAAATTTGGTAGCAACTTGATTACTTTAGGTATGTTAAGTATTACATCACAGAGTTCTAATGTTACTCTGAATGTTAGCCAAATTAAGAGAAATAGGTTGGGTCTTTTATACATCTCGTCATCTTCCTTCTCCTCTCCCGATCTCCCCAGATTTCTCCAGTAGGTTGTGAACTTGGATAGTAGGTTGCAAACCTGGACATTGGTTAAACCAGCTATTTTTTTCTCAAACCAGCTAGCTTCATTGGTTAAATACCTGGACAGCCTCGATTTTCCTTCCAGATAACAATTACAGTGAAATACACAAACTTCTCTGAATTATATAACTAATTTTCAGTCATGGATGAATTTGAAAAGGTTACAAGGTGCCCGATATCCAGAACTAAAGAATTTGAGACGACCATGCTATCATTCCAGTCTTAAATCACACCAGCTTCAAACTAAGTTGAAACAAATCTTAAAGATCTCATATCATATTTGTTACTTTTTACGGTATAGATTACATTCCAAATTGATGTTGGATGTACATGTATGGTTCCTAGAATTCTGTAATTGTTGATGGCATGTTAAAATATACAAACTAGGAATTGAGAGAAAAAACAACAACAGTGTCTAACAAGTTATGGTAACGGAATCACATTTGGTGACAGAGCAAAATGTACTGCTTCTGGGATTCCGCAGAGCTCACTTCATGACCTCCACTCTTGATCTACAAAAAAAAATCACATGCATTAATGCATGCAGTGACTCCAGTGACCAGTACTCACCCCTTCTAATCCCCAGATTTCTCCCGTTGATTATTTAAAAAATTCATACCTTCGTCCCTTCACGAAGCACAAGATCTGTAAACACCTACGATTCAAACAAAAAAGAGGCTTTACATTCAGTGTAAGAATCGTCTGAGTGGACCGTCGGATCGAGATCGGACGGCCTTCATAAGGAGCACAATATCCCGGCAACTAAAAGGACTGTCCGATCTCGATCGGACGGTCCACTATAATACAACACCTGATGTATTACAGCAGCAGCAAGCACTGCGTAGGAATCCTGGTGGTGGACCCATAAAAATCCCCACAGTTTCTTCTTAGGATCTTAAGAATGATGAACATTAATAAATAAAAATCTTCGACGTGACAATCCCTCCAACTGAGAATAGAATATCGAGTTCCCATAACGATCATCTGTTCATATTTTTTTTCCTATGTCAGTTATGGTCCTCCTCGGGAGAATTTTTCTACAATGTTCACGTTCAGAAGCGAGAGTTATATATATTATATACACGTCTCTTGTCCTATGCCCATCACGGATAAATAGTATAGTATTTCCAATCCAAGTCCTAATGGAGGAGTACACTGGAAATAAATAGCATTTATGCGGCATTTATGGGCACTGCCTGGATCTGGCGAACGATGACAACAGTTTCTTATTACAGATCCATTGAAGTCATATGCATGGAGAAAGCAAAGACTGACGCCAGTCTCTGTGGGGGAAAAACCCAGAGATATAAGTAACCATATACACACATCGAGTAAGAACACCACATAAACTACGGAAGAGATGCTCGAGAAGAGACGTATCGTCATGTTCACTCCAAGGTCGAGACAAGGTGATCGAAAGGAAAAAAGGCCAATTCATTACCGTAATGCACGCGCATCGGAGGATCGAGAGCGAGAAGGAACCATGAAACTCAGGATAGATAGCGCAAGGGGGGCTTTACAGCGCAAGCATAAGCCCATCCGCGGCGCTATCCCTCCTGAGCTTTACGGGTCCTCAACGCTGGTTGTCGCACCACTCTACTTCTACATGGAGGTGGAGGGGGTCCTCAGCGCTGGTTGTTGCACCACTCTACTTCTCTACTTCTACATGGGGTAGAGGGGGAGGGGTGAGAAGGATGGGTTGGTGAGGAGTGGGGTGGTGTATTTATAGTGGAAGACGGGTGCGTGGAGTGGGGTGTGTGGTGATGAGATGTGGCTCAGACCGCGGTCCCGAAGTGACCCCTTGACCAAGTGGCTCCTGGACGCTGGACCTACATGTGCTGCGACTGTGCCTATTATTCTACTTCCAATTAAATTCTTCCAGGACTTGTTTGGAATGGGTTAAAGGATCTATATATTTACCTCCTCCCAACTTTGCAATGTCTTAGTTAAGTGGGATGGGTCTGGAATATGGATAACGACTGGGTTCACCACAGCAAGAACAGTTTCGGTCGTTTATATTATTTATATTAAATTACAAAAAAAACTCTTAATTATGCATCCAATTTCGACAACGGATCTTTTGCTTTAACTCGAGTTACATCAGATGTATTGTAACCCTCTTTTTTTCCTTTGCGAAATCGATTCAAAATCCAACTGCATGGATTGAAAGTGTTCTACATGCTGGCAAATTTCGCTTGAATTCAACGCCGTTATTAAAATAAAATAGCGAATGCCGTCAAATTCAAGCAAAATTTAGTAGATACCGAGAACTCTAATAAAAGATTCAATCCATGAGATTGGATTTCGACACCGAAATTGCATGTATAATTCACGATTTCTTTTGTAATTTATCCTTCTTGTTATTGTAAAATACATAACAATGAATATTATATGTTGCGACGACTTATTATACTTGCAATTAACAACTTATGGCATGTTCGTTGTTATATCACCAATGAAATTCCAATACAATAAAATGAATTTGCAGGGACTCATATTTTGCAATTCGTCACTTTATCGCACATTATTGATAAATAACGAAAAATGATATCCATTGTAAAGGCGGTGTTTCATATAATAACATATTTTATTCGTCAAAATTATATATTTAACAATCGACACGATATAGCGAGGTATTGCAAAATGCAAGTCACTGTAGACTCTTTTTGTTTTAGTGCTCACACTAATCGTCATAAAAAAACAATGATTAATTCAACTTTGCATGCTTTACTTTGTATTCTGCTATTTTTTAAGAAAAAAATCAGGCTTTGTATATTGATATTCTCTTCTGCGTGGAACAGGTCCCCGGCTGTAACGTTAACTACAACATGGTCTGCTGTATGTCAGTATCTCTATTATCTTTGACGAGAATCTTATAAAGAATCCAGCTATATGGATTAAATGCATGCATACCATTCTACATGCTCATCAAGTTTCATTTTGATCCGATGGTCCTATCTATTTTGAACTGATGTTACTACCTATTTCTTACTCAAAAATTGGATATATATATATATATATATAGAGAGAGAGAGAGAGAGAGAGAGGATGGGGAGTATGCACCCGGGTGCATGTAATTTTACATGCACCGGGGTTTATATCTCCCACATTTATTTTATTTTTTTGGAGAATTATCACAGTGTATATTCATCTATATATCTCTCTAATATGTCATTCGAATTTCGTCAGAAACAGAGACTCCTATGCCCTCCATCTATAACAGGTCGATTACAGCAATTCTAAGACCGTTAAAATTTTCTGCTATAGACGGAGGGCATAGGAGTCACTGTTTCTGACGAAATTCAAATGACATATTTGAGGGATATATAGATGAATATGTACGGTGATATTTTCCCAAAAAATAAACAAATGTGGGAGATATAAGCCCTGATGCATGTAAAATTACATGCACCAGGGTGCATACTCCCTTTTCTCATATATATATATATATATATATATATATATATATATATATATATATATATATATATGGCCGATCCTATGAGATGAGATTTTTGTGAGATGTGAAATGAGAGATTCTTGGCTACTAGTTTCAGCCAGGAGAAACAGGAGAGAGAATGTTGAAATTAGTGTTCCAAAATCTCCCATATGATCTCATAGGATCACTCTCTCTCTTTCTATATATATATATAAAGTAGAGCTTGCGTAAAAAAGCCATGGCCACCGTTATGGCTAAGAGCTTGTTTTATACTTTTCTCCTCAGTTTACGGCTGGAGTTAAGGAGCCCTAATGCCCTCCTCACCTACAAATGCAGACACGTGCCTAGGGCTTTACGAGGGTAGAAAGAAAACGAACCTACGCTGGATAGTACTATCCATGTTATCCTCATTTAGCTCGGTAGGGCTCCTCCTTTATCCAAGGAATGGTACTGCACATATTGATGAAGATGGAGTATCGGTATTGGTGCTTCTATTACGCCGTCCTTGTACAATCAGATACGTGTGAGCGACCTTTCCGGATCTTAGCTTCGAAGAGCTCCACCTTCACCGATGGCCTCACGGCCTTCGAGAGAGAATCCTTCCTCCTCTTCTGAAGGAAGGAACCCACAGCTTGGGTTCGAAAAACATATAACTATGATTAGTTTATGACGAATTCAAGTTGGAGCTTTTCAGGAACCTCCCAAGAGAGGGGAGAGGGGAGAAATATTAGAGATCCAGAGCTCAGTGAAAGATTACAAAAGAATACAGAGCTTATTGAAGAAGAAAAAACTGGCTGTCAATTTTACATCTGCAATGAATATGAATATGATTTTACGTATATATTTATTCAATCTTGCATCTTAGGCTGGATAATACTTGCATGCATGGGCTGAGGCATTATTTATGTAGTTCTTACTATATCGTCATTTATTAATTTCACTGTCAACGTTTCACTTCAACAAAATTAACTTAAGTTATGAATAGTTCAATATTCACCGCTAACAATGAATATTATTCTTGCTTGATTTTTTTAGCAATGAAAATAATATTCGTGTTTTATTCTTATCAATGAATTATATAACTATGATTATCTATTGACCTTATCTTCTAATCATTGTTATTTTCATAATGAATAGTGTGAATTTTACTGAACAAAGCCAACTGATAAACCGTTGTCATATAACTTTTAGCAAATGAATACGACATTCATAGGTAATTACAAGAAAAGGCTAATCCCGCAATAAATAATATTCGTTATAATATACTTAACATCTGAAGATATGTCAATGCATACTCTAATTATTAATTGCAATAGATCAAAATTTTATTGCAATGTTAGTTGGATTTTAAAGGTCGTAAAATTTGGAAGAAGTGATTGCAAAGTATTTCGCACAATCATCCTTTAAAAGAATTTTAAAGGATTCTACATAAATATATTTATAAAATGGTGATTTCATACAATCATCCTTGCAAAATTTGTATTAAAATGGATTTTTTTGTCGCTATTCTTAATCACTTATTCCTTTAAATATTTTATTTTTAACATATATTGCAATGACTTTTTCCTCGTGCTCCATCAGTCATTAGCTTGATACTATAGTTTCATGCAATTACACCATGCTCATCTTTAGATGCCCTCTCTTCTCCCTCCACATTGAGCTTGGGAAACTCATCACGATTCTCTCCCTATTATCTCGCCATTATGAGCTTATGACAAAAGCACTCCTTATATCATGAACTTGTTTTCGGGTCACGTACCGTCATAAGTATGATAAAACATTAATAAATTATCAAATCAAATCACGATTTCATTCCAGTCGCAAAGTTAAAGCAATATTAGAAGGTATCAGAATAAATATTTAGCCTCTCTTCAGTTCTTGAGGTGAGAAGGTTTACTATGTGTTCAAATCACTTCCTCGTGTGTATTAAATTAATGGAATGTCAAATAAACATGCTTAATATAATATATAATTATAAATAGTTTTATAAATGATTTACCCATGTGATTATATTATAAAAAACTTCGAAAATGTAACATATAAGGAAAAGTACCATGTAATGCTTTGCATGTATATATGCGAACAAAATGATCATTTTCGTTGCTATACTCTTCGTGAATACATTCATATATGTTCCTCTAATTTATCTATTATTTTATATAGATTTAGCATAGATATCTTTTTCTAATTTAAAATAGATATGGATATCACTTAGTTATCTATATAATAATAAATACAATTGTAGATTTATTTGTACTATATGTAACAAATTTTTGTCCTATTTCACAATATTTTATATGCCTGTTATGAAATAAGTACATTCTAAATTCTTGTATCATGTCTAAACCCTCCAATACACATACATTTAATCTAATCTATAAAAAATTTCTATATTATCTCTATAATACCATTAGTTATTTTATCCGAATTATTTTTAAGGATATTGTAACATGCTTTTCATATATGTCGACATCATCCATATACATATCTACATTTATATTTGGAATATGATCAACATATAATTATTACCAATATTTATATCTAATCATTTATAACCCTTTGAATGCCTTGTGGAGTGCAAGTACTTTCTATATAAAAAAATTATGACCTCAATATTCTTATTTTATAGATATCTTGATTCATATTGGAATTAGTTAGTATTTCAAAAATTAATAAGATCCATTATATATTTTCTTAAAGATTCGAGGACCAACCAAGTACCCTCCCCCTTTCTCTACTAGTGCTTATACGCAATATATAATATCTATTGGGTATATTCCTTGATATTATATCATTTTTTACTCATTTGTATTAACTATATTTTACAATAAAATTGTAAAATAATACAATTACAATATTTGTTATAAAAATAATCAATAAAAGCTTTAAAGCTTAAATTATTATTTTTAAATTTGAAATAAATATATTCAAATTTAAATGTTTTAAAACTCAAAATGAACTGAACTTGAATTAAAATTAGCAAATTTATTTAAAATTTAATTCGAGCTCGTATTAGAAACTTCTAAATAAATTAAATTTAAATCATCATGAATTCAAAAATATTCGATTCAATTAATACTCTCAGTATTGTGGATATTACAACAAAGATTAATCCGAGTTTAGCATCTAAATCCTGGAGATATACAGTATATTAGCAGAAACTCGGAGAGGCACAAACGGTAAATATTTCTAGAAATAAACCTACGAATGGAAATATGCATATAGATAATATCAAAGTGATATTTATTTAAAAATAGATAAAATTATATATTACGAAGTCTATATAAAACGAACATGGTGATTGTCATAACCAAGGTTTAAAAAATCGGACCGGACCGGTCGGTCAGACCGGTTGGACCGGGAACCGGCCCCGACCCGGTCGGGTCGGCCGGTTTTAGGTAATTATTTTTTTTAAAAAAATGAAATTAAAAAATCAGGTCAGACCGGTGGTCGGACCGGGTTGACCCGGGCGGTTGGATCAGGTTGACCCGGATTGACCCGGATTTGATGGCTTAGTATATTTTAAAAAATAAAGGTTTAAATAATGAAATAATAGGGTTTTTATCACTTGTACCCTTCTTAAATTCTACAATTTTAGTTATGTCCCTCTCTTTTTTGGAATATAACTTGTGCCACTACTTTCTTGTGGTAGTTTTCTAAAAGCAACTATAAATAAATTATTACAATATTATATTCATATATAATGCTAGAAAATGTGACTACCTTTTGTAGAATTTTATTCCGAATAGACCATCATGTTTTTATGTTGAAAGATTTGACATTTGAAATGATTATTTCATTGATATATAAATACATATTTACATATATCTACCCGGTTTTATCGGTTCAAAAAACCGGTTCGACCGGTCGGACCAGTAAATTAAGCCCGGTCCGGTTTTTTCTGAGTCAATATAAATGATGACATCATTCTGACATCATCACCGGTCCGACCGGTTTGGACCGACGGTCCGACCCGGTTGGACCAAACCAAAGACTAACCGGTTCAATGTCCGATCCGGTTTTTAAAACCTTGGTCATAACCAATGTTTCATATACGGGAGATGAGTTGGGGGTTCTATTCGATCTCAACTGCCACCGCCCGGTCCCCGCGCTTGCAAATGCGCCACGTGCGAGCGAGCTCAGCTGCAGCTTTTCCTTCTCCCCCGTCTTTATTATTCCCATCACAGTCCCCAGGTCAATCAATCCACGTTCATCTTAGGCCCAGGGGATAGAGAGGGAGATAGCCAAGTACGAGCGGCTGCAAGGGCTGCCCTGCGATGCCGTTTCAGGCAATGAGGGGGTGAGCTTTGGGTGCTCGAGGAGAGGTTGGGAAGCGTGCGAGGGAGTCCTCTCTCCCCCTCTGCCATTTCATGGGTCTTTATGATGCAGTGAAGAGTAGAGATTCTGAGCAAGGGGCTGCTGCTCTGCGCGCCATGTTGGGTGGGGGTCCTCTCTCTCTCTCTCTCTCTCTCTTTGGTGCTTTGGACTGTGGCTCTCGGCCAACGCCCGCTCTTCCGGAGGGCTCCATATGTCCCCTTCCTTTTGTTATTTGGACCTTGAGGACGGTGTAAAGGTTATCTTTTACTCCAAGTAAAATCCCCCGGTCGATGGAGAGGGAGTTGAATTCCGACATGGTTTGGCCCACCGTTCGCATCATATCAGGGTACAATGTACTAACACTTGCAGCAGTAGCAGTAGCAGCAGCAACGAAGGTCATACAGTAAATTTCCACGTAAAAGATTGGGATCATACTCTTACATATCACGTGAATTTACAAGATTCACTAGCAAGGAGGCCATTATTCTTCGGGATTATATTTTTTGTTTGAGAGCGAATCTTGTGAAAAATCCAATTTTATGTATTTATTGCATGCAAGCATATTATTCTGCATGCCTGGCAATTTTGTTTTTATCAAAGAAAAAGTCGGATATTGAAATGGTTTTTTTAGCACCACCAATATTTGACGTTTTCTCTAACATGCAAGATAAAATAGTTAGGAAAATCTGATCAGTACAAAATATGATATGTATGTAGAACAATATGCATACATTAAATACTTATGGTTGCATTTTTCACAAGGATCTATTTTTTTAAATGTAAAAAAGAGGGCTTAAACTATCAACTTTAGAGTTTAACGTCAACATAAAGGATCTGGAAGCTTACGAAGTTCTGTATTTGAGATAAAAAAATAAGATGGGACTCTTTTTGTTACATTTAAAAAAAGGGATTTTTACCACTTTGAAAATTTTGCCAATTACCTCTACGTTCTTTGAAACAACCTAATTCCCCCACGATCCTGTAAAGTTGTCAACTCTTACCCAGTGAACCTTCTGGTTAATCTGTTTGAAGTCTGTGAGGGTTTTTGGGGTAATTTTATAAAGTCAGTTGGGTAATTACGTAGTACAAAAGGTTGTAGAGGTAATTTAAAAAGTTTATAGGGTCTGCTGGGTAAAAATCCCTTTAAAAAAAATAAAATATTTAATTGAGAATCGACGCATGGTCAATGTTCTTTTTCATAATTTATCTAAAAAAACTAATAGAAGACTTGCTGTGGATTAAACTACAAACAGATGATATGATCTCTTTTTCTTGTTAATACCGGGATATTTTGAAGTGAGAGAAGAGGAAGGGTAGGTTGGGTAGAAGGGGGTGGTAGTCTTGGGAGGGAAAGGCTGCCCTAAAAGCTGGAGGGCTTGGGTGCTCGAGGCATTGGGCCATCTGGTCATCCTGCTCTGCTCGTCATGATGATGAGCCAATGAGTGTTGGAAAAGGTAGATCTCACCACACCTCTCCCTCTCTCTCCTTCACCTGATTGAATGATTAGAGAGGTGGGGGTCTCTCTCTCTCTCTGGCAGGTGTGGCAGAGAGAGCACCAGTCTCCTTTGTTCTGCGCTGCATTGGATTGTGGTTCTTTACAACATCTGCCACCAGAGAGGTCCACAAGGACCTCCCCAGTTTTGATGTCCTTCCCTCCGTCTGTGTTCCTCTCATCACTGCTCTCTTGCACTCCATGCTGACCATGAAGCTGTCAGTGAGAATTTTTTTTCCTGACAGAGAGGACAGTCGCTCATGATGCCCTTGGAATTAGCTCAACCGATGCAGATCCCTGACTCCGACCTGGTATGACCATTCTCGAGTGATCGTGTGTGATCAGTAGAGCTACGACGAAGATGCGATCGACAGCCCCGATCACGAGCAATGTTTTACATTTGAAAACAAATCTGTTCGAATGAACTATACCGGTTCATCTTCTGCCGATAATATTTGTGGTCTTGCTGTTGATGACATCCTAATCACACAATTTACATTTAACATTGACATATTCAGGGACGGAGGGAGGCATGGGCTTAGCCCCCACCATGGTGAAATTTTTATAATGTATACTTATTAAATGATAGTTTAATAGCAATTTCCCCAACAAAAGATATGCCAAGCCTCCCAAATCATTTTGACTTCTTGTATATTTTATAATGTAAGGGCAAATATAAAATTTTACCATATTTTGGATTCAATTGGAATGTGTAGCATTCCCGATGGTTGCCTTTCTATTTTTAGAAGGTGGAGACGTATGGCATTCCCTTTGCCAAATTAATCTCCATATTTCTTTCCCTATATTAACCAATAATAATCAATAAACACCTCCACAAGCTTGTCACACACAAAATTATCGCTCGCAAGGAGGCACGAACAAGGAGAATCATAAAGGGGAGGTGTGACGGGCATCTCTTTATCCAGATTCGTGTTCATGTGATTGAGCTCAAGCACGTGAATCGGAGGTATACACAAGCAAAGGTAATCAATCATCAATCTTCTCTTATTTAATTTGTGCATCTTGTAATTTTAGGGTTCACTGATTTTTGGGGGATGAATCATGAATGACTGACTTCCACTTCTTAATCTCTTTTATTACTTTATTTTAAACTGGTTCTTATTTGACAAAAAAAATCTTTTTCTATTTTTCCGAGTCGATTTAGTTGCCCATCGGATATTTTGCTGCAGTTCGTTCAAATAGTGGTCTTTAAGATCGATGATGTCGAGATTTGTCGATTTTGGTTGTATGTATCTAATTTGATGTTCTAGTTAGGGGACGTCTTTGGTATCTTTGTATTAAAAATATAATCATATTTTTGATATATATATATATATATATATATATTCGATGTGATATTTATTTGTGGATTGGGATGCAGTAGTATTTTTGTTTTAAAATATCTTATCTTTGTTTCTTATGGTTGTTTTCTTTACTACGTCGAGTTTCTTGAGTAAAATAGCACCAATCCACTACAAAATCAACTAGATGGAGAATAAATTTGACGAGTTTGATTTAAAGTCACGAAGAGTACGATTTAAGTAATTTCAGAAATAGGTATGCTTGATCTCCTTTTCCATTTGTTCAAATTTATACTGCTTTGTATGAGTTTTCTCATTTAATCATTATATGAAATATCAAAGATATCATGATCGATAGAAAGAAATTTGTTATCGTTTTAATTTTATATCATAAAGTAACTGAAAATACAATGTTTGGATTTTATTAATTTAAAAGGTATTATTATTCTATAATCTTTTAGATAGGTAAACTATCTAGTCCAATCTAACCCCTCCTAAGTTTAAATTCTGACTTCGTCGCTGGACATATTATCAAGTTTAGTCGCCGATAGTGACGTTAATAACCTTGGAGCCTATGGGAATCAAAGCATGGCAGGATCCCATGCTTTGACTCTGGTCGTGTTACTTTATTTCTGGCGAGAGGAAAATGCTCGTGACCATACGAACAGAACCTTTATTCTATTATCATAAATGACCAGACTGGACTGCGGTTAATCGGCAGCGATGGGTTTTAGGAAAATCTGTACAAAGTTATCATCTTAATTCGCCATGACTTTGCAACTCTAATTGATGTTGACGTACTTGAAATCTGGACACGAATCATGAGACGCAAGAACGATCGGTTCCGAAAGCCTTCACTGTAATATGATCTTTTGGACCGTGCCGGGCTGTTGTAAATTTACAGGGTCGGGCCTAGGGTTGAGCATCGGGTAGGGCAGGCCCGACCCAACCCGAAGCCCAGCCCACCAAACCCGATCTCAGCCCGAGCCCATTGGAGATATGGACGGGCTTGGGCTCCAATTTTGGCCCAATTTATTATTCGGGCCGGGTTCGGGTCTAACATAACCCGAACCCGAAGCCCGGTTAGCCGGCCCGTTAATAAGCCCGTGTTTAGGCCTGCTATACCCACGGTAAGTTCCGAAATCGTTGCCGTATTTCCCCAATCCCCCCCAATCCCCGATACCATATATCGCATCCCATTCAAATCCCACCCAAATCCATGGTCCCCCATTGGTTGGCCCGCCAAAAAGGCATCCCACTACCACGATAAAAACCTCCCCCATTGATTGGCCCCACAATCAAATCCTAAAAAACCTAACCGCAGGCGCACGTCCCTCCCCCAATCCCAGAATACCATCTCGATTCTCCAGTCTCCAACGTCAACCGGCATCGCGCATCCCTCCTCCAGCCAGGCAACTCCGAACTATCGATCCTCAGCAGTCGGCACTGAGGTGGCCTCGGCTAACGTCGACAGATTGACGCCCTCAACCCATGTCACAATCACAGGTACATAATTTTTTCCATGGTATCCATATTAATATTGCATATATTTGTACTTTAGGATTTTGTATATATATGCATTATCAAGATAATACGTATGACATAAAATTTATAAACTTTATTTGTTTTCTCGGATTCTCCTACCGTTGATGATAAGCAATCGTGTTGATACATGTTGAATTTGATATGTGTATTAGTTTATTTGATTGCTTAGACTATCTAAAATTATTTATTTTATGTTTATTAATCAACCTAGATGTCAACTCCTAATGATGCCATACCAACATTGGAAGAGAATGCAATTAGGGAAGATGAAGATGTGGAGGTAGATGTTGGTGTGCAAGTTTCAAATAAACGTGCACGTCAATCGCAATCATGGGTTTGGCAACATTTGACGAAGGTTGGAGTAATTGATAGTAAGGAGATGTGCAGATGCAATCATTGTAAGAAACTCTTATCATGTCAAAGTACAAGCGGAACTAGTCATCTAATCCGTCACTTGGAAAAGAAATGCTTGTATTTCAAAAAAGATGAAAAATCACAAGGGTTGTTGAATTTAACAAATTTAGATCATGGAGGCATTATTTTAACATGGAAGTTCGACCAAGAACGAAGTAGGAGTGACTTTGTGAAGTGGATGATTTCTGGGGAGATGCCCTTTAGAGTTGTAGAAAATCCATGGTTCAAAAAGTTTATTGAGAATTTGCAACCAAAGTATAAGGTTCTTTCTCGATTTACATTGAAAAGAGATTGTTTGAAGATGTATGAAGCGGAAAAGTTAAAGCTGTTGAACAATCTTAAAAAATTAGCAGGCAGAATTTGTATTACCACGGATATGTGGTCTTCTATCCAGAATTTAGGATACATGACGATCACTGCACACTACATTGACCATCAATGGAAGTTACAAAAAAAAATCTTGAGTTTTGCTGCACTTGCATCTCGACATACAGGAGAAAATATTGCAGATCTGCTTGTTAGTCGCCTTAATGAGTGGAATGTGTGTAAGTTATGCACTCTTACAGCAGATAATGCATCTACTAATGATGTCGTATGTAGGATTTTGGTTGAACAATTTTCTTCCACCGATTCTCTCTTGCTTAGTGGTGGTTTCTTCCGTGTGCGTTGTTGGGCACATATTCTGAACCTAATTGTTCAGGATGGTTTGTTGGAGATTAAGGATGTGATTACAAAAATCCGCAACTTAGTCAAATCTATAAAATACTCTAACAGGAGGTATCAGGAATTTCTTGAGATGGCTCAACAAGAGCGTATTACAGTGACGAAAGGATTGCGATTGGATGTGAGTACACGTTGGAACTCTACATATCTGATGCTCGAGTCATCATTGTTGTATCAGAAGGTCTTTAATCGAATGAAGACCCGCGATTTTCAGTTACTAGATGTCCCTTCCCCTGCTGAATGGAAAAAAGTGGAGCTTATTCATGGCATTCTTGAAAATTTTTATGCGGCTACAAAGATCTTTTCTGGACAGAAGTATTCTACTTCAAACATGTTTTTCAACATAATTTTTGAGATAGAAAGAGACTTGTTATCTTTAACGAATGTTGATGATGTATCCATCAAAAATATGGCAGTAAAGATGTACACTAAGTTTGATAAATATTGGAGGGACAGAGATGCAATGTTGCCTTTATCTATAGCCACAGTGTTAGATCCTCGCTATAAATTTGAGTTCCTCCGTTTTTCATACTCAAATCTTTACTCAGATGCAGAAGTCACAGAACATGTCAGCCAAGTTGAAAATGTATTTCGGGCACTCTATGATGAATATGCAGCCACTTTTAGGGAGACTCGATGCAGAGATTCTACAATGCAAGACATATCTGAACATGAAAATATTTGCACGATGAAAAAGAAGGAAGACAATAGAAGTCAATTTATGAAACAAAAGAAGGTGATGGGTTCATCAGAGGGCAAATCTGAGGTCCAATTATATTTAGAAGATAACTCTGCAGACAATGAGGAAGATGAACACTTTGACGTTTTGAGATGGTGGCAACTGAATTCAAATAAATATCGCATACTATCAAAACTTGCACGTGATATTCTGGCAATACCAGTGTCCACTGTAGCTTCAGAAAGTGCTTTCAGTACCGGTGGCAGAGTTTTGGACTCCTACAGAAGCAGACTTGACCCAACAACTGTTGAGGCACTGATTTGCACGGCAGATTGGATACGCGAGGAAGAAAAAGATAATAACAGAGAAGAAAATATTGGTGAAGAAGAAGAGGAAGAAGAAGATGATGATGAGAGTAGGACTTTATCTCGTAAGTTTGCCTACTAATTTATTTACACACTTTTTTTTCTTGCCTATGTATTGATATTTATTGCTTGAATTGTAGGTTTGCCAACCATCACTGAGTGAAAGAAAAAAGATTTGATTATGAACTGTGGACTTTATTATCCAATTTGATTTTTAAAGGTACATTAAATTCTTTAAACGTGCAAATACCATTTCATATTATCTTTTAACCTATAGACGTGTAAAGTTATTTTAATTTCCTTTCAGGTGGTTGATTAGTCCGTGCATTTCATATTTTATTTTGGAGACATGGGATTGATGATAAACAATGCATATTTTAGTTGACTTCAGCATTATATTTTAGATATATTGATGAATGACGATGATAGTAGGAATTTATCTGGTACGTTTGTGTATTCATTTTATTGTTCATCATATTTTTCCTCTTATGTACTGATATTTGTTGTTTAAATTGTAGGTTTGCCAACTATGAACCATCATTGAGCGAGAGAATAGTTTGCCAACAATGCATATCTCAGTTGACTATGGCATAATTTTTCTAGAAAGTATATGTCTTGTGCTTGTGGTTCTGTCATGTGGAATCGAGAATAGTTTGCTTTTTTATTTTAGATGATGGTTTGATTAACATCAAACGTTGCATTTTTTATTCAACTTGGACATTTTATTTACATATTGTATGTCTTCTGGTGGTGGAGATGGCCTTTTATTTTATTTCTTATATTTTTAGATGGTATCTTTTATCTCCCAAACATCCATTCATTTGATAATGTGATTGAGTTAAGTGTTGATTATTTAGTTTTTCAAGAAATAAATAACTTCCTTAGTTGCTCATGTAAACCATACATGGTCCACTACGACCATGCCTCAAGATAAATGGATACAAACAAAAACTTGTGAATTTGACCATTAAGTTAAATAATTTCTTGTTATTGACCATTGAAATTGACGTTGGAAAAAAATCCTAACATAAGCATAGTACCAACCCGTAGTCTAAAACAATAGGAAAAAATAAAAATTAGTATCAATAAGAGAAAACACATAAATCAAAGAAAGTCCGGTTATCTTGTGGGCCGGCCCGACCCAAGCCCGACCCATAAGACCATGGGTAGGGCCTGGGCTTGGACAACCAAAATAAAAAAAATAGGGCCTAGGCCCGACCCATGGGCCCGAAATCTTAGATGGGCTTGGGCTGGACTAACCTGGGCCCGGCCCTACCCGACCCGATGCTCAACCCTAGTCGGGCCCAATGCAAAAGGCCTCGTTCTCTACAACAAAATGGATATATACTAGGTTTTTTTTAAATCCGTCACTATATAATCAGTCGTCGAATATATAATGACGATAATATTCATTGCGATTTTTGATACCTCAAATTAGCAATGAATGTTATACCCATTGATATATCACATTACAACAAAAATAACCTACGCTTCTGCTGCTAAGAACGTCGACATATATTTTGTCATCTGTTTTTCCTTTGTTCTTCTTCGAGACAAATTTGGGTGGGGGGCAATTTACCGGCTATTGCATCTTCAAGGATTAGAGAGTTCTTGGAGTCCATTGGTCTCTTCGGAACTTGCACAATAGTTGAGCAACAGCATGCGACGTCTATTTTGTGGGCGATTTAGTTGGCAAGGGGATTTATTTTTCGTGGGGAAAGATTTTATATCGAAAATGTAATAGAGCGTTCCAGACTCATATATGGGTCTTGGTCACTATAACTTGTGTATCTAACTTGTGAATACAAGTTTTTGTGTGTCTACCTCCACGGTTTGACACCTTTTTTCCTTTCAAAAATATTTTGTCATTAGTAGACGTTCTTAATTTATGTCCATCAAAATTATTTTTTTGGTCGGCATTCTCAAAAAATATCGTCATATCATGGCCATAGGTATGGGTGAACATTCTAATATAGATAACATGTACATAGGGCTAATTTTGAAAGGGGAGAGGATCCTCTGCTGTAGAAGGTTTTGCAGCAGAGGTGTTGTAAACTCAAATATTTTTTTTGTAATTTAGATTATAAAATCCAACCTTATAGATTGAATCTTAGGTTAATACTCTATATATCCTCCAAATTTCGCTTAAATCCGACATTATTTGCTATTTTATCTTAATAGTTCAATATTCGGATCTTTTTTAATGGAGTTCAAGTTGCTTAGATCTTGACCGATTGTTTGACCATTAAGATAAAATAGCAAATAATGTCAGATTTAAGCGAAATTTGGAGGATATATAGAGTATTATTCTAAGATTCAATCTATAAGGTTGGATTTTAGAATCTAAATCACAAAAAAAAATTATTTTGGTTTACAACACCTCTGCTGCAAAACCTTCTACAGCAGACGATCCTCTCCCTTTTGAAAGACGTTAGATAATAACTTCCACACAATAATTTCATCTTTTCCAATTATCCTGCTAAAATGAAATTCTGGAGTGCCCTAAAATCGAAAAGATGCCTTCCCCCCTCTTCGCTATCTATTATCTTCACCCTCTCCTCTTATGAATCCCTTCTCCAACCTTCGGTGCCCTAATATGCTGATTGAGGAATGTTCACCCCGATTGAAGATTCTTCTATCATGCTCCAAAAGCGACCACTGTCCATCTCTACTAACGGTGTCGTCTACGAAAAAAGGCAGGTCACATCTTCTTCGAATTCATTCCATAATAAATAGAGCGTGGATCCTCTGCTGGCCAGCAGGGATCTGCTGTAAGGGGGGAGGTTGTCCGAGCCGCTCGATCGAGATCGAGCGGTTCACACTAAATCAGGGGTTTTGTGGGCCCTTAGCGTGCGAACCGCTCGATCTCGATCGAGCGGCTCGGACACCCTCCCCCTTACAGCAGGTCCCTGCTGGCCAGCAGAGGACCCGCTCTCCAATAAATAAGTCATCCCCGATTTTTTTGTTTGTGGTGTATGTAGAAATGTAAGGCATTTACATTTTATTTCTCTTCCAAAAAACAAACCTGATCATAGCGTCGGTGATCATGCTTGGAAAAAATTTCCCACTGTAGAAGTTTCTTGGTCTCACATTTTCATTCCTATATAGATCGTTATGTTGCTTTTATTTCTTATTGTTTAGAAAAAAATATGATTTGAGATGGGACATGTATGTGTATATATTATAAGTGAAATGGATTAGTAAATGTCCTCAATTCCATGAACCTGGATGATGTTGTGATGAAAATCTACTGAGATATATGGATTGAAATATAGGGCTATTATTACCTCAATGTGCAACTTCTTTCTCCTGGGTAATTATCTCCTCTTCGTCTTCCAGAATAGTTAGTCAATTCAATTAATATTATTTTGATGTATAATCGTCTATGTAGTAACAAGCGAAATGGATTTCTCAGCCTCTGTAACTTGTTTGCCTGCAACTTCAAGTGGCAATATAACCCTTCGTTGCAATTTGTATAGACGGAGATATATACATACATATACATATACATACATACATACACACATATACTTATATGGGATTGGGGAGCCTACACCCATGTGTAGGTAACTTACCTACACCCACCTCTTGTTTCTTAATTTTTTTGATTTTTTTTGAAATGGATCTTTTGGGGATTTACTTAGAATATTAAATGGAATATGTGTTTCAAATTTCATGTAAAACAGACATTCCTAACAGCTCCATCGGAAGGGGCCGATTTCAGCAAATCTCAGACCGTTAAAATTTGACTGTCATGATGGATAAGTTAGAAGTCTCAAAATAAGTTGAAATTTGAATGACGATATGGTGATATATTGTGATCTAAATTCCCCAAGGAATTAATTCAAAAAAATAAAAAAATTTGAGGGAAAAAGAGTTGGGTGTAGGTAAGTTACCTACACATGGGTGTAGGCTCCCTTTTCCCTACTTATATATATGTATATGTATACATACATACATATATACATATAAATACACATACGTACATACATACATACATATATATATAATATCTCAATCGGTTGTCATTGGTTTGTATTTTTTATATTCTATTTTGGTTGCACAATGTACTAAAATTCTACACTTGCGAGATATATATTTTTTGAGGTTTTTATCAGTTGTGCCCTTTGGAGATATTGCAATTTCAGTTATGCCCCTCCCTTTTTTGAAGTATCAGTTGTGCCCCTAACTTCTTGCAAAATTCATAGTTCTGCCCTTCTGCTAAGGTAAAGTAGGGGCATAAATGATATTACAAAAGGGCAGAATTGTGAATTTTGCAAAAAGGTAGGGACACAATTGATATTTCAAAAAAAGAAGGGGCATAACTGAAATTGCAATATCTCAAGGGGCACAACCGATAAAAACCCTTTCTTTTTTATTCAGGCTCTGGTCTAGATTCAAGATATTTTAAAGATCGATCCAAACAGAAAATTTTGATTTTAAGCACGTCTTCCCCATTCGCATTAGGGAAGGGGCAAAAGAAAAACAAACGTAAGAGCAGTCAACCAGAACCCATTGTTCATAGTCAATCTCTGGTACTACCAATACCTGCACAACCATCTGTGCATTTTCTTGCACCTACAATGTGTACCCCACTACATTCAGATCATGGGCTACCTACATCAAAAAAAGTGAATAATTTATTAATTTTATCATTAAGATACTTAAATTATTTTGTGAACTTTGTTAAATTAAACACAATGCGGCGGAGGGGAAAGTCAAGAGGTATCATATTGGCCAAGTATGCTGAAGCTATTGGGAATAAGCGGATTATCTGTATTGACCTAGATGAAGGTATAATGCTGGATGCGAAGCAAGCAAAAGACCTTCAAATTATTTGTGGGATAGTTGCAAGAGAGGATGACCCATTGGTAGCAGAATTCAGGGTCTTAACAGACGCAGATCTTCAGGGTGCCTATGACCAAATCAAGGTGTGTAATTAACCTTATTTTTTTTAAATGTTAGTATTATAATTTTGTAAAATTATTCTTTTTGATATTGAGTCAAGCGATTTGATATCAATATTAGGTAAACGAAGCAATTAATAGTTGTTTAGTAAAGCATCTTAGGTAGCATCGATACAATTTAAAGAAAGCATGAAAAACGAAAAGAGATATAAATAGGCCACAAAATGTGCCAGTTGAACTTTGAAATGCCATGCTTCAAATATGGACAAAGCCATAACATCGAACACGTTTGTATTTGGAAGTTTTCTATATTTTATTGCTAGTTGGATTTTTTTCAATATTTTTTTGTGGATTATATATTTAAAAAATAGGAATGGTGTCAGAAGGACGATGACATACATATAAACATTATTAATAATCTTTCCACTACTGTATCAAAGTTATACGTTGTCATACGGTAAGAGATAGTGAGTATTTTTTGAATTCAACTCTTGTTGGATATATTAATTGTTGCAATTCCTTTAATTTTCTTAATCATCTAAGTCTCACGATGAACTAGATGGTCGATCGTGAGGAGAGATACTCTTATTCAGAAAATAAAGTTAGCGTTGACATAACAAAACATGTGTCGTTAGATGAATTAGTAGGGCAACATAGACAATGATCAACATCTGGAGCTAAACAAACATACATAAGTTATGTGGATGAATAACATAAATTAAATTGCCTATATATTCTATTTTTTACTCGTTTACCCTTTTATAGATTACAATAATAGAAATACGTATTAAGACCGATGAAGAAGGACATTCTACTACTGATGTTGAAATAACTAATATTGTACTACATAATGAAAGACATTCTAATTGTCTCATTGGTAGGAGGCAAGGACATATTCCTAAAGGGAGAGGATGTCGCAAGTCTACATCCATTTCAGAGGATGTAATTGAACAGAGGGTGGCAGAAGAGCGACGAAAAATGGAGCCCGAAAACAAAAAGAATGTGGCATCCCTTCAACAGACAGTGTTGAATTTGTATTCACATATAGATACAATTAGTAAGAAGAAGTCAACAGAGCTTCAAGATAAAATAACGGCTGGAATAGTAACATATTTTTGTTAAGATCAGAGTCAAATTAGGATTAGGAATCCTAATGGGATTGGACTCCTAATCCTAATTGTTATTGAGTATTCTATTTATAGTCCTATTGGGAATAGGACTATGGGGTTGTATTTGGGCTATATAAAGGGGGGTGAATGCATTGCCTCTACACCACAACAAGAGGGAATAGCAACACCTCCAGGAAGAACAATGTAACCCCTAGAGAGAAAGGAGAAGGGGGAGAGAAGAGACGAAGAGAGCGAGGGAACGGAGAGAGTTGTACTTATTCTTCTTTTAGTGAACTTTCTTCTCTGGTAGTCGGGAGAGGTGACCGACCACCGTTATATCTATTTGGTCTTTTGTTCATGTGCTTATGTGATGGCGATCTATTGCACACCGCATCCGTATATGTATCCATGAAGGTTCGTATCCACAACATCTGGTATCCGAGAGAAGACGATACTGGTGGGCCGTGGTCCCGTCAACTGGTATCAGAGCAGAGGTGGTACCCGCTTTCGCTCCCAACTAGTGCTATCAGATCAGAGTTGGTACCAGGTTATGCCTAACAAGCGGTATTAGAGCTTGGTTCGATGACAACGAAGGATACAACAAGTGGTATCAGAGCAGAGTTGGTATTGATAGGTTATACCCTAACAAGTGGTATCAGAGCCAGGTTCAACACTGTTGAAAGGATGCGCCGTTGCGGATCAGAGCGATGTTCGAGGTCGACGAGATGACGCGATGCAACAGATGCGCAATCTGCAGAAGCTATGATGTGGCGGTCTCTTGGAATCGACCAGAGGCGTCGAAGAATTCTGCTAACGGTGACTGGCAGGAGATCGTGCGAGAGGGCACGCTGAGGACATCCAGTGACGGGTATGTCACCTAGAGGTGGTGAGTTCCTGCTAATGAAACTAACTAGCATGCTCTAGAGAGATGAAGGTAGATTCAAGATGGCTTCTAGACTCGACATGTTCAGATCACGTGTGTTCATTCATAGAGCAGTTCAGTACATATCGGGCATGCAATGATGGCACGGTCAAGATGGGAGGTGGAGAGGTTCACCATGTCAAGGGGATTGGATCAGTGCAGTTTCACATGTTTGATGGAGCAGTATAAACTCTGATAGGTGTCAGACACATTCCTACGGCCAAGAAGAATCTGATTTCATTAAGATTGAGCCACGAGGATATCGAGTCACCATTGAAGGGGAGTTCTCAGAGTAAGCAAGGGAGCACGTGTGGTGATACGTGGGATGAGGATGCCGAACAAGGTGTATAAGCTCGAGAGAAGAGTCGTGACAAGTGATGGAGCTCTAGTTATTCTCAGGACGAGCAGTACGATGAGAGAGCGACAGGTTATCGACATCTCTGCTGCAAAAGCACGAAAAAGGGAGAAGAGGTGCGATTCGCTTTAACAGAGGGTGTCAGCACAATCTCTAGTCATGAGAGATTTGTGGTGTCGCATCATGAGGCACAATGTTGAGTTGTGCGAGTGCCCAAGAGGGGGCACGCTGAGGGTGCCAATTGACAGGTGCGTCACCTAGAGTTGGTGAGATCATGCTAATGAGGCATGCAGATGACGAGGATGGCCCAGTGCAGACTCAAGACGATGAAGAGATCGTGATGCAATTCAACTCAAGGGGGGAGATTGTTAGGATTAGAGTCAAATTAGGAGCAGGAATCCTAATGGGATTGGACTCCTAATCCTAATAGTTATTGAGTTGTATTCTATTTATCGTCCTATTGGGAATAGAACTATGAGGTCGTATTGTGCTATATAAAGGGGAGTGGAGGCATTGCCTCTACACCACAGCAAGAGGGAATACCACCACCACTAAGAACAATGCAACCCCTAGAGAAAAAGGGGTAGAGGGAGAGAAGAGAGGAAGAGGGAGAGAGGAAACGGAGAGAGTTGTACTCGTTCTTCTTTTAGTGGTCTTTTTTCTCCGGTGGTCGCGAGAGGTGACCGACCACCGTTATATCCAGTTGTTCTTCCTTTCATGTGCCTCTGTGATGGTTGTGATTGTGCATCCACATCCGTATCTACACCTGCTTCCGTATAAGGGATCCGCTATCCGAGAGGAGACGATATTGGCGGGTTGTGTTCCCGTCAACTGGTATCAGAGTAAAGAGTTGGTGCCGCTTCCGCTCCCAACAATTTTAAAAATTCTCCATTAACAAAGGGACCCCATCACCACTTCTCCACTTACATTGTATGATATTTATTTTAAAAAGTATGATCATTTTAATATATCTTTTTTATCCATGTCTAATCTACTTAGATGCTTCTCATATATGACCAAGAGGCAAAAGATCAGGTGGTGTTGATCTTGATGCAGAGACAGAAGAGTATGCTTTGATATTTGATTTGCTTATGAGATCTTCAATGCACATTTGCTTTGTATTTCTGAATGAACAAAAAAGAATTTTGGGATTTCTTGTAGTCATGCAAATACTCAACTTTTTAATGCATGGCTTACTTCTGACTTTTGTTGTACTATATCCACAATTGTAATTATTTTTACGCTATGTATGTTTATACTCGACTACAAATTGTTAACATATAATTCTTAATGCAATCCCATCAATTCTCATGCTAATAAGGGTTTCTTTAAAAAAATTTGATAAACCTTGATTGATCATATGTCCTTATATAGCAAATTATACCAAAAGATTGGATTGATATTAAAGGACGTTCACATACAATATACTTGGTGTTTATTGACGTCCGACTTTAAAACTTTCGTGTGGATGGTATTTCAAAAATACCATGAAATATAATTGTGGACCACCAATTAAAAACATCAGAACAGAATCTACGTGGATATTGATTAACGTATGTATAACTTATAAATGTGTTTATTAAAAAAATAAATTCTACGTTGAATATATGATGACGATATCATTCATTGCGATATTTGTAACCTCAAACTAGCAATGGATGTTATATCCATTGCTATATGATCATTAGTGACGGGGCACACAACGACGCTCATCCTTTGTTTTTTTTTTAAAAAAATTTAACTATGTTTTATCATACACGGCGTACTACTTGTCATATAATAATAGCATCCATAGACATATGTTGCATGGACATGGAGAGACTTCTTCCGTGAACTCACTTAAATGATTTGGTGGTTGAACAATGTACTCCTCTCAAAAGACCATTGTTTAAATCCCATAGATTACTTAAAGAAAATTGAATCCACTTCAATGATCTTAGGGTTAAGTAGCATATATATACCCATTAGCGAAAGGACTAGAATTAAAATAGCAATAATCACCAATTTAAAAAATACACACTTAATATAACATTGATTACATAAATGATTACAAAAGAATATATGGAAAATCCTTGAGACTATGTTGATTGTTTTTGTAATTTACTCCCATAGCCAAATGCTACTTTTATGTTTAGAAAAAGGGTTAAATGTGGCTGCCCTTGGGGGAGCTAACTTGGCTTCCCCCGCACTATTTCGTCCGATTTTTTATTTTTTTTGAAAATTTCTTCCGTGAATATTCATCACTATATCCCTATATTATGCTATTCAAATTTCGTATGAAACAGAGACTCCTACGACCTCTATCTAGACAGTCATTTTTTAACGGTAACAGATTTTCTGAAATTGACCCTTCTGGATGAAGGTCCTAAGAATCTCTGTTTCGCGCGAAATTTGAATGACATAATATAGGTATATATTGATGAAAATCCACGAAAGAAATTTTCAAAAAAAAATCGGGAAAAATAGCGCGGGGGGAGCCAAGTTAGCTCCCCCATGGCGGCAACCCCATTTTACCCTTAGAAAAAATTCCTCTCCATTCACATTAAGGGGCATTCGGTTCAAGAAAAAGGATGGGGAATAAAGATAATAATAGTTTATTCTCTGTTCGGCCGGAAAGATAGGAATAAAGAGACTAAGATGGAATAAGGATAGATAAGATAAAATAAATATAGGAATAAGTGTGGAATAAGGTGAAATAATGGAATGTGGATGGGAATAGCCATATTCTTGGAAACCACGCTAGACGGGGAATTATCCCCCTTATTCCAGCTAGACGGGGAATTGTCCCCCTTATTCCAGTATTTATTCTCCAAATGAACGTGGTCTAAATAAGGAGACATATCCTCTGCTGTAGTGAAAAAGCAGGGATGTTGTACTCCCTTTTTGTGTATGCAAAATACGTTTCAAAAATCCAACCATATACATTGAAATAATGTTCTGCATACCTAACAAATTCCATCCAAATCCACATTTCTAGCTATTTCATGTTTATGATCAAAGGTCCAATCTTTTTTAAAATGTGTTTTAAGTTCCTCAATCTTATTTAAAATATGTCTTAAGTTCCTTTAATGATAGATTTTTCTTTGATCATTGCGATGAAATAGCTATAAATGTTGGATTTGAACGAAATTTGATAAGTATGTAGAACATTATTCGAGAAATAAGAGTGGTTTCCTCCAATTTCTTACCCCTCAATAGATGGTTAGCATTTTGATCGTGGAGTCATGATGAGGGATTCCCTTACTCTCCTTCCATCATCAACCTCTCCTGCCAAGAAATACAAATAATTACTGCCTATTTAATGATCTTATCTAACATAGCCCCCTCATCTTACTTTATCATCTTCCTCCTATCGAATAAAATACCAAACAACTACCATTTATCCCTCCTTATTCTTTACTATCATTTTCCTCCAACCGAAAAAATAATGTCTTATCCATCCTTATCCCTCATTATCAATATCCCCTTATTCCTTTACTGAATGGCCCCTAAAGGTAAAGAAAGTGAAGTAATGCATGCCATCATAAAATATATGGCATTATATGATCTACCATATGTATGCCATTTGAGGGAACATGCTTTATGTGGTATAAGGAAAATGGTTCTTAGATCCAAGAAGGAATACAAAATTATACTCATCCTAGGTGGCAAGCCAATTAGTTATCACTCTAACAAATTTCAGTGAATAATGAGTCAAATATGAAAAATAAGAGGGGAAATGCAAATAAGAAAATTTCCTTATTCTCATTAAATAGCATATCCGAGGGTATTGGTAATGGGAGATAACTACCAGTGTATATGGGGCAATCTCCCCAAATTATACTGGCATACCGTCAATAATCTAAACTGCAACAAATGAGATTATAGTTTTTTTTTTAAAAAAATCCGTCACAAATATCATCATGTTAAATATGTAATGATATTATTCATTGAGATTTTTTATAATTGAAATTAAATGCGAATGCCATATATGTTTCTATATCGTTGACAACGGTCTATATAGCAGCATATATCAGTTGTTAGTTTTCAAATTTTGAATTACTTAAAATTTTGAAACATCAAAATAGATAGATAAGCGTTGTTATATTAATCGTCACTAGCAAATAACAATAGATATGACACCCCTCATTATATTTCAAATAAAAAAAAATCATTTTACGATGAATACTATCGTCATTGTACATTTAACAATATACGATATAGTGATATATTTTCTAAATCTAATGGAATAACATCTACGTTGGATCGGGCGAATTGATAATTAAGACGATGGCATGGGTCGGGCTGGCCCGGGCCCTGAAGGATCCAGGCTCAAGCCCATCTAAATATTTCGGACCTTGGGCCGGGTTTAGGCCCGCAAATTTTGGTGTTGTTCGGCCCAAGCCCAGGCCCGACCCGTTTCCTTTGGGCCGAACTTGGGCCGAGCCAGCCCAAGATTTGGTTCATTTCCTGGTCATGAAACCACAACACGAAAAATATGGAAATGATGAATCATGCTATACATTCAAGAGAAGGATTATGCATCCCTAAATCAAGCAAAAAAAGAAGTTAAAAGCATAAGAATATCCACATTAGAGTAGATATCAAACAATGCATAAGGATCTAAGATGTCTACAAAACAATTAAGTTTGCACATATCTTGAATCTATAATAATAGCTAAACAATAGTAATATTCCAATGAGAAAACAATGGCTAAATAGTAGCAATATCGGTACTTCAACAATCGTATACAGTATACCTTAGTAGGCAAAAGTCTGGTCTAAGGCCCATGCTCATGTTCGGGCTAGGTCTTGGACTTTACCATCAGGCCAACTTCGGGCCATTGCTCGGGCCCCCGAACAGGTTGGGCCTTGGGCCGGGTCGGGTTGGGCCGAGCCAAGCCCGATCCCGACCCAAAGTATTTTTGGGCCGACATTTGAAGCTCAAACCCGGCCCAATCCTCTATTGGGCTTGGGCTGGGCCGGGCTTCGGGTTGGGCCAGGCCGGCCCAGCCCAATGCCCATCTCTAGATGTTGTTGAGTTGAGTTTAGGGAGTGTCAGGTCAAACTCGAGGCACTTATAATGGATCGAAGTTGGAGCACTATTTTAGGACATCGCAGTAGAGTTCAACAAATTATGGTGC
Source organism: Ottelia alismoides (assembly GCA_037367405.1). Lineage (NCBI taxonomy): Eukaryota > Viridiplantae > Streptophyta > Magnoliopsida > Alismatales > Hydrocharitaceae > Ottelia > Ottelia alismoides. The sequence continues at coordinate 386,499 of JAZKJV010009356.1, forward strand.
GTAGATGATATCGGGGTTGTTTGAGAAAAAATATGGAGAGTCACGACTTGTATAGAAGCGATTAAAATGATGCTCACGACCACGATAAATGGTTAGCAAGATGGGATCTTGGATGGATGTATGAGAGCACAACAATTGAGATTTATTAGAATTTAGAATTCTAAACATTATATAACTATATATTCCAAACCTTGAATCACCTATGTAAGTTAAGTGCAAAACCTTAGACCAAATAAGCAGCCCACTACCCATTGTAATGAGTATGGGCTGAGTCAAAATCAACCAAATATCTAAATGATTTAATTCATTTTATCCATTTTCAATAATTTGATTGGGTTACGTAGATTGATCCAAATAACATCCCCCGACTAAGATCACGACTAAGGATGTCAATCTGGGTCTACCCATTGGGTACCCGACCTGAACCCGTCCCATTTAAAGACCCGAAACCCGCCTATTTACTTTTGGACGGGTTTGGGTTTTGAATTGACTACCCACGCGGGTATGGGTATGGGTTTGGGATTACCTTGTGGATAACCAAACCCGAATAATATATATATATATATATATATATATACATATATATGTTTATGTTGCAATTTAATCAAACTAGACCTAAATCTATTTCATATCTAATATGTATCGATCTATATGTATAAATATCCAACTCAATTTTCTCCTCTTCATCCATTTATTCATATTCAACTAACGTTTTGTATTTTTATTTATCAACACAAAAGAGTTAAACACTTAACATATATAAACATTTAATATTCTCTATATATTGCATGTTTTTATGAATCGCCATATTACACGATCTCACTCTATTTCGTCTATATGTGAAAATCTTGTATACATTTATAAACAACTTAAGATTTACCATGGCGAAGATATGGGTACCCATTGGGTACACTGGTATCCGACGGGTATATGGGTACCTGCTAGAAATTACCCGTTTAATAAATGGGTGCGTATGGGTAATGATATTATAAATGGGCATGGGTTTGGAAATAGTAATACCCACCCCAAGCCCGACCCGCTGACATCCCTAATCACGACCAGTGAAAAAGAAAAAAAGGAAGATAGAGTAGAAATAAACAAGAAAACAAAACATAGGAACAAAACAACCATTTTTCCTACAAATGATTGGAAGTTATCCAACAACAATATAAGGTACGAATAAAAACACATGACGACGTCGAAAATATGCTTCAAATGTCTGCTCTTCTGGGAAGAAAATTGCGATGCCCTGACCCGCAGGGAGAGCGTCAAGCCTAACTTCCTAAGATCCATATACTCAGCAATAGTCACATTTATACGTACTGATCAACATTCAAAATGTATAAGCTGGAAAGGTGAAGAATAAAATGCTCCAATATACATTTATATATTCGCGATTCCCAAAACAATTCATAAACATGCTAACACTACACTAAGCATAAAGTGTAAAAGAGTAAAGAGATGGATGCTCATGTTCCAATATTATTCTTGTCATTATTGTTTACTATTCCAACCAACACTAAATGATTATTATAAGTTACATACAATCTACGACTTGTACTTTACAAGTGACAATATTAGCATGTATAAATGAGCCCATCAATTTTGCATTTACTAATTACATGAGTTGCTGGGATTTAATCATATATGCTCTGTATATAGGTATATTATTAGTTCAAGACATATTTCCATCATTTAGCTATTGAGTTCAAACAATAATAATATCATCGCAACAATCACATCACATGTTACGCAAGCAACCAATCCCAACTCCAACTCCAACTTCAACCTATCTCCCCCAGTTTACCCACCACAAGAGAAATACCCACGAATGAGTACACCCCAACAAAACGAGATTGCACCGGATACACCCTTATGACAAAGTACGAGTCTTCGATGAGTGTCATACTAAGGACGCGAACACACCGATTGTACCTGTAGCACTACGCTAATCAACAGAGTCGCGGAACACACTGACATACATGTGGAACTAGAACTAACACTTCATTTTGGACTCAACAAGACTATGAGAGTTGCGTCCCACTCTCGGGTATGCTAACTCCTCTAAGTATAACACCCATGCAACAAACATTGATAAGAAGGCTTTCGATATTAATTTCATTTATAAATTTAATATTCATTCGAGAAGACCAGCACACTAATCTTAGGATTTTTGTCGTAGTTTAAAGTTATCATAGTGTATAGTTCAAATATGCATATTCGATCATTTGTTATTTCTCACAAACAAGCGTATGTCAGCCACGTCACCCGCCTACTCCGTCGAGCGATTTTGAATTCAATCAGGCTACTAAGTGTAGTACATCACCAACTCTTCCATTGAGGTTGCGGACTTTAGGGTATCTACCTGGACTGAATGGTGCATGTACAATCTCTTGCAGCATCTAAATCTATGATGAACACTAAATGCATAAGTTAATTTGGATCCGTTGTAGGACAGACACTTAGCGGGTCATACAGAATCAAATGAATGATTTCTGTGCGGAGGATTCGACTTTAATTTATAACCTGGAAATTCCATGGTCGAATACTAGGACACGAGCCATTTTACAATTATTTGGGTGTTCAAACATCTAGATTAAGTGATCCATAAATTATCTGGGTCAAAACAAACATTGCATGAAATAAATGCATCACAAAATGAATGCGAAGATAAAATGCATTTTCAAAGCAAGTTTATGCATGCTAGAAAACAAACAGAATGAACATAAGGAGAATACTTGAACATATACACATATACATATAAATATGCCCTAAAATATTTTATCTATTAATTTGATCAGTTTTCCAATTGAGACATAAATGAAAGCCAAAATTCAGGAAATATGAATGAAAGCATTTATTTATTCTCTAATTAATTATCCAAACAATATGCATCAAATAAGAGAATAAAGGTAGCCATATGAAAGATACTTAAATTAGGAACAAAATGACACTGAAATCATCTCAGTTGGATATATGATGCTCATGATATTCAAATTTATGTGCAGAGGCATAGATGTAATAAAAACATAGATAAATCCTTATATATAGGCCCCTATAGGGGCTAATATGCAAATAATAAAAACTGACAGGTGGAATTATGAAATACCCTTGGCGGGGGTATTTTTGCACTAAAGAAAAACCTGCTGGACTTTCACGCAAAATCCCCAACCCCCGCACATGCTACGTATGTGCGCGTCGAGGTTCGGGTATAGGTTCGGCCGCCTGCTGATGAATCCACATTTCATCATCTTTATTCTATCATTTTGGCATCAAAAACCCTAGCAAATGCCTATAAATAGCCTTAAAAATAGCACCTTAGCATTCATGCATGTACCTGTAATTAGTATATAAAATACTATAATTAAAGCCAAAATTATAGAATAAATAAAAGAAAAGAAAAATAATAAAATATTGTAAATATAGGTCGACAAGGAATAAAGTAGGGGGAGATAAGGGCCAAATACCTATACCTTTTACTTCATTCTTTATTCATTTTGGGACCTATTTTTCAAATAAAGAAACTTTGTACATGAAAGTTGTAGATAATTTTATATAGAAAAATACAAAATTGATTTCACTCAAAAATAATGTACAGATAAAAAGTTATGGTCTGAATAAGAATCCAGAATCCCAACTTCCCAGACCAGTATCTCGCAAATGAAAACTCCAAATGCAGCAAACTCACCTTTAATTGTATATAAAATAAAATAATCTATTTAATGGCGGTGGTTTCGCATTTGGCGGAGCTACGGTTTGAAAGTTGAGTTTTGGAACCTTATTGTATATCTGTACAGATTAAAATATTCAATTCATTCTTTATTCATTATTTTTATAATTTTATATTTTTATAATTTTGTAATTATTATTTATAATATATTTGTATATTAAAATCAGAATAAAAATACAAAAGAAACACAAATAAAAATACTGGTATATATCATATACACAGGTATTATACTTATATACATACCTATACAATACTCACTTATATTTTATTAAAAATACAAAACATATCGGAAAAATAAAACAAAAATACAATTAAGTGTATAAAAGTATTTTATAATTTTAGAAAATAAGGAACAAAAATAAATAAAATTAAAATACACAAAATAAAAATAAAAGAATACAATATATAGGTAATATACCTATAAGGGGCATAATAAGTAACTTGTAAAAATAAATCTCATAAAAATAATTAAAAATCATTATAAAATAATTTATAAAAATATAAACACTTTTTGTTTTATAACCTAAATAAAATAATACCATTTACTATTTTAAAATGATTTTAGAAATAATTTTTCCAGGTTTTTCCTGGTTGGTCCACGCGGACCAACCAGGGGGCCAGGAGAGTTGACCTCTGGTCAACTCTCTGACCCTAGCACCTGGGTTGTGTCAGAAGTTGGTTTTGACCCATCTTCAACCTTTTTTCGAGGCGCCCCCTTTCACTATTTCGTGTTAATCTCTTCACAACTTTTGTAGCTCTATTATCAATGATGCACGCCCATGGATTTTCTCCCGTTGATGCCTCGTTTCTCACGCCCCTCATCCACCTTTCAAAACTATCCCAGCCACCTCCCATTTGCCTTTGAACCGCGTATGTTGAACCTCAGTCCGCCGAGAGCGGACGAAGTGCGACTCCGGTGACAGGGGAGACGCCCCGTACCCCCGTTGAGGTGCGGCGAGGCCGGCCGAGCGCGTTCCAACCTCCATCTCCGGCCTTGCGGCCGTGAGGTCCCAACCTCAGGCCAACCAGCCTTCGAGGTGTTTTCTTTCTGTTTTTATGAATTTTTAGATTTATTACAGTCACAGAAGTCGTTTGCCATCATCTCCTTCGCGTTTCGCCCAGCCAATACATCAGAGTCCCTCTCGCCGGAGTTTCCTCCGGCGAGTCACCGTCATCCACCATCCTCCGCGTTTCGCCCGCACAACCACACCTTTATGTCCCCTGGACCTTCTACTTGTGCTTTCGTGTTTCACCTGCAGGTGCCAGGGGTCAAAAGACTCCATCTGGAGTCGGATTTTTGAAGAAGAAGGTATCTGGGGCCGCATCGCTCCTCGACCCTTCGGTGGCCCACCGGCGCTCACTCCGCCATTTTGACGCCGCCGAGCGTTCGAGGACCTCCCCAGGAAGGACGTGGAGACTTTTGTTGAAAGATTGGAGGCCTGGAACGCGCACCCTCGCCGATCAAAGCTCGGGGCGGCAGAGTCTCGACCCTGTTCTTCCCGAGCCCCTCAGCGCCGTCCAATCTCCTGTGTTCGTCTGGACTAGCAGCAACCGTCGGATCGAGGGGTGCCAGCGCCGTCAGATCTGCATTCACGTCTTAATCGCATCCCTTGATCGAAGCGGTATCCGCCAATGGATTGGCGCCACGTGTCAAGTGATTCTCCATCAGCAGTCCGTTCGCGTCGCGCCTGGGTATTTTGCCATTCATCCCCTGCGCAATTTTGTAATTTTTAATTAGCACAGAATCTTTCATCTGCCGTTAATACTTCTTGTAATATTTTCATAACAACCCCTCTATATTTGGTTAATTGCTAATCCGTCCTTGATGGCACGAAAACCCGAGCGACTAAGGTAATCAGGTGTATCTAAGATGGTCGTTGCGACCTCGGTCACTCAGACGTGTCAATCAAGAAAAAATCGAACCACTAATCGAAATAAAATCAATCAAACAAGGCAAGTGGTCCTGCTAAATGTTTAACCTGGTATAGCACCCAGGGTCGAACTCGAGGAGCACGGGTTGGCCAAAGGCCTACGAAGTAGTAAAAATGAAATAAAATAAAGCAAAGATATTTTTAGTGATTTTTAATGATTTTTATATTTTTTTGGATTTTTAAATGTAAAGAAAATAAAAGAAACACAAAAACAAGCACACTTTAGCTAATTATTTAATGTGTCAAAAATCAAGCAAAATTCAAACAAAAATGTTTTTATGTTTTTAATGTTTTTTAGTGTTTTTGGTGAATTTTTGGGATTTTTTTGATGTGTATTTTATTTTCTAAAAATCAAACAGTAGCAAAGAAACAAGGTACTGTCCAGCAAGACCCAAAAGCCCTAGATAAAATATCTGAGGACCTCAAAAGGGTCTGGAGGTATTTTTCCTGTATACTAGATACAACAAGGGAAATTTGAGTACCAAAATTATTGTTTTTGGATTTTTAAACTATTTACTATAATTTTTATGGGTTTTTAGGTGTTTTTAAGTTTTTATGGTTTTTAAGCAATGAGAAATAGCCAAAATTGGCTCGAAAATAAAGGAACACAAAATAAACAGTACCTAATTTTTATAGAATTTTTAAGAGGGTTTTTATATTTTTTTGGGGTTTTTAAAACTAGACAGTGGCTAAAATGATGGTTTTTGAATTTTTAAAAATAACAAACAAACTCAAAAATGTCCTCAAAAATTCTCAAAAATCCTACAACATGGCAGGAGCCATGTGTCAAATTTTCATCGAATTTGGAGGTGATTTGATATTTTATTCAAAAATCAAAAGAGGGCACTGTGCACAGGGACTGAAGTGCAAATACCCTAAGTTCTGGGGGTCCAGGTGCAAAATACCCAGCAACGCACGCGCGCGGCGCGTGCCTGGGGCACTCAGGGACCTCTTTGTAAAGAAAACAAGCCCCGAGGACCTATTGGTAACTCGTACCAAAAGTCCAAGGGGTTGTGTTGCAAATAACCCAAAAATACACGCACATGCGCAATTAAAACATTCACAGGGGCATAGATGCAAATACTACAAAGTTTTCATTCATTTCTAAACATCCAGAACTACAGGGAATATATTGCAAGTAACCCAAACATACACGTGACGAATCACGTGGCTCCACACAAACAGGGGTATAAGTGCAAATATCTAAAGGATGAGGTCCAATGTGCAAATAACCCAACGCAAATAAAGTGCTAAAAATATTTACAGGACTGGAACTAAAAGCATAAACTAAGAGGGGGCCTAAGACAAATTACCCCTTATTTAACGTCGAGGGCCGGATGATTGACGCGTGGCTGATCCGACGGGTCTGGACGCGGGCGACTTTCTCCTTTCGCACGTGGGCCTGATCGACGTCTGAGAAGAGGGAACGTGGAAGATCTAACGGACGCTGGTGGCTGGTGCCTCTCTCTCTGCTTGGATGGTCCAGATCGTCCCTCTGAATGATCGGGCGGTGACTGCTCCTCCGGGAATGGATGGACGAGATGAAAACTGGAGGTCGAGGCTGATCGGACGGCGGCTGAAGATCCTCGAAGAACAGGTGCCCGGCGACTTTCGCCGGCCTCGTGTGAGTGCTGGGATCCTCCCCTGCTGCCTCCGGAGATCGGAGAAGGTGCGCGATGAAGCTCCGCAGCTGATGGTGGTCTCCGATGGCCCAGCCGAGCCCTGGAGGGCTCCGGCAAGGTCAGCGGAGGAGAGCTCCTGGCCTGGAAGACTCGAGCCCTCAGATGGGCTCGCACTGACCTGCAAAAGGGACCAGGAGATTCGCGGGTCGAGGGCAAAGTGCCTCGACCCGGTTAGGCGTCGTGGAGGTGACCGGTGGGGCGAGATGGGCGAGCTCCGGCGAAGCGACGGACGGTAGAGCTCGAACCCCAGCTCCTGTGCAAGCTGGGTTGGATGGGTGTATGGAGAAGGTGCGCGGAGGGAAGGCGGAGGTAGATATGGATTCCGATGATCGAATGGGTGCGCGAGATGGTCGGAATCGACGATAAACGGCGACGGTGCGAATTGGGGCAAAATGAAAATTGAAAGAAAAGGCGAAGCTAAAGGATTACCTGGGTGGTCGAGGAGACTATGCTGGAGCTGAGGTAGCTCCTGGTCGTGGCCTCAAGGGTTGTCTCGGCCCGAGGCTCGAGCTCCTGCTCTGGGCGGAGCACGGCGGTGCTAAGTCGCCGGATCAGTGGAAACTGGCCCCTCTCCTCGCTGCGACGGCACCTGGAGCGAGCTGTCACTCACGCTCGGGCATTGGAGCTCACTGGGGGTGGAGCGGATTAGCCAAAGATAGGAAAATTTGGTGGCGGAGCTCGAGATATATATGGGTGCAGACCCGACTAAGGCCGGTCGGGTAGGGCAGCATGGAGCGCGGACCCCGATGCAATCCCCTGGGCGTTGGTCTCGGATGCAAGAAGAAGGATTAGGACCCGGGGTTTGCGCAAATGGCGGGCGAATCGAGCGCGGAAAAAGAGGAGAAAACGGGTCGGGCGCGAGATCCGCTGGAGAAGACGGTCCGCGGAGGGAGTTGACCGGAGGTCAACATCTCCGTGAGCCAATGAGGTGCTGCCACGTGGAGAATGTTTGAAACTCAAAAATAAGGCAGCAAATGGCCGATTTTCCAAAAACTTAAAACATGAATTATTTTTATTTTATTTTTCTCTATTTTTTGGTGATTTTTAATTAATTTTTGGAAATAAAACTAAGGTATTTACACTATATAGCTATACATAGGTATGTGTACAATATGTAGATTTTTGATTTTTTGATTTTTAATTATTATTTTTGTACAATTTTATTCCCATTTTATATTTTATTTATTTATAGAATAAAATGAGGAATAAAAGGGTATTTTTTGTTTGTTTTTATTATTTATATACATAGGTGAAATAAATAGATATATACAACTATGTACATGGCATGTGTACAATATATTTTTGTATTTTTAATTTTGTAATTTTTATTTGATTTTTGTTTTACTTCTTTTTAATTTATTTATTTACAATATGTAATATAGAATATTTACAAAAAGTTTAGAAAATAATTTTATTTATTTATAAGGTTGAATAAATAAAGGGGTATGGTCTATGTACATGGTGAAAGGATATTTTTGTTCTTTTTGAATTTCACATTTTTATTTTGTTTTTAATATTTTCTAAATATATACAAATATGTACAAGCATATTTTTGGGTGAGGAAAATATAATTTTATTTATTTACAAATATTTACACATGAGCCCCTATCTCCCTCTACTTTGCTTTTATGCGGTCAGGCCCATGCTGAGCCCTCCCTTGGGTTAGGTTGCTCAATATTTATTCTAAATATTTCCCTCTTTTTCTTTTTGATCTTTATTCTTTTATTTTTGCACAAAAACATGCTAATTATAGGTTTTTACAAAATGCATGCTTTTGCTAATTAGTCCTATTTACACATATCTACATGCATTTGCATAGGTTTTTGTAGCTAAAATATAAGAATAAAGAGTGATGAATGGGTATTCATCACCCCCCTATACTATACTTTGCTAGTCCCTTAGCAAACACTTATTTGAAAAAGAAGTGAAAAAGAAAGAAAAAGAAAGAGAAAAAGAGGATGTACATGGATCAAGGTTGATTATTAAACTTGCCTTCATTAAATTGAGGTATGGAGCTCAATCAGATCTTTGGATTATTAATGTGTCGGAACCTTATTTAGACTTAAGCTTAAAACCTAACAGCCTCTAAGTTCCACCAATCTATAATCAAGACTCCTCAATGCTCCAGATCAGAACAAGTCATCAAGCACAAACCCTGAAGACCATGAATCTTTTCTTGTCCTGTGGATGTGAAGTCTAAGCTCTCCACCTCAGAAATGACAACTTGACAACCCTCCCCAACAAGGTAACTCTATGACCTTAATCTGGCCACTCTTTCCTCGAGGAGCGGGGTATTCCCTTCTAAGTTCAAGTACAACCGGCTCAAGAAGAGGGGGAAGAAGAGAATGGGTCAAGGCCAGTGTAGCCAAGTACCCTTGGGAGCTTGACCAGTGTAGCCAAGTCTCCCTGCTGCAAGCTACAACAGGTGGATCATGAAACCAAGCTTTGCTTATTGCACTTATATACATACTCCGGTGGGATTATCATTTTCTCTCAGACCCACCACTTTTTTGGAGTTCTTTTCTTTTTGCACATTTTTTTTTCGAGTGCATCTATACAACATGTACGTGTGCAGCATATACACAAGGAGTTTTTCCTCTTGAGCCAGTAGACTATCCCTCTTTTGAAGCTTTATTGCAACCCACAACTCCCGTCGTTAGACCTCACGGCAACCAGACCAAGTTGAGACACACTTCCTTCACTATAAGAAGAAGAGAGGTTCCGCCTAGAAGTACTACCCTCATATGCTACCCCAAGTCAAGGAAGACTGCCTCCTCACCACCTCATCCGTAGAGAGCTCGGTGCATAGTGCGGTTGTCCAAGTAAAGCCATAATCTATATGAGTCATGTGTTGTTGTTAAATGCTCTACTTAGGCTCATTGAGATGACATGTGATCATAGCCTAGTGAACTCAAAGAATTAAGTCACCATGGACCTGAAAAGCCTTAAACCTAAGCCCTATAAGGTTCCTCTTAGAATTAAGGTGGATTAAGATCTTAATCAAGCTCCATTTCTCAATTTGATTCCAGGCTAGTTTAAATGTCAACTATCATCCAGAAAAACTATATACATATGTACAAAAAGATGCTTATTTACACAATATTTTACAATCATGCAAAATTTTTGAGAAATGTTTTGAAATCATTAATGATGATGCATGAAGTGCAAGTTTTGCAAAAAGATATTTACACACATTTACACAAGATTTTTGCAAACTTTTGATTTTCAAAACATTTTGGAAAAATTTTGTACTATATACATAATTTTGATACAAAAATATTTACACAAGCTTTACACACAAGGTTTTTGAAATCATTTTTACAAAAATAATTTGTACACTAGCTATGTATGTGCAAATAAAAGAAGATTATGAACATGAAAATTTTTTAATTTTTGTGGTTTTTAGCCATTTTATTTATTAACACACTCACACAAAGTACGAGTTATGGCTAAAGTATATATGAAATATATACACACCCCCCTATACTTAGCTCGAACGATGTCCTCAGAGTCAAGAGCGATGAAGAAGACATAACTCGTGCTATGTATAGGGAAGTGAAAAGAAAGGCTATACAAAAAGAAGAATGACAAGTCAAGAGGGACTCAGGTCTCCCCCCTATACTTAGGATCAAGTAATCCTAAGTATAGCAGGCTGTATACTAAGGGAACACCTGAGTGCAGAATGTACAGGGTCTACCCCCCCTATACTTAGGGTGAAATATCCCTAAGTATAGGCAGCAAAACAGGGGTAGATAGAAACAAAAGAAATACCCGAAAAGTCTCACATCCCCCCTATACTTAGGGTAAAGAGCACCCTAAGTATAGCATAATCACAAGATGGGGAAGGGGATGTGGGACTAAGGAATGTGATGATATGGACATCTAGATCTATATATAGCGGAAGATCAGTGAAACTCAGGCGTGAGATGCATTAGATGTGAGTCAAAGACCACATCTCACGCAAAATGAATAGGGGCAATATCAACGACCCGCGGCTCATGATCTAGAAATGGCTTGAGCCGCTGGCCGTTCACTTGGAAGGTACTCTCAGAAGACAACTCAGATATGTCGATGCTACCGTTGTCGTGCACCTTCCTAACCAGATAAGGTCCTTTCCATTTGCTCTGTAGCTTCCCTGGAAATAATCTAAGCCTTGCATTAAACAGCCATACTCTCTGTCCAATCTCGAAATGCTTGTGGCTGATATGAGAATCATGCCACTCCTTGACTTTCTCCTTATAATGTAGGCTGCTTGAGAAAGCTGCATCTCTAAGCTCCTCCAGGGCAGCTAGCTCTGCCCTCCTCTGGTCTCCCATACCATCTGGATCCATAAGTATGTCTGTAACTGCCCAAAGTGACTTGTGCCTCAGCTCAACAGGTAAATGGCATGGCTTGCCATACACGAGGCGAAAGGGAGATGTGCCCAAAGGTGTCTTGAAAGACGTCCTATATGCCCACAAGACCGAGTCCAAAAGCTGTGACCAATCCTTTCGGTCAGGGCGGACGACTTTCTGCAGAATAGTCTTGATCTCCCTATTCGACACTTCGGCTAGACCATTCGTCTGTGGATGGTAAGGTGTAGCAACACGATGGTCTATGCCGAACTCGCTAGCAAGTGCCTTCACCTGGTCGTTGATGAAGTGAGATCCCTTATCAGAAATCAGAACTCGTGGAACCCCGAACCGCGTGATGATGTGCTTCCTCAAAAATCTGCAAACTGTCCTCGCATCAGCGGCTCGGGCGGGGATAGCCTCCACCCAACGACTCACATAATCAACGGCCAACAGAATGTACTCAAATCCCTGACTCTTAGGGAATGGACCCATGAAATCGATGCCCCATGCGTCAAAAACCTCACAGAAGTGAATGGGCTGCATCGGCATCATATCACGCTGTCCACAAGTGCCCATCCTCTGACAGTCAGTACACCTCTTCACGAACTCATCTGAGTCCTTGAAGAGGGTAGGCCACCACAAGCCGGATTGGAGCACTTTCTGTGCCGTTCTCCTCCCAGAATGATGTCCTCCTGCCTCAAGCTTGTGGCAGTAAGTGAGGACGCTATGGTGTTCCTCCTGAGGAATACACCGACGCCAGACGCTATCCCCTCCTTCGTGGTAAAGGATGGGATCCTCCCAGTGGTAGGACTTGGCCTTCGCAAGGAAGGTCTCAAGCCTCTGCCTGGGCCAATCTTGTGGGACTTTCCCAGCAACGAGAAAGTTCACAATATCAGCATACCATGGGAGTGAGACGATAGCAAGGATCGCCTCATCTGGGAAGGTATCTCTAATAGGGTCAATCTGCTCAGAATCCTCAGGCTGCTCTAGTCGGGAGAGATGATCCGCCACCACATTCTTGACTCCAGGCTTATCCTTGATCTCAATGTCGAACTCCTGGAGTAGAAGGATCCATCTAGTCAGTCTGGCCTTGGCATCCTTCTTTGCCATGAGGTACCTGATGGCGGTGTGATCTGTAAACAAAGTCACTCTAGATCCGATGATGTATGATCTGAACTTATCCAGGGCGAACACTACTGCTAGCATCTCCTTCTCTGTGACTGTATAATTCCGCTGGGCGGAATCCAATGTGCGGCTAGCATAGTGTATAGCAAATGGAACTCCATCCCTCCTCTGTCCCAGCACTGCCCCCACGGCAAAATCGGAGGCATCCGTCATGATCTCAAATGGAAGAGACCAATCAGGCGGCTGGAGGACAGGAGCCTCAATAACACACTGCTGGAGAGTCGTGAATGACGAAAGGCACTTGTCATCGACAAGGAACTCGGTGTCTTTCGTCAAGAGGTCAGTCAACGGTCGGGCAATCCTGCTGAAATCGTGAATAAATCTCCTATAAAATCCAACGTGCCCCAGGAATGACCGTAGCTGCCTCAGATTGGACGGTGGTGTGAGTTTCCTAATGACATCAACCTTGGCCGGATCAACCTCCATGCCCCTGTTGGAGATGATGTGGCCAAGCACCGTCCCTTGAGTCACCATGAAGTGACTCTTCTCCCAAGATAGCACCAAATGATACTCAATACATCGCTGGAGTACTCGGTCTAGGCAGTCAAGACAGGAGTCGAATCCGTCACCGTAGATCGAGAAATCGTCCATGAAGACCTCCAAACACTCCCCTACCATGTCCGAAAAGATCGACAGCATGCACCTCTGAAAAGTCGCAGGGGTATTGCATAGCCCAAATGGCATGCGTCGAAAAGCATATGTGCCGAAGGGACAGGTAAAGGTGGTCTTCTCCTGATCCTCAGGAGCGATGGCCACTTTGTTGTAGCCCGAGTACCCATCCAGGAAGCAATAATGGCTCTTCCCTGCCAGTCTCTCAATGATCTGATCAATAAAAGGCAGGGGGAAATGGTCCTTCTTGTTGACTTGGTTGAGTCTCCTGTAGTCAACACAAACCCTCCAAGAGGTGGGTACTTGTGTAGTGATCTCCTCTCCCGACTCACTGATCACAGTCGTTATGCCCGTCTTCTTGGGCACCACATGCAAGGGGCTAACCCACTTGTAGTCGGAAATGGGATAAATAAAACCTGCACCCCACCATTTTGATATTTCCTTCATCACAACCTCTCTCAGGTTGGGGTTAAGACGCCGCTGGAACTCACGCGACGGCTTTGCCCCATCCTCGAGATAGATATGGTGGGAGCACACTGATGGACTAATCCCATGGAGATCTGCTACGCTCCATCCGATCGCCTTGCGGTTCTTTTCAAGAACCCCCATCAAACGTGATTCCTGCTCTCCAGTCAACTCGGCGGAGATGATGACTGGGTACATCTCTGGCTCGCCCGCAAGGAATCGATACTTCAGCGAAGTAGGGAGCGGCTTCAGCTCTGGAATGCTGGGTGCCGGCAAATTTGGCTGTGGAAGAAACTGAGTGAAAGCTGCAAGGTCGGCCAAATCTGCCTGGGAAAGTGAAAGCGTACTCTCACAAACTGGATCGGGGGAAGGCGGCTCAACTGCACTGTCTCTGGTCTGCTCTGCCTTTACCTCCTCCTCATCTGTAGGCTCAGGTGGAATCAGGTCTGGCATCTGATCATCACAATCGGCCCAATCAGACTCTGAATTCGAGGGATCTGTATCAACCGCGGTGGCATCAGTACCACCGGAAAACAAGGTGGCCTCAGCACCACCATCACTAATCATCGTGCTGCGATCAAGGACCGGCTCTGCTGCCTCAATGGTATCCTGAACCAGGTCTGTACTCTCCAGACTCTCCTCTGCTGTCGTCTCTGCATCAACTGTATCTGAAAGTGAGAGGATGGTCTGTGTCTCAAGATCTGCCGAAGCTGCCTCATCATCTGTGATCACAAAATCACAGTCCTGGTGGATGTCTGGCTCTGCGTCTGTCAGCTGCTCTGAATCTGTACTCGCATCTGAGCGGGCTATGAATCTAGCTCTGTAGTCCTCGACCGTCTCTATTTGTATACTCTCGCCCTAGACGCGAAAGTACACCTTCCCGCTATCATGATCAGTCACCGCCTTGGCTGTGGCTAAGAACGGACGACCAAGGATGATGGGGGTATCGACCACTGACTCCGGGATCTCCATGTCCAACACTACGAAGTCCACGGGGAATTTCAGGCCCTGAATCGTGACGATAACATCTCATAATAACCCCTTCGGCCTCTTGACAGATCGATCAGCGAACTGAAGGACTGTCCTGCTCTGTCGAAGAGTGCCCAACTCGAAGCGGTCGAGAAGGGCTGCCGGAAGAAGGTTGATCGACGATCCGCTATCTAGAAGAGTACGGTCGAACCTCTGCTCACTGATCTGGCATCTGACGTACGGGGCCCCTGAATCTGGCCTCTTGGCTGGCAGTCGGTTCTGGATCGCAAAACACGTGGCTTTCGTCAGCACATGTATCTCTGAAGTGTGGTTCCTCCTCCTCCTCCTGACTGTAGTCCTCTCTCTCAAAGATCGCTGGAGAAGGGGAATGTGCTGCAAAGCCTCCTGGAGGGTCAGCTGGATGTGGAATCGATCAATCCTGCTCTGGCTGAACTCCTCAAGCTCTCTCTTTTTTGGATCATTTTTCTTCCCCTTTCCCATTTGAAGGGCTCTAGGGAAGGGGATCACTGGGTCCTTCTCAGATGAAGGACTAGGAAAAGGTCTAGACGGTTCAAGGACCGGATCCACATATACATCATGCACCACAGTGGGACCAGAAGAAAGTAAACCTTTTCCTTTATTCACAACAGAGTTCTGAGATACAGGAATACGAGGAAAAACATCATCTCTATCTGTACAAACACCGGTGGCCTCAGTACCACCACGGGCTGGCTCTGCTGCTGCTGCTGGTAGACGTCGTGCGGCATCAGTACCGCGGGCTGGCTCGGCTGAACGGGTGGCATCAGTACCACCTCCTAGATCTGGTGAAGCGGCGGCCTCAGTACCGTCGGTGGGATCAGCATCCTTGGTGGCCTCAGTGCCACCGTCATCGTCCGGAGCGGCCTCAGTACCGCTCTCCTCCTCCTCATGTGGCGCCTCTGAAGTGTCCTCGTGGTGAAGCTCAGATGAGGCACCGCCGCCTGCTGGGGTCCTACCGCTCCTAAGTGTGACAAAATCAGCATCAAATAGATCCGAAGATGTATCATCAAAGGGGTCACTAGGAGTGGCAAACTCAGTATGTACTACCTGCTCAGATTTCCTCTTGAGGTTGTTCGGATTCGGCTCTATCTGGGCTGGTATGGCGGCCTTCCCTCTCACCAGGTCCTGCATCTCCTGGCGGAACTCGTCCATCTCCCGTCGGAATGTTGCCTGCTGGTCCGTGAGGAGGCGAGCGATGTCATCCAAAGCGGGGCTCTCGTGGGAGCCCGACGGGTGGCCTCTCTGTGGGTGAGGCTGCTGGAACTACTGTGGCTGGTGCTGGTAAGAGGGATATGAAGGAGGGTGCTGCTGCTGATATCCCGGGTGAGCCTGCTGCTCACGTCTCCATGACTGTCCCTGCTGCTGATAGGGACGCGGACCGAAGGATGACTGGTGCTGCTGATATGCTGGGGGCTGCTGCTGAGGCTGGTGCTGGTCCCTCTGCTGGGAGTACTGCCCTCCCTGTCCTGACGGCTGCTGCTGGGGTTGGGTACCACCACTCCCCCACCTGAATCTGGGATGGTCTCGTCGGATCCCAGGCTGGGGGCGGTCATACCAAATCCCGTTGACATCCATCAACGGCTCGGCATCGTAGGGGGCTGGCGGGAGTACTGCTAGAGGCTGGTCCGGCTGGTAGACCACCATCTGCATCTCTGGAGATGGTGGGGACTGGTAAGTGGGCTGCGGCTGCTGGTACGGCTCCGCTTGTACAAGATGGACCTGTCTAGGCTGCACGTGGGTGCTGGAGCGCTGGGACGAGCTGCTGCTGCCGCCGGCGTCGCCTCGCGACTGAAGACGGGGCTGAGAAGCCGTCTGTGCCTCCTGGAGACACATGAGATGTGTCTTCATGTCGCTCAGAACCTGTGCCATCTGCTCCATCTGCGTGATACCCTGGCACTGCTTCTTCTCTATCAGCTCCATGCGGTCCAGCTTCTCGCTGATAATGCCCATGTCCGCAGCTGATGACTCTGCCTGTGCTGCTGCGGCTGCGGACGAACTGGATGGACCTGCATCTACCCGTGCTATCCGCTGGTACTGCACGGGTCCTGGCTGATGTGGCTGGGTCTTCTGAGTATACAACCTGGTCTGAGACAACACCATGTAGTTCTCAGCCATCTCCTCGAAGATGGCCCAGACCTGGTCGTGGTCCTTGGCGAAGTAGGACCCGCCGCAAGAAGCATTCACCAGGCCCTGTAGCTCTGGTGTCAACCCGCTAAAGAAGCTCTGCACAAGGTTCGACTTCGTGATGTCGTGGTGCGGGCATCGGTCCAGGAGCTCTCGAAACCTCTCCCAAGCCTCGTGGAACTGCTCGTTGGGGAACATGGAGAAGTTGCTGATCAGGGCCCTCGCTGCATTCGTCCGCCCGAGTGGATAGTACTTGTTCAAGTACTCGGTGCGGAGCTGCTCCCAGGTATAAACAAACCTCCCAAGGTGCTTCAGCCAGGTGGCTGCTCTATCTGCCAGTGAAAACGGGAAGGCTATCATCCGGATCGTGTCCTGGTCCACATGCCGGTCGTGGACAGTACTGCAGATCATCAGAAACTCCTGGAGGTGGAGGTGGGGCTCCTCGGTGGCAAGTCCGTGGAAGCGGGGTAGCATCTGCAGGGTGTTCGGGGGGAACTTGAAGTCCCCCACGATCGCCGGCACCACTACCCAGTGATGCATCAGAGTAGATCCGGGATTGTGTAAATCCCGCATCGGTCGTGGTGGTCCTCCTGCTCCTGCGGCTGCTGCCGCTGCGACGGCGGCCGCGGCTGCTGCTGCTGCTGCTGCGGCTCGTGCCTGTGCATCATCGGGCTCCTCGGGCTCGCTCTGCTGGTCTCGCTCTGCTCGGAGTCTCTCCAACTCTCTCCTCATCTCAATCATAAATACTCCCTGATCGCGGAGCTGCTGCTGGACTGTATCGAGTGACGCGATCAGGGTGGAGTTGATCGCTCCCTGGTCTAGTACAATATGCTCTGGCTGACGGGAGTGATCGTCTGAACTGCCAGCTCCAGCCATGTCGACGTCTGCAAAATCAAACGAGCCCAACTCAGGTGCTGTCAAATGTATCAATCTCTCCTCGGGCTCGTGTCTCTCAGGTAGATCAGAAAGGGGGTCGAGGGGGAACATGGTGGAGTCGTACTCGGGCTCGGAGAGCGGGTCTAAGCTCTCGCGAGCCAACCTAGATGATGAGGTAGACGCGCCCGAAAGCGGTGCAGCCAGAGGCTGCCTAAGAGACCGTCTACCCATCACCTTGATCTGGCGAGTCAGTGCGGATGAGATCTGGAAAAATTACGATCAGAAAACAAACCCCCGGTTCACCAACGCAACGCGAGCTGAAGACCGTGAAAGTTCGGTCAAATTATCTTGTCAATTTTATTTTGGTGAACAAACAGAATATCAGAGCGCTTACGTGACCTGTTGGGATATCCGATGCTAACCCAACCGACTGGCCCGCACGGAAGAGTCGGTAGTCAGTCGGGACTAGCAACGGGGGGCTCTACCTAGGGTGCGGGTCACTCTCTCGCGCATCCAAACCAATCAATGAGGGGGTTGCTCTCCCCAAGACAAAGTTTTTAGGGTGAGCGGTTTTTAGATCAATAATTTTAGCAGTCCCAATTTTATGGTTTCACTTTTTTAATATTTTTCAAAGCAAATAAAAGGCCTAACGAGTTTTTCGGTTCTCCTGATTATTAAGTCCAAAACAGGGGGGAGAAGACGAAAAAGCCGATGCGCGATAAATCGATGACGCATGCAAAGTCAGAAATGCGTACCTATCTCCAGCACTCTACATGCAATATGATCCGCGCATAAAAGTAAAGACAGAAATTAAACTAACCTAAATGATGCAGCGGTAAAACCGAGTCCTAGACGAGCAAGTCTAGCGAAGAGCCGTCTAACCGGTCACCGACCTCCAAGCCAAAGAGTCCGGTCTTGGCCCGTCCCTCCTCTGTCCGACAAATCGGGGGTAGGAGTAAGCGCTTTACAGGACGGGCTGCGACATGTAGGCTACGGAGGCAAATGAATCGGTTATTTTTATTATGTTTTTTAAGTAGGTCCAATTAATCGATCTATAGGAACAGATATGCAATTAGGTGTGTGGATCCTACTAATTACGGCACATTCACCAGAAAATACTAAGTCTAGGGGCTCGAGCAAAAACCGCGAAAAACCGGAAAAGACAGAAATAAAAGAAAAATAAAACCGCGAAGAAAGCCGCGAAAAACTGCGAAGGTCCTAAAGGGCCCCCCGAGCACGCCGGTGCTCGGCGAAACAGACCCGCTACAGTCGAGTCACAAAGGTCCAAGTTCTGTCCCTGTGTTATTACAATAATAATAAAAATAAAATAAAAGCCTAATCTAACCTCACCCACTCAACTCTCTCCCTCTCGCTCTCTCCTGCGGCTTCGTAGAGAAAGAAGCCGCCTCCAAGCTCCTCGGTTGCACCGGCTCCTCGAAAGTCGCCTCTGCGGTCCTCGGGCCCTCGCAAGAAAAAAAAGAGATGAGTGGTCAGATCCAATAATAAAATAATAATCAAAGGAAAATAAAGACAAATGAAAAATAAGGGTATATGTGCAAAAATATAAAATAAAATAAACCACACAAAATAAAACAAAAACAAAAACAAAAGAAAATAAGAATAAAAATAAAGCAGAATAAAACAAAACAAAAAGAAACTATAAACAAAAACCGCGAAAAGCCGCGAGCTCCGAAGAGCCGCGAAAAGCCGCGAAAACGAAAAGAAAAAATAAAAAGAACTACTAAGCCGTGCTCCCCGGCAACGGCGCCATTCTGATGGCACGAAAACCCGAGCGACTAAGGTAATCAGGTGTATCTAAGATGGTCGTTGCGACCTCGGTCACTCAGACGTGTCAATCAAGAAAAAATCGAACCACTAATCGAAATAAAATCAATCAAACAAGGCAAGTGGTCCTGCTAAATGTTTAACCTGGTATAGCACCCAGGGTCGAACTCGAGGAGCACGGGTTGGCCAAAGGCCTACGAAGTAGTAAAAATGAAATAAAATAAAGCAAAGATATTTTTAGTGATTTTTAATGATTTTTATATTTTTTTGGATTTTTAAATGTAAAGAAAATAAAAGAAACAAAAAACAAGCACACTTTAGCTAATTATTTAATGTGTCAAAAATCAAGCAAAAATTCAAACAAAAATGTTTTTATGTTTTTAATGTTTTTTAGTGTTTTTGGTGAATTTTTGGGATTTTTATGATGTGTATTTTATTTTCTAAAAATCAAACAGTAGCAAAGAAACAAGGTACTGTCCAGCAAGACCCAAAAGCCCTAGATAAAATATCTGAGGACCTCAAAAGGGTCTGGAGGTATTTTTCCTGTATACTAGATAAAACAAGGGAAATTTGAGTACCAAAATTATTGTTTTTGGATTTTTAAACTATTTACTATAATTTTTATGGGTTTTTAGGTGTTTTTACGTTTTTATGGTTTTTAAGCAATGAAAAATAGCCAAATATGGCTAGAAAATAAAGGAACACCAAATAAACATTACCTAATTTTTATAGAATTTTTAAGAGGGTTTTTATATTTTTTTGGGGTTTTTAAAACTAGACAGTAGTTAAAATGATGGTTTTTGAATTTTTAAAAATAACAAACAAACTCAAAAATGTCCTCAAAAATTCTCAAAAATCCTACAACATGGCAGGAGCCATGTGTCAAATTTTCATCGAATTTGGAGGTGATTTGATATTTTATTCAAAAATCAAAAGAGGGCACTGTGCATAGGGACTGAAGTGCAAATACCCTAAGTTCTGGGGGTCCAGGTGCAAAATACCCAGCAACGCACGCGCGCGGCGCGTGCCTGGGGCACTCAGGGACCTCTTTGTAAAGAAAACAAGCCCCGAGGACCTATTGGTAACTCGTACCAAAAGTCCAGGGGGTTGTGTTGCAAATAACCCAAAAATACACGCACATGCGCAATTAAAACATTCACAGGGGCATAGATGCAAATACTACAAAGTTTTCATTCATTTCTAAACATCCAGAACTACAGGGAATATATTGCAAGTAACCCAAACATACACGTGACGAAGCACGTGGCTCCACACAAACAGGGGTATAAGTGCAAATATCTAAAGGATGAGGTCCAATGTGCAAATAACCCAACGCAAATAAAGTGCTAAAAATATTTACAGGACTGGAACTAAAAGCATAAACTAAGAGGGGGCCTAAGACAAATTACCCCTTATTTAACGTCGAGGGCCGGATGATTGACGCGTGGCTGATCCGACGGGTCTGGACGCGGGCGACTTTATCCTTTCGCACGTGGGCCTGATCGACGTCTGAGAAGAGGGCACGTGGAAGATCTCGGACGCTGGTGGCTGGTGCCTCTCTCTCTGCTTGGATGGTCCAGATCGTCCCTCTGAATGATCGGGCGGTGACTGCTCCTCCGGGAATGGATGGACGAGATGAAAACTGGAGGTCGAGGCTGATCGGACGGCGGCTGAAGATCCTTGAAGAACAGGTGCCCGGCGACTTTCGCCGGCCTCGTGTGAGCGCTGGGATCCTCCCCTGCTGCCTCCGGAGATCGGAGAAGGTGCGCGATGAAGCTCCGCAGCTGATGGTGGTCTCCGATGGCCCAGCCGAGCCCTTGAGGGCTCCGGCAAGGTCGGCGGAGGATAGCTCCTGGCCTGGAAGACTCGAGCCCTCAGATGGGATCGCACTGACCTGCAAAAGGGACCAGGAGATTCGCGGGTCGAGGGCAAAGTGCCTCGACCCGGTTAGGCGTCGTGGAGGTGACCGGTGGGGCGAGATGGGCGAGCTCCGGCAAAGCGACGGACGGTAGAGCTCGAACCCCAGCTCCTGTGCGGGCTGGGTTGGATGGGTGTATGGAGAAGGTGCGCGGAGGGAAGGCGGAGGTAGATATGGATTCCGATGATCGAATGGGTGCGCGAGATGGTCGGAATCGACGATAAACGGCGACGGTGCGAATTGGGGCAAAATGAAAATTGAAAGAAAAGGCGAAGCTAAAGGATTACCTGGGTGGTCGAGGAGACTATGCTGGAGCTGAGGTAGCTCCTGGTCGTGGCCTCAAGGGTTGTCTCGGCCCGAGGCTCGAGCTCCTGCTCTGGGCGGAGCACGGCGGTGCTAAGTCGCCGGATCAGTGGAAACCGGCCCCTCTCCTCGCTGCGACGGCACCTGGAGCGAGCTGTCACTCACGCTCGGGCACTGGAGCTCACTGGGGGTGGAGCGGATTAGCCAAAGATAGGAAAATTTGGTGGCGGAGCTCGAGATATATATGGGTGCAGACTCGACTAAGGCCGGTCGGGTAGGGCAGCATGGAGCGCGGACCCCGATGCAATCCCCTGGGCGTTGGTCTCGGATGCAAGAAGAAGGATTAGGACCCGGGGTTTGCGCAAATGGAGGGCAGATCGAGCGCGGAAAAAGAGGAGAAAACGGGTCGGGCGCGAGATCCGCTGGAGAAGACGGTCCGCGGAGGGAGTTGACCGGAGGTCAACATCTCCGTGGGCCAATGAGGTGCTGCCACGTGGAGAATGTTTGAAACTCAAAAATAAGGCAGCAAATGGCCGATTTTCCAAAAACTTAAAACATGAATTATTTTTATTTTATTTTTCTCTATTTTTTGGTGATTTTTAATTAATTTTTGGAAATAAAACTAAGGTATTTACACTATATAGCTATACATAGGTATGTGTACAATATGTAGATTTTTGATTTTTTGATTTTTAATTATTATTTTTGTACAATTTTATTCCCATTTTATATTTTATTTATTTATAGAATAAAATGAGGAATAAAAGGGTATTTTTATTTTGTTTTTATTATTTATATACATAGGTGAAATAAATAGATATATACAACTATGTACATGGCATGTGTACAATATATTTTTGTATTTTTAATTTTGTAATTTTTATTTGATTTTTGTTTTGCTTCTTTTTATTTTATTTATTTACAATATGTAATATAGAATATTTACAAAAAGTTTAGAAAATAATTTTATTTATTTATAAGGTTGAATAAATAAAGGGGTATGGTCTATGTACATGGTGAACGGATATTTTTGTTCTTTTTGAATTTCACATTTTTATTTTGTTTTTAATATTTTCTAAATATATACAAATATGTACAAGCATATTTTTGGGTGAGGAAAATATAATTTTATTTATTTACAAATATTTACACATGAGCCCCTATCTCCCTCTACTTTGCTTTTATGCGGTCAGGCCCATGCTGAGCCCTCCCTTGGGTTAGGTTGCTCAATATTTATTCTAAACATTTCCCTCTTTTTCTTTTTGATCTTTATTCTTTTATTTTTGCACAAAAACATGCTAATTATAGGTTTTTACAAAATGCATGCTTTTGCTAATTAGTCCTATTTACACATATCTACATGCATTTGCATAGGTTTTTGTAGCTAAAATATAAGAATAAAGAGTGATGAATGGGTATTCATCACCCCCCTATACTATACTTTGCTAGTCCCTTAGCAAACACTTATTTGAAAAAGAAGTGAAAAAGAAAGAAAAAGAAAGAGAAAAAGAGGATGTACATGGATCAAGGTTGATTATTAAACTTGCCTTCATTAAATTGAGGTATGGAGCTCAATCAGATCTTTGGATTATTAATGTGTCGGAACCTTATTTAGACTTAAGCTTAAAACCTAACAGCCTCTAAGTTCCACCAATCTATAATCAAGACTCCTCAATGCTCCAGATCAGAACAAGTCATCAAGCACAAACCCTGAAGACCATGAATCTTTTCTTGTCCTGTGGATGTGAAGTCTAAGCTCTCCACCTCAGAAATGACAACTTGACAACCCTCCCCAACAAGGTAACTCTATGACCTTAATCTGGCCACTCTTTCCTCGAGGAGCGGGGTATTCCCTTCTAAGTTCAAGTACAACCGGCTCAAGAAGAGGGGGAAGAAGAGAATGGGTCAAGGCCAGTGTAGCCAAGTACCCTTGGGAGCTTGACCAGTGTAGCCAAGTCTCCCTGCTGCAAGCTACAACAGGTGGATCATGAAACCAAGCTTTGCTTATTGCACATATACATACTCCGGTGGGATTATCATTTTCTCTCAGACCCACCACTTTTTTAGAGTTCTTTTCTTTTTGCACATTTTTTTTTCGAGTGCATCTATACAACATGTACGTGTGCAGCATATACACAAGGAGTTTTTCCTCTTGAGCCAGTAGACTATCCCTCTTTTGAAGCTTTATTGCAACCCACAACTCCCGTCGTTAGACCTCACGGCAACCAGACCAAGTTGAGACACACTTCCTTCACTATAAGAAGAAGAGAGGTTCCGCCTAGAAGTACTACCCTCATATGCTACCCCAAGTCAAGGAAGACTGCCTCCTCACCACCTCATCCGTAGAGAGCTCGGTGCATAGTGCGGTTGTCCAAGTAAAGCCATAATCTATATGAGTCATGTGTTGTTGTTAAATGCTCTACTTAGGCTCATTGAGATGACATGTGATCATAGCCTAGTGAACTCAAAGAATTAAGTCACCATGGACCTGAAAAGCCTTAAACCTAAGCCCTATAAGGTTCCTCTTAGAATTAAGGTGGATTAAGATCTTAATCAAGCTCCATTTCTCAATTTGATTCCAGGCTAGTTTAAATGTCAACTATCATCCAGAAAAACTATATACATATGTACAAAAAGATGCTTATTTACACAATATTTTACAATCATGCAAAATTTTTGAGAAATGTTTTGAAATCATGAATGATGATGCATGAAGTGCAAGTTTTGCAAAAAGATATTTACACACATTTAAACAAGATTTTTGCAAACTTTTGATTTTCAAAACATTTTGGAAAAATTTTGTACTATATACATAATTTTGATACAAAAATATTTACACAAGCTTTACACACAAGGTTTTTGAAATCATTTTTACAAAAATAATTTGTACACTAGCTATGTATGTGCAAATAAAAGAAGATTATGAACATGAAAAATTTTTAATTTTTGTGGTTTTTAGCCATTTTATTTATTAACACACTCACACAAAGTACGAGTTATGGCTAAAGTATATATGAAATATATACACACCCTGCTATACTTAGCTCGAACGATGTCCTCAGAGTCAAGAGCGATGAAGAAGACATAACTCGTGCTATGTATAGGGAAGTGAAAAGAAAGGCTATACAAAAAGAAGAATGACAAGTCAAGAGGGACTCAGGTCTCCCCCCTATACTTAGGATCAAGTAATCCTAAGTATAGCAGGCTGTATACTAAGGAAACACCTGAGTGCAGAATGTACAGGGTCTACCCCCCCTATACTTAGGGTGAAATATCCCTAGTATAGGCAGCAAAACAGGGGTAGATAGAAACAAAAGAAATACCCGAAAAGTCTCACATCCCCCCTATACTTAGGGTAAAGTGCACCCTAAGTATAGCATAATCACAAGATGGGGAAGGGGATGTGGGACTAAGGAATGTGATGATATGGACATCTGGATCTATATATAGCGGAAGATCAGTGAAACTCAGGCGTGAGATGCATTAGATGTGAGTCAAAGACCACATCTCACGCAAAATGAATAGGGGCAATATCAACGACCCGCGGCTCATGATCTAGAAATGGCTTGAGCCGCTGGCCGTTCACTCGGAAGGTACTCTCAGAAGACAACTCAGATATGTCGATGCTACCGTTGTCGTGCACCTTCCTAACCAGATAAGGTCCTTTCCATTTGCTCTGTAGCTTCCCTGGAAATAATCTAAGCCTTGCATCAAACAACCATACTCTCTGTCCAATCTCGAAATGCTTGTGGCTGATATGAGAATCATGCCACTCCTTGACTTTCTCCTTATAATGTAGGCTGCTTGAGAAAGCTGCATCTCTAAGCTCCTCCAAGGCAGCTAGCTCTGCCCTCCTCTGGTCTCCCATACCATCTGGATCCATAAGTATGTCTGTAACTGCCCAAAGTGACTTGTGCCTCAGCTCAACAGGTAAATGGCATGGCTTGCCATACACGAGGCGAAAGGGAGATGTGCCCAAAGGTGTCTTGAAAGACGTCCTATATGCCCACAAGACCGAGTCCAAAAGCTGTGACCAATCCTTTCGGTCAGGGCGGACGACTTTCTGCAGAATAGTCTTGATCTCCCTATTCGACACTTCGGCTAGACCATTCGTCTGTGGATGGTAAGGTGTAGCAACACGATGGTCTATGCCGAACTCGCTAGCAAGTGCCTTCACCTGGTCGTTGATGAAGTGAGATCCCCCATCAGAAATCAGAACTCGTGGAACCCCGAACCGCGTGATGATGTGCTTCCTCAAAAATCTGCAAACTGTCCTCGCATCAGCGGCTCGGGCGGGGATAGCCTCCACCCAACGACTCACATAATCAACGGCCAACAGAATGTACTCAAATCCCTGACTCTTAGGGAATGGACCCATGAAATCGATGCCCCATGCGTCAAAAACCTCACAGAAGTGAATGGGCTGCATCGGCATCATATCACGCTGTCCACAAGTGCCCATCCTCTGACAGTCAGTACACCTCTTCACGAACTCATCTGAGTCCTTGAAGAGGGTAGGCCACCACAAGCCGGATTGGAGCACTTTCTGTGCCGTTCTCCTCCCAGAATGATGTCCTCCTGCCTCAAGCTTGTGGTAGTAAGTGAGGACGCTATGGTGTTCCTCCTGAGGAATACACCGACGCCAGACGCTATCCCCTCCTTCGTGGTAAAGGATGGGATCCTCCCAGTGGTAGGACTTGGCCTTCGCAAGGAAGGTTGCCTGGGCCAATATTGTGGGACTTTCCCAGCAACGAGGAAGTTCACAATATCGGCATACCATGGGAGTGAGGCGATAGCAAGGATCGCCTCATCTGGGAAGGTATCTCTAATAGGGTCAATCTACTCAGAAACCTCAGGCTGCTCTAGTCGGGAGAGATGATCCGCCACCACATTCTTGACTCCAGGATTATCCTTGATCTCAATGTCGAACTCCTGGAGTAGAAGGATCCATCTAGTCAGTCTGGCCTTGGCATCCTTCTTTGCCATGAGGTACCTGATGGCGGTGTGATCTGTAAACAAAGTCACTCTAGATCCGATGATATATGATCTGAACTTATCCAGGGCGAACACTACTGCTAGCATCTCCTTCTCTGTGACGGTATAATTCCGCTAGGCGGAATCCAATGTGCGGCTAGCATAGTGTATAGCAAATGGAACTCCATCCCTCCTCTCTCCCAGCACTGCCCCCACGGCAAAATCGGAGGCATCCGTCATGATCTCAAATGGAAGAGACCAATCAGGCGGCTGGAGGACAGGAGCCTCAATAACACACTGCTGGAGAGTCGCGAATGACGAAAGACACTTGTCATCGACAAGGAACTCGGTGTCTTTCGTCAAGAGGTCAGTCAACGGTCGGGCAATCCTGCTGAAATCGTGAATAAATCTCCTATAAAATCCAACGTGCCCAGGAATGACCGTAGTTGCCTCAGATTGGACGGTGGTGTGAGTTTCCTAATGACATCAACCTTGGCCGGATCAACCTCCATGCCCCTGTTGGAGATGATGTGGCCAAGCACCGTCCCTTGAGTCACCATGAAGTGACTCTTCTCCCAAGATAGCACCAAATGATACTCAATACATCGCTGGAGTACTCGGTCTAGGCAGTCAAGACAGGAGTCGAATCCGTCGCCGTAGATCGAGAAATCGTCCATGAAGACCTCCAAACACTCCCCTAATATGTCCGAAAAGATCGACAACATGCACCTCTGAAAAGTCGCAGGGGCATTGCATAGCCCAAATGGCATGCGTCGAAAAGCATATGTGCCGAAGGGACAGGTAAAGGTGGTCTTCTCCTGATCCTCAGGAGCGATGGCCACTTGGTTGTAGCCCGAGTACCCATCCAGGAAGCAATAATGGCTCTTCCCTGCCAGTCTCTCAATGATCTGATCAATAAAAGGCAGGGGGAAATGGTCCTTCTTGGTGGCTTGGTTGAGTCTCCTGTAGTCAACACAAACCCTCCAAGAGGTGGGTACTCGTGTAGCGATCTCCTCTCCCGACTCACTGATCACAGTCGTGATGCCCGTCTTCTTGGGCACCACATGCAAGGGGCTAACCCACTTGGAGTCGGAAATGGGATAAATAAAACCTGCACCCCACCATTTTGATATTTCCTTCATCACAACCTCTCTCAGGTTGGGGTTAAGACGCCGCTGGAACTCACGCGACGGCTTTGCCCCATCCTCGAGATAGATATGGTGGGAGCACACTGATGGACTAATCCCATGGAGATCTGCTACGCTCCATCCGATCGCCTTGCGGTTCTTTTCAAGAACCCCCATCAAACGGGATTCCTGCTCTCCAGTCAACTCGGCGGAGATGATGACTGGGTACATCTCTGGCTCGCCCGCAAGGAATCGATACTTCAACGAAGTAGGGAGCGGCTTCAGCTCTGGAATGCTGGGTGCCGGCAAATCTGGCTGCGGAAGAAATTGAGTGAAAGCTGCAAGGTCGGCCAAATCTGCCTGGGAAAGTGAAAGCGTACTCTCGCAAACTGGATCGGGGGAAGGCGGCTCAACTGCACTGTCTCTGGTCTGCTCTGCCTCTACCTCCTCCTCATCTGTAGGCTCAGGTGGAATCAGGTCTGGCATCTGATCATCACAATCGGCCCAATCAGACTCTGAATCCGAGGGATCTGTATCAATCGCGGTGGCATCAGTACCACCGGAAAACAAGGTGGCCTCAGCACCACCATCACTAATCATCGTGTTGCGATCAAGGACCGGCTCTGCTGCCTCAATGGTATCCTGAACCAGGTCTGTGCTCTCCAGACTCTCCTCTGCTATCGTCTCTGCATCAGCTGTATCTGAAAGTGAGAGGATGGTCTGTGTCTCAAGATCTGCCCAAGCTGCCTCATCATCTGTGATCACAAAATCACAGTCCTGGTGGATGTCTGGCTCTGCGTCTGTCAGCTGCTCTAAATCTGTACTCGCATCTGAGCGGGCTCTGAATCTAGCTCTGTAGTCCTCGACCGTCTCTATTTGTATACTCTCGCCCTGGACGCGAAAGTACACCTTCCCGCTGTCATGATCAGTCACCGCCTTGGCTGTGGCCAAGAACGGACGACCAAGGATGATGGGGGTATCAGCCACTGACTCAGGGATCTCCATGTCCAACACTACGAAGTCTACGGGGAATTTCAGGCCCTGAATCGTGACGATAACATCTCGTAATAACCCCTTCGGCCTCTTGACAGATCGATCAGCGAACTGAAGGACTATCCTGCTCTGTCGAAGAGTGCCCAACTCGAAGCGGTCGAGAAGGGCTGCCGGAAGAAGGTTGATCGACGATCTGCTATCTAGAAGAGTACGGTCGAACCTCTGCTCACTAATCTGGCATCTGACATACGGGGCCCCTGAATCTGGCCTCTTGGCTGGCAGTCGGTTCTGGATCGCAAAGCACGTGGTTTTCATCAGCACATGTATCTCCGAAGTGTGGTTCCTCCTCCTCCTCCTGACTGTAGTCCTCTCTCTCAAAGATCGCTGGAGAAGGGGGATGTGCTGCAAAGCCTCCTGGAGGGTCAGCTGGATGTGGAATCGATCAATCATGCTCTGGCTGAACTCCTCAAGCTCTCTCTTTTTTGGATCTTTTTCTTTTTTCTTCCCCTTCCCCATCTGAAGGGCTCTAGGGAAGGGGATCACTGGGTCCTTCTCAGATGAAGGACTAGGAAAAGGTCTAAACGGTTCAAGGACCGGATCCACACATACATCATGCACCACAGTGGGACCAGAAGAAAGTAAACCTTTTCCTTTATTCACAACAGAGTTCTGAGATACAGGAATACGAGGAAAAACATCGTCTCTATCTGTACAAACACCGGTGGCCTCAGTACCACCACGGGCTGGCTCTGCTGCTGCTGGTAGACGTCGTGCGGCATCAGTACCGCGGGCTGGCTCGGCTGAACGGGTGGCATCGGTACCACCTCCTAGATCTGGTGAAGAGGCGGCCTCAGTACCGCCGGTGGGATCAGCATCCTTGGTGGCCTCAGTGCCACCGTCATCGTCTGGAGCGGCCTCAGTACCGCTCTCCTCCTCCTCATGTGGCGCCTCTGAAGTGTCCTCGTGGTGAAGCTCAGATGAGGCGCCGCCGCCTGCTGGGGTCCTACCGCTCCTAAGTGTGACAAAATCAGCATCAAATAGATCCGAAGATGTATCATCAAAGGGGTCACTAGGAGTGGCAAACTCAGTATGTACTACCTGCTCAGATTTCCTCTTGAGGTTGTTCAGATTCGGCTCTATCTGGGCTGGTATGGCGGCCTTCCCTCTCACCAGGTCCCGCATCTCCTGGCGGAACTCGTCCATCTCCCGTCGGAATGTTGCCTGCTGGTCCGTGAGGAGGCGGGCGATGTCATCCAAAGCGGGGCTCTCGTGGGAGCCCGACGGGTGGCCTCTCTGTGGGTGAGGCTGCTGGAACTGCTGTGGCTGGTGCTGGTAAGAGGGATATGAAGGAGGGTGCTGCTGCTGATATCTCGGGTGAGCCTGCTGCTCACGTCTCCATGACTGTCCCTGCTGCTGATAGGGACGCGGACCGAAGGATGACTGGTGCTGCTGATATACTGGGGGCTGCTGCTGCGGCTGGTGCTGGTCTCTCTGCTGGGAGTACTGCCCTCCCTGTCCTGACGGCTGCTGCTGGGGCTGGGTACCACCACCCCCCCACCTGAATCTGGGATGGTCTCGTCGGATCCCAGGCTGGGGGCGGTCATACCAAATCCCGTTGACATCCATCAACGGCTCGGCATCGTAGGGGGCGGGCGGGAGTACTGCCAGAGGCTGGTCCGGCTGGTAGACCACCATCTGCATCTCTGGAGATGGTGGGGACTGGTAAGTGGGCTGCGGCTGCTGGTACGGCTCCGCCTGTACAAGATGGACCTGTCTAGGCTGCACGTGGGTGCTGGAGCGCTGGGACGAGCTGCTGCTACCGCCGGCGTCGCCTCGCGACTGAAGACGGGGCTGAGAAGCCGTCTGTGCCTCCTGGAGACACATGAGCTGTGTCTTCATGTCGCTCAGAACCTGTGCCATCTGCTCCATCTGCGTGATACCCTGGCACTGCTTCTTCTCTATCAGCTCCATGCGGTCCAGCTTCTCGCTGATAATACCCATGTCCGCAGCTGATGACTCTACCTGTGCTGCTGCGGCTACGGACGAACTGGATGGACCTGCATCTACCCGTGCTATCCGCTGGTACTGCACGGGTCCTGGCTGATGTGGCTGGGTCTTCTGAGTATACAACCTGGTCTGAGACATCACCATGTAGTTCTTAGCCATCTCCTCGAAGATGGCCCAGACCTGGTCGTGGTCCTTGGCGAAGTAGGACCCGCCGCAAGAAGCATTCACCAGGCCCTGTAGCTCTGGTGTCAACCCGCTAAAGAAGCTCTGCACAAGGTTCGGCTTCGTGATGTCGTGGTGCGGGCATCGGTCCAGGAGCTCTCGAAACCTCTCCCAAGCCTCGTGGAACTGCTCGTTGGGGAACATGGAGAAGTTGCTGATCAGGGCCCTCGCTGCATTCGTCCGCCCGAGTGGATAGTACTTGTTCAAGTACTCGGTGCGGAGCTGCTGCCAGGTATAAACAAACCTCTCAAGGTGCTTCAGCCAGGTGGCTGCTCTATCTGCCAGTGAAAACGGGAAGGCTATCATCCGGATCGTGTCCTGGTCCACATGCCGGTCGTGGACAGTACTGCAGATCATCAGAAACTCCTAGAGGTGGAGGTGGGGTTCCTCGGTGGCAAGTCCGTGGAAGTGGGGTAGCATCTGCAGGGTGTTCGGGGGGAACTTGAAGTCCCCCACGATCGCCGGCACCACTACCCAGTGATGCATCAGAGTAGATCCGGGATTGTGTAAATCCCGCATCGGTCATGGTGGTCCTCCTGCTCCTGCGGCTGCTGCCGCTGCGGCGGCGGCCGCGGCCGCTGCTGCTGCTGCTGCGGCTCGTGCCTGTGCATCATCGGGCTCCTCGGGCTCGCTCTGCTCGTCTCGCTCTGCTCGGAGTCTCTCCAACTCTCTCCTCATCTCAATCATAAATACTCCCTGATCGCGGAGCTGCTGCTGGACTGTATTGAGTGATGCGATCAGGGTGGAGTTGATCGCTCCCTGGTCTAGTACAATATGCTCTGGCTGACGGGAGTGATCGTCTGAACTGCCGGCTCCGGCCATGTCGACGTCTGCAAAATCAAATGAGCCCAACTCAGGTGCTGTCAAATGTATCAATCTCTCCTCGGGCTCGTGTCTCTCAGGTAGATCAGAAAGGGGGTCGAGGGGGAACAGGGTGGAGTCGTACTCGGGCTCAGAGAGCGGGTCTGAGCTCTCGCGAGCCAACCTAGATGATGAGGTAGACACGCCCGAAAGTGGTGCAGCTAGAGGCTGCCTAAGAGACCGTCTACCCATCATCTTGATCTGGCGAGTAAGGCGGATGAGATCTGGAAAAATTACGATCAGAAAACAAACCCCCGGTTCACCAACGCAACGCGAGCTGAAGACCGTGAAAGCTCGGTCAGATTATCTTGTCGATTTTATTTTGGTGAACAAACAGAATATCAGAGCACTTACGTGACCTGTTGGGATATCCGATGCTAACCCAACCGAGTGGCCCGCACGGAAGAGTCGGTAGTCAGTCGGGACTACCAACGGGGGGCTCTACCTAGGGTGCGGGTCACTCTCTCGCGCATCCAAACCAATCAATGAGGGGGTTGCTCTCCCCAAGACAAAGTTTTTAGGGTGAGCGGTTTTTAGATCAATAATTTTAGCAGTCCCAATTTTATGGTTTCACTTTTTTAATATTTTTCAAAGCAAACAAAAGGCCTAACGAATTTTTCGGTTCTCCTGATTATTAAGTCCAAAATAGGGGGGAGAAGACGAAAAAGCCGATGCGCGATAAATCAATGATGCATGCAAAGTCAGAAATGCGTACCTGTCTCCAGCACTCTACATGCAATATGATCCGTGCATAAAAGTAAAGACAGAAATTAAACTAATCTAAATGATGTAGCGGTAAAACCGAGTCCTAGACGAGCAACTTCTAGCGAAGAACCGTCTAACCGGTCACCGACCTCCAAGCCAAAGAGTCCGGTCTTGGCTCGTCCCTCTTCTGTCCGACAAATCGGGGGTAGGAGTAAGCGCTTTACAGGACGGGCTGCGGCACGTAGGCTACGGAGGCAAATGAATCGGTTATTTTTATTATGTTTTTTAAGTAGGTCCAATTAATCGATCTATAGGAACAGATATGCAATTAGGTGTGTGGATCCTACTAATTACGGCACATTCACCAGAAAATCCTAGGTCTAGGGGCTCGAGCAAAAACCGCGAAAAACCGGAAAAGACAGAAATAAAAGAAAAATAAAACCGCGAAGAAAGCCGCGAAAAACCACGAAGGTCCTAAAGGGTCCCCCGAGCACGCCGGTGCTCGGCGAAACAGACCCGCTACGGTCAAGTCACAAATGTCCACGTCCTGTCCCTGTATTATTACAAAAATAATATAAATGAAATAAAAACCTAATCTAACCTCACCCACTCAACTCTCTCCCTCTCGCTCTCTCCTACGGCTTCGTAGAGAAGGAAGCCGCCTCCAAGTTCCTCGGTTGCACCGACTGCTCGAAAGTCGCCTCCGCGGTCCTCGGGCCCTCGCAAGAAAAAGAGATGAGTGGTCAGAACCAATAATAAAATAATAATCAAAGGAAAATAAAGACAAATGAAAAATAAGGGTATATGTGCAAAAATATAAAATAAAATAAACCACACAAAATAAAACAAAAACAAAAACAAAAGAAAATAAAAATAAAACAGAAGAAGACAAAAAGAAAATATAAACAAAAAGCCGCGAAAAGCCGCGGGCTCCGAAGAGCCGCGAAAAGCCGCGAAAACAAAACGAAAATGAAAATAAAACGAACTACTAAGTCGTGCTCCCCGGCAACGACGCCATTCTGATGACACGAAAACCCGAGCGAGTAAGGTAATCAGGTGTATCTAATATGGTCGTTGCGACCTCAATCGCTCAGCTAGGTTAATCAAGAAAAAATCAGACCACTCGAAACAAGTAAAATCAATCAAACACAAAGATAGCGGTCTAGCTTTGAGTTTAACCTAGTATAGCACCCAGGGTCGAACTCAAGGAGCACGGGTTGGCCAAAGGCCTAACGAAGTAGTAAAAATGAAATAAAATAAAGACAAAATGTTTTTAGTGATTTTTAATGATTTTTATATTTTTTTGGATTTTGAATATGTGAAGAAAACAAAAGAATACAAAAACAAGCACACTTTAGCTAATTATTTAATGCATCAAAAATTAAGCAAAAATTCAAACAAAAATATTTTTATGTTTTTAATGTTTTTTAGTGTTTTTGGTGAATTTTTGGAATTTTTATGAAGTGTATTTTATTTTCTAAAAGTCAAACAGTAGAAAAGAAACAAGGTACTGTCCAGCAAGACCCAAAAGCCCTAGATAAAATATCTAAGGACCTCAAAAGGGTCTGGAGGTATTTTTCCTGTATACTAGATAAAACAAGGAAAATTTGAGTACCAAAATTATTGTTTTTGGATTTTTAGATTATTTACTATAATTTTTATGGGTTTTTAGGTGTTTTTAAGTTTTTATGGTTTTTAATCAGTGAAAAATAGCCAAAATTGGCTAGAAAATAAAGGAACACAAAAGACACAATACCTAATTTTTATAGAATTTTTAAGAGCGTTTTTATATTTTTTTGGGATTTTTAACTCTAGACAGTAGCTGAAATAAAGGTTTTTGAATTTTTAAAAATAACAAACAAAATAAAAAATGTCCTCAAAAATTCTCAAAAATCCTACAATATGGCAGGAGCCATGTGTCAAATTTTCATCGAATTTGGAGGTGAATTGATATTTTATTCAAAAATCAAAAGGGGGCACTGTGCACAGGGACTAAAGTGCAAATACCCTAAGTTCTGGGGGTCCAGAGGCAAAATACCCAGCAACGCACACGCGCGGCGCGTGCCTGGGGCACTCAGGGACCTCTTTGTAATAAAAGTAAGGTCCGGGGACTATTTGGTAACACGTACCAAAAGTTCAGGGACCTCAGATGCAAATTACCCTAAAATAAACGCACATGCGCAATTAAAACATTCACAAGGGCATAGATGCAAATACTCAAAAGTTTTCATTCATTTCTAAACATCCAGAACTACAGGGAATATATTGCAAATAACCCAAACATACACGTGACGAAGCACGTGGCTCCACACAAACAGGGGTATAAGTGCAAATATCTAAAGTATGAGGTCCAATATGCAAAAAACCCTAAAACTAAACAACTTGCTAAAATATTTACAGGACTAAAGCTAAATAAAAACAAGAGCTGGGCCTAAGGGTAATTTACCCTTTATTAAGCTGGCCGTCGGATGCGCTCCACGTGGCTGATCTGACGGGTACGGCTGGTGGGCGCTCCAGATGGCGTCTCCTCAGATCGGACGCTCGGGACAACTCCGCAGATGGACGGCTCCGATCACACCTGGAGCGAGGAGGCACGATCAACGGTCCGGGAGGATCCAGGAAGAACTGGTCGCCGGCGACTTTCGCCGGCCTCGTGCGTGCGCGGTGGTCCTCGTCTGCCGCTCCTGGAGATCGGAGAAACTCCGCAATGAAGTTCCGCGGCTGATGGTGGGCTCCGATGACCCAGCCGAGCCCTGGAGGGGCTCCGGCGAGGTCGGCGGAGGAGAGCTCCTGGCCTGGAAGACTCGAGCCTTCAGATGGGCTCGCACTGACCTGCAAATGGAACCAGGAGATTCGCGGGTCGAGGGCAAAGTGCCTCGACCCGGTTAGGCGTCGTGGAGGTGACCGGTGGGGCGAGATGGGCGAACCCCGGCGAAGCGACGGCGAGGGGATTCGAATCCTAGCTCCTGTGCGAGCTGGGTTGAACGGAGGGGCGGAGAAGGTGCGCGGAGGGAAGGCGGAGATGGATGGGGATTCCGATGATCGAATGGGTGCGCGAGGTGGTCGGAATCAACGAAGAACGGGGACGGAGCGATTTGGGGCAAAATGAAAATTAGACTAAAGGGGGAAGCTAAGGGATTACCTGGGCGGTGAAGTAGACTGGGCTGGAGCTGGGGAAGCTACCGGTCGTAGCCTCGAGGGTCGTCTGGGCCCGAGGCTCAGAGCTCACACCAATGGCGGAGCTACGGCGGAGCTATTCGCCGGATCAATGGTCCGGCCACTCTCTCCTCGCTGCGACACGACCAACCTGGAGCTGTCACCTCGAGGGTAGTTATGGAGGTCACGGGATGAAGAATGGAGAGCCAAAGATAGGAAAATTTGGTGGCGGAGCTCGAGATATATATGGGTGCAGACCCGACTAAGGCCGGTCGGGTAGGGAAGCATGGAGCGCGGACCCCGATTCAATCCCCTGGGCGTTGGTCTCGGATGCAAGAAGAAGGATTAGGACCCGGGGTTTGCGCAAATGGTGGGCGGATCGAGCGCGGAAAAAGAGGAGAAAACGGGTCGGGCGCGAGATCCGCTGGAGAAGACGGTCCGCGGAGGGAGTTGACCGGAGGTCAACATCTCCGTGGGCCAATGAGGTGCTGCCACGTGGAGAATGTTTGAAACTCAAAAATAAGGCAGCAAATGGCCGATTTTCCAAAAACTTAAAACATGAATTATTTTTATTTTATTTTTCTCTATTTTTTGGTGATTTTTAATTAATTTTTGGAAATAAAACTAAGGTATTTACACTATATAGCTATACATAGGTATAAATACAATATGTAGGTTTTTGATTTTTTATTTTTAATTACTATTTTTGTACAATTTTATTCCTATTTTATATTTTATTTATTTATAGAATAAAATGAGGAATAAAAGGGTATTTTTATTTTGTTTTTATTATTTATATACATAGGTGAAATAAATAGTTATGTACAACTATATACATGGTATATGTACAATATATTTTTGTAATTTTAATTTTGTTATTTTTATTTGATTTTTGTTTTGATTCTTTTTATTTTATGTATTTACAATATGTAATATAGGATATTCACAAAAAGTTTAGAAAATGATTTTATCTATTTACAAGGTGAAATAAATATAAGAGCATGGTCTATGTTCATGATGAAAGGATATTTTTAATCTTTTTGATTTTTAACTTTTTATTTTGTTTTTAATATTTTCTAAATATATACAAATATGTACAAGCATATTTTTGGGTGAGGAAAATATAGTTTTATTTGTTTACAAATATTTACACATGAGCCCCTATCTCCCTCTACTTTGGCTTTTATGCGGTCAGGCCCATGCTGAGCCCTCCCTTGGGTTAGGTTGCTCAATATTTATTCTAAATATTTCCCTCTTTTTCTTTTTAATCTTTATTCTTTTATTTTTGCACAAAAACATGCTAATTATAAGTTTTTACACAATGCATGCTTTTGCTAATTAATCTTATTTACACATATCTACATGCATTTGCATAGGTTTTTGTAGCTAAAATATAAGAATAAAGAGTGATGAATGGGTATTCATCAGGTATCGCCGGATCAGTGGATTCCCCGGCCTTCCTTGCTGCAACAGGGTGGGGCAGCGAGCTGTCACCTCGCTCTCTCTTTGGAGCTCACTGGAAAGCTACGCGAATGGCCAAAGATGGAAGAATTAGGTCGCCGGAGACGACTATATATATGGCGGGAGATCCGAGAAGAGGGGGTCCGGCCAAGCTCAGGAGCGCGCGGATCCCGAGGGAGCGGCTCCGGCGAGGATGCCGGATGCAAGGGGAACGATTCGGACCCGGGGCTTGGTGGACTGGTGATCGGGTCGAGCGGGCATAAATCCGAGAAGTGGGGTCCGACGCTCGAACCCGTGAGAAGTGGTCCTGGGGGGGTCAGTTGACCGGGTGGTCAACATCCCCAGGACCCAATGGGGTCAGGCCACGTGGCAGGATTTTAAAGTTCAAAATTAAGGTAGTTATGGCCCTATTTTGTAAAAACTCAAAACACAAACTATTTTTATTTTATTTTTTTCTATTTTTTGGTGATTTTTAATTAATTTTTGGAAATAAGAAAAAGGTATTACAATATATAGCTATATATAGGTATATATACAATATGTAGGCTTTTGATTTTGGATTTTAATTATTATTTTTGTATAATTTTATTCCTATTTTATATTTTATTTATTTATAGAATAAAATAAGGAATAAAAGGGTGTTTTTATTTTATTTTTATTATTTATATACATAAGTAAAATAGATAGTTATGTACAACTATATACAAGGTATATGTACAATGTATTTTTGTATTTTTAATTTTGTTGTTTTTATTTGATTTTTGTTTTGACTCTTTTTATTTTATTTATTTACAATATATAGTATAAAGTATTTACAAGAAGTTTGGAAAATAACCTTATTTAGTTACAAGGTCAAATAAATACATAGATGTGATATATGTACATGATGAAGGGGTATTTTTGATCTTTTTGATTTTTAACTTTTTATTTTGTTTTTATTTTCTATAAATATATACAAATATTTACAAGCATATTTTTGGGTGAGGAAAACATTTTTATTTTATTTACATAGATATTTACACAAGAGCCCCTATCTCCCTCTACTTGGCTTTTATGCGGTCAGGCCCATGCTGAGCCCTCCCTTAGGTTAAGTTGCTCAATATTTATTCTAAATATTTCCCTCTTTTTCTTTTTAATCTTTATTCTTTTATTTTTGCACAAAAACATGCTAATTATAGATTTTTACACAATGCATGCTTTTGGTAATTATTCCTATTTACACATATCTACATGCATTTGCAAAGGTTTTTGTAGCTAAAATATAAGAATAAAGAGTGATGAATGGGTATTCATCACCCACCCCCTCTCCTTCCCGTGTGTGGTCGCCCCCGCCTCCGCCGACTCCTCTCCCACCACCTTCTCCACTTGTTGTCCCTCCGCCTCTCCTCTCTCTCTTAACCTCTGCCGAGCTCCCTCTCACATCATCGTCTCTCTGCCTCCTCTTCTCCCGCAATGCCTCCCCCGCCTTTGCTTCCCCACGACACCATCGCCTCTTCTCCCATAACAGCTCTCCTCCTCTCCTATTTAGCCTCCACCGACACCCCCTCATCCCCCATATGCCACTACTAATGAAGAACGATCGAGCTCCGGTGTCCCTAAGTGAAAACTGAGGATCTTCCCATCGAACGAAGCCCCCCTCCCCTTCGTCCTGGTGAGATCCAAGGGTCCTTACCCTTGCAGCATCATCTCCAACACCCCTACTTAAGCTCGGTTCTACGCCAGAACCTCAAGCTACGATCTGGTGAAGCGCTTCTGCCTTCGCCACTCACATGCGACACATTAATCCTCCGAACCCCGTTCAGGCGATCCCTTCTCCTACCTCATCCATCTGTTCCAAATACACCGACATTCGTCCCCCAAATCAATTCCATCTCCCTTCATCGTCCGCACACTGAACCCACCTCTCGGTTCTCTCCATTTTCCCATATGGATGATGAATATGCATTTCATCATCTTTATTCATTTATTTTAGCTTAAAAATCCTTATATAACACTTGTATATATTAATAAATCCATATTCTTACTAACATGCATCTGTGTGTAAATATTATATATTTATTACTATTTTTAACATAAAAGAAATAAATAAACTTAAAATTCCTTATAAAACACTTGTATATATTAATAAATCTATATTCTTACTAGCATGCATCTGTGTGTAAATATTATACATTTATTACTATCTTTAACATAAAAGAAATAAATAAAGAAATAAAGGAAAAATAAAGACAATAAAAGATTGTATATATGTAATAGATATATGCTGAATCAAACCCCAAAAGAAGGTCAAGAGTTGACCTGATCTACAAGAAATAAAGTAGAAGGAGATAAGGCTAAAAATCACCAAAAATATACTTGATACTTGTATATGTTCCTCACTTGTATAATATTGTCTGTAATACAAAATTCTTTAATTGTTTTATAACCTAACCCTTTGTAAATAATCATAATAAAAGTCTCTTTTAAATAACAAAAATAAATTGCAAAATAAATCTATGTATATAGTATACTAATCACACTCTCCAGAAGCCAGAAAAGTATAAACTTTCTAGAACAATATCTTCTCCACCCGAACTCCTAATTCATCAAACTCACTTTCATTTTACTCCAAATTAAATTATCTTTAAAATGTAGGCATGATTTCATAAAATTCTGAGTCAAGGTTTGAAATGTGGCAAATTGGGGGTATTATTGTATACTATACATGTATATACTATGTGAATTATTTAATTAATTATTTTCCTATGCATAATTGTGAATATTATATTTTTTATTACTTTAAAATATTATATTTAACCCATATAAAATACTAATAAAAATTACAAAATAAAAACTAATAAAAATAAAATCATGTACTTATTGTATATGTATCACCATGTATATATTGTACTTATACATATTTAATTAACCTAATATATTAACTCATAAAAATCGAATAAAAATATCATCATACT
This sequence comes from Ottelia alismoides, assembly GCA_037367405.1. Classification (NCBI taxonomy): domain Eukaryota; kingdom Viridiplantae; phylum Streptophyta; class Magnoliopsida; order Alismatales; family Hydrocharitaceae; genus Ottelia; species Ottelia alismoides. The sequence continues at coordinate 426,909 of JAZKJV010009356.1, forward strand.
CCTTGTAAAATATTGTAACTAAATAAAATACTAAATTATGTATATATGTATAAAATTAATTAATTAAAATCATAATACTCTGTATATAGGTATACATACTTGTAAATAATACCATGTATTTATATTAACCCTTGTGGTTATATTATTAACATAATTAAAAATCACAAAAATTTACTTTAAATTATTCTTAACATATTTTATTTACATTATTTAATTTAATTTAATACATTTTTTATTTTTATTAAATTATTTAGCTTTGATTTACTGGTTTGTCGTTTTCCCTAATTTATCTTCATTCTAGGTGTGTTCCTATGGGCCCACCTGGGTCTGTTGACCCAGGTCAACTCTTCAACCAATGCCCTTCCTCCGTTGATATTGCTCGCTGTCGTTACTTCATCCATTTTTACCCATGCTCTTGATCACTAACTCGCCCCTATTCTTTCTCTGAATCCTTTGCTTCTTCAATGCTCACACACGGCAACACACCTAATTCAACCAACGCTCCGCGACTGCTCCTATGTTCGAATTCAAAACCTCACCTGAGCCATCGTATAAATAACAGACCTCCATCTCCGACGATGATGAAGGAGGAACATCTTTGGTGACAGTGAGGAATTCCTCCAATCGGGAGCTTGAGAAGGAGCGTCACATTCGTGATTCGACCACTCGTTGGAATCTTCCACCGCGAGTTCCGCCTCCCCGCCTTCAGCCGTAGATTGAGGCGTCGTCCCTTTTATTTCAATTCAGTGGGTAACTTAGGTAGATTGTATTTGCTTTATTCTTTCTTTTTATCCTTGATTTTGTACAAATTTCATCAAATTAGATGGCCTTACTCAACCTCTGATCTCCAGATCGGAGGAGCTCTGATAATAAAAATCAACCTCTAACCTTGCCTACATCCTCACCCTGACATTCTCCATCTTTTGACATATCTGACCACCCTCAGATCGTTCTAGAATTGAGGATCCGCTCCTCGTCTGACCACATTCTCCAGAGCGCCCATCCATCCATCATTTATTTGTTTTCTTGTGTAATAAACCTAGCTAGAGTTTCTCCTCCGAGCATAGACTCGTTTGCAAGTCTCAAGAGTAATAGATTGGGAGTGACGTACAGATTCGAGGTTGACCAAAGATACATGGAGCCTCCAGGTTCCAACCCTTGTAGATCAAGATCCAACCGTAGAAGTACTAATCTGAGGAGATGCACTGGAGCAGAATCATTTGAACCACCTTCTAAGCGTGATCAAAAGTAAATCAGTGCTGAATCAACGGAGAATCATTCGATCGAAATTCAACAGAAGTCTCCTTCTTCCGTGTTCCTCTAGATAGCTCCATCACCGTAAGATCGAGAACAACGCGTAAGTTTAGATCTCAATCATCCATTGTCGCCCAATTTGCTGTCGTAGCCAAAGCATTCAGATCTTATCGTGGCCATTGATTCAAGATAAATTCTTAGCCGTCCGATCAGACCTCTCGAGCACCAGAACCGCTCAACGTGCCACGTCAATAAAGGGTAAACTTTGTACTTAGCCCTCAATCTTTATTTTTTTGCAATAAATGCATGGATAAATGTCAACTTTTTAATTAATTGAACAATTGCATTATCATACCTCACATTTATTTTGCATTTAAGTCCAATTTGAACTATGCACCTGTTTGTCACGTGATATGTTGGAAAATTTGCAATAAAAATATCTTATATTGTTGTTATTGTTTGGCCCCCGAAATTAAATTATCACATTTGGTCTACTAGTCTAGCGGGGTGCATGTGCCCGTACACGTGAGTTTTAGATTATTTTGCATGTTACACCCTGCTATTTTATCATTTGTTAATATTTAGTTCTCGTATTTAAAATATTCGCATTAGTCCCTACAAATCTGATTTATTTTTGCAAGATTAAAATCAAATAAAAATTATCAAAAGTCTTCAGAAAATTCCATAGAAATTTTAATAGGTTCATGTTATATCATCCTTGCATACATAATTTTTATTTTGCATTTTCTTTATTTTTATTATTTATTAAAATTCGAAAACCTCGTAAAAACTCCTTTTTTGCATTAAAAAATCATAAAAAATGCAAAATGCAAAATAAAAATAAAAAGTTGTGTTGATTTTATTTTTGACTAATTTTCATATTTTTATCATCTATAAAAATCATAAAAATGCAAAAAGACCAAAAATATTAAAAATTCAAAAAAAATCATAAAAAATTCCAAAAATAAAAAAACCCTCTCTGGAAAATAAAAAATATATTTTCTTATGTATATTTTCAACCGATTTTGACATTTTGAGTATTTTTAAAATCCAAAACTTCCAATTTGTTTCACATTTATATTATTCCCTATTTTTGATTTATTTAAAGGTTTTAAAATTATGAAAAATTCTTGAAAAATAACAAAAGCATTAAAATATTGTCAAAATTTTCAAAAATAATTATGTCTTTATTTTCTGTACATATTTGATATTTTTGAAAAATAAAAAAGATCGCATTGTCTTGTTGATTTATTTCCTCTATTTCATATTCCATAGTTAAAAAAATAATATATATATCTTTTGCTAAATAATATATATATATATGATCATAAAACCAAATAAAAAAATTAAACTAAAAATCCATAAAAATATTATAATAATATAATAAAATATATACATAAACCAAGCTTAGTGTGAATAAGAAACTCCTTCATTCTTTCATTAATTGTTCTTTGCATAGAATAACCCTTATGATTTTGTAGCCTCCCTGAGTTCGATCTTGTTGCTATACAGGTAAAGTAAATAGCAGTTTTCTCTTTTAAAAATTTTGTAATTATTTTTGGCTCAAGAAGTAAATAAGATTTTTGTTTGACGCTTAATTGGGCTGCGACGACACTTGTGTATAATACATATAAATAAAAACCTGAGAAAAGCGAGACAACAAATCGTACCGTTGCCAGAAGATACAACGAGGGTAGTTAGGTTTTTCATTTGACCTAATATTCTTGGTTGTAAATTTCTGTTTTTATTTTCCTACATTCTTCCATTTTCATTGTGTTTATTCAAATTCATTTTTCTTGCTTGTATTTTTATACTTGTGTCTCTTACACCTTCTTTTTTCCTCTTTCTTGCGAGGGCCCGACAAGCGAGGGCGGCAGTAGGAGAATCGGCGCACCCAAGCGAAGCGAAGGCGGATTGACTCTTCTCAAAGCCATACGAGAGCGTAAAAGGAGGAGAAGAAGATTTAAAGAAGACCATTCATTGGAGCATAGATAGCTGCAGATAGATTTTAAAATTTTTTATTTCATACAAAAACTCTTGTAAAAAGGACATTCATTTGTTGTGGGGTCTATTTCGCCGGGTGCCGGTGCACTTGGGGGACCTCACCGGTGTTGTTTTCCACCGCTTTGTTTATATTTGTTTCACGAAGTTTTCTACGCTGAGCCACTAGTGATTGCTTTATTAACTTATTTGAGCCAGGTAATTAATTAGGTCTAAAGCCCTAAACAATAATTTCTGTACCTAAGAGTAGAGCATATTGGACTTAGTAAAATTAATTGGTTCTTGCCCACTAATAGAAGTTATTGCTAGGATGGTTCACATGGATCATTTAGGTTAGTTTTATTTCTTGTATTTAACTTCTGCGGGGATCACCATGTATGTAGAGTGTTGGCGACAAGGTACGCATCTCTAACCCCTATATGCATCATTGTATTTAATCGTGCATTGGCTTTTTCGATTTCGTCCCTTGTTTTCACTCACATAAATTAAAAAGGAAATTGGATACTCGGTAGGTGATTCATTGAAAATATCCAAACCAAGTGATAATTGTTTAATATCGGGACTACTATAGAAAACTCGACCTAAAAATAAACGTAAAGGAAAAACTCGTGTTTTGGGGAGAGTAATAACTCATTGTTTGATTTTAATTGCAAGTGAGAGAGGGACGGACACTAGGATAGAGCCACCCCAGGATTTTCATATAGACTACTGGTTCTATGAAAATGATTAGCTACTTCTCAGTGAGGAAATGCGGATAGCCAGTAAACGATCCGAATTTTCTTAACAGATTGGGAGGTTTAGAGAACACTGTAAAAGGCTCCGTCCTCAAGTAACGAGTAACGCTATTTTTACGGTTCGTACTTGTTTCCATTCTAGCTAAAAGTAGGTGCAACTAGTCGTAAGAACTGAGTCAGTCTGTAGGGGAATACATGCACCTAACAGCTCGTTAACTCTTTCCAATATTGTATTCTCACCAAACTCTAAAAATTGACAAGATAATTGACCAAACATTCACGGTTTTCACATTGCGTTGAGTTGGTCATTGGGGGTTTGTACTGTATCTTGATTGTTAGTTCTAGAGATCATTCTGTGCAATTTGCGCCTTCTACTCATTTTCTCTCTTGCATTGACCTTTGTGCTCTCACATTATGCCGATTTTCGAAGATGTCAAACTAGAGTATTTCTCGTTCGGACTTTGCGAACTCATTCCACACTCCAATCCGTTCATCTTCTATTCTGGGAAACTCACTTCCTGGATATTCATCTTTCTCCACTTCACCCTTCACCTCATCCATCAACCCACTGTTTGAGATTGGCTCTAATCTCGAACTAGTATCGAAGACTCCATCATTTCTGAGGACTAATCGAGTGTCATGCATATTTTCATAGTCAGACACTGGACACTTGATGCCACCAAAGGGAAAGGGAACTATGTTGGAGCAAAACAAATCACGAACACCATGTTAGCCTCTATTCAGTCAATTCAAGCTCAGTTAACAGAACATGCTGACTTTCGGACCGCATTGAGAGATATGATTCTCGAGTTAAGGCAGGACAGATAAGAAAGAGAGAGGAGGATATAAATAATAGAGGTGGTGGAAATGGGGGAGAAGACCCTCTGATAGAACTTGTGGCTAAGCTTACATTAAAGGATGCCTATCATCCAGTGACATGATAGAAAAATTCTTGGATACAAATCCCTATGATTCATGGGCATTTTGAGCTTAAGCTCACTATTTTGTCTCTTCTCCCAATATTCCACGGAAATATTAACGAAGAACCATATGTATATCTCCAACAGTTCGATCGCATTTGTGGAACAATATACTATGTAAATGTCCCATTAGAGGTAGTGAAGATGACTGCCTTCCCGTTCAATCTGATGGACAAATCTTTGTATTGGATAAATCACTTGGGAAGGATTGTCACTACTTTAGAAGAGTTGATGTCCACATTTTTGAATAAATATTACCTGCTCAGACGACTCAACCAAATGCGATCCTTGATTGCTAACTTCTCCCAGACCCATGAGCCTATTCACGAGGCATAGGAAATATTCAAAGACTTAATGGAGAAGTGCCCCCATCACAATATTCCAAAAAAAAGCCTTGCACAAAATTTCTTTGGGGGTTTAAGTATGGAAAATCAGAAGCTGGTAGATGCCGCTTATGGGGGGGTTACTTTAATAAGGATGATGATGAGGAGATGGCGGAGAGCTCAGCAGCTCTTTCTTCTTCATGTGCTTTTCAGAAGCACCCCGTCACCTCTCCTGCAGTACCCCACAAGGCTGTCAATATGATGGCATCACATGAAGTGGATAGAGTGGACAGTTCTGATCTGCCCATCATTGGGAACCACCTATCCAAATTGGACATCATTGAGAAACGATCTAAGGAGCTTGAGAAGCTCCAAGGAACTGATAACTAGACAAGGTGGATGAGATAACAACGCATCTGGAACTTCTTGTGAGTATAATCAACGCAGTCAGTGCAAATGCAGCAATTGATAACTCTACTAGGGAGAATACTTCTTCTTCACAATAGGACACCTGTGGATCTTCCATAGCTCAACACGTATATTACATGTAGACTCTGGACCATGTCCCGCAACAATCACAACAGATAGTATCATACCAACAAGAAGTCCCATATATTCCCGAGCAGCTGGCTCCACCTCCACCTATCATTCAGGAGGTAAACGGTATCTGGTTTGACCGTGAGCGCAATCAGCCCCGTCCAACAGGGCAAGGTCAGTTGGGTTCACATCAGGGTCAGAGAACCACCCACCAGTTTCATGGAGGAAGACAACAGTAGTATTAGCACCAGCAGTTCCAACCTCATTATCAATCTCCACCTTAGTTCCAAAACTGGAGACAAGGCCACCAACAACAATAGTCTACATATTTTCCTCATCCTAAGCAACAACATACTGCATTTTATGGACAATATCCACATCCTCCTCCTCATTATCATCATCAATATGGTTACGAACAACCTCCACATTACTAGTCTCAGCGACAACCGGTCATTGAGCACCCTGAGGCCCCTTCGGTGAATCCAACATTGGACCAACTTTCACTGCTCATGAATAACATGAACAAACTGACTCAGAGGATCGACGACCTGACCACCATCAAGACACTAATCCCAGCACAAGTCGAAGCTAACCTCGACAATTTTCAGACACAAGGAACAAGTAGCCAATAGCCCACCCATACATGAGACAGGTACGACCCTTGATTTTATATGTTTATCTAACGCCATTCATCTAAGGAGCGGTAGGAGATTGCAGTCGCCTACTCACTAGTTGGGGTTGGGATATCGAACCACTGAGAGAGCAGCATCTTCCACATCATCTCCTTCACCAGCAGTCGAGAGGCCCAGTGCAACAACACCCGAGTTTGGAGTTTCACCGCCTTCATTGCCACCTTCATCTTCACTAGGCAGGTGTAGCTCACCATCAGTAATCATACCAGTTGCGGATTCTTCCTCTTCACCAGCAGCAACATCTCGTTCTGTTTTAGATTCTGTTTTTCCTTATGTTTTTCCTTCACCTATTTTGGACGATTCTGATTGTACTACTATAAATGAAGATTCCAATTTGAATAATGGAAATGAGAATTTGAATGTTTCTTCTGATTCGGTGCCTTTTCCTTCTGCTCTCAAACCTAAATAATCCAAAAATTAAAAACATCCCTATCTGATCCTGGAGTAGTTGAAATCTTACAGAACATTTTTTTAGAAATGTCACTCCTTAAGGCCATGGAATACATGCATGTAGTAAAAAGAGAATGAAAGAGGCATGTACACAAAAGCATCAACCAATGCAAAACAGACGAAATAAAACAGAGAAACACATCTTGACCATGGCTACAATTCATGCCATCAACAGCCTCCCATCTAAAAAGAAAGATAAGGGAGCACATCACATCCGTTGCCAAATATTTGATCATTAATTCGATCATACTCTTGTCGATAGCGGTTCCTCCATTAATCTTATGCCATCCTCTTTACTAATTGAATTTGGATGATGACCTCTTAAAACAACCAGGATGATCCTTCAATTTGTTGATAGATTGATTAAGAGGCCAAGATGCATTTAAGAGGACGTTATGGCAACAGTACAGTGAATGAAATCCCCTGTTGATTTTGTTGTCCTGGATATGGACACACCTACACCGTTACTCCATACCCCGATCCAATGTGTGTCTTCCCCCTTCCTTATTCTCATTCCAACAAAACCCCTTTGCTCTTTTCTTCTTCCTTCTTTTCCCAACCATTTCCCTCTTTTCTCTTTTCCTCAATTCCTTCTCAAATTCCCAGCCAAGAAATCCTGCTGCAACCATAGTTTTCTTGATTTCTGCTGGACAACAATTGGGACATGTTGCGGTCCCCTTCCTCATAGAGCAAAGCAAGAACAGCTCTTGGGACATGTTGCGGTCCCCTTCCTCATAGAGCAAAGCAAGAACAGCTCTTGCTGCAGCTGCTTGATGCAGCAGGGACCTGTTGCTCAGTTACTGGAACTGCATTGCATGCAAGATCAGGATCATTTCTTAAAGATAGGATCTAATTAGGTACAACCCTTAGCCCTCATCTTTGCTGCCATGCATGGACTTGCTATGGTTTTATCTGGAAATCTTAAAGGGATAGACTATACACCAATGGCTATCATCCAAGAAGACAAATGACATTTTAAAGCTTGAGCCAACAGAACCGAACCTAAGTTATGAGCACATTCCGGTGTTCTAAATCTAAAGATTGAGTTGGATTGGATCAGTTCTGCATATGTAGACAAAGTCTAATATGAATTCTGAACATAGAATCCAAACAAAATGTGGGTTCAGGTTAAACAATTGATCGGTTCTTTCTGCATATGAAGACAGAGTCTAATATGAATTCTGAACATAGAATCCAAACAAAACGTGGGTTCAGGTTAAACAATTAGCTAACCTTGATAATTTCAATTCTAAAAGTTTGATGATTGAAATCACCTAAAAAGCATGGTTTGTATAAAATTTTGAGTCCTGCTAATTCTGACTGGTCCATCCTTCCATGAAGAGTGGTTGGTCTTTCTGTCTTAACATGCCAAAATTTACATCCTTTGATTGGATGCGTCACGAGTTCAAGATTTGAATGAAACAAGAAACTTTCGTTACTTTTATACGGTGGTTTCTCTCCCAATTGTCATTGTAAAGCTCTTAGACATTCGTTTATATTCTGTTAATCACACAAAAGTTTCTTACCCATCGCTTCATTTCCAGTATTGTCCCCGACTTTCAAGCATGTTTTGTTTATCCCCTGGCTTCAATTTATCGACCTTGTATGATAAGGAAAAATTAATCTGATACTAAGTCGTTTATGCCAAGGTTCGCAAGATTCTAAAAATCATTTAATGATTCCTGGAGACAGTGAACTATATTGAAGCCTATTCTCTAATGTTGTAATTCTTTAGAGAACTTGATCATAAATAAGTAGCGGTATCTCGTTTAGTAGAAGGATAAGTGGTCTACACAATGAGAATAAAGACATGTTCCTTATTCCTAAATAGTTTGATCCAAGTATGAGCCTGTGTTTCACTATTGTACAATCTTCTCGTAATTTTACTTTTCATTAGGCAAGAATGTCCACTTGAAGTTAGTTTCAACATAAGATTTATATTCTGATCTTATAACTATTAGCTCTAGCATTTCCATTTTTATCTGCCCAATAGTATCTTTTTTAGTTCAGATTACAATTAAAGACCATAAAGAGGACTAACGATAGACATGTATATGACCTTACCTGAACCTACAAACAATGAAACTTCCATGAAATATATACAAAATTTTCTGTACTGACTAACACTGTAAAGAATATATAAATATATTTATATATATGGAAATTATTAGATCTCATTTAGCTCTCCGTTCTTTTCTGAACTATTATACATTTATATTTATCCTGGTGAAACAATCCTAAACAATGATGACGTGCAATTGCCGGTTGAGGTGCCCCTTACACATGACCGTGCGAGGGAGCGGAGACCTCAATTGGACGGAGGAAAGGAAACCCAGTTAGGGCAGTGTTGCCAAGTGCGGGTCTAGGATTCCAGTCTTTTTCACGATTTTCACGCGAGCTCACAGTGTTTTACGCCTCATTGGGATCCTGACTTTTGACCAATTCGCTGACCCCTTTGTTTTAGGATAACCATGCGGGAAATCCTCGGTTTTCAGTTTTCGTATGAGCTCGTTTGCCCGTTACCGTTCGGGCTGTTTTTTTAGAGTAACTTTTCCATAGTCTCTCTCAACCATCTCTGGGGCATAATTTGGAGTAGACCTCTCCCTCTATTGGTCCGCACTTCCAATTAGAGGGTGAGACGGAAGAGCCTCTTAGGAGGCTACCTCACCGCTTGAGTTTTTGGTTACTTTTCGCCAACAGGTTTGGCGATGTTGAAGGATGTGGTATGATCCTTAAGCGCATCACGGAAGTGTGAGGATCACATTTTATGCGATCGGGAGCGACTAGTCGTACTAGTGGCTCGATGCAGTGGAAATTAAAAAAAATTCATGTGATGAAACCACATGATACAAGAACATTTCTCGGATCGTTTCGTCTAAACCACAAACAAGTAATAGGATTACCTCTTGAAGCGTGGTTGCGATCGAGTCTCTAAATGAAGAGACCTCCTGTCTCAAGTCCGATCCGACGGAGGAGACGCTTGCGAGCGCGTGGATGAGACACGTGCTTCACACAATCCATATTGATGATCCAAGCGACAAATCTCCTGATCTTGACACATGAGATCCAACATCTTCTTCACGAGCGAGGTGCACCGAAGGAGACGGAGATCCACGAGCAAACGATCGGGCAGCATAACGACGATGTTGCGACGATGGAGAATCTTTCTAGGGCATCCATGGTGGACGACCACATGAGAGAAGGAGAGAGGGTGTGTAGAGAGAAAGAGAGAGAGAGCTTTATGTTCTCATTAGCCTATGATGAGCAAGGGGTGCCATTCTATTTATAATATTTTGGGATCCATGGATCTCAATCCATGGACAACACAAATTCAATGTCTCACATTGATTTGTGTTTCTTTCAATAGCCATGATTTGTTGCTAAAATATTTGCAACAACAATTTGTTGTGTTTTAAATAAATTAAATATATTGAAAAATCAATCAATATATTTCAATATAAATCAAATCAACAAACATGGAATGTCTTGGAATAAAACAACCATCCTTCCATGTATGGGGTGGACGGCTACCAACTTGGAGAGATCAAGTTGGTGGTCCACTCCATGTATGGTATGTAGGCTCTTTTATTCCAATTATGTCTACATCTCATATCTCAAATAATATTCCACATATGCAACAACTTTTGTTGCAAAATTATTCACCAAAATAATTCCAAACTATTTTGTGAACATTGCAATCATGCCATTGGAAGTTTGTGAATCACATTCACAACCCAAAATAAAATGTAAATTACATTTTCAATTTAATATCCAATGTGAATCCAATTCACATCAACATTTAATTAACAAATGTAAATTACAAATAACTCTCTCTTATATATTACAAATCACATTTATAATATATATGATTAATATGGATAGTGCTATCCACATTATTCATATCCATGATAATTAAATCAAATTTAATCATCTTGGATCTCTATTCTCATGTTCCCAAATAATATGAATCACATTCATATTTTTCACATCTTTGATAATCAAATCACATTTAATTATATAGGATAACTCTCTTTATGATATAAATCAAATTCATATTATTCATGATAATTAAATCACATTTAATTATCCATTTTCTCAATGCTCTGATACATATATCAACAATAAAATTATACTGAACTCTTTCAAGGATAATGTTCTTTCTCTGCAGATATTTGGAGATAAGGACATGGCGATTGTATTGTTCCATGTATAGTGACTTGGATATTAAGATCACATCTTAAATCCAGATCGTGGGCCTCCTATAGATGCTTGATTAAATCAAGACCGCAAATCTAATCTTTTCATTGCATTTGAATCATATTTAGATCAATGTCCAATATTTGGACTAAGACCATATTACTTCTCTACTGAGAGGAGTCACTAAAATCTAGATCCGTTTCATCACTCCCTAGGAATGGAAGCATCATGGTTATACAATCGTTTATGATCATATTACCCTCAGGTATTCCTAATACCTATACATCCTGCATACTGGAAGACCCAGAATAATCCGAAGTATAAGATCAATTTTACACTGTCAACTTAAGGGATTTATCATTAAGTTTCTCATTCGATCATTGGGAGTTGGTATCGATCATATACTTTCCAAAAGCATATATCATACCTAGGTGTTGATCATACACTTTCCAAAAGTATATATCAATCCTTACAAATTCAGTCAAGCTTCCAAAGAGAGAAGACCGCGCGCGGAATTAGATTCTTCCCAATATCTCATGAGTGATCTCATGTCTTCCGGTACAGGAAATGAACATGTATGATCCCTTTGAGAGATCGTGTTGCTCATATGCTCTTGTATGCACACCTGCGTGCCGGTGTATAGACCTTGATTAGGTCATCAACCTATTAGTCTGCCAAATGTACATACTCAAACATATAGTAACACATATGTCTCCAGTCAGAGGATACATGCCTATATCATGACAGCATACGACATAGGACTTTGGTTATCTCGATCTCGTTAAGTCAACTCTTTGACCTAACTAATCTGACATCTCCGAATCCTAATGAACCCAAGTCGTCATTGGTTTATGGATCGCATCCAAAACCTTCGACCTAAGGCTCTGATATCACATGAAGGATATGATATGATCCTTAAGCGCATCACGGAAGCGTGAGGATCGCATCTTATGCGATCGGGAGCGACTAGTCGTACTAGTTGCTTGTTGCAGCGGAAATTAAAATTTTTTCATGTGACGAAACCACATGATACAAGAACATTTCTCGGATCATTTCGTCTAAACCACAAACAAGTAATAGGATTACCTCTTGAAACGTGGTTGCGATCGAGTCTCTAAATGAAGAGACCTCCTGTCTCAAGTCCAATCCGACGGAGGAGACGCATGGGAGAGCGTGGATGAGACACGTGCTTCTCGTAATCCATGTTGATGATCCAAGCGACGAATCTCCTGATCTTGACAAACGAGATCCGACATCTTCTTTACGAGCGAGGTGCACCGAATGAGACAAAGATCCACGAGCAAATGATCGAGCAGCATGACGACGATGCTGCGGCGATGGAGAATCTCTCTAGGGCATCAATGGTTGACGACCACATGAGAGAAGGAGAGAGGGCTTGTAGAGAGAAAGAGAGAGAGCCTTATGTTCTCATTAGCCTATGAAGAGCAAGGGTTGCCCTTCAATTTATAATATTTTGGGATCCATGGATTTAAATCCATGGACAACACAAATCCAATGGCTCACATTGATTTGTGTTTCTTTCAATGGCCATGATTTGTTGCTAAATTATTTGCAACAACAATTTGTTGTGTTTGAAATAAATTAAATATATTGAAAAATCAATCAATATATTTCAAAATAATTCAAATCAACGAACATGGAATGTCTTGGAATAAAACAACCATCCTTCCATGTATGGGGTGGACGGCTACCAACTTGGAGAGACCAAGTTGGTCGTCCATTCCATGTATGGTATGGAGGCTCTTTATTCCAATTATGTCTAGATCTCATATCTCACATAATATTCCACATATGCAACAACTTTTGTTGCAAAATTTTTCACCAAAATGATTCCAAACTATTTTGTGAACATTGCAATCATGCCATTGAAAATTTGTGAATCGCATTCACAACCCAAAATAGAATATAAATTACATTTTTCAATTTAATATCTATTGTGAATCCAATTCACATCAACATTTAATTAACAAATGTAGATTACAAATAGTTGTCTCTTATATATTATAAATCACATTTATAATATATATTATTAATATGGATAGTGTTATCCATATTATTCATATCCATGATAAATAAATCACATTTAATCATCTTGGATCCCTATTCTCATGTTCCCAAATAATATGAATCACATTCACATTTTTCACATCTTTGATAATCAAATCACATTTAATTATCTAAGATAACTCTCTTTATGATATAAATCAATTTCATATTATTCATGATAATTAAATCACATTTAATTATCCATTTTCTCAATGCTCGGATACATATATCAACAATGAAATTATCCTGAACTCTTTCAAGGATAATGCGCTTTCTCTGCAGATACTTGGAGATAAGGACTGGATGATTGTATTGTTCTATGTATAATGACTTGGATATTAAGATCACATCTTAAATCTAGATCTCAGGCCTCCCATAGATGCTTGATTACATCAAGATCACAAATCTAATCTTCTCATTGCATCTGAATCACATTCAGATCAATGTCCAATATTTGGAATAAGATCATATTACTTCTCTACTGAGAGGAGTCACTAAAATCTAGACCCGTTTCATTACTCCCTAGGAATGGAAGTGTCATGGTTATACACTCGTTTATGATCACATCACCCTCAGGTATTCCTAATACATGTACATCCTGCATACTGGAAGACCCAGAATAATCCCGAAGTATAAGATCAATTTTACACTGTCTACTTCAGGGATTTATCATTAAGTTTCTCATTCGGTCATTGGGAGTTGGTATCGATCATATACTTTCCAAAAGCATATATCATACCTAGGTGTTGATCATATACTTTCCAAAAGTATATGTCAATCCTTACAAATTCAGTCAAGCTTCCAAAGCGAGACGACCGCACGCGGAATTTGATTCTTCCCAATATCTCATGAGTGAGCTTGTGTCTTCCGGTTCAGGAAATGAACATGTATGATCCCTTTGAGAGATCGTATTGCTCATATGCTCTTGTATGCACACCAGCGCGTCGGTGTATAGACCTTGATTTGGTCATCAACTTATTGGTCTGCCAAATGTACATACTCAGACATATAGTAACACATCTCAATCTCGTTAAGTCAACTCTTTGACCTAACTAATCTGACACCTCCGAATCTCTATTCCCATGCAAGGGACCTTCATCAAGACGTCGGTCAGATATCAACCAAGTGAGAAAGGATTGTCATCTCCTACATAGGCTGGAGATCTTCTCTTAACAATTATTTGACGATACTTGATGAATCCTCAATCTAACTCTTTAGATATTCATCCAAGGACCAGCCTCTATGATTCAATAATTGAATCAACAGCTGTATGATCGTTAAGATGGCCATGGTACATAACCCTAATTGTACTAAGGGACCTATTATGCAAATTAGTTATTCTTCATTTTAGATCAGGGAATGATATTCACAATAACATTTATTGTGTAATGCCTCGTCGTGGGCTCGCATGTCCAACAGATGCTACATCCATATCATTCATGTCTACATCTAAATTGTCTAGGGTTACATCTGAGTCAGTTACAGTTGAGGATTGGAGGAGTTAAATTAAAGTTGAGTTGGTTGGAAGTGACTATAATTAAATTGGATTTGAAATCCCTATAAGCTAGTGGATACTAGGTCGACCGTTCATCCGAACGGCCAAAGCAGTAGTTGATTATGGTACTGGAGAGATCATATTTCACTCTCGTAGCGAGAAGGTGAAAATAGAGACGATCCCCGATCCTAAACCAACACCGTCACCAATAGCAGACGAGAGAAAGAGAAATACATCGGAGCCGTAGGACTGTGATTTTCCTGTTGAATTCCGAGAGACAGATCTTTTCATTGATTTCACAGATACCCATCTGTCCCTTCCCCAAAAGGACCATCTGGAAAGCATAGTCGATATGAGTTCCCTTGTTAATCCAACTGAGTTATTTGCTGATGGGCAGTTAGAGCTGATTTTTGAGGATCAATTTGAGTTTTTGGAGGCAAATTTTGATATTTCGTGACACATTTTTTTGAGATTACGAATGATATGCCTCCTTATAAGAGTTCTGAGGTACAAATATCTAAACCCTTTGTTGAATTTCACGGATTATGCACAGATGAGAGGCATCTTTCTGAGATTACTACCAAGATATATGAACTGTTGGACAATTCTGAACATCCTGATGAGCCCCTTCTTTCTGAGAAGAGATCATTCATTGCAAATCTATCAGAGATTCTACTTGTTGAGCTGTTAGTAGCCACAGTGGACAGTTCATAGAGTACAAATTGCATACCATCTACCAGTGCAGTAGCAGAGGTTATTGTAGAGCCGATTCATACCCCACCTAAGATCAAGGCTTTACCTTCAACATTGAAATATGCGTTCCTTACGGGTCCCTCCCTAGATGTTTCTGGTCATCCTCATCTCGTAGTTGACCGCTGAACAAGAATCTCGTATGCCAGAGGTTCTTGAGAGAAATCACAAGGCCATAGAATGGAATATTTCAGATCTCCATGGGATTAACCCAACTTTGTGCTCGCATCATATCTGCTTAGAGGATGACTGTAAACCCTCCCGTGAATGTCAGCGCTATCTAAATCCAAATCTAAGGGAGGTTATCATGAAGGAGATCAGAAAATGGTGTGATGCTTGCTTTATATATCCCATTTTGGATTCCAAGTGGGTAAGCCTTTACATGTGGTCTTGAAGAAATCTGGCATTACTATCGTAAAGAATGACTGTGGTGAAGAGATTTCGACCCGGGTACCTACTTCATGGCGTGTTTATGTAGATTACCGGTGCCAGATCTCAGCTAACAAGAAGGATCACTTTCCGCTACCCTTTATTGATCAGATTATTGAGAGGTTGGTAGGGAAAGAACTCTTTTGTTTCTTGGATGGGTACTCGAGATATAACCAAGTTGCTATTCGCTCCTGAAGATCAAGAGAAAAGTACTTTCACTTGTCTTTTTTGCACCTATGCCTTTAGACGGATGCCCTTTGGATTGTGTAATGCCTCCGCTACTTTCCAAAGGTGTATGTTGGCCTTTCATGGTGAGTAGTTTCCTTGAGGTCTTCATGGATGATTTCGTGATCTACGAGGATAGTTTTGACACATGCCTTGCTCATTTAGACCGAGTTCTTCAATGTTGCTATGAGATAAACCTAGTGCTCTCGTGGGAGAAGAGTTACTTTATGGCAACTAATGGGATTGTATTGGGCCACATCATCTTCAAACATGTTATGGAGGTTGACTCGGCTATGATTGATGTGATTTTCAAGTTAGAACCACCACAAAATTTGAAGCAGTTGAGGCCATTTCTTGGACGTGTTGGATTTTATAGGTGATTCATAAAGGACTTCAGCAAGATCGCCAGATCTTTGGATAAGCTTCTATGCAAGGAGAATGAGTTTGTTATTGATGAGAAAGTCCTTCTTGCGTTCAATCAGATGAAAGCTATGGTTACTAGTGCTCCTTTCTTACAACCACTCGATTGGTCTCTTCCTTTCGATATCATGACGGATGCCTCAGATTTCTCAGTTGGAGCTGTTTTAGGACAGAAAAGGGGTGGGATACCATTTGCTATACACTATGCTAGCAAAACTCTGGATGAAGCACAACGTAATTACACAGTTACAAAGAAGGAGATGTTAGCAGTTGTGTTTGGGCTAGAGAAGTTCAGATTTTACCTCCTCACTTGCCATGTCATTATGTACACAAGTCACACTGCCATACGATACTAATGGGCAAAGAAGGATGCCAAACCATGCCTTATCAGACGGATCCTTCTTATCCAAGAGTTTGATTTAGAGATTTGAGATAAATCTGGAGTGAAAAATTTGTGGCATATCACCTTTCCTGTATCACAGATGCAAAGACCTCAGATGAGACCATTTTGTCCATGCACTCACTCCCATGGTATGATGATATTGTGAACTATCTTGTCTCCAAGAAAGTTCCACAAGATTGTCCAAAGTACAAGGTAGACATATTTTTGTCAGAGATTTATTATTACCAATGGGAGGATCCGTACCTATTTTGTGAGGGTACGGATTGCATCCGGAGAAGGTGCATTCCTCAGGAGGTACACACCAGTGTACTTGAGCGCACAACAACAAAGGTTTTACAGAGTGGCCTATGGTGTCCAACATTGTTTAAGGATGCTACAGAGTATGTTTGAGGTTGTATTCATTATCAGAAGATGAGAGGAACCATTGGTTCCAAAGATACCATGCCCCTAAGATACATATGGATTTCAGATGTTTTTTATGCTTGGAGCATATACTTCATGGGCTCATTTCCCATCAATCAGGGATTTCAGTACATCATGCTCGCCATGGATTATGTTAGTCGATGGTTGGAGGCTATCCCCATCCAAGCCAATGATAGTCGTACAGTATGTTCCTTTCTCGAGGACCACATTATTGTGCGGTTCGGGATTTCCAAAAAACTGATTTCAGATGAGGGGAGTCATTTCATTAATAAGAAGTAAAGAAGCTTGTAAAGGAGTGCGCCATTGAGCACATAGTCGCGTCTCCTTACCACCCACAGACTAATGGCTTGGCAGAAATTTCAAATAGGAATATCAAGACGGTATTGCAAAAACTTGTACGTTCAGATAGGAAGAACTGGTCTCAGATACTTGATTCAGTTTCATGGGCTTATCGGATGGAGTACAAGTCTTCTTTGGGTATGTCTCCCTACAGATTGGTGTATGGAAATCCTTGCCACCTACCAGTGGAATTAATTCACAAATCTTTATGGGCACTCTGTGTATGAAATCTTGATTATGAGGAGGCAAGAAAGAACATGAAGTTGGATTTGAATAGATTACTGGAATTTCGAGACTTTGCATATGATAACTCACTCATGTATAGGGAGAAAGTCAAGCATTGGCATGATAAACACATTCGAAGGAAGACTTTCTTCCCTGATCAAAAAGTTTGGCTATTTGATGCTAAGTTGAAGCTGTTTCTAGAAAAATTGAAAAGAAAATAGTCAAGACCGTTTATTGTGAGAGCTGTGTGTGACAATGGTAGTATTGTCACATATGTGTTGTCATCTGACACACAACCATTTGTTGTGTATGGATAGTTGCTGAAGCCATATCTAGATCATGATACATTCATGTCCGTAGTTGATTCTATATCCGTGGTATCAGACGATGATCCTTTGGTTCCATCTTCTGCGTCTGATACATGAGATGACAACCTCTTGTATATCATTTCATTTCATTCTTTCTTCTTCCATTTTACCATTCACCTCTTTCCATGCGTATATACTATACTCAGGATGTGCTTTATCCTAAGTATAAGGGGGGGATGATTTTTGTTGTTCATATTCATTCTTTTTCATCACTAATGTTGTTGCTTATACTTAGGGATACTCTACCCTAAGTATAGGGAGAGTGATGTTCATATCATCTCTTTTGTGTTTTTATTTTTCTATTCTCTCGCTTGCTCCCCAGCTTGTTGATATTCTATACTTAGGACTATTTTACCCTAAGTATAGGGGGACAATTCGGGCCATTAAGTCCGTCAATTCTTTTCCTTGATTTTTCCCTTTTGTATTGTCTTCTATACTTAGGATTAGTTAATCCTAAGTATAGGTGGGATCACCGACTTCTATTCATTCTTTGAGTCGTTATTGTATCGATTCGTTTTCACTTTTCTATACTTAGCATGAGTTATGTCTTCCTTTCTAAGCTCTTTAATTACTATGAGGACATAGTTCAAGCTAAGAATATGAAGGTGTCATATATATTGTATTTATACTTTAGCCATAACTCGTACTTTTATTAATGGCTATAAAAATGTGATTATTTTCTGTATATTATTGGGTTATGTATATAAATACGTAAAATCCATGTGTGTATATAAACTTTGATCACCTTCCATCCAGTCAATAAACTTCTAAAACTTACATCCTCTTGTAAAAATATTGTATAATCCTTGTATAATCCTTGTATATATTTTACTAACCCCCTTTTCTCTTAAAAATGTTTTGTATATTATTTCTTGCATTTGCATGTATATTTGTCAGAATCGTATTTACATTTAAACTAAGTTTGGAATAAAATTAAAGAATGGGGCTTAGTTGGACCTTAATCCACTTAATTTCAGAGGAACCTTATAAGAAATGGAATTTAAAACTTTCCAGGTCCTAGTGACTTAATTCTTTGAGTCCATAAAACTATGTTCACATGTCATCTTGATTAGTCCAAGTAGAATATTTAACAACACACACATGATTCTTTTAGATCGTGGCTTAACTTGGACAAGCACTCTACACGTAGCTCTTCATGGAGGAGGTGGTGAGGAGGCAGAATCTTTTGGCTTGGAGTAGCACACGGGTATGTAACAACTAGGGGGAATATCCGTCCTCCTCTAGTGAGGGTAGTGCATCTCAACCTGATCTAGTAGCATTGTGGTCTAAAGACATGATGTTGTGGGGTTGAAATAATGCTTCAAAAGAGGGATAGTCTACTAGTTCAAGAGGAAAAACTCCTTATGTACATGCCAGACCTTGTATATATTAAAAAAATGCAGAATCTCCAAAAGTGGACATGCCTGATTGAAAAGTAAAATGCCCTCGGAGTGTATATACAGGTATAATAAAATAAGATGAGCTTCAAAGTAAAATTTTTGTAAGCTTGCAGATGGATGACTTGGCTACACTGGTCATGCATCCAAGGATAGGTTGCTACACTGGTTACCGTCCAATCTTTTCTCCATCTCCTCTTCTTGAGAGAGGTTTTTCTTTTCTACTTTTGAGATGTGGAGCTATATTTCATTTACACCGTACAAGTAAAGATTCATAGTCTTAAGAATTTGTGTATGTAGACTTGTTCTGACCTGACTGTCGATGCGACCTGAATAGGAGTCATGTGGAACTTGAAGACTGTTAGGTTTTAAATCTATTTCCCATTAAGGTTCTGCCACACAAATAATTCAAAGGTCTAATAGAGCTCCATACTGCAACTTTATGAAGATAAGTTTAATACTCAATATTGTCCTAATTTCTTTATTTTTCCTTTCTTTTTCTTTTATTCACTTATTATTTCAAATAAGTGTTTGCCAATGGACTAGCAAAGGTAAAGCATAGAGGGATGATGAATATGCATTTCATCATCTTTATTCATTTATTTTAGCTTAAAATTCCTTATAAAACACCTGTATATATTAATAAATCCATATTCATACTAACCTACATCTGTGTATAAATATTATATATTTATTACTATTTTTAACCTAAAATAAATAAAAAAAGAAATAAATGAAAATAAAGAAAATAAAAGATTATATATATGCAATGGATACAGGCTAAATCAAACCCCAAGAGAAAGTCAAGATTTGACATGATCGATAAGAAATAAAATAGGGGGAGATAAGGCCAAAAATCACCAAAAATATACTTGGTACTTGTATATGTTCCTTACATGTATAATATTGTATGTAATACAAAATTCTTTAATTATTTTCTCAAATAACCCTTTGTAAATAATCATGATAAAAGTCTCTTGTAAAAAACAAAAATTAATTTCAAAATAAATCTATGTATATAGTTTATATAATCACACTCTCCAGAAGCCACAAAAGTACAAACTTTTCAGACCAATATCTTCTCCACCCGAACTCCAAATTCATCAAACTCACTTTCATTGTACTCCAATTTAAATTATCTTTAAAATGGACGTGAGTCAAGGTATGAAATGTGGTAAATTGGGGTATTGTTGTACATTGTACCTGTATATACTGTGTGAATTACTTAATTAATTTTCTACGCATAAATGTGAATATTATATTTTTTATTACTTGTAAATATTATATCTAACCCATATAAATTACTAATAAAAATTACAAAATCAAAATCAACAAAAATAAAATCATATATTTATTGTATATGTATCACCATGTACATATTGTACCTATACATATTTAATTAACCTAATATATTAACTCATAAAAATTGAATAAAAATATCATCATAATCCTTGTAAATATTGTAATTAAATAAATACTAAATTATGTATATATATACACAAATTAATTAATTAAAAGTCATAATGCTCTGTATATAGGTATACAAACTTGTAAATAATACCATGTATTTATGTTAACCCTTGTAATTATGTTATTTAATTAATTAAAAATCACCAAAATTTACTTTAAATTATTCTTAACAGATTTTATTTACATTATTTAATTTAATTTATTCATTTTGATTTAATTATTTAACTTCTGTTTATTAGTTTGTTGTTTTCCTTAATTTGTCTTCATTCCAGGTGTGCTCCTATTAGCCCGCCGGGGTCTATTGACCCGGGTCAACTCTTCAGCCAACACCCTTCCTCCGCTGATATCGCTCGCAGCCGTTACTTCATCCATTTTTACCCATGCTCTCGATCACTAACTCACCCTGATTCTTTCTCCAAATCCTTCGTTTCTTCAATGCTTACGCACAACAACACACCCAATTCACCAACGCTCCACGAATTGCTTCCACGTACGAATTCAAAACCTCGCCAGAGCCATCCTATAAATTAAGGACCTCCACCTCCAACGATGAATCATTCCATCTTTGGCCCCTTATTCACCTGAGATTCAATGGCAGAGGAACATCTTCGGTGACAGCGAGGAATTCCTCCAATTGGGAGCCTAAGAAGGAGCGTCACATTCACGATTCGACAACTCACCGGAATATTCCGCCGGGAGTTCTCCCTCTCCGCTTTCAGTCGTAGATTGAGGCATTGTCCCTTGTTCTTCTATTCAGTAGGTGACCTAGGAAGATTGTTTTGCTTTTTATTTCTTTTTTGCTTTGATTTCATTCAAATTTCATCAAATCAGATCACCCTATTTAACCTCTGATAAAAAAATCAACCTCCGACCTTGTCTACACCCTCACCCTGAAGTTCTACATGTTCTGATATATTTGATCACCCTCAGATCATTTTAGATTTGAGGATCCGCTCCTCGTCTGATCACCTTCACCGGAGCACCCATTCATCCATCATTTATCTGTTTTCTTGTGCTAGTAAACCTAGCCGGAGTTTCTCCTCCGAGCATAGACTCATTTGTAGGTCTCAGGAGCAAAAGATTGGGAGTGATGCACGGATTCGAGGTTGACCGAAGGTACTTGGAGCGTCCAGGTTCTAGTCCTTGCAGATCAAGATCCAACCGTCGATGTGCTAATCCGAGGAGATGCACCGGAGCGGAATAATTTGAACCACCTTCTGAGCATGATCTAAAGTAAATCAATGTTAAATCGATAGAGAATCATTCGATTGAAATTCAACAGAAGTTGCTTTCTTCTGCGTTCCTCCAGATAGCTCCACCACCGTAAGATCAAGAACAACGCGTCAGTTTAGATCTCGGTCGTTCATTCTTGCCCAATTCGCTGTCGTAGATTGAATCATTCAGATCCGATCATGGCCCTTGATTTAAGATAAATTCTCAGTCGTCCGATTAGACCTCTCAAGCATCAAAATCGCTCAACGCACCCTATCAATAAAGGGAAAATTTTGCACCTCTGCCCTCCGTCTTTATTTTATTTGTAATAAAGTCCTTGCATGGACATGTATCACTTTTTAATTAATTGAACGATTGCACTATCATACCTTGCATTTATTTTATTCATAATTAAGTCCAATTTGAACTATGTATCTTCTTGTACGTGATATATTGGAAATTTTGCAATAAAAATATCTTATAATGATGTTACTGTTTGGTCCCCAGAATTAAACTATTCACATTTTGGTCCAGTCCTGTGAGGCGCACGTACACGTGCACGTGATTTTAAAACTTCTGCATCTTACACCCTGATATTTTATTATTAATTAATCTTTATTTCTCGTATTTAAAATATTTTCATATTAGTCCCTGCCAGTCTGATTTATTTTTGCATGATTGAAATGAAGAAAAATTATAAAAACACCTCAGAAAATTTTATAAAATTTTTGATAAGTTTCTGTTACCTCATCCTTGCATACATAATTTTTATTTTTATTATTTATTAAAATTTAAAAACCTCATAAAATCCCCATTTTTGCATTAAAAATCATAAAAATATAAAACAATTCCAAACATTCCAAAAAATCTTATTTGCATATTTTGTGTTGATTTTATTTATGATCAATTTTCACATTTTTATCATCTATAGAAACCATAAAATTTCCAAAGAATCAAAAATATTAAAACTTCATAAAAATTCATAGAAAATTCCAAAAAATTATAAAACCCCTCTTTGAAAATAATATATATTTCTGTATATATATTCTTCAGCCAATTTTGACAATATTGGGTATTTTTAAAAATCCAAAAACTTTCAATTTGTTCCCTGTTTATTTCATTCCCTATTTTTGATTAATTTAATGGTTTTTAAAATTGTGAAAAATTTTGAAAATTAATAAAATCTGTAAAATATTGTAAAAAAATCCCTAAATAATTTTGTCTTAATTTTCTGTACATATTTAATAATTTTGAAACATCCAAAAAAGAGTGCATTATCTTGTTGATTTATTTCCTCTATTTCATATTACGTAGTTTAAAAAAATACATCTTCTTCTAAATAAAATTATATAAAAACATAAAATCAGAAAACCAAATAAAAAATAATCTAAAAAATTCATAATAAAATGAAAAAAATAAATTGAATGTATACACAAACCAAGCATAGTCTGAATAAGAAACTCCTTCATTCGTTCATTGATTGTTCTTTGCATAGAATAACCCTCAGGATTCTGTAGCCTCCTTGAGTTAGATCCTATTGCTATACAGGTAAATTAAATAGCAATTTTCTCTTGCTATATTTTTGTAATTATTTTTGGCTCGAGAAGTAAATAAGATTTTTGTTTGATGCTTAATTGGGTTGCGACGACACTTGTGTATAATGCATACAAATAAAAACCTGAGAAAATCGAGACAACACTCCCAGATCTTGACCATCTCCCACCTTGTACAGGTCAAAGATTAGATTCGCTCCCATGCCTCTGCAGTCGGAGCTCTGCCACCCTCCTCTTCCCTCGTTGTTTTTGATTAACTTCTGCAAGTATCACGTTGGACGAACGACTCCTGGTACGAGCTCTAGCTGACGTTAAATCAAGAACATCATCAATCTCGATTGTTGAAAGGCGTCCTAATTACAGCCGTGAGATCCTGATCAGGAGCGAGCCTCAACCATCTGATCGTCTCCCCTCTGTGCCTCTCGCTTTAGGGGGAGGGTGAAGTGCCCAAGAGCTACATGTGGAGGTTCGGGTACGACCCTCGGGACGTGCCCGAGCCTAGAGTGCTTACGTGCTGGTGATGAATCCACATTTCATCATCTTTATTCTATCATTTTGGCCTCAAAAACCCTAGCAAATGCATGTAAATACCCTTAAATACAGCATCTTGGCATCCATGCATGTGCATGGAATTAGTGTATAAAATACTGTAATTAAAGCCAAAATTATAGAATAGATAAAAAAAGAATAAAATATTGTAAATATTTTATGACCCGAAACCCCGAGATCTAGGCATCTTGATGAATAGGTCGACAAGGAATAAAGTAGGGGGAGATAAGGGTCAAAATACAGCAAAAATACCTATTCTCTTTATTTATTTTTTATTCATTTTGGGTTCCACTTTTTATACCTCAAATAAAGAAACTTTGTACATGAAAGTTGTAGATAATTAAATAAAGAAAAATACAAAATTGATTTCACTCAAAAATAATGTACAGATAAAAAGTTATGGTCTGAATAAAATTCCAGAATCCCAACTTCCCAGACCTGTATCTCACAAATGAAAACACCAAATGCATTAAACTCACCTTTAATTATATATAGTTTAAAATAAGCTATTTAATGGTGGGGGTTTCGTATTTGGCGGAGTTACGGTTTGAAAGTTGAGTTTTGGACCCTTGTTGTATACTTGTACAGAATAAAATATTCAATTTATTATTTATTCTTTATTTTTGTATTTTTATATTTTTATAATTTTGTAAATATTACTTATAATATATTTGTATATTAAAATCAGAATAAAACACAAAAGAAATACAAATAAAAATACTTGTATATAAAAGACATAGGTAAAATACCTATATACATACCTGTATAATTTATACTTACATTTTATTAAATATACAAAACATATCAGAAAAATAAAATAAAAATATTTTTAAGTGTATAAAAATACTTTACAAATTTATAAAATAATAAATAAAAATAAAGAAATAAAATCACAAAATAAAAATAAAATAATAAAATATATAGGTAATATACCTATAAAGGGTATAAAAGTGAACTTGTAGAAATATACCTCATAAAAATAATTAAAAATCAGAATAAAATACTTATAAATATTTTTTATTTAATAACCAAAATTTAATTCATTCATTTTCTATTTTTTATTGAATTTACAAAATAATTTTCCAGGGTTTTTCCTGGTTGGTCCACGTGGACCAACCAGGTGCAAACCCTAGTTGACCCCGGTCAACTAGGCGTCCTCCCCCCTGTAGCCTGTGTCAGAGCCTCGTTTGACCCCACTTTTGCGGATTTTTCGAGGACGTTTCTTTCATCCTTTCGAGTTGATTCCTTCTGCAAACTTGGTCCTCTGTCATCCCTCTCACTCTCCCTATGATTATCTTGGGCCGAGAATCATCAATATTGTGAATCCCTCTCGATCTTTGAAGCATCCCAGAATTCGGGTCAAACCACATAATGGAGCCTCAATTTTGATTTGAAAATTGAACCCCTCATTCTAGGTTTAGCTCCCATCTCTTGTGCCCGAGCCCTCCAGGAAGGTAACAACTACCCTCGGAGCATCTTAGGTCGGTCGAGCGAAGCCTTAGGGGGCTCCATTCACCTCCGCCACCATCGCCGGCGTCGAGGTATATCCCTCCGGTCTCCACTGTCAAGGCAGCCTTATTTTCTCTTTATTTCTTCTGCATTTCGTTTCCTGTAGTCTTAGGATTTAGATCCCCCAAAGATCTTCCATTTCCATCGACTAGATCACCCAATCCATTCACCTCGTCGGAGCGCTCCTCCGGCCGAGCTCCGCCACTCGTCGTTTTGCCACCATTCCGCCACCTCGGGACCCAGGCATTTTTCCCTGGGTCCTCTCACGTCTTTTTGTAGGTCAACGCATGTTTGACTCGAGCCTGGGGCTCATTTTGTGCTTCGTCGGAGTTCAGTGGAGCTCCATAGCTCTGTCGCCCTCCTCCACGAGCCTCGGCCACTGCCGAGGCATTCTGGAGCCATCAGGAGATAGATGACCCCTACAGGAAGAGCCGCATCCATTTTGGGACCTTCACGACCGCTGGAGGTCGGAGATCGAGCCAGGAGAAGGTCGCCTCGCCGCACCTTCGTCCCTGTTCTTCCCCCCGCCTTCATCGACGTTCGATCAAGGGCGCCTTCCAGGCGCTACAGCTGCCGTTGGATTCGCCACGCCACCAGCCGTCCAATCTTCATTGCAGATCTAATCGTGACCGTTGGCGGCCGAAGCGTCATCGCGTGACTAAGAGACGACACGTGGATAAGTGGCCCACGCCACACCGTTGGATCGCGCCTTTAGCTGGGGATTTTGCAAGTATATTCCGCCTCCTTTTTGTAATTTTTATTTAGTCCTAAATCTTTCATTTGTAGTTTAAAAAGTTGTCTAATATTTATAACAAGACCCTCGAACTTTTATTATTTGCATTTCAGTCCAAGCCACGTCACCTCACGTGACCAATTCACGTGAGGTGCATGGCATTTTGCACGGACATCCTCGTGGGTTTAGGTATTTAGCTTTAGTCCAGAGATTTGGATATTAAGTGTAAACTTTTTGGGATAATTGCATGCGAGCCCCTGGGAGTTTTTGATATTACAGACAGGTCCCTCCCAAGCACGTGCCAGTCACACACCCTGGTGGGTATTTTACAGGCATACCCTCCCGGGTTTGGATATTTGTAATTGGTCTGATAAATGCAATATTTAGTGTTATATTTTGTGTGAAAATTGCGCTCAGGACCCTGGATGTTTGTCTAATTGCATTTGTACCCCTGCCAGGCCTTGTATTTTTGTATGCTTTGTCTATTTATTCCATGCATTGATAAAACCCCAGAAAATTCTACAAAAATTAGTTTAGGCTCCTGTTGCATTGCGTATTCACGCCATATTCTTGCATTGCATTTTTATTCCCTTTTATTATTTATTAAAAATAAAAAAACATGCATTTTAGCTACTGTTTGCACTAGAAAATACCAAAAAATATTAAAACACCTTGAAAAATTCCAAAAGAATTACCTAAGATCTATTTTAGTATATTCTAGTGTCAATCCAAAAATCACTAAAATTTTCAAAACAAAAACCTTAAAAATTAGAAAACACCTAAAAACTTTAAAAAAATCTAAAAAATAATAGAAAATTCCTAAAAATATAGACTCGGGTCCTGTAGGTTTCCTATTTTATTGTCTTTTATTTAAAATTAATTTGGGAAAATTTTGTTACTGATTGCTATTTTTCATTCCCATTTTAATTTCAGCCAGCATTGTTATTCACTATTTTCTTGTATTTTGCCTTTTAAAAATATCAAAAATATTCTGAAAACCCCCCAAAAATCACAAAAATAGTAGAAAAATTTAAAAAGACCAAAAATATTTTATTTTCTGATTTTTGAGCATTTTTACTTATTTTTATAAATATTCTATCACCTCTTTTCTTATATTGTATACATATTCCAATATTGAAAAAGAAAATAAAAAAATTATAAAATATAAAAAGAAAATATAAAATCAAAAAATTAAAAATCAAAATACAAAATTAAAAAAATTAAAATTAAAAACTCACAAAAACACTTGCATTTTGTAGACACTTAATCACATTAACATATGTGCATCATTGCTTGATCTATCCTGCATTGCTCCCTGTGTTCGACACTCTACCTACTTCCACTATACACCTGTTTGTAGAGTTATAATAAATTTGACTCCACATCTATTTTTCATTTCTTGATTTATTTATTGTGGGTTCATTGTTGATTAGATACGATATTTTGAATTGGTCAAGACATCGACTATTGATCCACCTTGTGGATCAATACGACCGCTCTCTTTTTTGTGTTTATCAGCTGGCTGCACGTGGGGTGGACATTTTGCGCCCCAGCCCTGCCTCCTTTTGATAATTATAGAAATAGCCTGCGTTTGCGGTAAATGATAAGCAGATAAATCCGAGTTTCTAATAATGGTCTGACAAGTCAGACTCACTATCGCTGAAGCGACTACTCGAACTACTCCGCAATTTCAACAGTTAACCCACACAAATAGTCAAGCAATTAAGAGCAAGAGTTAAAATTTATTGTAACCTACTAAAAGTGTATAGTGACAAGCGAGTAGGGGGCGATCACAGGAAGCAATGGAGTAGAGCAAGCAGGATAGAAGAATCAAAGCACAATTTTATCTCTCAACACTTTGCTGAACTTATGGTTTTGTGGGTTTTAATTTTGTTTTTTATTTTGTTTTTGTTTTATATTTTGTATTTCATTTTTAGTTTTTTTATTTTATATTTTTATATTTTGTATTTTCTTTTAAATATATAATATAAGATATATAAGAGTATATATACAACTATAGAAAAAAGAGATATAAATATAACTAAAAATATCAAAAAATTACATAAATAAATATTTTTGGGTTTTAAACAATGTTTTACTATTTTTATGTTTTTAGTAATAGTTTCTATTTTTATAGAAATTTAAAGTCTAAAAATACCCTAAAATAGAGATCAATTAAATAGCTAAATTTGAAATGGAAATTAAAAATAGAAAATGAAGTAAAAAAATTTTCAAATCAATTTTAATATATAGATGATAATATAAATAAAATTATAAAATAGGAAATAATATTTTTGGATTTTTCAAAAATTATAAATTTTTATAAATGATTTTGGAGTTTTTAAATTTTTAAGAGTTTTGTTTTTCTATTTTTAGTGATTTTTGTTCAAAAGTTTAAAAAGACATAAACAAACAAAATATTTTTTAGGAATTTTTCAAAATGTTTTATATTTTTTAGAAATTTTTACGTCAAACAGGAGCCTTCAGATAAAAGTTCTAGAATTAAAAAATTATGGCGTCAAACTACACCACAACAGGAACTAAGTCTATTTTTGGGGAATTTTCTGATCATAAAAGTTATTTTTAATAAATCAAGTAAACACTCAAAAATTCATTGGCTGGCAGGGGCATTAAATAAAATTAAACATAAGGGCCTCTCTGCAATTTCACAAAATATTATAACTAAAATAAAATATCTCTAGACCAAAATGAAATACAAGAAGGTCAGGGGGCACAGTTGCAAAATTGCCACCTCACATGGGATGATATGTGAGGTGACATTGATTGGATTGGAATGCAAATATAGAAAGCTAAAGGGTCTTTTTTGCAAAAGTTACAAAAATATTCAAACGACCTAGGAAAGTTTCAGTATCAAATATTTAATTGTAAAAAAATGGCTTGGTAGAAATGCAAATTACCCAGTCCTAAGTGTGTGCCGACGGTTAGGATGTTCATACTTAGACGCGTGCCACGCCCTTGCTTCACGATGACAGTTTGTTGCTGAAGGATGCGATTAGATCACTGAAGCATATCTGACGGTGCTGGCGCTACTTCATCCAATGGCTCTGGCTCGATGTAGAGGCGAGGCTCAATCGAATGGCTACTGCTCCTCGCGAAGAAAAAAACCGCCCTCCTTTGCTTTGATCTGTAAAATCTCGTGATCCCTAACTTCTCCTTCACTGCAAATAGGTTCAGAAGATTGTTGATGTCCTCCTGCATCAGTGGATCGACTCAAAAGGGCGCGGGAGGGTCTGGATCGGTTTGGCGACTGAGCTCTACCTGGTAGGTACCCCTGGGCTCGATGAGGTTCGATAACGGGTCGTTCTTTGTTGTTTCCTGCAGTGGATGTTAGAGGGAACAAAAACGAAGCCCTTGGAGGCTTCAGGTGTTGGAAGGGAGCGAGTATGGGGTGCAACGACGTCCTTCGGTGGGCGGCAGAGATGGAGGACTTGATCTCCATAACTTTGCATGTTCTGGGGGCAGAAATGCATGGGGAGTCGATCAATGAACAAGGAAGAAATGAGTGTGGTTTGGTGTGGTGGAGTGGCTCGGGGGCAGTAGGTATGTTGCGGCGGAGCAGCGAGCTCCGACGAGGGAGCAAGGTGGAAAATACGCGGATCCAACAGGACTTAAACGAAAACAAGATGCGATCTACACTAAGGCTATGCTAAAGAATCAAAAGGGAGTAAAGGGATAAAAACTCGCAGTCGAATGAAGCCAGAAGTAGGAGCTCCTTTGAGGTGGTGGCGAGCAGCGGACCTCTTTGATTCAATGCCCAACCAAGCTCCCAAGGAGCTGATTCATCTCATGTTGTCACCAAGAATGAGGATCAAGGTTCGAATTTGGGTTCAGAGGGAGGAAGAAGGATCAAAGCTTGAAGGAAACCCGAGAATACAATATATGGGGGGAAACTTTCGACAGGGAAGATCTCTTGAATCCTTGGACAGTTGGAACTGAAGCCCAAGGAATCAAGTGCGCGTGTAAGTCCAACGATCGAGGTTTCAAAGTCTAGTAGGCATGAAGCTTAGAAAATGCAAGGATCTAGCATGAAAAAATCAAGAACCTCAAGGTCAAATGAGGTTCTGACACGACCTAATGCCTCGGTCAGAGAGTTGACTTAGGTCATCTGGGGGTAAAACCTGGTTGGTCCATGTGGACTAACTAGAAAAAGGCAGATTAGACAATATTGTAAACTCGATAATAAATAAGAGATGATTTTATTAATTTTAGGTTATAAAATAAAAAATGTTCATTATTTTCTACATCATTTGATTATGATTTTTATTTATTTTTTCGAGTTATTATTTACAAGTTAGTTTTTAGGGTTAACTTATAAGTATGTTTACCTATGTTTTGTGTATTTTAAATTTTTTTTCTATTTTTTATTTTATTATTTTCTTTTCTTATTTTATATAATTATAACTTATTTTTATGTATCTAAATATATTTTTATTATATTTTTCTGACATGTTATTATCATTTAGATAATCAGGTATATTAAATACATAGGTATAAGTATAGGTATTTCATTTATATATTTTATATACAAATTTTATTTTAATATTTTCTTTATTATTTTACTCTAGGTTTAATATGTACATATACTATAAGTAATATTTACAAAATTATAAAAATATGAAATAGTAAAAATAATAAAGAATAAATAAAATGATTTTTTAACCGGGTATATTATGCAGGGTCCAAAACCTAACTTTCATACCTTAACTCCAAAAAATATGAAACCACCTTAATTAAATAACTTATTAATAGTTATATACAATTAAAGGTATTTTGATATATTTTGAATTTTTATTTGAGAGATATGGGTTTGGGAAGTTGGGATTTTGGAATCTTATTCAGAGTATAATTTTTACACTGTATATTATTTTTGTATGAAATTAATTTTGTTTTTTTGTATATTTTATTATCTACAACTTTCATGTACAAAGTTTCCTTATTTGAGTATAAAAAGTAGAAAATAAAATAGGTCCCAAAAATGAATAAATAATCAATTAATAAATGGGATTTCTATTGTATTAGTGTCCCTTATCCCCCCTACTTTATTCCTTGCCAACCCAGTCATCAAGATGCCTAGGTCTTAGGGCTTAGAGTCATAAAATATCTTTGATATTTTATTCTTTTTATTTTCCTTTCTCATTCTATAATTTTAGCAAAACAGTATTTTATAGACAATTTATACAACAAAGGATGAATATTAATTTGTGCAAATTAAAGGTAAGTACATGCATTTACTAGGGTTTTTAAGGCCAAAATGATAGAATAAAGGTGATGAAATGGAGAGTCATCGCCACCCTATACTTGCCTTTGCTATTCTCTAGCAAACACTTATGCAATAAGTGTAGAAAATGAGAAACAAAGAAAAGAAAAAGAAAGAAAGTGGATTAATTTTAATTGTCAAACTTGTCTTCACAAAATCAAAGTTTGGAGCTTAAGTTGGAACTTTGGAAATTTAGTGCAGGCAGAACCTTATTGGGAACTAGATTTGAAGTACAACAACCTTTAAGACCCCCAAAACTCTGCTCAAGTCTCCTCAATAGCCAGGTAAGAATACTTCAATTCATACGCAAACCCTTATGACTATGAATCTGACTCGCACAATGTATGTGATATTGGTTCCCCTCTACTGAAATGACAATGAGACTAACTTCTCCAGTATGACAACTCAATGATACCCCAAACCAACGACTCTTTCCTCGAGGAGTGGGGTATTCCCTTCTAAGTTCAAGTGACAACCAGCTCAAGATGAGGGGGTGAAGAGAAGAATAGATCGTAGTCAGTTTAGCTACCTATCGTAGGATGCAAGACCAGTGTAGTCAAGTCATCCAGCTGTAGGCTCACATGATATGACTTGAAGCTCAAGCTTGCTTATTGACTATACAAATATCTACACCCGGCACACATTTTATTTTCAATCACTTCTGTCCACTTTTTTGGAGTTTTTGCTTTTTGCTTTTTTTTGAAATACTATATACAACATCATTTACATAAGGAGTTTTTCCTCTTGAACCAGTAGACTATCCCTCTTTTGAAGCATTATTGCAACCCACACTCTCTTGTCTCTAGACATCTCTGCTACTGAACGGGTTGGGGTGCACTTCCCTCTCTAGACGATGACAAATGTCTCCACTTGTGTGTGCCTCATACCAGCAAATCCAATCCCCTCACCACTCCAACTGAATTGAGCCAAGGGAAAGGTGTGTGTGTCCAAGTTAGGTCATTATCAAAAAGAGTCATGTGTGTGCTCCGAAATACTCTACTTAGGCATTCAAGAATCCATTGAACCAAGTCTCACGATTCTCAAAGAATTAAGTCAACTAGACTTGAAGTACCTCAATTCCAGTTCTTATAAGGTTCTTGTAATTAGGTATATTTATGGTCCAACCATGCTCCAATCTTCTGATTTTTTTTAGACTTGTTCAATTATCAAATTCAATCTGAAAAATGCGAATGCCATGCAAATGCTATGCAGAAAATATTTTTGTGATGCAATTTTTCAATGTTTTAGACTTTTTATAGATTTTTGAAAAAGATGGTGCAAATGCTATTTTTGTGGTGTTTTTCAAAAATATTTTGCAAATGATTTTGGTATTTTTGATTTAACAAATGTTTTTTGTGTTTTTTGAAAATAAAAGATTTTGGCTAAAAAATAAGTACAAATATTTACACGGGAATGCATATCATATTTACAAGAGTTAAGTTTTTAAGAATTTACAAGGGGTATGTGATCATTTTTATCGGTAAGTATATACAGTTAATAAAGAATTTTGGTGAGATGTCTATATTGCTTAATGTTATTGAAATGATTTTACGAAAAATTTTGAAAATTATATTCCAAAATAATTTTTACAAATAATTTTTACAGACATTTGCACACGTTTGAAAATCATTTTGCAAAGATTTTTCAAATAATATATATATTCTTCAAAATATTTTTGCAACCATTTTCCAAAACATTTGCAAATAGTTTTTCAAACATCTTTATTTCATACAAAGAGAAGAACTTTTGCAAATAACATATTTTTACAAAGGTTGAAAATATTTAAAAAGTATTTTCCCAAATAGTTTTCAAAAGATTTTTCAAAAAGATTTTCAAACTATTTTTCAAACATTTTGCAGGAAATATTTTTAGATGATTTATTAATTGGTGTATACAAAAAGAATTTGAGGAATAATATGCATCTTTTTAAGTGATTTTAATGAATTTTATAGTATATTTTACAGTATTTTATAGACATAATTATTACTAAAGATACGAAAGTACGATTTATGGCTAAAGTATATACGTAGTATATATGACCCCCAAATCAAAGCTTGAGCTATGTCCTCATAGATCAGAGAGAAAAGAGAAGACATAACTCAAACTAAGTATAGAAAAATCTAAAGAATAACGAATGAATGAAGAAATATGAATGAGAAGTCGACCAACCCCACTATACTTAGGATCAAATAATCCCAAGTATATCAAGACTTTACACAAGGCAGGGAGGGTCAAGGGTGGGAATGAACAGATCGTACTGAGACTGTCTCCCCTTATACTTAGGGTAAGATATCCCTAAGTATATACAAGAAGAGGAGATAGTGGAGAGGATCAAAGAATAAAAGAAATCGGGGTGCACACCCTTATACTTAGGCAAAGTACGTCCTAAGTATAGAAGACTGACAAAAAGGTGCGACACCTTTTTGGTAAAAAAAGGAAAATGAAAACGAAAAAAAAAAGAAGAAAAGATAAATGAAGATAAAATAAGAGATTTGAACCACTCGGAGTGAACATCCCCCTATACTTATGACAAAGTACGTCCTAAGCATAACAATAATGAAGGGGATGAAACCTTTTCGACAGAATAAGAAACTAAAGAAGGAAAAGAAGAAAAGAAGAAAATCATTCGAAAATGTTTTGATTTGCTTTGTCGTCTACTGCAACTATGGAAGTATTCAGCTCATCATCATAAATTACTTGGATTGAGTCAACGACAAACAGAAATGTATCATGTACAAGATAGGGTTTCAAAAACTATCCATTGACCACAAATGGTTGTGCATCAGTTGACAAACTCGATATCATTACACTTCTGTTGTCACGCACATGCCTCACCGTAAATGACCCAATCCATTTGCTTTTCAGCTTGCCTGGAAAGATCTTTAATTTCGCATCGAACAACCACACCTTCTAACCCACTCGAAGGAGCATGTTGCCGGGGAGGAATATCAATATATTGCTTATGTAGGTTATCCTTTAGACCTTTTTGAAGAAGGTTTTGTTACCAACATGTTTACTTCCATTGTAGGTAAGGAATTAGATCAATATTATGAATAACAATATCTGATCTATCAAATCGATTCATAGTTGAGAATTAAATAATATAACATGGAAAGATCCTTTATCCATACCAAAAAAGGGATTCTCGATCCAATAAGGAATCCTATCCCATTGAATTTCTCAGGCCTAGGACAATTGCTAAATAAGCACGTAGAGTAGCAAATCAGGTCCCGGAATCCCCAAATCTCTAAATTCGAAGTCTCAATAAAGTCAGCCGTAGATTCGCTCTCAGAAAAATTTTGACATTCTCCTTGTACATCTGATTGTTGTCTTATGCATAACATCTAAATTCCAATAATCTGTTTAGATCCACTTTTCAGTTCTTCCCGACTTTCTCCGAGTCCAAGTTGCAGATGTTGATGGTCCATAATGATTTATGTATCAGCTCAACGGGCAGATGAAATGGCATGCCATATACCAGGCAGTAGGGAGACATTCCTAATGATGACTTATACACGGTTCTGTAAGCCCAAAGAACTGAATCAAACAGCTTAGACCAGTTCTTTCAATCTGGACGCACAAGCTTCTGCAGGATGGTCTTTATCTCCCTATTTGAACATTCAGCTAAGTCATTAGACTGTGGGTGGTATGGTGAAGCGACACGATGTTCTATGCAGAATTCTTGAGTTAACTTCTTTACCTCTTTGTTGATGAAATGACTACCCACATCTGATATTAGAATCATAGGGATCCTCAACCGTGCAATGATGTGATCTCTCAAGAAGCGATAGACAGTCCGACTGTCGACGGTTCGAGCAGGAATAACCTCCACCCAGCGACTCACGTAGTCGACAACCAACAGAATATATTCATAGCCCTGTCTGTTCGGAAATGGGCCCATAAAGTCAATGCCCCAAGCGTCGAAGATGTCTGATATCTGAATGAACTTCAGAGGCACCGTGTCTCTCATTCCTATGGTGTCTCCCATCTTTTGGTAGTCAGTGCAACACTTGACGTAATCTTCTACATCTTTGAATAATGTAGGCCATCAAAGGCCACTCTGAAGAACCTTTGATGTCGTTCATCTGCCTTAATGATGTCCTCCTTATTATTTATCATGACAAATCATAAAGACACTCGAGATTTCCTCCTGAGGAATACACCTCCTTCAGATGCAATCTACCCCCTCACGAAATAGATATGGATCTCTCCCACTGGTAGAAATGGATCTTAGACAAGAATTTATCTACTTTTAGTTTCGACCAATTCTGTGGGATTCTCTTGGTCACAAGATAGTTCACAATATCGGCGTACCTGGGGAGCGAGGTGACCGACAAAACTGCCTCATCTGGAAAGGTCTCAGGGATGGATTGCAAGTTCAGCTCAGGAGATTCAGGCTCGGGAAGTCTGGATAAGTGGTCGGCCATCACATTCTTAACTCTAGATTTATCGTGAATTTCAAGGTCAAATTCCTGGAGGAGAAGGATCCATCGGATGAGATGAGGTTTGGCATCCTTCCTATGCTGTAAATACTGGATGGCCGAGTGATATGTGTATACGATGACCTTGTACGCGAGGAGATGGGATCTGAACTTCTCTAAGGTAAAAACTACTGCTAACAGCTCCTTCTCAATTAATGTATAATTTCTTTGAGCTTCATCGAGCATTCGGCTAGCGTAGTGAATAGAAAATGGGATATTGTCTTTCCTTTGTCCTAACACTGCACTGATGACATAATCTGATGCATATGCCATTATCTCAAAAGGTTGTATCCAAATCGGCGGCTGCAAGACAGGGGCTTGAGTGATAAGTTCTTTCAACTGATTAAAGGCAAGGAGCACACGGTCATCAATAATGAAAGCATTCTCCATGTCTAGCAGCACGGTCAATGGTCTGACCAACTTTGACATGGCCCAAAAATGACCTGACCTGCTTGATGGTTATAGGTGGCTCTAATTTGGAAATCACCTCCACCTTGGTTGGGTCAACTTCCATACCACGTTTAGATACAACATGACCCAACACAATTCCTCCAGTCACCATAAAGTTGCTTTTCTCGCACGAGAGCGCCAGATTTACCTCGCTGCACCTCCGTAAGACTCGACCTAAATAATCCATGCATTGATCAAAGGAGTCCCCGTAGACCGAGAAGTCGTCCATGAAGACCTCAAGAAAATGGCCCACCATGTTGGTAAAAAACTGCAAGCATACACCTTTGAAATACGGTTGGGGCATTGCATATCTCGAACGGCATCCGTCTGAAGGCATATATGCCAAATGGGTAGGTGAACGTAGTCTTCTATTGATCTTTAGGTGCTATAGCCACTTGATTATACCCAGAGTATCTATCCAAGAAGCAGAAGTATTCCTTCGCGGCCAGTCTCTCGAGGATCTGGTCAATGAAGGGCAGCGAAAAGTGGTCCTTCTTGGTGGCAAGATTGAGTATTCTGTAATCTACACACACTCGTTAAGAAGTGGGTACTCTGGTCACAGTATCCTCTCCTTTATCGTTCTTCACGATGGTGATCCATGATTTCTTTGGCACTACATGCAAAGGGCTCACCCATTTTCTGTCAGAGATGGGATATATGAATCCCGCATCACACCATTTTTGAATTTCTTTCATGACAAACTCCCGAAGGTTCGGATTCAGCCTTCTTTGGAATTCATGGGAGGGTTTGTTGTCTTCTCAAGGAAGATGCGATGCGAGCAAATGGACGGATTGATCCCATGGAGATTTGAAGTTTTCCAACCAATAGCCTTGCGGTTTCATTCAAGAACCTTCATCAGATGAGATTCCTGGTCTTCGATCAAATGAGCATTAATGATGATCGGGTACATATTTGGTTCACTCGCAAGGAAGGCGTACTTCTATTTAGAGGGTAGTTGTTTCAGCTCCGGCGGAGTGGGAGATGCTTCGATGGTGACTTCAACTATCATAGCCGATGATGGTGCTTTCATCTGTTCGGCGTCCACCATGCTTCATTCAGACTCTTCATTCAAAGACTCACAAAAGTTTTAAATAATCTCCTTTTCATTACATAAATCCTCAACGATCTGTTCTTGATCTTGAAGGCACATGATCTCCACAGTAACCTCATTGAGTGATTCGACAAAAATCTCATCATAATCAACGAGGGGAAATTCAACTGCATTCTTCCTTCCTAGGGGTAGAGGAATTCATGGATCTCATGATCATCCAAAAATAGGTTGGTATCTTGGATTTCAGCTAGAAAGTCGTAGTCTTCGGAATGGTTAATTACCCACACGCCTACTGTAGATGTTCCTTCTGTCAGCTTTGCATCGGCTACGGACTTTATCTTTACCTTGCTGCCACTGGAGCTAAACATGATCTCTCTAGTGTTGTAGTTCACTACTGCATTGGTTGTTCACAAGAATGGTCATCCAAGGATGATAGGGGTGAGTAGTAGAGGTGTAGAGATGTCCATATCTAGCACAATGAAGTCGGCCGTGAATTGCATCTCGTGAACCGTGACGATTACGTCCTCCAACATGCCCCTAGGCTGCTTGATGGATTTGTCTGTGAATTGTTGAATCATCTTTGTAGGTTTGAGCGGTCCTAACCCGAATTCAATGAGCAGTGAAGCTGGCATTAAATTAACAGAAGAACTATTGTCGAGCAAAGTGCATTCGAACTCGATTAAACATCTGAAAACGAACGAGAGGGGATTCCTTATCTGGCTTCTTATCCGGCAGATTGCATATGGCATTGACTATAGCCATTGTAAGAATATACTTTTCAGACTTGCCACCTTGGCTTCTGGCATTGTGAGGATGAGGCATGCGCCTAGTTGAACATGCATCTTTTAATCCTTTTTTTTACAACAGGCATTTCTCGAGAGCTTTCATTAAAGGCATATTCAAGACCAAATTTTGAATAATTTCTATGGCAGAAGGATCAGACAAATCATTTTTCAAAATTTTCATTTTTTAATTTTTTTTATTTCTTCTGGAAAAGGAATATTCATAGAATATGAAATAGTGTCATTCAAAGTTTTGTCTGTATCATTGTTTACAGGTAGATGGAAAAAATGTGTAAAATCATCTACAAGCTGTGGACCAAAAAATGCAGGTTCAGCTTCGTGTGCTGGCTTTGGATCCGCTACAGTTGCAAGACTCTTCAAGGCTGGTGTGGGTTCTACAGCATGTGCATGCATATCCAATGCTGGCTGGTCTCCACCAGGTCTGCTGTTGTCTTTTTGTATTTTTGTATTTTCTTCATTTTTTGTGATTTTTCTGCAGAAGGTGTTCCTCCAAAAATGCTTCTCGACCCTCGTGCTAGCTAGACCGACAAATTCCCCATCAGATGCAAATATGATTTCCCTTCACAGTTGCCGATGGCTGCAGCGCTCTACCTCTCCTGAGAGTAACAATGTTACTTATAAACAAATCATTTCTGCCTGAATCGGGAAGATCATTGCACACTATATGTTCCTTACATCGGAAATTATTTGGATTAGCCTCGACATGGGTTGGTATGACGGTTTTGGCACTCGTCAAGTCGTTGATCTTCTGGGTCATCTCAACCATATTCTTAACTAGCTGCTCCAAACATGTGAGGGTTGGGTTAACCGGCGCAACCTTAGAAGAGTCTCCCAATTGGGTCCTTTGATTATGATAGTTAGGGGGAGGTTGTGCTGGTAACCCTATGAAAAATGGTGAGGAGGGCGAGAAGAGTAATGTGAATACTATTGAAAGTGATAAAAAATTTGATATGAAGCAGCTGGCTGCTACGGAGGAAAGCCATGATGTTGGTAGCCAGACTGTTGTTGTTGACACCCCTGCCTCCATGTGTTCCCATATTACGGAGGCTGCTGGTTCTGGGGTGGATAGGGTTGGAAGTTCCTTCCTCCCTGTTGCTGCTGGTTGTGTGGCCGATTGGCCGAGTTCTGACCCTGAGGGTGTTCATGAGGACGGGTCAGTTGATGTTCATGTTCCCACACAACATTGATCTCTTGAATCTGCAGAGGAAACTTCTCTTGGTAGGCTAACGACATCTCGGGCTGATAGACAACCATCTGAGTCTGGGACTGCGAGGGTTGCTCCAGGACCTGCACATAGTACACATGCTGAACTGGTTGGGGCTGTGGGAGACTCGAATGAGGAGGTTGTATCGGTGCTAGATCCTTCTGCTCAGTGAGAGTCTCGGTAGTGGCAGACACAGAGTTGCAAGCATTGTCGTTCAACACTCAAACGAGCTGCTTCAGCTGCCGGGAAATCAGATCGAGCTCTCCAAGTCTTGGGTCCTCTTCTCGATGACTGACAATTTTTCGAGGTCCTATGACCTCTTCCCAATGATATCTACCTTAGACAAGTGGCTCCCCATGATGTTGAGGTTGGAGCTTTCATCCTTTTCTTCGGCATGAGTAGCCATGTTTATGGGCTTGTTGACGGTGGCAGGCATCTTCATATAAGCACGTGACGAGG
Organism: Ottelia alismoides; assembly: GCA_037367405.1. Lineage (NCBI taxonomy): Eukaryota > Viridiplantae > Streptophyta > Magnoliopsida > Alismatales > Hydrocharitaceae > Ottelia > Ottelia alismoides. The sequence goes on from JAZKJV010009356.1 coordinate 467,370, forward strand.
ATTGAGCGGCCTCTCCTTCAATCATCTCCTCAAAAATATTCCAGATGACGTCCTTATCCTTGTTTAAATGTGAGCTACCACAAGCGGCATCGACGAGCCTTTGGCTTTCTAGTGTCAACCCACCAAAGAAATGTTGCACGAGATTGGTCTTAGGAATCTCATGGTGGGGGCACTTTCCTTGTAACTCTTTGAATCTCTCCCACGCCTCATGTATTATCTCGTGGGGTTGCTGACAAAAGTTGGAGATGCGGGCACGCATCTGATTTAGTCGGTTGAGAGGGTAGAATTTATGGAGAAATGCTGATTTCAACTCCTCCCAGATCGTCACTACTTTTCTCAAATGATCAACCCAATGTAGAGCCTTGTCTTGGAGGCTGAAAGGAAAAGTAGTCATCTTGATCACCCCTAGAGGGATATTGGGGTAATCTATTGTGGCACACATGCGACCAAATTTCTTTAGGTGGATGTAAGGCTCCTTTGTTGTATTCTCATAGAAAGTGGGAAGCAGAGACAAAAACTGCGACTTCAGCTCAAAATGGGCATGCATTGGTGGAATATGTATCTACTCGGTCGCACATCCTGTCCCAAGATTGTAGGTTTCCTTCATAGTTGGCTTTGGTTGTGGTGGTCCTACCTCCCTTCTCTTGTAATAGGGTCCACCCTCTAAAAATTCATCTTCTACACCTCCCTTATTAACTCATTCTCTGGTTCTGGTTCATCCCCCCTCCTGGCATCTCTCTCGTCAGCTCTCCTCTTCAAATCATTCAGCATATCTTGGAAGGCGGCCTGGACTAGGACTTGATTGGTCAGCTTCTGTTGGATGGCATGTATCAAAGCGAGCAACTAATTGTTGACCTCATTATCTATAGTGTATTTCCCTTCCCCCTAATCTGCTCGCTCAGTTGGTTGGGGCTATGGTCCCTTTCCTCTTCCTGTAGGAGCCATACATGAATCAGCTTGATCTTCTGGCTCGTGATCAGGTTGTTGATATGCATGACAGAGTAAACCCTGATAAGTCTCTATCTGAACACCAACTACCGAGATGAATATGGAATTAAGGTCAATCCTAGATTGTTGTGAACGGAGCATAGGATATTGACTGAATTCGATCTCCATCCACAGGGGGTTGATTCTGGGACAAGATTAATCTCGCTTTATTTGGGTGTCAGCAGAGTCCCGGTTTATTCTGTGTCAACAAGCAACCAAAGAGATAATGATTTGCTTATGTTTGGTTGTTTGTCATCATAGCCATTTGGTTCCCGAAAGGGGAACCTGTTGGACATGCGAGCCCACGGCGAGCCATTATGCAATAAATGTTATTGCAATTCACTCCTTGATCTGAAATAAAGAGTATATAATTTGCATAATAGGTCCCTTAGTACAATTAGGGTTATGTACCATGGCCATCTTAATGATCATACAGCTGTTGATTCAATTATTGAATCATAGAGGCTGGTGCTTAGATGAATATCTAATAAGTTAGATTGGGGACTCGTCAAGCACCGTCAAATGATTATTAAGAGATGATCTCCAGCCAGAGTAGGAGATGGCAATCCTATCCCAGTTAGGCTGATATCTGACCAACCTCTTGATGCAGGTCCTCTGCATAGGAATAGAGATTCGGAGGTGTCAGATTAGTTAGGTCAAAGAGTTGACTTAACGAGATCGAGATAACCAAAGTCCTATATCGTATGCTGTCACGATACAGGCACGCATCCTCTGACCAGAGACAGATGTGTTACTATATGTTTGAGTATGTACATTTGGCAGACCAATAGGTTGATGACCTAATCAAGGTCTATACACCGGCGCGCTGGTGTGCATATAAGGGCATATGAGTAATACGATCTCTCAAAGGAATCATACAGGTTCAGTTACTGAACCGGAAGACATGAGCTCACTCATGAGATATTTGGAAGAATCAAATTCCATGCGCATGGTCGTCTCGCTTTAGAAGCTTGACTGAATTTGTAGGTTTGATATATACTTTTGGAAAGTATATGATCAAGACCTAGGTATGATATATACTTTTGGAAAGTATATGATCGATACCGACTTCCAATGATCGAATGAGAAACTTACTGATAAAGCCCTGAAGTAGACAGTGTAAAGTTGATCTAATACTTCGGGTTTATTCTGAGTCTTCCAGTATGCAGGATGTACAGGTATTAGGAATACCTGAGGGTGATGTGATCATAAACGATTGTATAACCATGACGCTTCCATTCCTAGGGAGTGATGAAACGGGTCTGGATTTTAGTGACTCCTCTCAGTAGAGAAGTAATCTCATCTTAGTCCAAATGTTGGACATTGATCTGAATGTGATTCAGATTCAATGAGAAGATTAGATTTACGGTCTTGATTTAATCAAGCATCTATGGGAGGCCCGAGATCTGGATTTGAGATGTGATCTCAATATCCATGTCACTATACGTGGAACAGTACAATCGCCCCGTCCTTATCTCCAAGTATTCGCGGAGAAAGCGCATTATCCTTGAAAGAGTTCATGGATAATTCTATTGTTGGTATATGTATCCGAGCATTGAGAAAATGGATAATTAAATGTGATTTAGTTATCATGAATAATATGAATTTGATTCATATTATAAGGAGAGTTATCTTAGATAATTAAATGTGATTTGATTATCAAAGATGTAAATAATGTGAATGTGATTCATATTATTTGAGCACAAGAGAATAAGTTGTCCAATATAATTAAATGTAATTTAATTATTATGGATAAAAATAATGTGGATAGTAATATCCAATTATTCATAATACATTATAAATGTGATTTATAATGTATTAGAGAGAGTTAAATATAATTTATATTAGTAGATTAATTATTAATGTGTGTTGGATACACATTGTCTAATTAATTGAAAATGTAAATTACATTTTGTTTTGGGTTGTGAATATGATTCACAATATTCCAATGTCAAGATTGCAATATTCCCAAAATTAATTGAGAATTATTTTGGTGAATAAAATCCCAACAAATAGTTGTTGGAAAATAAGTAGAGAGAAAATCAAGGATATGTGCAATCTTATGGGAATCCATGAGATTGCCCTCCTCCAAAGGGGAAGGTTGATCTCCTTTATTCTCTCTCTCCTTATTTGATTGATTTAATTTGGTGTTAATATATATTTGATATATTTCATCAAATTTAAATCACATGTTGTTGGCTTTTACCAACAACAATCTTGACCATTAGATTGACATAAATCAATCTCATCCATTGATTTTATATGTCACATGGATTGAGATCCATGGATCCCAAAACCTATAAATAGAGAGGCATACCATGCTCTCTATTTTACACAACACTTCTCTCTCTCTCTCTCTAGAGGTCAGCCCTCTCTCTCTCCCTCTCATGGCCGTCCACCATAGATGCCATGGAGAGGTTCTCCATCGCCGTAGCATCGTCGTTATGCTGCCCGATCGTCTGCTCGTGGATCTCCGTCTCCTTCGGTGCGCCTCGCTCGTGAAGAAGACGTCGGATCTCGTGTGTCGAGATCAGGAGATCCGCCGCTTGGATCATCAACATGGATTGCGAGAAGCACGCGGTTCATCCCCGCGCTCGCAAGCGTCTCCTCCGTCGGATCGGACTTGAGACAGGAGGTCTCTTCGTTTAGAGACTCGATCGCAACCACGCTTCAAGAGGTAATCCTATTACTTGTTTGTGGTTTAGACGAACGATCCGAGAAGTGTTCTTGGATCATGTGGTTTCGTCGTAAGAAAATTTTTTAAATTCCGCTGCATCGAGCAACTAGTGCGACTAGTCGCTCCTCGTCGTATTCGATACGATGCTCACGCTTCCGTGATGCGCTTGAGGATCTAACCATATCCTTCAAGTGGTATCAGAGCCTTAGGTCGACGGTTTCGAATATGATTCGCTAACCGAGGACGATTTGGGTTCGTTAAGGTTGCGAAAGTTTTATCGCATTTCATTTTCGCAGATCTGTTTAGTGTAATTTTTCGGCCCTGTTTAAATTGTTTAAACACGAAAATAGCACTTGGATTTTGTTCCCCATTAAATAAGGAAACCATAGGATCTGAGTTTGCGTAAATCGGATTTTGTATGCTCTAGATATGGTCATTTTAATGAACATGTATGCACTGTTACGGGAACTGCGAATCTTAACGTAATTAAAGAGTTAATTACTGATTAAGATGCCTCAAATGCGTGAAATATCACTTGGTTTCTGTTCTAAATCAAATTAGCAAAATTTAGAAATTGACTTTACTTAATTTGGATTTAAATTGATTGAGATATGCTAATTTTAGTAAGTAGGGGTCATTGCTGAAATTACTTTCCTAATCAAGAACCATGTGATTGTCAATTAATGAAATTAATTGTTAATTTCGAGAAATAATTATGGAAAATATTTGTGAAATATTAGAGAATGATTATTTCCTTAATTGACTTGGCCCCAATCAATTAGTTGATTATATTTGATCTAAATCATAATTGAAATCACAATCATCAAACTCTTGCTTGAATAGGATTGGGAATTTGTCTAGCAAATTTCCTTATAATCAAAATTGTTTTGATTACTATATGGTATAATTTTCGTTGAAAAACTGATGATCATCTCAAGTACAAATTAATCAATTTGGCATTATCCTTTCCCGAGGTGGATATGTAGTCTAGTCGGGGATCGCTGGGGTAGCGGGTTGCAACGTATGCGGTCCGTCCCACTCCCGCCGGTACTGGCCATGACAGCGGGTAGGGCCGGGATAATGTCCGAGGGATTAAGATGTATTTTTCTAATTATAAAATACGAATTAATATGTACTTTGAGAATAATACCATATATATTCAAGTAAGACAATCAAGTTTGATTGATTGAATTGGATTGATAATTAATTTAATATGATTGAATTGATTATGTCCAATTATACTCTAATATGATTAGAGTTGATAATTCCCTTGGAAGAATTGATTATATGAATATGATTCATAGTAATTAATTAAATTTGAATAAGATATGGAGGATCACATAAGTGACATCCATGGTCTCCCGTCAAGGCGAAGGGTTTCGTTGCCAGATATTATATGTGGGAGACGCCTGTCCGAAGTGACAGCTCCTGCATATGATCCATTTGGATCGGGCTCGTCGCTTCTCGAAAGAGTAAGGACGTATGCGTAGTGACCCCAATATCGGGTCCTCATATTATTGGGGCGATATTGGATTGCGCATAGCGAGTTTTATTCCTGTTGACGGTTGGTTCAATTAATGACGGGTCAACATCACCTTAGGGGTGGTGGGCCCGGGTGTTAAAGACCGAATTGGGAGATGCAAGTTGGACTTGCAAGGCGGAATGTGTTCCCGCTTCTTTTTATCAGAGTTGTAGGTTCTCATATTATTGGGATGCAACAAAGATAAGGAAGGAGATCCCAGATCTTGCTTGAGATATAATGGTAAGTATATCTCTTACATTGAAAGTGATTAAGGGAATGAACTTTCATTGTTGACATGGCAAGACAACTTTGATATAAAAGTTCCTAAATCAAAGTAAATTATATATTTATATAAGTTTATGCAAATTTCTTATTTCAGATAATCCTTCATTAAACCCACTCAATGTTATACTCAATAATAACCAGTAGAATATCATGGATTGGACCCTTTGATCCAGATATTGTACTTGCAATTGGACACATAATGTATGTGGTTGCAATGTGCAAGTTTCCTCATAATAATGATAAGTGATAATAAGACAATAGGACTAAAACCCTAGGGTTTGTATGTCTCTATAAGTCTTGATCTCATTGAATGTACTTTGGAAGTGACATGTCGATGATGATCGTAATTATCAAATAATCCTTATAAAATCAATAAAGATTTTCTGGCATACATATGTGCTCTTGACATTTATTCATGAATGATGTGGTTCTCTGCATCATGTAGAATGGTAGCTCTATGAGAGATGATGTATTCAAATTGTTTGAGTACCTACCTGAACCTATGTTTTAAGAGTTTAAATGGATGTAGATGATGATTGTCATCATTCTACTGTCTATACTCTAGTCATTCATGAAGCTTCATAATATTCATATTATATGAACTGGGTGAAGCATGTATAAATGTCAAAATGCTCTTACATTAAATTCTTTTGAATTTAACATAAGAGATCCTTAGTCTTAAGCAATGGTTGCTTATAGATAAAGGGAGCACAGTGGAAGCATGGGTTGGACCTAAGCAAGAAGTATAATCAAAGAGTTGACTGTACTTCTATGACTTCCATTTAACATCCAAAGAGTTGGATGAATGCCAATACTGCAATATGTTGACGTGTTGATAGTATGACTATCAAATCTATCTAGAATCCTTAGAGAAGGAATCAGATAGTACATCAGATTAATCTACATATAATCATTGATATTAGCTTACTTATTTGATAAGATAAAGTCTAATAATTGTATCTCAATCTTCTGATGACACTTGCAATTGGTTGCATATGTATTAGAATATTAGAAATTTGATCTTAAGGTTTATTGGTCATCCATGTTGAAAGTGATGCAAGTGTTGCAACAATTTCCATGAGATCAATAGACTTCATATTTTCAGTGGGAGCCCTTAGTCTTAGAGAATGTCTCTATGACCTAGATATTAGAATACACTCATTGTTTATTCTAATTGTTGGATATAAACATGAATTCTGTAATAAATCTATCATAAAGAGTTATGATGGAGATATTTCAGATAGTAATCTAAAATCTAGTGGACTCTATTAAATTAGAAAATTAATGGTTCATTAAGATTTCTGATACTGAAAATTAAACCTTTAAAGATCAATAGGAGGATAAAGGTCATTTGACAATGATCTGGCATCATGTTTTGGACATATGTCTGTTGATGAGATCAATGGACTAGTAAGACATGAAACTTTAGATTGTCTAAAGATTCAAATCTCACATACTTGTGAATATTGTATTCAAAAGTAAAAATGTCCAATACACCCTTCTTTGTGATAGGTGTAAGATGTTAAGGTATTCAAGATCTCATACATATTGATGTTTGTAAATCATTTATATCAGAATAAACATTATGGATATGTGATATCTATTAGTGATTATTTGTGATATGAGATTTCTTCTCTTCACTTAGAAAACTTTGAAATGTACAAATTTTGGTTTAGAACCAAAGTTTGAAGGAAGATGAAATGAATTTGATCTAACCAAGGTAGCATGTACCTATTAGATGAATTCAAGAAATACCTTATGAATATCATTCCTATCTCAATCCTCCTAATGAACATGAACTCAATTAAGTTGTAGGGAGATACAATTGATCATGTATGACATGATTTAATCAATGATTAATCCTAGCATAATTATCTCTTAGTTTCAAGAGGTATATATGTAGTAGAGACTACATTATATACTTAATAAGGTTCCATGCATGTAAGCTGGAATCTGGCACTAGAGAGTGCTACTTCATTAGGAAAATAAAGGATGGTATTGTATACCTACTTTATGACCTTGAGATTCTTAAAGGATCTCGTCTCTGAGAATGTGATTCTTAGAGGATGACTCTCTTAAGAATCAAGATAGAATGAAGTAAAGGAACTCATTTAATCTTGAGAAGATAATGAGGCTCCTGAAATCGGAAACTAAAAGAATAATTGAAGATGAAACACTAATACTTCTTCAAATAAGTTTGAGGATGTATTCTATGTGAAAATGATTGGACTTCATGTGATGAAGCTCCTGAGGATCATGACATGGATAGATGGATGTTAGCAATAAAAGTATAATGTAGACTTCATATACAAGTGTTGTATATGGACCCTCGAGGATCCACCTATATGGGTAAGACCCATTAAGATGTAATTGAATCTTCAAAAGAAAGAGGGAACCTAATGAGAAGGTAGAGACCTTCAAAGAATGGTTCGTAGCCATGAGCTACACACCGAAGAGAAGACATCGCTAGCGATGAGACTTGCTCTGCAGTGACCTAGCTTTAACCCATCAGAATATTGCTAACTATAGCTACACAACTTGACTATGACATCTTCATGATGTGAGTCAAGATTGCATTCCTCTATGAATACCTCTCTGGGGATATTCATATGAACTAGACCCAGGGATTCGTGGTTAAGGAAAGCAAGGTGTGCAAGCTAAAGAGCTCCATCTTTGGACTCAAATAAGCTTCTTGTAGTTGGATCATAAGATCTGATGAAATTGTAAATGTTATGATTTCAGTAAGAATCTTGATGAACCATGTGAAGCTTAGTAGGAGTCCCATTGTGTTCATCATGCTAAATGTAGATAATATCCTAATCATTTGGAATGATCTAAGGATGATAATAATAAGTGTTTTATAATCTGGTAATCCCATACCTCGAGATATGATCTCAAGAATACCTCTTAGATCTTAGTTCTGAAATTGTTCAGAAGCAAAGAGAAGAGGATATTGGGACTGTCACATTTGTAGTACACCTTGGACATATTCTATTCTTAGATATTCCAAGAAAGGCTTCCATCCCTTAAGATGTGGTACTGACCTATCTAAAGGGATAGCACCTCAAAAGGTTGAGGAAGTGAATGCTAGAACTGCTTGCACTTGTGCATCAGTTATGAGAAGCTGAGTGTATGCTGGATGTGTACGAATACTGGATGTCTGCCATGCAGTGGGAGTAGTAAAATGTTACTAATCCTACTATGGAGATAAAACACTTGATTGCAGTAATAACAAAATCTTCATAGATGATAAGATCTTTGAGATAGTGATCTCAAAGTCTTATCTTCAAATACTTAAGACTTTATAGATAGTGATCTAAAAGGTCTTAACTTTGGATACCTTTAGAGATAGTGATCCTAGGGATAAAGGTATTCTGATAAGGATTATGGAAATACTGGTTGTAATAATCGAGGTATAATGTCAAGGACACTATAACAAAATTTGAGTATTGGTTGCATAAGATGCAACATTCGCATTGGATGCGAGCACTGTTACTAGGGGATATGCAAAGTGCCGTAAAAGGACTTGGCGTAGTCTCTTGAGAACAGAGTGCCTGATCAGCTTACCTAGCTATTTTCTAAATAGCCTATGATTGTCACATGAGTGTGTTTAAATGATTAGCCCATTAATGGCTCTTTGGGCTAGTGGGAGATTGTTGGACATGCGAGCCCACGGCGAGCCATTATGCAATAAATGTTATTGCAATTCACTCCTTGATCTGAAATAAAGAGTATATAATTTGCATAATAGGTCCCTTAGTACAATTAGGGTTATGTACCATGGCCATCTTAATGATCATACAGCTGTTGATTCAATTATTGAATCATAGAGGTTGGTGCTTAGATGAATATCTAATAAGTTAGATTGGGGACTCGTCAAGCACCGTCAAATGATTATTAAGAGATGATCTCCAGCCAGAGTAGGAGATGGCAATCCTATCCCAGTTAGGCTGATATCTGACCGACCTCTTGATGCAGGTCCTCTGCATAGGAATAGAGATTCGGAGGTGTCAGATTAGTTAGGTCAAAGAGTTGACTTAACGAGATCGAGATAACCAAAGTCCTATATCGTATGCTGTCACGATACAGGCACGCATCCTCTGACCAGAGGACAGATGTGTTACTATATGTTTGAGTATGTACATTTGGCAGACCAATAGGTTGATGACCTAATCAAGGTCTATACACCGGCGCGCTGGTGTGCATATAAGGGCATATGAGTAATACGATCTCTCAAAGGAATCATACAGGTTCAAGTTACTGAACCGGAAGACATGAGCTCACTCATGAGATATTTGGAAGAATCAAAATTCCATGCGCATGGTCGTCTCGCTTTAGAAGCTTGACTGAATTTGTTGGTTTGATATATACTTTTGGAAAGTATATGATCAAGACCTAGGTATGATATATACTTTTGGAAAGTATATGATCGATACCGACTTCCAATGATCGAATGAGAAACTTACTGATAAAGCCCTGAAGTTAGACAGTGTAAAGTTGATCTAATACTTCGGGTTTATTCTGAGTCTTCCAGTATGCAGGATGTACAGTATTAGGAATACCTGAGGGTGATGTGATCATAAACGATTGTATAACCATGACGCTTCCATTCCTAGGGAGTGATGAAACGGGTCTGGATTTTAGTGACTCCTCTCAGTAGAGAAGTAATCTCATCTTAGTCCAAATGTTGGACATTGATCTGAATGTGATTCAGATTCAATGAGAAGATTAGATTTACGGTCTTGATTTAATCAAGCATCTATGGGAGGCCCGAGATCTGGATTTGAGATGTGATCTCAATATCCATGTCACTATACGTGGAACAGTACAATCGCCCTGTCCTTATCTCCAAGTATTCGCGGAGAAAGCGCATATCCTTGAAAGAGTCGTGGATAATTCTATTGTTGGTATATGTATCCGAGCATTGAGAAAATGGATAATTAAATGTGATTTAGTTATCATGACTGATATGAATTTGATTCATATTATAAGGAGAGTTATCTTAGATAATTAAATGTGATTTGATTATCAAAGATGTAAATAATGTGAATGTGATTCATATTATTTGAGCACAAGAGAATAAGTTATCCAATATAATTAAATGTAATTTAATTATTATGGATAAGAATAATGTGGATAGTAATATCCAATTATTCATATTACATTATAAATGTGATTTATAATGTATTAGAGAGAGTTAAATATAATTTATATTAGTAGATTAATTATTAATGTGTGTTGGATACACATTGTCTAATTAATTGAAAATGTAAATTACATTTTGTTTTGGGTTGTGAATATGATTCACAATATTCCAATGTTAAGATTGCAATATTCCCAAAATTAATTGAGAATTATTTTGGTGAATAAAATCCAACAAATAGTTGTTGGAAAATAAGTAGAGAGAAAATCAAGGAGATGTGCAATCTTATGGGAATCCATGTGATTGCCCTCCTCCAAAGGGAAGGTTGATCTCCTTTATTCTCTCTCTCCTTATTTGATTGATTTAATTTGGTGTTAATATATATTTGATATATTTCATCAAATTTAAATCACATGTTGTTGGCTTTTACCAACAACAATCTTGACCATTAGATTGACATAAATCAATCTCATCCATTGATTTTATATGTCACATGGATTGAGATCCATGATCCCAAAACCCTATAATAGAGAGGCATACCATGCTCTCTATTTTACACAACACTTCTCTCTCTCTCTCTTTCTCTCTAGAGGTCAGCCCTCTCTCTCTCCCTCTCATGGCCGTCCACCATAGATGCCATGGAGAGGTTCTCCATCGTCGTAGCATCGTCGTTATGCTGCCCGATCGTCTTCTCGTGGATCTCCGTCTCCTTCGGTGCGCCTCGCTCGTGAAGAAGACGTCGGATCTCGTGTGTCGAGATCAGGAGATCCGCCGCTTGGATCATCATATGGATTGCGAGAAGCACGCGGTTCATCCCCGCGCTCGCAAGCGTCTCCTCCGTCGGATCGGACTTGAGACAGGAGGTCTCTTCGTTTAGAGACTCGATCGCAACCACGCTTCAAGAGGTAATCCTATTACTTGTTTGTGGTTTAGACGAAACGATCCGAGAAGTGTTCTTGGATCATGTGGTTTCGTCGTAAGAAAATTTTTTAAATTTCGCTGCATCGAGCAACTAGTGCGACTAGTCGCTCCTCGTCGTATTCGATACAACGCTCCGCTTCCGTGATGCGCTTGAGGATCTAACCATATCCTTCAGAATCCGTATTTGTTGTGACATCTTTGCTACATGACGTGATTTACGAACACTTATTATCCCAATAGCTAAATTCCCTCACTTCTTACTCTATCTGTTGTATTTAAATTTCATGTAACTAGTTTTAATTTAGTAAACCTACGTAATTACATCGGAATTTAATTTGATTTCAATTGAGAAACAAAATGACAATGGAAGGAAAGTTGAGAATTCCCAAATTTTAAATGACGCAAGGTTTGGGTGGAAGTTTAGTACCACATCTAGTGTTTCTAAACTTTTGGTGAGCCTATATAAGAGTTCACACCCCAATCTCTTGTAGCAATAGTAAAGAGGAGAAAATGAAGGACACAAACGTGTGCTCTCCGCTCCGCTCCGGCTTCAGCTCAGGAGAGCCAATTCGGATCTCAGATCTCGATACTTTTGCTGCAGATTTTATTAGTAGTGCAAATAAATTAGTTCCACGAATTAATTGTGATTTGACCGCTTTAAGGGAATTTGACTCAACTCCAACGGCTCTAATCTAGTTGAACATTGGGGGTATTTCCGGAATTCGAATAGGCACCCGTTAGGGGCATTTTTGGAAGACGAAAGTATACCCTAGGTCTTTATATTCCCTTTCCCCATAAGGGGTTTTCTTCACTCGCAAGAAAACACTCACGCTGCTTTTGCTCTCTGGTTTTCCCACCGCATTTGCAACTTGTGTTTCTTCTTCTTCATGGCTGCAAGTTCTCTGAGGTACTTTCAAGGATGATCTCATTAGTGTGCGTGGATGATGAATACGAAATCCTCCTCTTTAATAATCGATAATTGTAGTACAGGAGGCGGAAAACGATTCGTCAAAAATCACAATCTTTAAATATTGTGTAGTATTTTTACTTGGTAAGTCTACCGAGCTCGAACACATGGAACACTGATTTTTAGTTGCATGGTTTCAAATTATATTAAATAATCAATTAGTTGCTAAGTTTATTTATGTGTTAAAAATAAAATAAAAAATAAACGAAAAGAAATGTGATGAAAATGCAATGCAAAATGAACAAAAATAGAGGGAACAATGAGCACAGGATATGTGACTTTAATTTTAATCCCAATAACAATATTCATATCCTCAAAAAATTTTAATCATAGATCGAAAGATATAATTTCAAGAGAGATATTCAAATTAATCCCCAAACTGCAAGCAAGAAGACTAATAGATCAATTTATAATCTTGCAAATAACGAGATCTCACAATGATTTTATCGATGAATATCTGATTTCCAAACTCTCTCTAATTTATCCTCAAGTAGATAGAGTTTAATTACATAAAATGTTGAGAACTAAATTAAATCCTCCTTGAATACTCCCCTGCAAAGATTAATTCAAAGGGTTAGATGAATTATCAAAGATAATTAATCAGATAAACTCTCATTAATCAAGATATAAATTAAATCCTTAAAGAATGATCCTCAGTAATCACAAGAGGATTGATCAAATTAAAATGCTCACTAGAACCCTACAAAAAAGATCATCAATTTTCTCAATTTAAAGTAGCACCAATATGTCAATAATCATCCTACAGAGATCAAAATACTCCTCAAATAATGTTCTATAAAAATCCAAGTTTGATCTTTTACAAGTTATGTAAAATGATAGAGCACTGAATAAGCTTCCAAATGACATATGGTACGCTAAAAATGGAGTTTGAATGAGCAAGATATGATGAAATTAAGAGATAGGACTAATTTACAATAAAAAATAAAATGTTCGTTTCAATTTGGTCCCTGAGTGGGACTTATCTGTCATTTCAAGAACCCACTTGAGTGCCTACATAATTTACTGATGAATCTCCATTTCATCACCTTTATTCTATCATTTTGGCCTTAAAACCCTAATAAATGCATGTAAATACCTTTAATTTTCGCAAATTAATATTCATCTGTTATTGTACAAATTGAGTATAACCTACATTTTTTAATGCCAAAATCATAGAATAAAGAAAATAAAAGAAAATTAATAACATATCAAAGATATTTTATTATCATAAACTCCGAGACCTAGGCATCTTGATGACTAGGCGGCGAGGAATAAAGTAGGGGGAGATAAGGGCCATTAATATAATAAAAATCTCATTTATTAATTCATTATTTATATATTTTTTGGGACCTATTTTATTTTTCTACTTTTTATACCTCAAATAAGGAAACTTTGTACCTGAAAATTGTAGATAATAAAATATAAGAAAAACAAAATTGATCTCATACAAAAATAATATACACTGTAAAAATTATACTCTGAATAAGATTCCAAATCCCAACTCCCAGACCCATAGCACTCAAATAAAAACTCAAAATATCAAAATCACCTTTAATTATATATAACTTTAAATAAGCTATTTAATGAAGGTGGTTTCATATTTTGAGTTAAGGTATGAAAGTTAGATTTTGGAACCCTATTGTATAATACACCTGATTAAAAAATCATTTTATTTATTCTTTATTATTATTATTAGAAAAGGGAGTATGCACCCTGGTGCATGTAATTTTATATGCACCGGGGCTTATATCTCCCACATGTTTTTATTTTTTGGAAAATATCACCGTATATATTCATCTATATATCCCTCCAATAAGCCAAATGAATTTCGTCAGAAACAGATACTCCTATGCCTTCCATCTAGAATAGATAATATTAGTGGTCTTAGAATTGTTGTAATCGACATGTTATAGAAGGAGGGCATATGAGTCTCTGTTTCTGACGAAATTCGAATGGCATATTGTAAGGATATATAGATGAATTACACAGTGATATTTTCCAAAAAATAAAAAAATATGGGAGATATAAGCCCCGGTGCATGTAAAATTACATGCACCAGGGTGCATACTCCCCATCCTTTATTTTTATTATCTCATATTTTATAATTTTGTAAATATTACTTATAATATATGCACATATTAAAACTAGAATAAAACAATAATGAAAATATTAAAACAAAATTTGTATATAAATATACAGATGAAATACCTATACTTATACCTATATATTTAATATACCTATTTATCTAAATGAAAATAACATATCAGAAAAATATAATAAAAATATATTTAGATACATAATAATAAGTTATAATTATATAAAATAAGAAAAGAAAATAATCAAAATAAAAATAAAAAATAAAAATAAAATACACAAAACATCGGTAAATATACCTATACGTTAACCCTAAAAACCAACTTGTAAATAATAACCTCTAAAAAATAAATAAAAATCATAATCAAATAATATAGAAAATAATAAACATTTTTGTTTTATAACCTAAAATTAATAAAATCATCTCTTATTTATTATCGATTTTACAATATCTTCTAATCTGCCTTTTTCTGGTAGGTCTACGTGGACCAACCAGGGTTTACCCCCAGTTGACCTCGATCAATGATGAATTTGTGATTCATCACTCTTTAAGTTGAAAATAGAGGCTTGTTCCCAAGTAATTAGAAGCATATTTTCACTAATATTGCATCATTAGCATTCATGCATACATTGATAACATCTGCATTTAAGCATCCGCATTTGCACTAAGTAAGAAGCCAAATCCACTTGTAAAAATCACTTATATGTATATACTTTACACTAACCCTAAAATCTGATAAATTCACGCTATACTGAATATTAGGGGTGCACGTGGATCGGATTGGATCGGATTTTAGCTTAATCCATGTCCAATCCAATCTTAACGGATTTTTAACTTTTTCCAATCCAATCCAATCCATCAAATATCTAAATCCAAACCAATCCAATCCATCGGATTACGGATTGGATCGGATTGGTTCGGATTTTTTATACATTCTTATTCCATCTCAACTGTTTGCCCTCTCGTGTTTGTATTTTATCGCACATTAGCCCTCAACATCTAAATTATGGCTAAAAAATTGGTAATATAGATCGGATGTAAAGAAAAGGATATTTCAAGACCACTCAATCAAATTAAAGTTGAATAACTTCATTGATTTGTAATGAAAAAGTTGAAGACCATATACTCAACGTAAAGGATTATACTGGATTTAGAATTTGAGATTCCTTCTATAAATGTTGCATTAGTTTTTTTTTGCAATGATTTCCGTCTAATGATTCAAGTAAGAATAATACAAGTTACCAAATAATGATCCAAAGATAAAAAGATAAGTTACACAAACAAAAAATATTTTCTTTACAGTCACATATTGATGAAATCCAAGGGATGAACTAGGAGTGAAATATTGAGGTTAAGAGTGAAATGAAAGAGGATGGAAACTAAGAGGGGAATAGTCAATTGGGATTATAACTTTACAAGGTATAATTATATTTTATTATTTAGGAGTTTAAGGGTGATGACAAGAGGACTTGTATCCACTGTAGATATGAAAAAAGAGAAGAATCACATTGGTTATGGTCTTATTGGAATGGGTGCACACGCACATACGCGTGTATATGCATGTAGGTATATGTATGGATGTATATGTTAACGGATTAACGGATTGGATCGAATTGGATTTTCATGATAATCCGATCCAATCCATACTTTAACGGATTTGAAATTTTCAATCCAATCCGATCCATTAAAATGATAAAACCAAACCAATCCAATCCAATAACATCGGATTGGATCGGATTGCGGATTGGATCCGATCCGTGTGCACCCCTACTGAATATATTACTAACAATGATACAAGAAAAATACCAAAAAAATGCTAACCTGTAAAATTGACAAATAAAACCCCAAACCAAGTTTGAGACCATGGACCTTAAAATGCACATATCTCTCTCAGACAACCTCTGATCTAGGTCTACTCACGTTTAAAATATTATACATTCAGAGACCTTCAAAATGAGATAAATTTCATTTAAATCGGAGCTCGTATGCAAAACTTGGGTTTTAGGCCCCCATTGTATACTATATGTATGTATATTTGTACCCTTGTATTTTATTACTTTATTCGACCTCGTTTCCGTTTTTGGTCAACATGAAACTTGTAGATCTCTCCAAATTCGGTCATTTTCTCCCTCTTATTTCACAGTCTTCCTCGCGCACGTCGCCCACCTCGCATCACCTTCTCCTTCTTCCATGTATCCTCCGCCATTCACGGGAGACCCTTACCCGTGGTCGGTTCCACCTCAACCCGATTATGAAGTCAGAACTTCGACCAACTTCTCCACTTCTTCGCATTTCTCACCTACTCCATAATCTAACACTCCGGATCCACTTCCATCTTGGGCTGACTGTCCTGATTCTCGAGAGCTTTCTGGAATCAAAGAACTGAATGAAGAGCAAGCCACTGCTGAGACAGATGATTGGCTGAATTATGTGCCCCAACATACTTCATTCTCATCTCAAGTAAGGACCAGAAAACAATTTACATATACACATCCCGACTTGACTTTAGGGCATAACATGGTCGATCGAACATACCGAATGGAGAGGCATGCACCTTATGATCTTCCTGACTTGATTGACCCTAGTAATCAAGCCTACATTGACCGGCCTTCATATCATATATTCGGAGAGCCTATTCATTTACGGACATGGACTCATGAGCTAGACTTACCAGTTCCTGTTCATTGACTCCATTACATGAGGCTCCGACCGATATCTGCCACACAGATAATCCACATTCGACCCAGAATTACATGCCAGAGTCTAGGTATACTGAGTATGGGACCCTAATATCTCAGCACTCCAATTGAGCAGAACTTGAAGGATACGGTATAATGCTCAAGCGCATCACGGAAGCGTGAGCGTCGTATCGAATACGATGAGAAACGACTAGTCGCACTAGTTGTTCTATGTAGCGGAATTTTAAAAAAAAATTCGTGCGACGAAACCACATGATCCAAGAACACTTCTCGGATCGTTTCGTCTAAACCACAAACAAGTGATAGGATTATCTCTTGAAGCGTGGTTGCGATCGAGTCTCTAAACGAAGAGACCTCCTGTCTCAAGTCCGATCCGACGGAGGAGATGCTTGCGAGCGCGGGGATGAATCGCATGCTTCTCGCAATCCGTGGTGAGATCCAAGCGGTGGATCTCCTGATCTCGACACACGAGATCCGACGTCTTCTTCATGAGCAAGGCACACCGAAGGAGACGGAGATCCACGAGCAAACGATCGGGCAGCATAACGACGACGCTGCGACGATGGAGACTTCCTCTAGGGCATCTATGATGGACGGCCATATGAGAGGAGAGAGAGTAGGCGTGTAGAGAGAGAGAGAGAGAGAGAGAGAGAGAGAGATGTGCTTCAATAGCATGTGTGCCAAGAGAGCATGGTATGCCTCTCTATTTATAGGGTTTTGGGATCCATGGATCTCAATCCATGGGACATATAAAATCAATGGATGAGATTGATTTATGTCTAATCCAATGGTCAAGATTGTTGTCTGTAAAAGCCAACAACTTGTGATTTAATTTAGATAAAATATATTTGACAAATCAAATATACAATCAATCCTAAAATTAAACCAATCAAATAAGGAGATAAATTCCATGGAGATCTCAATCCCATTGGAATATAGTGGACGGCCACTTATTTCAAAGTGGGGCAATCTCATGAAATCTCATGAGATTGCATATCTCCATGAAATTCTCCATTATTTAATTCAACAACTTTTGTTGTGATTTATTCTTCAAAAAATTATTCATAATTAATTTTGAGAATATTGCAATCTTGCTATTGGAAAATTGTGAACCACATTCACAACCCAAAATAAAATATAATTTACATTTTCAATTAATTACACAATGTGTATCCAATACACATTAATAATTAATCAACAAATATAAATTATAATTAACTCTCTCTAATACATTATAAATCACATTTATAATATGAATAATTGGATATAGCTATCCACATTATTCATATCCATGATAATTAAATCACATTTAATCATCTTGGATCTCTTTTTCTCTTGTGCCCAAATAATATGAATCACATTCACATTATTCACATCTTTGATAATCAATTCACATTTAATTATCTAAGATAACTCTCCTTATAATATGAATCAAATTCATATTATTCACGATAATTAAATCACATTTAATTATCCATTTTCTCAATGCTTGGATACATATATCAACAATAGAATTATCCATGAACTCTTTCGAGGATAATGTGCTTTCTCCGCGAATACTTGGAGATAAGGATTGGGTGATTGTATTGTTCCACATATAGTGACTTGTATATTGAGGTTACATCTCAAATCCAGATCTCGAGCCTCCCATAGATGCTTGATTAAATCAAGACCGTAAATCCAATCTTCTCATTACATCTGAATCACATTCTAATCAATGTCAACATTTGGACTAAGATTAGATTACTTCTCTATTGAGAGGAGTCACTAAAATCCAGACCTGTTTCATCACTCCCTAGGAATGGAAGCGTCATGGTTATACAATCGTTTATGATCACATCATCCTCATGTATTCCCAATACCTGTACATCCTGCATACTGGAAGACTCAGAATAAACCCGAAGTATAAGATCAATTTTACACTATCTACTTTAGGGATTTATCATAAGTTTCTCATTCGATCATTGGGAGTTGGTATCGATCATATACTTTCCAAAAGCATATATCATACCCAGGTGTTGATCATATACTTTCCAAAAGTATATATCAAACCTACAAATTCAGTCAAGCTTCCAAAGCGAGACGACCGTGCACGGAATTTGATCTTCCCAACATCTCATGAGTGAGCTCAAGTCTTCCGGTTTAGTAATGAACATGTATGATCCCTTTGAGAGATCGTATTACTCATATGCCCTTATATGCACATCGGCGTGCCGGTGTATAGACCCTGGTTAGGTCATCAACCTATTAGTCTTCCAATTGTACATACTCAGACATATAGTAACACATTTGTCTCCTGTCAGAGGATGCGTGCCTATATCATGACAGCATACGATATAGGACTTTGGTTATCTCGATCTCATTAAGTCAACTCTTTGACCTAACTAATCTGACACCTCCGAATCTCTATTCCTATGCAGAGGACATGCATCAAGAGGTCGGTCAGATATCAGCCTAACTGAGAAAGGATTGCCATCTCCTACTCAGGCTGGAGATCATCTTTTAACAATCATTTGATGGTGCTTGATGAATCCTCAATCTAACTCATTAGATGTTCATCCAAGCACCAGCCTCTATGATTCAATATTTGAATCAACAGCTGTATGATCATCAAGATGGCCATGGTACATAACCCTAATTGTACTAAGGGACCTATTATGCAAATTATTTATTCTTCATTTCAGATCAGGGATTGATATTCGGCAATAACATTTATTGCATAATGGCTCGCTGTGGGCTCGCATGTCCAACAGAATTCTCCCATGATTTGTCATGAGAATTTTTTGGAGGATGACATTTCTAGACTTATTGAGAAGAATGAATTATTCGGTGCCAAGTTGAGAGATGTCATGGAAATATTGCACTCAATTTCTTCCAGCATGGGTATGAAAGTGGAGAAGGAAGTAAGTAGATTTAATGTTGAAAATCGAGCGAGCATTAGGGAACCCACCCCTTTTGTACAGCTGGAGCCCATTCTACCTCCCTCTTCTACTAACCACATACCCTCCAATCCATGATTCGATCATTAATCCGGTTGAATTAACAAGGGTAGCCGAGGGCATTTCAAAATGCCACCATTGTCGGGGAGGCAAACGACTTAGGATCACTTTAGAAAATTAAATTTACATTTTCCATTCATTCGGTTCATTTTTCAATTATTTTTTTATTTTTTTTATATCTCTTCTAACAGATTTTTTTATCTTTTTGTGCGAGGGCCCGGTGGACTTGGAGCGGAATTCTTAAAGTCGACGCATCTCAAAGTGCATCGGGAGGCTGACGATTCATGGATCAAGTCGGTTGTTGAGACGTAAAAAATATTTTCATTTTTTGTTAACTTGTAAAAAAAGTGTCTGCATTTCCAGCTGTTCCCGTTTTGGTTCTCGCGCGTGTGAGTCCCAATAAAACGAGTCCCCACGTACTGTGTGGTTGCTTAACGTAGGATAGGACCTGCAGTTGTGTCTCTTAGAGCTCTCTTAGGGTTGTTTGTGCTTGTAAATCTAGGACCATACTTCACACTTAAAAGACGCACTTAGACCAGGACTTCAACCAAATTTGAATACGTTCTTCACTCGTTAATAGAAATACCTGTCTAGGAGAGGCTTTTCTTGATTGCATCCATTTAGTGGTAAAAATTTTAATTCAGTATTTCATCCCGCATTGTAGAGAGTTGGAGGCACTGTAAGTCTTCTTACTCAAGCATTCATCATTGTTTTCTCGATTGTATCGGCTTTTTCCGATTCTCTCTCTCGGTTTTTCTAACCTAGGATAAAGGGATTGGGACTGGACGGTAGACATGATTGCTTGTGTGGATTAATTACAGTGACAACTAATCTCTAAAATCGGGACCGCTAATTGAATTGGATCAAAAAAATTAACTAAAATAAAATCTTGTTTGCGGGAGAGTAACCCCGACCTTGATTTCAAGCTAAGTGAGGGTACAGAGTGTGTATGCACACCCTAAGGCAGAGCCAAAATCCCCGCCTTCCATATCACGTACCCCTATCCGAGTAAATATGACAGAGTGAACTATGGGTTCAACTGACCAGCACCAAGTAGCCTCCGCCTGCTCCGGTAGGTAGATAGGGGTGAAATTGTGGTGCACGCGACAAGTTGCTAGTAGCCTCCCGCCTACTCCGGCAGGTAGATATGGGCGAAGTTAAAGTCTTCTCAACCTCCGCCTACTCAGTATGTAGATAGGGGAAGGTCTTGAACTCTCAACTAGGGATAGGAGCAGAGAAAGGAAGGGAGTTGGTATCTTAGGCGAAGTTTAAACAGGGGAGACGCATCCGGCTTTGAACCGACTTTCCTATAGGCCACGTAACTCTTGTTATTTGTCTGAAAAATCACACTTAAATCAAACAGATTAAACGGACTTGGTTTCAAGTCCTTCAACGTGTTGAGTGTGAAATCAAGGTTTGCTCTTGCATTTGTCTTTGTGTTTGTCCGTGTGTGTTATCATGTGTAATTGCACATTTTCTACCTCGATCTACTTACATTCATCCTTTCCTCCTCAAGATGTCGGGATATTGGCCCCCATACCCTGGACTTGTGGTCATTCCTCATCGACCATATACCGTTCACCTTCACACCGCCCAGCCGCCATCCCGCAACACGCGCCTCCGCCGCCCTCGCCTAGTCACGCGCGTGCCTCAGGCCTCGCGAGCCCCTAGCCGCCCCCACGCCTTAGCTTGCGGGATAAGTTCACCCAATGTCATTTTATTCTAATTTTTTATGTTTTGTGAAAATTTCATAGTCAGTCTGTCATATTTATTTAATTCCAAAAGTGCCCTTGACCACGTTTTAAGTTCATTAATTTCACTTTCAGTCTTGCAAATACACCCCTGAGTTTGTATTTTAATTTGGACATTCTCGCATCATTCTTTAATACAAAAATAGCATTTTGTTTAGAAATTAATTATGTACATTCTGACTATTTATTTATATATTTGTGTGCATCGGATTATTTACTAAAAAACAGAGTTTGAAATTAAAAGATATTTTACCCATTTAAGCTCTGAAATTCACACAGACATAGTTCTTGCTCCAACAATTGTGAAAATTTGTGGATGATGCATCTAGTTGTGTTTTAACTACTATCCAAATTTCATACAAAATGGACTTGTCTTTTGCATGAAATAAATTCCTTAGTAATTTAGGTAAATGATTTTTAATTAAATTCACGAAGACCATTTTTGAGAAATTTCAGTTCCCCTGGATTTTCTATTAAAACATCTATTTGAGATAATTCTTTCTCTGGATAATTTTATTTTATGGATTTATTAAAAATTAAATACTCACAGTTTCTCTGTTTGTCATAAAAAAATCATTAAAAAATCATAAAAAATTATAAAGTGTCAGAAAATTCTAAAAAAAATAATGTAGCTCCATTTCATTATGTTTAACTTCGAGTAAAATTTTCATAATAAAGCCCCAAAAAACCCCAAAATAGTTCGCATTTTTCATTTGAGCATCTTAAGCCCAAAAATTTCAAAAAAAGACATTTTGCATTCATCGTTGGATTACGTTTTTAGGAAAAATATAACTTGTCTGATTTGGATTAATTTCACATTAAAATTAAATTTGGCTAAGTTGTGTGTTTTCCTAATAACCTGATCCAATCGCATTTGTGCACTTGCATTTTTATCGCATAAAAAAATTACAAAAAAATCCACTTGGAAAACCGTGATCTAATTCATCTTATCTGATCTGATGTTGTTCCTTTGCCTCCTTGAGTAGACCCTGGGGCTTGCCCAGGTTAAAAACATAAAACCCACACGTTAATTCATTCATCGATTCGTCGATCCGTGCGGTTATTTTTTTGATCGATCCGGATTTATATGACTGCGACAAAGTTGTTAACTCAATACTATTAAAAGGATAAAATCTGGGTCAATCAAATGGTGTTGTTGCCAGGCGGAGGTGCTTTTCCACCGTGATCGGCGGAGCGGTGGTCGGAAAGGGGTCGAAGTGTCGTGAGGGTGAACGGATGGTGCCACAAAGATGGGAGCTCCAAGGCAGAGCTCAATGGATGGATGGACAGCGGACATTGGTATCTAGTGGACAACTCTCTGATCGAGGTGTTAGGCTGTGTCAGAATCTTGTTTGACCTAAGGTTCTCGATTTTTTTGCGCCAGATCCTTGCATTTTCTAAGCTCGACGCCTGTTAGACTTTCAAACCTTGATCGATGGACTTATGTGTATGCTTGATTCCTTGGGCTTTGGTCCAAGGATTCGAGAGATCTTCCCCGTCGAAAGTCACCCCCCATATATTGTAGTCTCATGTTTCCTTCAAGCTTTGATCCTTCTTCCGCCCTCTGAACCCCAAATTCGAACCTGATCCTCGTTCCAGGTGAGATCAGGAGATGAATCGGCTCATTGGGAGTTTGGTTGGGCATCGAATCAAAGAGGTCTGCTGCTCGCCACCACCTCGCTGGAGCTCCTGCTTCTGGTTTCAATCGACAGTGCATTTCTATCCCTTTACTCCCTTTTGATTCTTCGACATAGCCTTAGTGTAGATTGTATCTTGTTTTCGTTTAATTCATGTTGGATCCACGTATCCCTCGTTGGAGCTCGTTGCTCTGCCACAGCATACCTACTGCCCCCGAGCCGCTCCGCCACACCTAACCACCCCCATTTCTTCCTCGTTTACTGCTCAACACCCCACGGATTTCCGCTCCCCCAAAACTTGCAATGCTTTGGAGAACAAGTCCTCCATATCCGACGCCCGCCAAAGGACATCGTCGCACCCCATATTCGCTCCCTTCCGACACCTGAAGCCTCAAGGGGCTTCATTTCTGTTTCCTCTAACATCCCTACAGGAAACAACGAAGAACGACCCGTTATCGAGCCTCATCGAGCCTAGGGGTATATCCCAGACGGAGCTCCGTCGCCAGACCGATCCAGACCCTCCCACGCCCTTTTGAGTCGATCCATTGGTGCGGGAGGACATCAGCAATCATATGAACCCATTTGCAGCGAAGGAGAAGCCGGGGATCACAAGATTTTGCGGATCAAAGCAAAGGAGGGTGGTTGTTCTTCGATGCTCCTCACAAGGAGCAACATCCGTTCTATTGAGGTTCGCCTCCAAATCGAGCCAAAGCCATTGGATGAAGTAGTGACTACACCGTCAGATCTGCTTTAGTGATCTAATCGCAACCGTCAACAACGAACCGTCATTGTGAAGCGAGGGTGTGACATGTGTCTAAGTGAGAACATCCGAACCGTCGGCCCGCGCTTAGGACTGGGTAATTTGCATTTCCACCCAGCTACTTTTTTTAAATTTAATATTTGATACTGAAACATTCTTAGGTCATTTATGTAACTTTTGCAAAAAACCCTTAGCTTTCTATATCTGCATTCCAATGCAATCCACGTCACCTCACGTGTCGTCCCACGTAAGATAGCGATTTTCCAACCCGGACCTTGTTGTATTTTGTTTTGGCCTAGAGATATTTTATTCCGGTTATAATATTTTGTAAAATTTGCAGAGTGGCCCCTATATTTAATTTTATTAACATAAATGCCCCTGTTAGTTAATGAATTTTTGTGTGTTTTCTTGATTTATTAAAAATATCTTTTGTGCTCAGAGAATTCCTAAAAATAAACTTAAGTTCCTGTTGTGGTGTAGTTTCACGCTACAATTTTTCTTTTTAATTATAGGACTTTTATCTATTTATTAAAAATAAAAAAGATCTCAAAAAGCTTATGTTTGACGTAAAAAATTCCTAAAAAAATATAAAAACATTTTTAAAAATTCCCAAAAAAATATGTTTTGTTTATTTATGTCTTTTTAAACTTTTGACCAAAAATCACTACTCTTAAAAATGGAAAAAACTCCAAAATCCTTTATAAAAAATTATAAAATTCTTGAAAATTCCAAAAATATTATTTTCTATTCTATAATTTTATTTATAATATCATCTATATATTAAAATTGATTTGGAAAATTTCGAACTTCATTTACTATTTTTAATTTCCATTTCAAATTCAGTTATTTCATTAATCAATGTTTTAGGGTATTTTTGAACTTTAAAAATCTACAAAAATTGGCAAAATTCACTAAAAATCACAAAAATAGTAAAACATTATTTGAAACCCAAAAATATTTATTTCTACAATTTTTGGATATTTTTAGTTATATGTATATCTCTTATATTTATAACTCTTTTATCTATAGTTGTATATATATTCATATATATCTTATATTATATATTTAAAAGAAAAAGAAAATACAAAATATAAAAATATAGAAAAAATATAAAAATGAAAAATGAACAATATAAAACAAAATATAAAACAAAAATAAAATAAAATAAAAACAAAATTAAAACCCACAAAAACATAAGTTTGGCTAATTGTTGAGAGAAAAATTTGTGCTTTGATTCTTCTATCTTGCCTGCTCTACCCCATTGTTTCCTGTGTTCAACCCCTACTTGCTTGTCACCATACACTTTTAGTTGTGTATAATAAATTTTAACTCTTGATCTTAAGTGCTTGATTATATGTGTGGGTTAACTGTTGAAATTGAGGAGTAGTTCGAGTAGTCGCTTCAACAACAGTGAGTCTGACTTGTCAGGCCATTATTAGCAACTTTGATTTATTCGCTTTTCAAATGGCGTCGTTGTTGGGGAGCATCGGTTTGTAGAGTAGTTTTTGTCTCTTACATTGCTTATCTGTTCTTGCCTTTATTACTCTCTATTGCATTTTCAATTTTGAAATGTCTAACATCTCTTCTTTTATCTTCTTGTGAGGGATCAAGGACCGAGGATAGCCTAGGCGATCCTACACAGCCTTGGGACAATGAGTCAGCTATTCTGACCTAGCCTACAAGAGAGAGCAGGAGGATCATAAGAGAGAGAGAGAGAGTCGCCTAGTTTAGCTTGTGAGAGAGAGACTTTTATTTTCGAAACCATTAATTTGTAATAATACAGGTACCTTGGACTTGGACACTCGGGATCAATTTCCAAGTAGTTGTTCACTTGGGGGCTCACCGCTTTTTCCGAGTTTTCATCGCCTTCTTTTATTTTATTTCTCGCGATTTGTGTTTTCCGCCTTTTTTCTATTTGTTTTGTGGAATGAGCCCTTAGTCTTTATATGTGCTTGATCATGTAACCTAAGGCCAAACATCTAATAATTTTTGCATGCACCTATAGTTCCCGCGTTTGGACTTAGACTAATTAATTGCTAAAAACTTAGCTTTAAAACCACGAGCCGAGAGAGGTCATATATAGCGTTTGTAGGACCAATTGTTATGGGCACCGATTGACATCGAAAATCGAACTTAAGTTTCATCTGAGTATCTAGCACTTGGTTCTTCACGTATAGCAATTGCCTGCTTAGGATGATTTTCGTGTGCATATCGACATATAGTATATGTTTACAAATTCTTGTTTTCATCCCGCATGGAGAGAGCTGGGAAGCATTGTAAGTCTTCTAACTGTGCATTCATCATTTAGGCACTAAGGTGAGATTTCCATCTTAGTGTCGCGGTTGTCGCCTTGCATTGATTTTTCAACTATCTCTCTCAGTCTTTGGATCATATATGAATCAAAGAAAATACAAAAACGTTAGGGGCTTGTATTGAATCTACTCAAAGCAAGTGATAACACAAAAAAGGGACTGCTGAAAATACTTTACCTAAATAAAATTGATTAATCAGACTCATTGCCTTGGGTGAGAAAAACCCTCATTTGTTTTCATGTTGCATTGGAAGGTCTCCTTCCCGGTGAGAGACCGCTTTCGTAAAGAATAGAGCCCAAAATCCAGTCGGTGACTGCCTTGTGTATCGCCTATATTTTTGAAGTATTGACGCTTCTATCACATGTGGAAGAGTTGGACTTGGTCAGCGATGATGTTCTCTATTGTGTAGAGCAATTGCCTTGTCCGAAGTATCGAGCATAGGACACGCCTTCACGGGGGTGTTTGTTTCATGGTCTCGCATCCGAGTAGGACCTTGCATGCTCACACGTGATTTTGTTGCGAGCAAGGTCCGAAGTAGTGGTTTCACCTATAGGCTCCATCCCTCTATTTCTTTGGCTGAGTAGGGATCCATGATGTGTTACAAGGACCTCAAAAAGTATAGACTACAAGTTACACATCAGGAGGACAAGTACGGGATACTTTTCCAGCAATACTCTCTCTCCTATAAGCATAGCGCTCTAAGGACTCGTTCAAAGATCAATTGCTTAAAAATCAAATCTAAAACTTACAAAGATAATTGTTGAACCTTCACCGCTTCATGGGTCGAGTTGGTAAATCCATAGTTTTGAGGTTTGATTGATTAGTCTTATTAAGGACAAGATCAAAAATATCGCGCACTTGCGCAAATTTTGCTCTCCTTCTCCTTGATCCTTGCTCACCATGAGCCTTCTACTGTTTTACACTCCTTTTATTCCGTGTTTATCTATGTGATCTTAGTCCATCATCCTTCTCTTTTGACCTTCTCGAGATGTCATCACACAGATGGCTTAGTCGGGACTCTGTCGACGCCCAAATCAATTTCGTGTACCCAGGTGGATGGAGATCGATTTCAGTCAATATCCTATGCTCCGTTCAACAAGCAACCAAAGAGATAATGATTTTTAACGTGGAAAACCCTTGCTCGGTGTGAGCAAGGGAAAACCACGGGGCAAGACCTGCAATGATTCCACTAGATCAGAATGAAGCCAAATGTTCTTCTCAATTTTGTTGCCCAAAAATAACCGAGGTACAAGCCACAAGCACAAACGTAGTTCTCAACATTCAAACAACTATTTATCTAGGTATCTAAAATACCAAAGTGCTCAAATCCAAGGGGTAAAGAGGCTTCCATGTTGGCTCCTAGATGACCCAAAACTGATAGCTTGGCCCCCTTGAAGTCGTCCATACACGACCTCTCCCTTTGCTCCTCTCGATCCTGCAACCCTAGTTGCTATGGTAAGAAGGAGACCTCCTTCAGTCGTTGCTCAATCTACTGGAGAAGAAAGAAGGATCCCAACTGCACCCTCTCTCTCAATATCTCTCTTTCATACATCTAGAGGAATTTTTTTTCGAACCCTTGCTATTCTCTCGATCGAATTGGGCAGTTGATTGGGGTTGTGCCCAAAATCCAATGGACTCTCTCCAATCGCAAGAAAATATTCTAACATCCAAAAATTACAAAGAGGTCCCTGAAGGGGACTAAGGTGCTGCAGCTTCCCAACATGGGACTGGTAAGGCAAAAAATACGCAACAACCTCCCCCTTCGGCCCCAACGAGGAGGTAACACCTAGTGATGGTGATCATGAAGTAGTGACACCACTCAACTCTCTATAGAGCTGAAGCTTGTCACGAGTGACTGCCTTAGTCAACATATTTGAGGGATTCTCATCAGTGTGTATCTTCTTTAACATGAGCTGTGATGAATATGTGATTCATTAATCGTAAAGTTGAAAATAGAGCCTCGTTTCCAAGTATTTAGCAGCATATTTCCCTTTATCTTGCATAAATAACATTCAGGCATGCATTCACAATACATGCATTTTAGCATTCATAATTGCATTAAAAGAAGCCAATTCATGTGTAAAAATCTACTTGTAAAAGATCCACCAATAATTCACCTAATTATTTGTATTTATATCCCCTCTAAAATAAAATAACACCTTCCTTATACTGTGTAGATTACTAGCTAATAATATAAGAAAGAAGGCCAAAAATCCCTATCCTGTAAATTACCCAATAAGCCCCAAACCCAGTGAGAAAACCTAGACCTTAAAATACCAATATCCCTCTCATTCAACCTCCTAATTAGGTCTACTCACCTTCAGATTAATACACATCCAGAGACCTTTAAAATGAGACTAATTTCATTCAATTCGGAGCTCGTAAGCAAAACTTGGGTTTTTCGGCCCCTGTGTACATTAAATGTATGTATATTTGTACTCTTGTATCTTTGTAGCATATTTGACCTCATCTCTATTTTTGGTCAACATGAAACTTGTAGATCTTATCGAGATCTACAACTTTCATGTTTTGAGTTTTTCCAAATTCGGCCTCCTTCTCTCTCTAATTTCATTTTCTTTCTCAGCCACTCAGAGTTGGCCACGTGGTGCTCTCTGATCGCGCCACGCGGCCCGCTCCTTTGCGCGCCATGTGCCCTTCCATTGTAACCGTCTGATCGCCCTTCCTCTCTCTTGATCAGGGCCATCCAAGCCGCAACGCTTCCCAGCCATTCGATCAGGCCTTGGACTTCATCTGGACCGTTAGCCAGCACCGAGTTCTCTATGCGCCACGTGGTTGCATCCACGCCCTCCGATCTTCGCTAGAAGCACCCCATCCTGGCCATTTATCTCGCAATGCATCACCGCCCTTCGATCAAATCCTGATCCAATTTTGATCGTTCGCCAGCGCCTTGACCCACGCCTGCCACGTGGTGCGCCCTGCGCCCTTGATCTCGCCCCCGCTGATCCCATCTCAGCCGCATCATTCCGCCCTTCTCCTGGTCGTTGGATCACCCGATCCAACAGCCAAGGCGTCGTCTTCCACCTCCCCCAAGCCCCGCGCCCCACATCATCCACTGTGTGCGAGGGCCGCCCCCTTTCTATTTTGGGAGCCACTCTGGCCACCCTCTTCGCCTCCCTTCACCACCACGACGTACGCCACTCTTCCCTCATCCTCGCCAATCCCCTAGATCACCATGAACACCCTCCACCTCGCTCCACGATGCCCACCAACTCCACCTCTTCGCCACCTACACCGTCACCTCCAATCTTTAAATACTCCACCGTCTCCAACCTTCACCCCTATCCGCCATTGCGAGAGGTATCCTCGAGCTCAGAGCTACCTATTGGTGACAGTAATTGAGAGTAAATCCAAGCGAAGACGGGCCTTCACCTCCGGCGAGATCCACGACGTCGCCACGCCGTGCTGCAGCTCCTCCGACAAGCTGCTTGAGCTCGGGCCCTCTACCATCTCTCGAGCGACGACCGGAAGCATCCCTTGAGCTTCCAAGCCCCAGGTAGATATCTCCATCTCCCTCCCGATCTTCTTCTTCTTTTTCTTGATTTTTCTCCTATTTTATTCGTCCACACACCACCTCACGCTCCGCCGGCCATCCTCCGAGCTTCGCCTCAGAGCTGGCATCTTTGCGCACTCCTTCTCCGCCGACACACTTCATCTCCCGACGACGCAAGCTCTGCCACCTTGGCAGATCTCGATCACCGAACTACCTCACCGCTTCTTAGGCCTCTCGTCTCACGCACGGTCACCCCACGAGCACAGTAGCACGCCTCGGCTATCCCACTAACCCCTGCAGGTACTTTCTCATTGACTGGTTGGATCTTCATCGGAGCTCTTTCGAGCTTCTCCGCCACTGCTCTCCAGAGTCGTTATGCCACTCCTGAGACTTCCGGTAGATCCCTGACGCCTCCACGATTCATTCCATCTAGTTGGGAGCCACCGGCGAGTTTCCGCGACGACCAGAGGAGGAGGCGGAGCTCGAGCCCCTTCACCGGAGCTCAGCCACCGCCGCCGCAGGAGGCGGCGGACCAGTTGAAGACGAAGAGCAGCACCCGTCTGATCTTCTTCATCAGACAATCAAGAGGACGCCACGCAGCCTTCACTCCACAGCCGTAGGATCAGGAGGATCCTCGCACCTGATTACACCATGTCGCCATTCTCCAGAGCTTTAGAGGGCCATTGGATTCATCCTAATCCAGCGGTACTCGATCTTCCACGTGGCCATCTTTATCGAGCTTTAGGGATCGTTGGATCGATCTTGATCCAACGGGTCGACACACACCACATGCCAGCCACCAGCAACCGTTGGATCTTCACTTGATCACGGTCCAGAGCATGCCACGTTGCCTACTCCTAGCCTCTTCCCCGACCATCAGGCTCGGAGCCCCCGAAGTCATTCGAGCCTCCATCCGAGCCGAGTCCAAACCTCCAAAGCCCCCGAGCCGGAGTCCAAGCCTCCGAAGTCCACCGAGCCTGAGACCCCCACGTGATTTAGATGCGCGGCTTGGGTATTTTGCAGCGGGGCCCCTAGAGGTTTTCATATTTACATTCTAGTCCCTGCTAGGAGCCCCGACGTGAGGTGCACATGTTCTGTGGGTATTTTGCATACATACCCCCTCATTATAGTAATTGCACATTAGTCCCTGTCAGCATGTTTAACTTTTATCAATTTTATTTCCTGTAATTGCAGTTAGGCCCCTATCTTTGTATGCATATCTAGGCATTCTTTTTAAATTATTTTTCAAGTTTGAAAATTGCATTGTGTAGCTTAATTTGTCCTCTTTCATATGTGACACTGGGCACATTTTTGTGATAACAATGATTTTTATTATTAATTAATTGGTGGAATTTTGTCATATTTTGCCCACTTATGCCTTTTAATTTGTAGTAATTTCTCTGTGACTCCAAAAATAACCAAAAAATCACATTAGACCTAGGATAATTAAGTTTACATTGTATCCAAAAATCAACTCATTTGCACGCACTCCGAGGCCTGAATAAATCCTTTAGTGATTTCCTTAATTAATTTTTTATAGGTCCATTTCACATAGAAATTTAGATTTATTAATTTTCATGGATTCCTCACACTTAGATCTATCTAGGATAATTTTTATATCTGAAAATATTGTGTTTTGGTATTTATTAAAATTAATTAAGTAAAAATCACCTTGCATTCATTTTTAATTCATAGTAAATTCAATTAGTGTTAGAAAAATCCAAAAAAATTAGAGTAGCTTAATTTCATTGCATTTCACCATCTGGCCAAGTTTCATAATTTTTGTAATCAATTTGACCATATCTCTGAATTAACTTGTAAACTGGCCCGATTTTGCATGTGTCTTTTCCTTCTTGCATAAAATATATTGAAAAAGACCAAAAGAAATACCCCCTAAAAACCCAACCTTGGAATTTGCTTAGAATCTGCGTAAGGAGACAGTTGTCTCCCTGAGTTTGACCTTGGGCTTGCCCAAGTAAAAAAAATTGCCGCTCGAAATTAATTTGACTTTAATTGAAAGTGGTTTTTTAGTAGCTCTTATTATCTGACTGCAACGAACGACACAACAATTAATTTGATCATTAATTCGATTAAATAAATAAGGGTAGTAAGACGCTCGTCAAAATGGCACCATTGTTGGGGAGGCACGGCTTAGGTTAATTTGTGGCTAAATTCTGAGTGTTTGATGTTCTATCCCCGGGTAGTCTGACCCCTGGTTTTCTTGTGAATATTTTTATATCCTTTAATTTCGTATTTTTTGTGTTGTTCTCGATTTGACCTCAATTTGTTTTTGTGTGAGGGACGTGAGGAGTTGAAGACTCTTCGAGAAACCTGCATTTTAATTTCTTGAGTGATTTGAGAGGACTTGTATTTTTCTGTCTTTATTTTTTGCATTATTTCCACAGGTTCCCCTTTGGGTTCTCGCAAGTGTAAACATAGTGGAACGGTGTCCCCGTGTGCTGTGTGGATTGAATTTTTACATTAGACTTGCACTAGCGGCTCCTCGAGCCACTCTAGGATTTGCATGTGCTCGTAATTCTTTAGGACCACACAATACACTTAAAAACGCACTTAGATCGCAGATCTAATCAAATCAACATGTGCTTCACTCGCTAATAAAACTGCTTGTCTAGAGCAGATTTTGTTGTCTGCATTTGCATGTAGTATAAAAAGATTTCAATTTTGTTTTGCATCCTACATAAAAGCGAAGGGATTACTGTAAATATTCTTCACTCAACATACGCATCATTGATTTTCATGCATCAACTTTTCTCGGTTTCTCTCTCTTGGTTTTCAAACTTAAGTAAAAGGAAATTGGGATTGGACAATAGGCGTGTTGTGTGGATTGGACTAACAAGTGGTAACTTAACTTAAAACCATGACTGATAAACATTATTAGCCAAAAAAAATTTAATAAAATCGGAAAATCTTCTTGCAGGAGATTAATCCCTGACCTTGTTTTCAGGCTGAGTGAGGATACTTGAGTGTGAGTGAACACCTTAAGTCAGAGCCCAAATCCCCGCCTTCCATATCACGTTCCGACTAATCCTAGCAAATATCACAAGTTGAATTATTCAGGTTCACTGACTAGTACCAAGTAGCCTCCTCCTGTCTCAGGTAGATAGGGGCGAAATTGCGGTACTTCGCGACAAGTTGCCAGTAAACCCCTGAGGTGAAGTTCCGGCCTTGTCAGCCTCCGCCTGCTTGCAGGTAGATAGGGGCAGGTCTTTGAATCCATCAACTTGGGATAGGAGCGCAGAAAAAAAGGATGGACGGTATCTTAGGCGAGAGGATAAACAGGGAAGACGCATCCGGCTTTGAGCCGACTTCCCTATAGGCTGCGTAACTCCTTGTAATCTTGCTTGAAAATTCACACTTAAAATCAACCAGATTAATTGGACTCGGTTTCGGATCCTTCACCATGTTGAGTGTGAATACAAGGTTTTGGATTGAATTGCTTGCTTCAGGTAGGAGTAAAATCCTATCTTTACTTAGAACTCTTGATTCTTCTTGCCAATCCAAGATGAGCGACTGGGGGGATATCGACTCCTTATTCGCCAATCTCTCTCTGAGCCCCCCACGAAACTCATCTTCACCGGCCCAACCGCAACTTGGACCACCCAGAACTCATGATCCTCTTGAGTTCTGGATCCCTCACACCCAGGGTGGTTACTCTCAAACCAACCCTTTCCTCTCCTCAGAGCTTACCGAGGAAGACCATCACCTCAGTAAAAATCCTTTCCTTAATTTGACCTCTAACCCAGACCATGTTTCATACCCAGGACTAGAGGACACGATGCCACCTAAGCAGCCCCCAGATGAGGACCCGTTGCGGCAAATGAGAACAAAGATCGCTAGTTCAGAAATGCCCCTGTCATGGCATTTCAAAAGCAATCTTAGTCCAGACCTTTTTTTGTGGCATGACCCCGAAGATGCAGGGGTTAGTCAGTGCCGTTTGTGGAGGAAGTTATCTGAACAAGAATGAAAATGTTGTATGGAAAATCCTGGAGCAGATGGCAGAAACAGGCAGGTCGCAGACCACCAGGTCCTATCAGTTGTCTCCCTCAATCCTATCCAACGAGACAATTAGGAGGACTGTAGCGGATCTGGCAGAGGACCTCATTCCCAGCATGGGGATGATAGCTGACAAGTTAACCATGACCGAGCAGATCCACAAAAGGGTCACTGACCTTGAGTCTCTCTCGCGTTTGCCGAAGCAAGTGAAGGAACTTACGGAGAGGGTAGCTAAGATAAAGCTACCTGCCCCTTCTGCACCACCTGTACCTGTACACCGGGTCCATCTTGTATAGGAATAGGCACCGGGGCCTCAGAGTGTCTGGGTAGAGGAACAGACTTACACCCAACTGGACCAACATGCACCCCCACAAGTGGAAACCGGATACGAGGAGTCTACGCAGGTGTTCGATGTCAATGAGTTGTGGTACAACCATGACTCCGTCGGCAGACAGTCGGGGATGGGGAACGGTCAGCCTCACCGACCTTCCCCAGCTTACTAGGAAACCAGCTCCGTCCCCCCACCACACTTTGTTCAGTCCAAGACCGAACGAGGGTACCAGCCTCAGCAGCACCAGCAGCAGCGTACGTTCTACTCAGGCCAGCAGGGCCCGTCACCGTCCCATCAGCAGCAGTATCGGCATGGCCAGTAGGGCCAGTACAGAACCTCATCCGCAAGTCAGCATCAACCAGTCCAGCCTACCGAATTGGAGTCCCTCACCTTGACGATCCAGACCCTAACTGATAGAGTCCAACAGATCCAGAATGACTATCTGGTGAGAACCGATCTAAACTGCATTTCTCGCACCCAGGACCAGTAGATGGCTCCAAAGACCCTAATTACTGCCCAAGTTCAGGCCAATCCCAACAGCTTGACTCAAGGCCAAAATCGACCACGAGATCAGGTATACTATTCAGATAATTCTTTATCTGAACATGAGATCTCTTTATATGATAATGTAAATCATATGTCCCTCAGGAGCGGAAGGACCGTAATCATACCTGATCGGGCACGGACACAATAGGAAGAAGCCGCCAAGTTTCTACCTGAGGAGAACTTGGAGGCAGAAGAGGAGCATCACCACCATCACAACCACCGGTAGAAGAAGAGGACTTCTGGGTCCTCGAAGAATCAAAGGAACCGCGCTAAGAGAGAGTCCACCGAAATCGATGAAGAGCCCGCACCTCCATCTGAGGAGGACAGTCCAGCAGTCACGGAGGATGCATCACTGATTTCGCAGTAGCATTTTCCTTTTTGTCATAGTCAGAGTCAGTTTCAGAGTCCAAGTCCTGTACAGAACTCAGTTCCCGCTTTGAATGAAAATATTTCAGTTTCAGAATATGAGTTAGAGTCAATAATCCCTTTCCCCCCAGCTCTAAAGGGTGGAAAAAAGAAAACTAAAAATATCCAAAAAGATGACCCTGAGATGGCAGAGTTTTGTAACAAACATATCAAGATCACAATTCCTATTGACAAGTACGTGGAAATGTGTTGAGAAACACGTTCTGTCAGTAGCCACGACTTGTGCAATAAAGAACTTGTTTCCAAGGAAACAAAGAGACATGGGTGCACATTATGTGGTGAGTCATGTCAATGACATTGCGTATGCACGCACTCTCCTAGACAATGGCTCTTCAAGCAACTTAATGCCTACTATCCTCTATGAGCAGCTTAATCTCAGACCTCTTAGGAAATCTAGAGCCCTCCTTCAGTTCGCTGATAAATCAACCAAGAGGTCCCAAGGAGAATTGAAGAATGTTGTCATCAAAGTCGAGGGTCAGGAATACATGGTGGACTTTACTGTCCTAGATATGGAAACCCCTCGTAATTGGAGAGATTCCCAGATCATCTTAGGCAGGCCTTTCCTCAGAACAATGGGGGCCTTGTTTGATTACAAGATCGGGAAAATCTAGTTTCAAACTCCAGGCGGAGATGAGGAACTTGAGATGAAGCAAATCAGATGGTAGAGACCGGATTCCGAATCTAGCACCGAGTACTCTTCATCCGAAGCAGACTGTGATAGCCAGCTAAGATGAGTCCCTCCCTTCCGGAGATGATCTTGTGCATGAGTCAGTTTGCGAGGTCCTCAGAAACGAGTACAGCTCAGAACCTGCATCCCCCTACATCTTCGATGACTTAAAGGTCCAGTTGGGCCTGTCAGTCCTTCCCTCTTTAGGACAATCAGAAGATGAGGATGACGAGTCGGATGTGGCTTTTGCTGATTGCATGGAAATCTTTGACGGTCTGACTCCAGAGCCAAATGAATTGGTGGCAGTAATTTCAAAGGCAGATCCAGCCACTTTCAACACTGAATCAGATTCGATTGAGCCAGACTTCTTAGATGATCACACATTACCTGAGCTCAAACCTTTACCCACAACACTCAAATATGCCTTCCTTGCAGGTCAGGAGAAGAAATATCCGGTTATCATCAGTTCGCAATTGACCGAGGAGCAGGAATCTCGCTTGCTAGAGATCCTGGAGAAAAACCGCAAGGCGATAGGCTGGAGCATCTCCGATCTCTACGGGATAAATCCCGTTCTGTGTTCACACCATATCTACTTGGAGAATAAAGCTAAACCCTCTTGTGAATTCTAACGTTGTTTGAATCCAAATTTACGAGAGGTAGTGAAGAAGGAGATAGAAAAATGGTGCAACGCGGTTTCATTTATCCCATCTCTGACTCTAAATGGGTGGCCCCGATCCATGTTGTCCCGAAAAAATCGGGTATTCCGACAACCACCAATGAGGACGGAGAGGAGATCGTGACGCAAGTGCCCACGTCGTGGCGTGTCTATGTGGATTACCTACACCTGAATGCTGCGACGAAGAAGTATCATTTCCCGCTACCATTCATTGATCAAATCCTAGAGAGACTAGCAGGGAAAGAGTTCTTCTGCTTCTTGAATGGATTCTCGAGCTACAATCAAGTAGCCATAGCTCTGGAGGACCAGGAAAAGACCACGTTCACATGCCACTTTGGTACCTATACTTTCAGGCGCATGTCCTTCGGGTTATGCAATGCTCCCGGTACTTTCCAAAGGTGCATGATTGCTGTATTCGCCGAAATGGTCGGTGAATTCCTGTAAGTCTTTATGGATGACTTCTCGGTCCACGGCGAATCCTTCAATTCCTATCTTAGGAATCTGGACCGAGTCCTCAAACTTTGTTGCGAAGTTATTCTGGTGCTCTCCTGGGAGAAAAATCACTTTATGGTGACGGAGGGCATTGTATTGGGGCATGTCATCTCCAAGAGAGGAATGGAGGTTGACCCTGCCAAGGTGGATGTGATTAGATGACTTCAGCCACCAACCAACGTTAAGCAGTTGTGGTCGTTCCTCAGGCATGTCGGATTCTATCGAAAATTCATCAAGGATTTTTCTAAGATTTCCCGACCGCTAACTGAGCTTTTAGGCAAGGACATGGAGTTTATTGTTGATCACAAATGTCTTGAGGCCTTTAAGCTATTGCAAGGAATGATCATGGACACCCCGATCCTACAAGCCCCATATTGGTCTCTACCTTTTGAGATCATGACGGACGCATCAGATTTTGCTGTTGGGGTTGTGTTAGGACAAAGGAGGGATGGCGTCCCATTTGCAATCCACTACGCAAGCAAAGTGCTTGATACTGCTCAGCGTAACTATACAGTTACGAAAAAGGAGATGCTTGCAGTAGTGTTTGCCTTGGACAAGTTCAGATCTCATTTAATTGGATCCAAGGTAATTGTGTTCACCGACCACACAGCACTACGATACTTGATGGAAAAGAAGGACGCGAAGGCGCATCTTCTTAGGTAGATTCTACTTATCCATGAGTTTGATTTGGATATTCGTGATAAACCTGGAAAGAAGAACGTAGTAGCTGATCATCTCTCTCGTCACGAAGATCTTAATACTTCCAAGGATTCACCAATTCGAGACTCCTTACCTGACGAGTCGATTTTTGTTGTAGACTCACTCCCATGATATGCCAATATCGTGAACTATCTTGTCTCCAAGAAGGTTCCCGAAGGTTGGCCCAAGAGCCACATTGACCAACTGAAGTCGGATGCTAGACACTACCATTGGGAGGATTTGATCCTTTTCTTTGAAGGACCGGATTGTGTCTGGAGACGGTGTATTCCCCAGGAGGAATACCAGAGTGTCGTTTCTTTATGCCACAGTTTGGAGGCAGGAGGACACCACTCCGGAAAGAGAACCGCATGGAAGGTACTTCAGTGTGGCTTTTATTGGCCGACTCTGTTTCGCGATACCATAACCTTTGCGAAGTCGTGCTCAGTATGCCAGAGAATGGGAGGAACCGTTGGTTTCAAGGATGAGATGCTGATGCAGCCTGTCATCATTTGTTATGTTTTTGAGGCTTGTGGCATCGACTTCATGGGCCCATTCCCTGTTAGCATGGATTTGAATACATCCTTCTTGCGGTAGACTACTTGTCCAGGAGGGTGGAGGCTATCCCAACCCGAGCCACAGACAGCAGAACTGTTTGTAAATTCATTAGAGATCACATCATCTTTAGGTTCGGAATTCCCAAAATGTTGATATCAGATGAGGGTAGACACTTTGTAAACAGAGATGTGAAGAAACTCTTGAAGGGCTATGGCATCGAATACCGTGTCGCTAGTCCTTACCACCCACAGACTAATGGTATGGCTGAGGTGTCGAATAGGGAGGTGAAAACTATATTACAGAAGCTTGTCCGCCCAGACAGAAAGGACTGGTCTCAGATCTTGGATCAAGTACTATGGGCTTATAAGATAGCCTACAAGACACAGTTAGGAACCTCCCCATTCTGGACGGAATTCGGAAAGCTGTGCCATTTGCCCGCAAAGTTAGTGCATAAATCAGAATGGGCAATCAAGAAGGTCAACTGCAACACGCACCTTGAGCAGAAGCAGAGAGAAATGGATTTGAATGAGCTTGTGGAAGTCAGAAACCGTGCATACGACAACAATTTGGTGTACAAGGACAAAGTAAAGCGTTGGCACGATAGATTTATCAGACAAAAGACCTTTGTTCCTAGATAGAAGATATGGTTGTTTAATGCTAGGCTGAAGATCTTCTAAGGCAAGTTAAAATCCAAGTGGACGGGCTCATTCGTTGTCTGTGCGGTGCAAAATAGTGGATGTGTCGAGATCTCAGATCTCGCAGACGGCGCACCGACATTCCTAGTGAATGGATAACTATTGAAGCACTTCATCGAATCCAATGAGTAGTTAGTCCATGTTGAGGAGATTGTATTCATGCGCGAGACAGATTCAGCAGACACACATCGAGCCGCGCATGGGACCTTGCAGCAGTGAGCTCTAGCCATCAGTAGCGTCTTGAAAGATTCAGTCCACGATCCTTGTACATATCCATCATTCTTGTACATTCTGCTCCCTCCCTCCCGCGACTCTAATAACTCATCCCAGCTTCATCTATCCCCATCTTGGACTATACTTAGGATGACCAGATCCTAAGTATAGGGGGGATGAGTCACTTAATTATGTTCATTGTACATCCTACAGATCACATCGGTCCTCATACTCACTTCGGTCTTATACTTAGGCTGACCTGAACCTAAGTATAGGGGGGACCGATGCCCGCCTTGTATATGTTCATCCATTTCTCTTCTTGGCCTCGTCTGCCCCATTTTTGACCTTCTTCTACACTTAGGCTACCATAGCCTAAGTATAGGGGGGCAGGACGACTTCTATACATTTTTGCTCCCTTGACTCTCTTACGCTTAGCACGAGCTATGTCTTTTTCTCGCTTTCCGTGCTCTGAGGACATAGCACATGCTAAGTATAGGGGGCGTGTATATATTACATATATACTTTACCCATAGCTCGTACTTTCACGTACCTTTGTATATATTACACAATAATTACGGGCTGGGTAAAATTTGGAGAATTTTTTTGTAAAATACACTTGTATAATATGTATAATACTCATAAAACACTTGTACCATAGGAGGTTTACCAATTTTTTTAAAAAAAGTCAAAGGCTTCTTATTTACTCTTGCATGTCATCTCCGCGTCTAAAAAGAAAGAAAAAGAGTCTTGCATTTCATTTATCTACATAGCATGTCATCCGCATCTCATCTACATATCTTCCATATGCAAGGTGAAAAGCTAGTGGGTTCTGAACCAAGTTATGAGTAGATATTGAGGATGGACTTGATTTGACTTAATCCACCTAATTTCAGAGGAACCTTATAGGAACTGGAGTTAAGAATTCTCAGGTCAAGTGACTTAATTCTTTGAGTCCGCAAGTCTATGTTCACATGTCATCTTAATCAGTCTAAGTAGAATATCTCGTACACATGCATGATTCTTATAGATAGTGACCTAACTTGGACAAGCACAATGCACGTAGCTCTTCATTGATGAGGTGGTGAGGAGGTAGAATCCTTTAGCTTGGAGTAGCATACGGGTGGAAACATCCGTCCTCCTCTAGGGAGGGTAGTGCATCTCAACCTAGTCTGGTGGTATTGACATCTAAGGATAGTATGTTGTGGGTTGCAATAATGCTTCAAAAAAGGGATAGTCTACTGGCTCAAGAGGAAAAACTCTTGATGTACATGCTGCAACTTGTATATAGTTCAAAAAAAAAGCAAAAACTCCAAAAAAATCAGACAGGTTCAAAAGAAAATAAAATACCTGTCGGAGTATGTATATTAGCAAAGAAATGCAACCGGATGACTTGGCTACACTGGTCAGGCATCCCGGGATAGGTAGCTACACTGGCTACCGTCCATTCTTTTCTCTACCCCCTCCTCTTGAGCTGGTCGCACTTGAACTTAGAAGGGAATACCCCGCTCCTCGAGGAAAGAGTTACTAGACCGGGTAACTAGAGTTACCTTGTTAGAGGAGGTTGTTTCTGAGCCATTTCTGATGTGGATAGTTACATTTCACTTACACAGTACAAGTAAGAATCATAGTCATCAGAAATTTGCGTCTGAGGATTTGTTCTGGCCTGACTATTGAGGCGTCTTGAATAGAAGACTTGTGGAACTTGAAAGTCTGTTAGGTCTTAGGTTCAGATCCCAATGAGGTTCTGCCACACAAATAATCCAAAGATTGAGTCAAGATCCATTTTCAACTTTCGTTCATGATCTTGGTATGGAACCCAAGATCATTTCACTCTTGCATTTCATTTAGTTGCTCGGAGACGAGCAAGGTTTAAGTATAGGGGGTTGATGAATTTGTGATTCATCATTCTTAAAATTGAAAATAGAGTCTCGTTTCCAAGTATTTAGCAGCATATTTCCCTTTATCTTGCATAAATAGCATTCAGGCATGCATTCACAATACATGCATTTTAGCATTCATAATTGTATTAAAATAAGAAGCCAATTCATGTGTAAAAATCCACTTGTAAAAGATCCACCAATAATTCACCTAATTATTTGTATTTTATATCCCCTCTAAAATCAAATAACACCTTCCTTATACTTTGTAGATTACTAGCTAATAATATAAGGAAGAAGGCCAAAAATCCCTATCCTGTAAATTGCCCAATAAGCCCCAAACCTAGTTGGAAAACCTAGACCTTAAAATACCAATATCCCTCTCATTCAACCTCCAAATTAGGTCTACTCACCTTCAGATTAATACACATCCAGAGACCTTTAAAATGAGACTAATTTCATTCAATTCGGAGCTCGTATGCAAAACTTGGGTTTTTGGGTCCCTGTGTACATTATATGTATGTATATTTGTACTCTTGTATTTTTGTAGCATATTGGACCTCATCTCCATTTTTTATCAACATGAAACTTGTATATCTCATCAAGATCTACAACTTTCATGTTTTGAGATTTTCCAAATTCGGTCTCCTTCTCTCTCTAATTTCATTTTCTTTCTCAGCCACTCAGAGCTGGCCACGTGGCGCTCTCTGATCGTGCCACGCGGCCCGCTCCTTTGCGCGCCATGTGCCCTTCCATGTCTACCATCCGATCGTCTTCCTCTCTCCTGATCTGGGCCATCCAAGCCGCAATGCTTCCCAGCCATTCGATCAGGCTTTGGACTTCATCTGGACCGTTAGCCAGCGTCGCATTCTCTATGCGCCTCGTGGTTGCATCCATGCCTCCGATCTTCGCCAGAAGCACCCCATCCTAGCCATTTAT
The DNA here is from genome assembly GCA_037367405.1 of Ottelia alismoides. Taxonomy (NCBI): domain Eukaryota; kingdom Viridiplantae; phylum Streptophyta; class Magnoliopsida; order Alismatales; family Hydrocharitaceae; genus Ottelia; species Ottelia alismoides. Next base: position 509,766 of record JAZKJV010009356.1, read on the forward strand.
CTCGCAACGCATCACCGCCCTTCGATCAAATCCAGATCCAATCTGGATCATTCTCCAGCGACTTGATCCACGCTCGCCACGTGGTGCGCCCTGCGCCCTTGATCTCGCCCCCGCTGATCCAATCTCAACCGCATCATTCTGCCCTTCTCCTGGCCGTTGGATCACCCGATCCAACTGTCAAGGCGTTGTCTTCCACCTCCCGCAAGCCCCGCTCCCCATGTTGTCCACCGTGTGCTAGGGTCGCTCCCTATCTATTTTGGGAGCCACTCTGGCCACCCTCTTCGCCTCCCTTCACCACTACGACGTACGCCACTCTTTCCTCGTCCTCGCCAATCCCCTCGATCACCATGAACACCCTCCACCTCGCTCCACGACGCCCACCAACTCCACCTCTTCGCCACCTACGCCGTCACCTCCAACCTTTAAATACTCCACCGTCTTCAACCTTCACCCCTATCCGCCATTGTGAGAGGTATCCTCGAGCTCAAAGCTACCTATTGGTGACAACAATTGAGAGTAAATCCGAGCGAAGACAGGCCTTCACCTCCAGCGAGATCCACGACGTCGTCATGCTGTGTTGCAGCTCCTCCGACAAGCTGCTTGAGCTCGGGCCCTCTACCGTCCCTCGAGCGACGACCGGAAGCATCCCTTGAGCTTCTAAGCCCAGGGTAGATACCTCCATCTCCCTCCCGATCTTCTTCTTCTTTTTCTTGATTTTTCTCCTATTTTATTCGTCGTCCACACACCACCTCACGCTCCGCCGACCGTCCTCCGAGCTTCGCCTCGGAGCTGGCATCTTCGCACACTCCTTCTTCTTCTCTGCCGACACACTTCATCTCCCAATGATGCAAGCTCCGCCACCTTGGCGGAGCTCAATCACCGGACTACCTCACCGCTTCTCAGGCCTCTCGCCGCACGTACGGTCACCCCACGAGCACACTAGCACGCCTCGGCTATCCCACTAACCCCTGCATGTACTTTCTCATTGACTGGCCGGATCTTCATCGGAGCTCTTTCGAGCTTCTCCGCCACTGCTCTCCAGAGCCGTTCAGCCACTCCTGAGACTTCCGGTGGATCCCGGACGCCTCCACGATTCATTCCATCTAGTTGGGAGCCACCGGCGAGTTTCCTCGACGACCAGAGGAGGAGGCAAAGCTCGAGCCCCTTCACCGGAGCTCAGCCATCGCCGTCACAGGAGGCGGCGGACCAGTTGAAGACGAAGAGCAGCAGTCGTCTGATCTTCTTGATCGGACGGTCAAGGGGACGCCACGTAGCCTTCACTCCGCAGTCGTAGGATCAGGAGGATCCTAGACACCTGATTACGCCACGTCGCCATTCGCCAGAGCTTCAGAGGGCCGTTGGATTCATCCTGATCCAGCGGCGCTCGATCTTCCACGTGGCCATCTTCGTCGAGCTTCAGGGACCGTTGGATCGATCTTGATCCAACGGGTCGACACACGCCACACGCCAGCCACCAGCAACCATTGGATCTTCACTTGATCCACGGTCCAGAGCACGCCACGTTGTCTACTCCTAGCCTCTTCCCCGACCATCAGGCTCGGAGCCCCCGAAGTCATCCGAGCCTCCATCCGAGCCGAGTCCGAACCTCCAAAGCCCCCAAGCTGGAGTTCGAGCCTTCGAAGTCCACCGAGCCTGAGACCCCCACATGATTTGCACGTATGGCTTGGGTATTTTGCAGCGAGGCCCCTGGAGGTTTTCATATTTGCATTCTAGTCCCTGCTAGGAGCCCCCACATGAGGCGCACGTGTTATCTAGGTATTTTGCATACATACCCCGCTCATTATAGGTAATTGCACATTAGTCCCTAACAGCATGTCTAACTTTTATCAATTTTATTTCCTGTAATTGCAGTTAGGCCCCCGTCTTTGCACACATATCTAGGCATCCATTTTAAATCTTTTTTCAAGTTTGAAAATTGCATTGTGTAGCTTAATTTGTGCTCTTTCATATGTGACACTTGGCACATTTTTGTGATAACATTGATTTTTATTATTAATTAATTAGTGAAATTTTGTCATATTTTGCCCATTTATGCCTTTTAATTTGTAGTAATTTCTCTGTGACTCCAAAAATCACCAAAAAATCACATTAGACATAGGATAATTAAGTTTACATTGTTTCTAAAAATCAACTCATTTGCACGCACCCCGAGGCCTGGATAAATCCTTTAGTGATTTCCTTAATTAATTTTTAATAGGTCCATTTCACATAGAAATTTCGGTTTATTAATTCTCCTAGATTCCTCACCACTTAGATCTATCTAGGATAATTTTTATATCTGAAAATATTGTGATTTGGTATTTATTATATTAATTTAGTCAAGTTATATAATTTTTGGAATCCAAAAAAATTAGAGTAGCTTAATTTCATTGCATTTCACCATCTGGCCAAGTTTCATAATTTTTGGAATCAATTTGACCATATTTCTGAATTAACTTGTAAACTGGCCTGATTTTGCATGTGTCTTTTCCTTCTTGCATACAATATATTGAAAAAGACCAAAAAAAATACCCCCTGAAAACCCGACCTTGGAATTTGCTTAGAATCTACCTAAGGAGACACCTGTCTCTCTAAGTTCGAACTTGGGCTTGCCCAAGTAAAAAAATTTGTCGCTCGAAATTAATTTGACTTCAATTGAAAGTGGTTTTTGATTATCTCTTATCATCCGACTGCAACGAACGACACAACGATTAATTTGACTATTAATTTGATTAAATTAATAAGGGTAGTAAGACGTTCGTCAAGCTGCTTCTGGTCAATTACATCCTTCAGCCAATGGTATCTCACATCAAATGTGTTTTGTGCGAGCATAGTGCATGGTACTGTTGCCTAGATCTAAGCACACTGGCTATCACGAAACACAAATGGCTCACTATCATCCAATCCAAGCTCACCAAGAAAGCATTGTAGCCATAACACTTCCTTCCCAGCCTCTGCTGCTGTTATGTATTCTGCATCGCTAGTCAAGAGAGCAACACATTTCTTTAGCTTGGATTTCCATGATATTGCTCCCCTTGTAAATGCGAAAATGTACCCTCAGGTAGATTTTCTCTGGTCCACGTCTCTTACCATATCTGCACACTGTAACCATATAGTTTGGGATCTGACCTCCCAAACACAAGACACATACTTGAGGTCCCTCTCAAGTATCTCAAGATCCATTTCATTGCCTCCTAATGATCATTCACTAGATTAGACATGAATCTGCTCAACACACCCACATCATGGGCTATGTCAGGTCTGGTGCAAACAATGGCGTACATGAAACTCTGATTGCGGACTGGTACGTGATCTTTGCCATCTTTGTTTTCTCCTCAGAAGTGGATGGACATGACTCTTTGGTCAACTTGAAATGAAAGGCTAAGGGCATGCTGACAGGCTTCATATTCTTCACGTTGAACCGCTCCAACGCACGTTCAACACAGTTCTCATGTGATAACCACAACATGCGCTTCTTCCTATCTCGTGTAATCTGCATCCTAAGGATGTGGCTTGCCTTGTCCAAATCCATCATCTCAAACTCCTTGGACAGTTCTCTATTGAGCTTCACAATCAAGTTGGAATCATGACCAACAATCAACATATCGTCCACATAGATTAATAGAATTACGAACCTGCCATTGGGAAGATTGCGGACATATACGCATGGATCAGTTATAGTCCTCTTGAAGCCATGCTTTGCCATGAAATCATCATAACTTCAAGTGCCACTATCTCGGGACTTGCTTCAAGCCATAGAGACTCTTCCTCAACTTGCAAACCATGTGCTCTTTCCCTTTCTCTTGAAATCCTTGTGGCTGCTCCATGTAGATCTCTTCCTTCAAATCACTATGAAGAAACGACGTCTTCACGTCCATCTACCACATCTCAAGGTACATGCTAGCAATAAGTCCTAGCACCACTCTCACTGAATTCATATTCACCACGAGGGAGAATATCTCATCATAGTCCACTCCTTTCTGGCTATACCATTTCACCACCAATCTGGCCTTGTACTTGACCTGCTTGCCACCATCATCTGACTTCAGCTTGTAAACCCATTTTTTCTTCAATGCTCTCTTGCCTTTAGGGAGCTCAACAAGATCATAAATGTAATTTTCTTGAGAGATAACACCTCTTCATTCATTGCATTGTGCCAATGATCCTTGTCCTTATGTTCTTGTACCTCCTCAAAGGTGTATGGCTCGCATCGCCAAGCATCACATGCCGTGAAGTGGGGTAACATGATGATGGTTGGCGTACTCTCTTATCTCTCTTAACCTGAGGTTCTGCTGCGTTAGCATGTAGATAAGGCTGCTCCCCCTACCCCAGGTCCCCTGGACCTGCATTAATGGGGTCTGTATCTGGCTCGTTTTGCTCTAGTTGTCCATCCTCTCCACCTGTACCTTGTATTGGAGGGAGGTCCGTGTCCTCATGAATGTCATCATCCATGGAAATCTCATCTACATCACCACTCTCAATAATGTCCTCAGCCAAAGTTTGATTCTTATAGAAAGTCACATACTTGTGTTTGGTAACAGTCTTCTTCCTTAGATCCCAGAGATGGTATCCAAACTCCTGATTTCCATAGTCTACAAAGATACAGAGGATAACCTTACCATCCAACTTCTTCCGCTGCTCCTTTGGTACCAACGCATAGGCTTTGCATCCAAACACCTTCAAATGAACATATAAGGGATCCTTTCCTATCTAAACATGCTCTGCAATCTGAAAGTCCAAAGGAATCGATGGCGATCGGTTGATCAAGTAGCATGTGGTGTGAACCGTCTCAACCCAAAAGGTCTTGGGCAACTTTATTGTCTTCATCACACAGTGAACTCTCTAAAAAATGGTCATATTCATCCGCTCAGCAAGACCAATGTGCTGGTGTTTGCCAGGCTCCGTCATCTCATGCCTAATGTCATGCTCTGCCTAGTAGCCCTAAAATATAAGAGAGGTGTACTTTCCCTCGTTGTCCGCACACAGACATTTCAACAACTTCCCTGTTTCGCGCTCAACCACGGCATGAAATTTCTTGAAGCAATCGAATACTTGATCATTCGTCCTCATCACATACACCCATACCTTCCTAGATGCATCATCAATGAAGGTGACAAGATACCTGTTGCCTCCCAAGGAGGTCGTATCCATGGAGCCACAAACATCCGAGTGAACTGGATGTAGAAGGTCTTCCTTCACCTTAGATCTGACTCTAATGGTGCACTCCTACTCTTCCCAACCTCACATGCATCACAAGGAAACAATGTCATGTCATTGTGGTAGGGGATCAACTCTCTTTTCCTCATAAGTTGCAAGCCCTTCTGGCTCATGTGACCAAGCCGATGGTGCCACAAATCTGATGTGTCTACCTTACTAGCATGCAAACTACCATCCATGACATTCACTCTAGTCATATAGAGCATGCAACACATACTTCCTCTAGCCATGATGAGATAACCCTTGCTGATCTTGCACTTGTTGTAGCCGAACTTCATATGATAGCATTCACTATCTAGTTGTGAGCCAGATACAAGACTAAGCCACATATCAGGAACATGCCTTACATTCTGCAGAGTCATTGAACACCCAACATCAGTCTGAATCGAGATGGTACCAATGCCCACGATCTTAGAGTAACTTTCATTACCCATCATGACTCGCCCATAATCACCTTTGGTGTAAGTGGTGAAGAACTCCCTATGTAGAGTTACATGATAGGAGGCGATCGTATCAACGACCCACTCCAAGTCATTCCCTATAAGAAAACACTGATCCCGAATGGTGAGAATCACCTCATTTGCATTGTTATCTGACACAACTGCAGCTATATTCCCATCTTCATTCTTCTAATTTTTCTTGACTTCAGCTTGCTCTCTCTTCCACATCCTACAATCTCTCTCCTAGTGACCGGGCTTTTGGCAATAGTGATACTTTCCTCCACCCTTGGATTTGTTCTTGAATTTCTGCCTCTTATGTGACTTTCCTCTGCTACTGGATTTTCCTCTCCTCTCAACTGCATACACATGTGAAGAAGAGGAGGTCTCTCCAGATGAGCGACACATGATCTCATCATTCAAGAGGCTACCCTTGATCATGGGCATGGTCAACTTGTTGTCCTTCACAGAATTGCTCACAGTGACAACTAAAGTCTCCCAACTGTCTGGCAACGAACCCAACAAGAGAAGTGCTTGCAACTTTTCATCAAGTACCAGACCCATGGAACTCAACTGGTTGATGATGCTTTAGAAGTCACTCAAATGCTTCGCCACTTTGGTTCCATCCTTATATTTCAAGTTCACCAGCTCCCGAATAAAAAATGCCTTGTTGGTTGTGGTTTCTGGTCATAGAGCTCGGATAGTTTGTCCCACAACTCCTTCACATTGTCTCTTCAACCACATGAAGTAATACATACATGTCAAGCCATTTTCGAATAGTCCTGATGACTTTTCGGTTCAACTTCGTCCATTAATCTACGGACATATTTTCAGCTTGGTAATCTCTCCTTCCACCAGATCATGGAGGTCGTTGCAATATAAAATGTCTTCTATCTTGGCTTTCTAAATCTGTCAATCGCTACTTGTAAGCTTAATCATGATGCCCTCATCATCCTTGCACATCTTGCCCAACACGAGCTATGATAGCACTTGTTGGGATAATAAGTATCCTTAAATCATGTCCTGCAGCAAAGATGTCACAACAAATATGGGTTCCCCATTTGGGAACCAAATGGCTATGATGAAAAACAACCAAACACAAGCAAACCACAACAAGCAACCAAAGAGACAAGGATTTTTAATGTGGAAAACCCTTGCTCAGTGTGAGCAAGGGAAAAACCACAGGGCAAGACCTGTAACGATTCCATTAGATCAGAATGAAGTCAAATGTTCTTCTCGATTTTGTTACCCAACAAAATTGAGGAACAAGCCATGAGCACAGACAATAGTTCTTGAACAATTAAGCAGTTATTTCTCTAGGTATCTAAAATATGAAAGTGCTCAAATTCAAGGGGTGAAGAGGCTTCCATGTTGGCTCATGGATGGAGACCCAAAACTGATGGCTTAGCCCCATTGAGGTCGTCCAAACGTGACCCATCTTGTTGCTCCCCTCGTGCCCACAACCCTAGCTGCTGCGCTAAGGAGGAGATCTCCTTCAGTCGTTGCTCGATCAACTGGAGAAGAGAGAAGGAGCCCAGTTGCACCCTCTCTCTCGCTCTATCTCTCTCTCACGTGTCTGGAGGAAAGGGTTTTTTTCAAACCCTTGTTCTCTTTATCGAATTGGGCAATCGATTGGGGTTGTGCCCAAAATCCAGTGGCCTCTCTCCAATTGCAAGAAAATATTCTAACATCCAAAAAATTGCAAAGAGGTACTTGAATGGGACTAAGGTGATGCACCTTCCCATGATGGGACTGGAAAGACAAAAAATACCCAACATTAACTAGGGAGGAGGTGATTCAAGTCGAGGCAAGCAGTGAAGGCTGATCGGATATGATTAGAGCACAAAAAGGGTATAAAGGTGGATCAAATGGAATTAAATCAAAAGGAAAACAAGAACATACATGATGTTGATGACAAAGGAAGGAAAGTTACTGGAGGTAAATGCATGGAGTGTTGCTCCAGGATGGACTCGAAGAAGGAAGTGGCATTACCTCGATGGAGCTCTATGCTTTAGAAGCTAGGCAGTAGATCACTACTGCTACGGTGGATTCTCAACCCCAACGGATCATGCTAGAGAGGAGATAATTACGCATCACATCTCAAACCTAAAGCCTCTCTGTTATTGATGAACACGAGAATCATCTCTTTAATAATCGATGATATTGTAGTATAGAAGACGATTTTCGATCCAACAAAAACCACAATTTTCGAATACGTGGAAGTTATTTTACTTGACAAGTATACCAAGGTTGAACACAAGGACATTGGCTTCTTCAACTATTTATCGAAATTTATTGATTTAATTCTTGAGTGATTAATTCATCTGGTTAGGTCTTCTTATGCATACTTTAATGCATGAGACATAAATAATGTGCAAGTGCAAACACAATGACGTAAAGACGGAATAATATGATGATGCATTTTTGTTTGATTTTAAATGCAATTAAAAGAGATGTGATGTGAATTATATGAATGCAGCTGATTATGTACATATATACCCCAAAATGAGCAATAAAATAAGTGTTGATTTCAGTGACGAATGGAGCATCAAAAATGAGATCAAGCATCTATTAATGGCAAAGATTTATAGATCAAAAGACACTATATATCATTAAAGATTAGCAAATTTAATCAAGTGTCAAATCATAAAATAAAATATGTCATTAGATAGAGGATGAAACAAGCTTCAAAATGAAACTGAAATCATTCGATTTGGAGTTAAAATGCTCAAAATATGAATAAAATAATGCAAGGGGCGTGATTTTAATAAAAATGCATGAAAATAAAGGATAAATATCACAAATAGGTCCCTAGAGTGACCTATTTGCAATATGCAAAAGCCAGAGGTGCTCCTTTGTAATTTCTCCTTGTACGCAGGGGTATATTTGCAATTTTTATAAGCATGCGGGACCTCCCTGAAGTTTACCCCAAGCATGTACATGAGGAACGTGTTTGGAGGACCTGATTGTAATTCTTGAAAGCTTCAGGGACTGTTATGCAATTTACCCAGTCCCTCACACGCGAGAGGCCTAAGCTCGGGAGGCGGCCTAGGCTCGGGCCACGTAACTCAATCTTAGGGCTTTCGGTACTATCTCAGGTTGCTGTTGGTGCTTCGGGCAAGTGACTCGGATAGAACATGCCTGCAGGGTTGGGGTTGCATCGTGGCTCCATCTGGGTCGTTGGATGGCCGTCGTAGGGGCACCATCCAACGACATCTGCGTTTCGTCTCTGCTAGAGGAGCGGCGGTGTAGTTGGAGCTCTAGCGAGTCTGTCAGTTCTCCTCCATGCTCCCATGTGCTCACTGAGGGTCACCAGAGCACAGTGACCGTCTGGCGAAGATGGCTGAGCGGTAGAGAAGCGACAAGGGTATCTATAACTGGCGGCCAGCGACGCATCACCAGAGGTGGAGCTCGAGATCGATGATGATTGCAAAGCTCCGGCCACTGAAGGTTCCTGCAAAGTTAGGTATGGTTGAATCATGCATATCGTGCATGCGAGTGATATGGGGTGGAATGGAGGTCTCATACAGGCGGAGGAGTGGGAGACCTAGTCTCTGTCTTCGGTGAACCGAAGGGGAGTTGGGGCATTGTTGATTAGGTTATGGAGAAGGAAGTATGGTGAGCGAAGGGTGTGGCGAAGATGGTGGTGGTATGGCTTAGGTCATCAGATGGTCAGGTGAGTGTGAAATGGAGTAGATTTGTCAGAAAAATGAGGAGAAAAGTCAAAGGAAATAAAGAGGAGAAGTACCTGGAGATCGGAAATGGAGGAGGTTGGCTTGGGCAGGCTTTAGAGGAAACATGGGTCATCGTACAACTCGCCTAGCCATGGTTAGGTGCTCAGCAGACGCTGGAAGCGGAGCGACACGGTGGAGACACAGTGGGTAGATAGTGGAGCAGAGTCGTCATCGCCTCACCGATTTATCCCCTCCGCTATCACCGGAGGGCGAGGAAGTTGGGCAACAGCTCCATGGTTAGTGGACAAAGAGGGACGGAGGAGGAGGGGAAGCTTTATAGGCAGGTGCTTTGGTGGTGGGGGTTAGTGTTTGTAACCGTCGTCGACCGTCTAGAGTTTAGGTAATGGGAGGTTACTGAGTGCGCGAGGATGGAAGAGGTCATAACTTTGGAGGGAGAGCGTTATATTGGGGAGAGGTGGTCAGATGGCGATGCTAAAAATGGAAGGGGGCGTGGTTATGAGGCATAATGTTCGGGTGACGGGGCGCAGAAGGTGGAAGATGAAGTCCTAATCGTTGGATCAAGATAACGACCAATATTAAGGCATAGGCGGGTGGATCAGATCTTATGATCTGATCCATCCACGAAGAGGCAAGCTAGGGCTAACAGTCTAGATGCGTAGCTGGGGGTGGATCTGATGGTGGGAAGAGGAGTGGTGACGTGGATGATTGTGAGCCGCTAGATGTAGTTTCATCATGCGAATGAGAAGAAGGCGGAAGAAAGAAAGCGATCCATATGAGGTGGATGAGATGGATCCAAAGGCTGAGATGAAGGTGCTGGACGGCCAGGATAGAGGCAAGGACGTGATGATCAGACCAGGTGGTGGGTGAAGAGGCGGTTGCGTGGCGGCTCTAGAAAGCGCCACGTGGTCGCTCTAGATTATTCGAAAAAAATATGAAAAAGAAAGAAAAATCAAAAAAATAAAAGGAGATGGAATCAACAAAAAGTCAAAACATGAAAGTTGTAGATCTTGATGAGATTTACAAGTTTCTTGTTGACCAAAAAGTCAAAAGAGTCCATTTGTACAAAAAAATACAAGCATTTTAAAAGACTTAAAAACACTTATTTTAAGGGTTTAAATTTTCTTTGTATTTTTAATTCTTTTTTAACCAAAATAATAATTATTTTAGGGATTTTTAATAAAATAAAGAAAAATCATTAGAGTTAGATATTTAGTGTCAATTATACACAGATTATTTACAGTATAATACAAGTTAATATTAGTGAATCCATGGTGGTTTTTATAAAACTGTTTAAGATAGGAGAATAATGCATGGATTTTAAATGATGTATCTGGGATTCATCATCCCCATATACTTAAACTGTGCTCGCCATCGAGCATATAAAGAATGAAGAAGCTGGATTAATTCCTGACAAAACATGTGAATTTTCAAGGCTCAATTCATCAAAGACCCTCAATTTGAGTGATCCTAAAATTCTGGGCTCAACCATGCTCTAGTCAAAAGAAATCCAACTTTTCTAATTATTAGACTCTCTGTTAGTACATAAAATATAAGGATATGATAATTAGTGTACTGCAATCATGAGAGTTTCAAGATGTCACCCAAGATTCCAGTCCAAGAGACTCCTCTAGACCTAATCCTCAACACTAAGGAATAAGTTGAATATTGCATTCAATCCATCATCTCCTTAGATTGTCAGACTTGAAAGTGTAGATGGATGGCCAGATGATGGATGGCATAGGATTGTGTGTACTTTTCTCTCCCTCACATTGGAACAATGGGCCTCTCGAGTGCCTTATTACTCAACACATGCATATTTTTGGTTTGTTGATCAATGTGTCCTTCGAGAGAACTCGGAGTTGTCTGCACTTGTTTTCCTGGGAGTGCACTGGGGTGTATCTCTTTCTAGTATCTAAGATACCTTCTATACCCAGACTTGTATCACTATACGATGCAGAGCCCTTTTTTGGTGCTAGTCCAACTCCTTGGTCCTAATAGTGTTTGGTCCAAGTGGAGACTTTGAAATGGTTGGGAGCGCTCGCCTTTGGTGGAAGCTCTTTGAATTTATATTTGTAATGATATAGCTTTTCTTTTGAGAGTACTTCTCTCTAATTTTATTTCGTTGTTTGGCTAACTCCACTTCTTTTACCAAAAGTTGACGCATACTAATCAACAATTTAATTAGGTTTCATCACACCCTAGCACATAGATAGATATCAAACGATAGCATGCTAACTTGTTCACATATAGGCTAGGGTTTGCTAACACTCAGGTTTCTTGAAGCCTTCATTTACTTTATCCCATCCCCGAGCATCATTAAATCGGATCTAAACTGAAATCACCAGTCCCGGTTCCTCAAGTGATAACTCATCTCATCAATCATGCAGTTGTGAAAGTGATGTGTTGATCATATTTTTTAGAAGTTAGAGATGAAGAGTACAATATAGCGCTCAATTCCTCAAACTAGGGAAGTGTGGACTATTAAGTTCAAAACCCTAATGACTAAGGCTGGCTAACTTAGTCTCTCAAGATCTCAGAAATCAAGTGTCTTCAAATCCTCAAGCCTTGAGTGATAGTGAATGTGTCAGGTATACATCAACTCTAGAGTTAGTGATTTGTGTGTGTTTTAGCTTTTGCAATTTTTATGATTTTTTTAAAACTTCAGATAAATAATGATTGGTCCAAGCTTATATAAATAGTTGCATCTACTTCCAGCCAGTATGGGTGTAAGTACAAACCGTAAAAATACAGCTACACGTTACTTGAGGATGGAGCCTTACATAGTGTCCTCTAAACCACCCACTCTACTAAAGGAGACTATAGTTCCCTCATTGAAGAGTAGGCTCTCATTTTTAAGCCTAGTAGTCAGAGTCTCTACCATTTTTTATTTTTTTTAGATTCTTATGGAGTTTTTAATTTTTTAGATTTTTATGGAATTTTGAATAAAGTTAATTTTATTTACAAAAGTTAGTCCCTCAATTAAAAAGATTTTTACAAAGATTTGCAAAAATCAATTCACCAACATACCTAACCTCTAGTAAAAAAGTTTCAAGAATTTTAAAATATGAGCTATGGATAAAGTATATATAATATATATGGTATACCCCCCTATACTTAACCAATTCTATGTCCTCATAGCACAAGTGATATGAAGCCATACCTCCGGTAAATACAAGGTGATATAGCGGAACTGACTTAGATGGTCCTCCCATATTTAGGTCAAACTGACCTAAGTAAAAGAAGACAAAAAGAGGGAAGATTGACTGAGTCATGTCCTCCAATACTTAGGCTGAAAGTAGCCTAAGTAATGGGTCTGGATTTTGGGTTGGGGGACCTGTGGTTGTGGTTAGGGTTAGAGGGAGAATTTACACAAATGGTTGGTCGCTTGAAGAATGGGGGGGAGGGGTAGATGGAAGGATGGAGAAGGGGTAGATCATTGAGCGATCTGCTCTATTTTTTTTACACACGCAAGCCCTCGAACGAGGACCACTAGAAATGCAAATTATGCACATTTTTTACAATATATGCATGAACAAAAATGGTGACTCAATCCCTTGAATTCTTTTGGATTTCTTCTATGGCTCATTGCAGCGGGAGCTCCCAACTCCACGCCTCCATGGGTCTCGAGCATCCTCGGTCTCCATGGGCCCTGCAACAAAAGAAATTATCAGAAAATATATTAAAAAATCAACAAATGATGCAAACACAAACATGATGTGAAAATCTAAAATTTTGAAAATAATCACATAAAAAATAACGCAATAAAATTCAACAAACAAATAAAGATGAGTTGTGTCCCTGGCAGCGATGCCATTTGATGAACACGAGAATCATCTCTTTAATAGTCGATGATATTGTAGTATAGGAGACAATTTTCGATCCAACAAAAACCACAATTTTCAAATATGTCGAACTTATTTTACTTGACAAGTATACCAAAGTCGAACACAGGGATACGAGTCTCTTCATCTATCTAAAATTATTGATTAATTTTTGAGTGGTTAAATTCATCCGGTTAGGTCTTCGTATGCACAATTTAATGATGAGACAGAAATAATGTGCAAATGCAAACTCAATGATGCAAAGACGGAATAATATAATGATGTATTTTGTTTGGTTTAAATGCAATTAAAAGAGATGTGTTGTGAATTATGCGCATGCGAATAATTATGTACATATATACCCCAAAATGAGCAATAAAATAAGTGTTGATTTCAAAGATGAATGGAGCATCAAAATGAGATCAAGCATCTATTAATGATAAAGGTTTATCATTAAAGATTATCACATTTAATTAAGTATCAAATCATGAAATAAAATATGCTATTAGATAGAGGATGAAACAAGCTTCAAAATAAAACTGAAATCATTCGATTTGGAGTTAAAATGCTCAAAATATGAATAAAACAATGCAAAGGGCATAATTATAATAAAAATGCATGGAAAAATGAAGGATAAATATCACAAATAGGCCCCTGGAGGGACCTATTTGCAATATGCAAAAGATGGAGGGGCCCTTTATAATTTCTCCTCTTGCGCAAGGGCATAGTTGTAATTTTTATAAGCCAGCGAGACCTCCATGAAATTTACCCCAGTCGCACACATGAGGCACACGCATGGAGGACCTGATTACAATTCCTGAAAGCTTCAGGGACTGCTATGCAATTTACTCATCCCCTCACGTGCGAGGCGCGCGAGAGGCCTAGGCTCAAGAGGCGACGCAAGCTCAGTCCACGTAACTCAATCCGAGGGATTCGGGTACTGGCTCAGGCTGTTGCTGGTGGTTCGGGCAGGTGACTCCGATAGAATGAGCCTGCAGGGTCGGGGTTGCATCGTGGCTCCATCGGGGCAGGTGTCTCCAACGACACATGCGCTTCGTCTCTATCAGAGGAGCGGCGGTGTAGTTGGAGCTCCGGCGAGTCCGTCAGTGCTCCTTCGTGCTCCCATGTGCTCATTGAGGGTCATCGGAGCAGGGTGACCGTCTGGCGAAGATGATTGATCGGTAGAGAAGCGATAAGGGTAGCTATAGCCGGCGGCTAGCGACATGTCACCAGAGGCGAAGCTTGAGATCGACGATGATTGCAAATACCCGACCATTGAAGGTTCCTGCAATGTTAGGTATAGACGAAGCGTGCATATCTTGTGTGCGAGTGATATGGGGTGGAATGGAGGTCTCGTGCGAGTGGAGTAGTGGGAGACCTAGTCTCCATCTCCGGCAAATCGAAGGGGGTTGGGGCGGTGTTGATCAGGTTATGGAGAAGGGAGTATGGTGAGCGATGGGTGTGGAGAAGATGGTGGTGGTATGGCCGAGGTCACTGAGTTGTCAGGTGACAGTGAAATGGAGGAGATGTGTCGGAAAAATGAGGAGAAAAGGAAAAGGAAATAAAGAGGAGAAGTACCTGGATACTGTAGATGGAGGAGGTTGGCTTGGGTTGGGCTTCGGAGGAAGCCCGGGTCGTTGCACAACTCGCCCAATCGTGGCGAGGTGCTCAGTGGATGCTGGAGGCATCGCGACATGGCGGAGCCACCATGGGTCGACACCAGAGCAGAGTCATCATCGCCTCACTGATTTAGCCCCTCCGTTGTCACCGGAGGGGCGAGGGAAGCTGGGCTACAACTCCTTCATTTGTGGATAAAGAGGGATGGAGGCGGAGCAGAAGCTTTATAGGCCAGTGCTCCGGTGGTGGAGGTGAGAGTTTGTAACCGTTGTGGGTCATCTAGGGTTTAGGTTGTGGGAGGTTACTTAGTACGTGAGGATGGCGGAGGTCACAACTATGGAGGGAGAGCGTTAGATTGGGGAGAGGTGGTCATATGGCGATGCTAGAAATGGTAGGGGGCGTGGTCATGACGTGTAACATTCGGGTGACGGGGGCACATAAGGTGGAAGATGAAGTCCTAGCCATTGGATCAATAAGATCCAACGTCCAAGATTAAGGCACAGGTGGGCGGCGTGGATCAAATATCATGATCTGATCCAACGGCGAAGAGGCTAGCGAGGGATAACAGTCCATATGAATAGCTAGGGGTGTACCTGACGGTGGGAAGAGGAGTGGTGACGTGGAGGATTGTGAGCCGCTAGATGCAGTGTCATCATGTGGCCGAGAAGAAGGCGAAAGAAAGCGGTCGAGATGAGACGGCTGAGATGGATCCAAAGATCGAGATGGAACAGTTGTTGGACGGACAGGATAGAGGCAGGGACATGATGATCAGATGGCCATAGCGGTGCCAGGTGGTGGGTGAAGAGGCGGCAGCATGGCGGCTCCAGAGAGTGCCACGCAGCCGCACCAGATTATTCGAAAAATATGAAAAAGAAAAAAATCAAAAATAAATAAAAGTAGATCGAATCAACAAAAAGTCAAAACATGAAAGTTATAGATCTCGATGATATCTACAAGTTTCATGTTGACAAAAAAGTCAAAAGAGATCATTTGTACAAAGAAGAACTTTTACAAGAATTTTAAAGACTTAAAAAGACTTATTTTAAGGGTTTTATATTTTCTTTGTATTTTTATTCTTTTTTAACCAAAATAATAATTATTTTTAGGGATTTTTAATAAAATAAAGAAAATGTTATTAACATTAGGGTTAGATATTTATTGTCAATCATACACAGATTATTTACAGTATAGTACAAGTTAATATTAGTGAATTAATAGTGGTTTTTATTGAATTGTTTAAGATAGGAGAATAAGGCATGGATTTTATAATGATGTATATGGGATTCATCAGTCATAGAGGGTGTAAGTGGGATAGAAATCCTTTCTCTGTGTGGCGCATGTGAACAAAATTAGGTAGTGAGGGGGTTTAAATAAGAATAGGATCGGCCTCAATCTTAGGTACATGATGGGTTCAAATGTGTGAGGTAGGACTGAAACAGGGGAGCTCGGTGGATGTTGAATTTGGGGAAAGAAGAAAAGCCGGTGGCTGTCAGAAGTGGGGAGGATTTGGGTTTGGTGGTGGCTGTCGTGTACTTGTATAACAGAGGATGTGAAATGGGATGAGAGAATTATTTAGATAGTGGTATGCAGTTTCGATGAATCGAGATGATCTTGAGTGTCTTCTAGATATCAGTGCACTAAGCATGCTGGGCCTACAAGGAGATGACGATGAGGAAGGTTTCTGCAGAGGAGTTTAATAATGGGATTAGGTACAACAGAGGGTAGGTTGCAGGGCTATGGAGGTTGGTGGTTCGAGATGATTGGAGAGATGCGACATGATGGGAGAGGTTTGGTGGTTGTATGAAAGGAGGTGATGAGGTGGGGATATAGATGCAGAGATGAGGAGAGTGGTTGGATTCGAAACTTAGGTTGCAGGACTATGGAGAAGGGGGGAGTAATGGAGAAGGTTGTCGATGGATTTGTGTTAGTTTAAGGATGAGAGGTCAACCGGAGGTAATGGAATGAGTTAGGATGTATCGGGTTTGCATCAAGTGAATGCGAATGGGGGAGGGGGTGGGGGAATCGACGGACGTAGACACTGAGTTGGCGAAGCAGATCCAATCGGTGCAAGGTGTTGACCGATCCTTAACTAGGTCAAGAGGTGCAAGAGAGACCCAATCACACTGTTCCAAGTGGCTTATACAGGTCAAAGAGACGAGTAACACATATCTTTACATAAAATTCAAGAAAATAAAAATGAAATAAAAAATCAAAATAAAATAAAAGATGATCTTCAATCAAAAAAGTCAAAATATGAAAGTTGTAGATCGCAGAGATATAAAACTTTCATGAAAAAAGTGAAATCAAAATAAGTCATTTTAATATAGATATATATTTAGGTAGGCATTTTATGGGTATAAAATACCTTTATTTTTTCTTTTGTTTTCTTAATAGATAACACATATTATGTTTTTTTAAAATAATATTTAATATGTGGTTCCTGTTTTTTTTGGATTTTTAATAAGTGATTTGATAGTTAAAGTAGATAAATACTTATTTACATATATTTGAAGGATTCGTATTCCTCTTTATCATTTTCTTTGCATTTTTTATTTTTTTAAGATTTTGTTTCTTTTATAGTTAATATTTTTACAAAAATGAAATAAGTAAATTCAAAAAATTTATTATATACAAAATATAAGGGTTCTCATTGTGTATACACACAAGTGTACTTTCTCTTTCTCTCTCTTTTATCTTTTTTATTTGTCTTTTGATATCTTTATCTTTTTTTGTTATTTTAATCGCTTAATAATGCATCTTATGTACATATGCATGAATGAGAATAATGTCATATTTTCACATCCCACGGATCATGATACTCAGCATTCGTCCTTTAAACACCATATTCACGTTCAGAATACACACATTTTAACAAATGTGTCCATTGAAGGAAAATAAGCAACTAAAGAAGGAAATGCATGAGAATATTTCATTTCATTCACAACATGGTATGCATTAAATTGATATCAGAAAAACCATGTCCACAACAGTACAAAACAAGTAACTGTCCATCAAAATTTAAGTACAAAAGTCATCTCTCATGTACAAAATCATGAGTCAAACTACCACAAAAAAACCATCAAGTACACACAATGTAAGCGCAACCAAAATTAAAATGCTCCAAAACATCATAACCACACCCTACTACTGTCGTGGATCTTGAGAACATGTTGGATCAGATGAAAAAGAGTACATTAAATGATAGGTCAAACATGTAACTAGGTAAAAGTAGATAGCAACATACCTAGTTAACTGAAACAAGTGCACTTGAATGTGAGTGTCACACTCAAAAGTAAATGCTACAAATGGAATCTTACCCTCATATCATTATTAGTTTTTAAGTTGATCTTTTCTTTCAAGGCTTTTCAACACAACTGTTAGTAATGGAAATAGTTTGTGGTCTTGACCAAGAGGATCGCACACTATAACTCCAAGATACATCATATCATAAGGTTGGGGGCCTTCGTAGGTATGCGTGAAGTAGATGCATCCTAACTAAGTTCCCAATTATCATTCTCATTTCATTGATAGTTCTCTTGTTCTTCAGAATTAATCACATTTCAACTGTATCAATTGAATGTACAACATGATTCTCTTTCAAGTAATCTAACACTAGTACAATGAGATTAATCGAAGCAACTTATTTGGCAACTACTACGCGTCGGCAAGAGTCTCAATGATAGGAACAACTCAAGTGAGATCTGGGATTATAAGATATGATTTTTAACTCAAACTGTAGTTGAACCTACAACCACCTTATGTTTTTCTCCGGATACGGGGCAAATTGGTAAGAACACTTCCTTCGCTAACCTTCCTAGAACGCCCCTCATAGAACCAAGGCGAGTAACCAACTCGAGTGATGGACCTCCATTAACCACTTTTTTAATCCTATGATACAAAGCGAAGACCAGACTATCAAGTGTGCATCTCGGAAGGTGATGCCTTGCGGCAACCCGACAAGAAACTCGGGGTGACATCGAGAACTACGCATCACCCAATCAACGTAACTAGGGTTGTGACCATCTAGTCTTTTACCCATGGCCTCAATGGTTCTATCCTATCCCTTAGCGGCATCTACTCCTCTACCCAGAGCGATAGAGGAAACAATACTGTGCACACCACAACCCTCAACACGGGAGAGTACCTTGACCATGGAGACTACTAAAGCACAAGGCATGCGAGGAAAGGGTTCCAACCGCGGCACAACCAGATGTCATACATATTCAAAGTATTCAGATTGGAATAAATTTAACATTGATCAATGCTTTCACTTATTCATTCCTAATCCCATTAGCAATTAGATCATCTACCCCGATTCACCGTTTTACCACTTAGGATTTAGTTGTAAAAGGTTTCTCTATAGTTAGGTAATTAATTACTTTATTTAGATGACTAACATTTGCTAAAGTAATGGCTCATTACATCGATCAGACCACTTCTATGGTCGATCATATTCATAGACCGTTAGTTGGGTGCTATGATTTAGTGTCCAACTTTTTGTTTCAGATTTGAAAATAATTTAGATGTGTCGATAGAGCATTCAACAAGGAGAAATCTGACTTATATTTCATATTTTTTTCGATCACTGAAATTCTCGAAAAATGTACTTGAATGCAGCGGGTGGTCCAATTCATGCCTGATTTTTCATCTCTGATTTCGAAACAACATACATGCATAGATCATCAAACAATGATAAAGTTGACCTAATTTTCATATTTTTTTGGATCACCAATCTCTTGAAAATCACGATAGAAGTCAATGATACGATCTAAAATTCGACTTTGCATGCACGATCCTAGATGATCTAGACATCGGATCTAAGCGTAACTATGAATGCGCGGTGTATGAAAGACATGTGACCCAATAGCAAGGCGGAAAATCAAAATCCGTACCTTCAAGGGTCGTTCCTCGGATATCTCCTCCACCCTGAAATATTCAATTTCGATGTGCTTAGCGTGAAACATAAGCTAGCATGATGTGAATCTCATCGTCCTCTTCGAAATGACACCTTCAGATCGCTGATCAGAGGTTGGAAAAGTTGATGACAACAGAGCTCCAATGATGGGTGTGGATAAAGTGACTAAGTGGTTCAACCACTTAGCCTTTATATAGGTTCGGGTTCGCAGCTCAAAAGTCGTAAACCATTGTATTTCGTGTGTAAAGTTCACATACGATGTCTGTTTTCGATGTTCTTGGTCTCGTTGGAAAGGTCTTGAAGAGTGCTACAAGATAGATCCTTATTTGTCCATTTTGGATATTAGAGCTGGTTGAAAAATGAGTTTTAGTGTTTTTAGTTTTTCGAGATTTTCCACAAATAAATATACAAATGCATGTGTTTTACATGAAATACATTTTCATTACTAGACAAGCTCGTAATATGAGGCATCATCTGCTTAGTTCTACCAAGGGGGTAGAACTTCTTCAGGAGCATGGTCCTTAGATTTTCCCACATATTAATCTCTCTCCCCAGATATGTCAACCAATATGTCACATTGTCATCTAAGGTGAAGGGGAAAGCTCATAGTCATATGTACTCCCGGATGATCATAAGGTGGTTCAAGTTCTCATAGATCAGCTCGAATTTTTGCAAAAAGGAAAAGAGTTCCTCTACAACATTGTTATGGAA
Organism: Ottelia alismoides; assembly: GCA_037367405.1. Taxonomy (NCBI): domain Eukaryota; kingdom Viridiplantae; phylum Streptophyta; class Magnoliopsida; order Alismatales; family Hydrocharitaceae; genus Ottelia; species Ottelia alismoides. The sequence continues at coordinate 530,179 of JAZKJV010009356.1, forward strand.
TTTCAACATCGATTCAATGAAGTGTAACTTGACTCAAGTGGTTCATTTATCACTGAGAATCAGATCGAATATGGATCTCTCTCGTCCCTAGATTATAAGCCTCGTGTGTGGTTTCTACTTGTGGCTTCCATCCCACCACCTTCACCAGCTTCTTCTCTTAGACATCTCAAGTTTGGCTTCCAACTGATCACTTCTTTGTTCATGTTGTGTCACATGGGCTAGTAGGGTTTTGAGGGCATTATCTTTGCTCTCATCTTCCTCTCTATCATTCTGGTTTTTCTTAGGAGGCATCTATTTAATGAATGAGTGGTCTTGTGTGGATGCATGAATGCATCGAGGGAAGTGGGTGGCTTGGTTGAGAGTAATAGATGGAAATCATGGTGGATAAAAGGAAGATGGCCTAGAGGTCAAACCTCTTTGCTAATATAACAGTACGGGATTAGGTGACGATTAAAAAGGGGATCGATCTTACTTGCGTCAAAAGACGGATGAGCTAACACAAGCATGTGAATTTGAGGATAAGTTGTGCGGTGCCTTTGACCTAGATGTGGACCAAGGTGTCGAGCCATGAATAATGCAAAAAGAATAAAATTAAATAAAAATTAAAAAAATGAAGGAAGATGTCAAATCAAAAGGCAATATACATGAAAAGTATAGATATCAACGAGATCTATAACATTCATGAAGATCTAAAAAACAAAAGAGATTAAATACAATGATAAAAATAGTTTTGGAGATACTTTATAGTTGTAAAATAACTGGTTGTGATATGTTGTATCTATTTCTTTTTTCTGTTAATCATATATACTACTATTTTTATAAAATATTAATATAGCAGTTATACATTAATATAATTTTTATTTTTAATAATTAAGAAAATGTAAAAATAAAGTAAAGAAGGGTTTTATATGCAGAAGATTAGGACAACAAATATAAGTTTGTTTTTATTTTTTATTGCAATCTGATTTTTTGCCTTTAAATTTCTTTGTAGTCAATTCGTTTACAAACTATGGAAATGAAATAGAAAAAACTAAAAAATATCTAAATATATACATAAAATGATAAGTGCAACACTATGCAGTCTACAATATAGCCCTAAAACATGAGATTCACATATGAATTCTGATTCCTCTGGAATTACTCTTGTTTTGTAGATAATTGACTTCCCATTATTTCAAAGGTGAGTATTGTTTCATAGGAGATTGTATGATGTAGAAAATCGGCTTTGAATTTCAAGTCTTCTCAAATTAAGGTTTGAGTTCATTTTAATATAAACAGTTTCGCATCCTTTTACGATTATTTATTGAATTAGGTCAGTGACATTTACACAATGAAATAGGTTTCATATCAAGTGGTTTTAACATGATTTTATTAAAAATCAATAGAGATCGTGCATGTGTATACATTTGATTATATATAAGAGTTAACTCATCGTCATCATTGAATTTAATTTTGGTTCTTGGGCTTATCTAGAAGCCAACAATACACATTTAGCCTATTTTATTGATTGAGTTGATTTTATTTTGTAATTTATGTGATTTTGGTGTGTTTCTGCTCCGGAGTTAAGGCAAGAATTTTAGTATAGTATAAATGAATGACTCGTTCATTCCTAAGAGACGCATCTTATAAGTGGATAACAATAAAAATAACTTAGATCGTGGAACCACATGTCGGCATGTTCCTTTACTATATCAATTTGTGTGTTATGAGGGAAGAGAATTACACCTTAGAAGGTGCAAGAACCTCTGATGGAAGAGGTCTCCTATCATAAGTTTAATTCTACACAAGTTCCGCATGTGGGTAAGATGATGGGATGCGTATCTCCCACGTCACCACGATGCCTTTCTTCTTCTCACTTTACGCCCAAGTTAATGTCCATGAGATCTTCTCCACTCTCCTCATTATGAAGGTCAACACAAAGTAGTTGCTCCAATGTAGATGCAACAATACGAGCACAAGAGCTTCTCCTTACAATAGCTTGGAGATTCACTAATCAAGATGAGCGACAGAGGGGGAACAACTAAAGGGGAGAGATGAGAGAGGGTGGAAAACACAAGAGATGGGGGTCTCCAAGACTTTATGATGGTCGCACATCCCCTCTTATATGGAGAGGATGTGCACTACAAATGTGGTTAGAATCCACCCCTAGCCACTTAGTTCCAAATGAAATCAGATAAATTTCTATGGAACTGAACTTGATTTAAATGAATCATTTTCCATCAAAATATTATGTAAATCAAATTTGCATAAAATAACCATTCATCGTGCATGAAGCATATTCACAAACCCAACCCTTAAGTAAACAATATACAAATATTCCAATCATTATATCCCGCCTAAGGTCTCTTGTAAAGCAAAAATCCTAGATAGTGGTATTTACGATTCACGTGAATCCAATTCGCATGATTAGTTCATCAGTTGGATAATATTACTCACAGAGCAGATAGCATTATCCCAATCTCATTGGATGTCCTCTGATTATGTAACAAATGCAGATACTTAGAGATATAGATAGGGAGATTGTATAAATCATGCTGAATGACTTAATGTCAGATCGAATATGACATTAAGGATAATGACCACTAAAGTTATCGATTTAGGTTGTCAAATAATAAATCGCATCGCTAAGCAATCTGCTTTCAAATCAATCTCCAATCTATTTGGAACTTGAATCGGTTTATTGAACCAAAATTTAATCAAATCAAATCTCATTCAACAAATCTTTCAACATAGCAAATAAAATCTCATTCAACATATCTTTCAACAAAGAAATTAAAGTCATCGTATTTCGTCATTCCCTTGAAATGGAAGTATCATAAATTATTATGATCACATGAACCTTGGGTATTCACGACGCTTGTTCATCTTACATAGTAGAAGCCTTGGAAAACCCGAAACATATATTACACATTTCTCTATCTCCTTCTAAGGTTAAGCACAATATATCTCATTTGACCATAGGACAAGAATATCAATCTTACGATTTCCAAAAGTATATATTGATATTCTCGAATTCATATCAAATATATTCTACTTTATCATCACTAAGATGTAAGTTACTAATATGGGGAGAGTAAGGTGTCACCCCTAGCTTCAAATTAGCCAACTAAGAGTGATCCTCTAAGCTAGAAAGATGATGAGAATGAGTATCTATAATAGGCTCCATCTCCTACAAGGCATATGCCAAAATTGCTACTCAATCATAAATCGCCATTACCTCTAATACAAAAGTAATTGCTACAAGGTTATGTTCACATACTTTTTTTTAAAGATTCTTAACTTTTGTTGTGTTAGGTTTCTCTCAAAGTTAAGCAATCATCCATGTAAGATGGTATTTAAACATCAATAAGTTGCACTTGATCTATCAAGTATGACCAATCACGTGCCAACACAATCAACTATAATCATATGTATGCTGAACTATCTTGTACAAATGATTCTTTGTGATTACCCAAGATTATTTGCAAGCTACTAATGAATTTCCAGTTCGTCACCTTTATTCTTTCATTTTGGCCTTGAATTACTAGTTAAATGCATGTATATGTCATTAATTTGTGAAAATAAAAACTCAATAATCCACAATAAATACTGTATAAAAGATTGTATAGTTGTCAAAATAAAAGAATACATAAAAGAGAAGAAAAAAAGAATGAAGTGCCAAAGACACTGAGTGACCCTAGCCCCTGAGACCCAGTCATCATGATGACTTGGTCGATAAGGAATAAATATGGGGAGATAGGGCGGTCAATTGTACAGAAAATACAACACAGAAATCCTAATTTTATAAGCCAATAATTACATTTTGGGATCTATTTTATTTTCTTAACTCAAATCAATAGACTCTAAACATCAAAATTGTACATAAAAATACAAAGAAAAATACAAAATTTATTTCATTTAAAAATAATGTACAGTGTGCCTAAGATATACAAAATAAAAAGTCGCAAAGAAAACTTTGCATACATGTATCTTCTATATACAAACTCGAAATTCACTAAACTCACCTTTATTGTTCATAAAATAAATTTAGCTATTTAATGAAGGTGGTTTCATTCAATTTGGAGTTAAGATGCAAAAGTTTGGTTTTGAACCCTCATTGTCAATATACATGTATATAATATTCAATATATTTATTCTTTATATTTTTCACTTTCTTATATTTTTATAAATGTGTAATTATTATTTAAAATACATGTACATAATAAAATTAAAATAAAACTATAAAATATATTAAAATAATAAGATACTTTAATATATAGGTAAATATACTTATAATATACTTATATAATATGCATGCATAATTCTTTAAGTACATAAATAAACTCAAAAAAATAACAAAAATATTTAATGTGTACTTAAATAAGTTATACATATATAAAATACTTGTAAATAATGATAAAATATAAAATATAAAATAAAACTGAAATATATAAAATACAAAAATCAAAATAAAATATTACATAAAATTACAACTATTTTTCATGTTTTGACAAAAAAATCAATAAAATCGTTCATATTTCTATATACATTAATAAGAGAATTTTTGCTATGAATTTCATGGTTGGTCCACGTGGATCAACCAGGATTTGGTGTTCGTTGACCCCAAGTCAACTCTACGTCCTTCCACCCCCACCCCCTTCTGTCAAATCACGCGGAGCCCTCTTTTCTTTATTCTCACATGCCTTCGCCTCTTCACCATTTTCATCAAGCAACCCACCATTCCGTAGCCCTTCTGTCCCTGATCCTCGTCCATACTTGCATGTTCACCTACCCCCTTCGAGCTACATGCCATCTCTCCATCTTTTTGGCCAGAAGTCACCTCTATAAATAACCCCCTCCAGCCTTCTTTTTGTTCTTGATTCCCCTTGCGCCAATGTAACCCCAGTTGAACTCCCCCGTCAAGCTCTTAGTGACAACATTACCAGCTTCGATCCTTCTTGGCGTGGAGAAAGCAGTGGAGGGAGAGATCCAGGTCAGCCGAGCACGTTCTCCAGCGGCCTTTCTTACTCCTCGACTCCGATTGAGTTGAGCTGCTAGGTAACCATCTTTTCCTTGCATTTAGTTTCCTTATCTTAGTGTAGGTTTTAATTTGATTAATTGGTTGTACGTTAAGCATAAGTTTTAGAATCAAAATCGTCGGAGCACTAGGCTCTGGCACCAAATATGCCATGATTAGTCGTTATTTCGACCCTCTTCCATATTCATTTCATTCCTCACTCGTTTCTCTGTCAGACCCCCTTGTTTGCCCCTTGATCTTGCGAGGGTCAAGCAGGAATCAGAGCTCCCTCCGCCACCTATGTCGAAGCTCCCCCGACTCGCCTCCCTATTGCACATTCAGCTTCACCTCAGGGTCAAGCACCTTCAAATCGAGCCCCTCATCCTTTTTGTGCAGGACCACGATTGAAATGGCCGCCTGGAGCTCCCTTTTGATGCAAGAATAGTATCCCCAGGTCACCAGAGCTTTAGGGCTCCTTTGATGACGTTGGACGCACTTGAAGGGTCATTCTGGCGCATGAATCTCCCGGGAAGGAGAAGAGCCACTCCGCGAGGGAAGAGGTGACTGGAAGCGAGCAGAACCAGCGATCAAAGCTCACCGGCGGCGAGTTCTTCAAGTGCTTTCCAGGTCCCTCCTCCACCGTCGGATCAGGCTTAGGGCATAGATCTAATATGGGCCCTTGATTCAAGTCGAAGCGGTACGCTCTGGTAGTCGTTCATCAAAACATGTGGACGCATCTCCGCCATCTGATCGTGTGTTTTTAAAGGAGTAATTTATTAAGTAGCCCCTGTCTTTTTTGTAATTTTAATATTTGATCCTATAAATATTAAATCACGTTCAAACTTTTGTGTAAAAATTGCAACTGGACCTCCTCTTGTTTTGTAAATTACAACTAGGTCGAGTGCCAAGTCAACTCATGTGGTGTCCCACATGAGTTGGCAATTTGCACTGAACCCCTCTCGGGTTTGGTTATCTAGGATTAGTACTAAAATTTTGTAAATTTGTTTCAAACTTTGGGATATATTGCATCTACACCATCTGCTTTATATTTTATTACAAATATACCCATGCCAGGCCTTTATGATTAATTTTATGCTTGTTATTTTGGATTAAATAGTTCCCGTGCGTGTACATTCATGGAAAACGGTAGTAATTGCGAAATATTGTGTGTATTCACACCATGCATTTTATTTAGCATTTACTTGTTCTTTCCATTTATTAACAATCAAAAAAGAGCTATTTATTCACTGATTAGATATAAAAATACAAAAAAATAAGAAAAACATTTTTAAAAATTTCAAAAAACTAGATATTATATATAACTATATAATATAGCCACCGATCAAAAATCACAAAAAATAGCAAAAGAAAACCCTAAAAATTGAAAAACCATCCTAACTTTTAAAAAATAATAAATATTTTATAAAATCCAAAAAACAGTTTTCTTCTATATATTTTTATTTATATAATATAGTAAATATTAAAAATAGTTTTGAGAAATTTTGGGTTTATTTTCTCTTTTTAAATCTCAAAATAATTCAGCCTAATTATTAACTCCCTGTTTTGGAGTATTTTGGACGTTAAAAATACCTCAAACTTAGCAAAAAAATATCCAAAAAATACAAAAATAGAGGAAAATGTAAAAAAGACAAATAATTTATTTTATAATTTTTTAGTATATATATTTATAAATATAAAAGCCTACATAACCTATATATACATGGTATTACTTATATATTATTAATATTACTATTATTATTATAAATACTTATAAATATATTTAATACATTTAAAGATATAAAAAGGAATGTACTTAATTGTATTTTCCTGATTTTATATATTTATTATATATTTATATCATATATGTTTATTATATTATACATATTAATATATATATATAGACTTATATATATACTTAGTATGTATTAAAAAGAAAAGAAATTAAAATCAGAAAATATAAAGAGAAAATAAATTTTATAAAGTTCAAAATAAAAGATATAAAATTAAAAATACATAAAAATTTAATATAATTAGAAACCCACAAAAATATTTTAAAAACCTAAAAATACACAAAAATGGTTGTTCTTTACTCTTTGTAGACAATAATTAATTGCTTATCCCTGTAGCTCTCAATGGTTCGACCCCTGCACTTATTCACTATACACATTATTTGCAGGGTATAATAAACTTCACCTGGCACATTTCTCATTCATTAAACATATTATGGTTTGATTGTTAACGACTGATTTAGATACAATCCAAGTACTGCAAGAGCTGTCGACACAGCAATTGCCAGACCTGACTTGTCGGGCACCGCAAACCCTCCAAGATCAAGTATTAGGATCCTCTGTCGAAATCTCTTTATCAGCTACTACATTCAAACATGACATTTTACAGACATCCGTGATCAACTACAAGCGTCTATGATAGTTCACACGATCAATTGTAGCCTTTTCTAACTCAAACTAATCATACGCATAGAGATTAGCACAACATATATGTTTCTTCTTTTGCTCACACTAGAGAGAGGATATCAACCCAAGCTGGTGCCGAATGCATTCACATGCACCTCCCATTCATATAGGACTTAACAAACCAAGGCCATCCACTACCTCCTTGATGACCATTACTAGTCATAAGTACCACTATGACCACTATTCAAGTAATTAAGCATTTATTTACAATCATACAATTTCCAATCATCTTCTCCATAGGGTATCATTGAACATTACACCAATAGGTGCATCTCTATCCACACAGCTTAATGAGTTCCTTTTTATCACTATGTATTAATGTTCATATGCATGTGTTTTGTATGTCTACATCATCACACCTCATCATTCATCAACCTACCTACACATGTACATACCTATATCTACATCACCATCTTTCAACACATCAATATGTATGCATGCACATATGCATGTGCATATTTTCCCATGATGACACCATATGATGTGTACAACCATGCCATGTTATAGCAACTCATAACAAAGGACACATGACTCTGCATCCATGTGAGTACCCTCACATGCAATATTTTCCATGCACATCAAGAAATGCTCTAAATTGCCTATTTGTGTGTGTCCATCATTGAGCATCCATGTATAACAACATCCATCACTACCCACTACCCTCTTATTCAGTACCACCATTGCGGACTATGCCCACTCTCACCTCTTCTCAATGCACGCTTAACCACTCCTCTTGCCCTCACAACCATGTCCTCCTCCACCCACTCCACTCCATCCACTATAACACTCCATTCTCATTGTTTTCCTTATTCCTTGTGTTCCTTCTTTTTATGCTTACTCAACCCCATCATGGATAATGGCATTTTAAGGCATGTTCAAATAGTTGGAATCTCACCATTCTTGTCTACTCTCATCCCTTCTCCGTGCGTCTTTAATCGCTCACCATTAACACTATAATCTCATCCTTTTTCTTATTCTCTCCTTACGACTTTTCTAAGTTCACTTAACCCTTTCTAGATAATTTTTATATTAAGACATTCAAGATAATTGGAACTAAAGGAAAGCATACAAGAAAACATAACTAGATGCAACTATCTAGAGGGATAAGCATTGAGGTGGACCATCCCAGCCTGAGTCCAAAATTGAAATGGGTCGGGACCGGACCAAAATATAGGTCCCTATATTTATACTAGCACAACTCGACCTACAAACCTGATATAGAATGTAAAAAATGACTCGTATACAATGTAAATACACAAGCTGAAAGATAAAGGTTTTATTTTTCTTCAAGAAATATCTCAAGTATTTCATTCTTCATCTGTTCTAGAAAGTGCTTAGTCAAATGTTGAATTAACCTCCATTTCTTGATATATATGCTGATAATAAATTAACATACTAGGTATTGATTGACACTGAACATGGAATTAAGGGGGTTCTCGAATGTTGTTGCTAGAAGTGTATAAGTAATTCGGGCAGGTCCAACAGCGGGCTTGAGCTGAACTTTAATAGATATGGCTCAACCCAAAGTCCACAATGTTAAAAGGACTTGAGCCCCTACATGACCCGCAATGACCGGGCCTAATACCCATCCCTAGCTATACCACTCCTCTTCTCCCTAAAACTTAAGGACCTTTTTGCAAATACTCCACAAAATGCATCACACTCTTGCATAAACCATAAAAAAGAACTCATCTTTCCATCAACCCCTAGTAGCCAAAAACATTTCCAAAGATAAAGGGTCAAATCCCAGAATAGAATACAAACCTCGCTCAAGGCCAAACAGCTAAAAAAACTGGTTCATCAGCACAGCCGATTTACAATGTTTGAGTTTTGTAGAAAAATAGAATGTGGAAGCGGAATCGAAAATAAAGATAGAACAATAAGAACAAAGATTTTAACGTGGAACCCTACTCCAGAAGGAGCGAGATGAAACCACGAGAGAAGCCCCTGAATTGGGCGTTTCTTCTATTGAAGTTCTCAATGAGTACAGGGGGTGTGGGGCTCCTTATATAGCCCCACGGACAGACCCGACAGTGACCGCTCCCCCATGTGGTACTAAACACATGGGTGGGCTCTTTTCTTTTCCAACACTCCCCCTCAAGTTGGTAGCTGGGACAACTGCAACTTGCAACAATAAAGAAAAATATACACCATTACATCTTCACTTGAAATCACCACAATAAACGTATGTATCCGCAACTGGTAGACAAACCCGCTTGCTGACGGGTATATCAGGTCACCGGAACATATCTCTGTCGTGCCTGGAAGGTCACCGGACTGTCTCTGTCGTGCCTGCATGGTCACCGAATCTTTGTCTCAGTCATGCCTGCGGGTCACCGGACTTTGTCTCTGTCGTGCCTTGAAGAAAACAAATCCAGTGCGGAGTCGATGTCGAGGATAGAGACACCACGACGAAGATCGATGCACAGTGAAGATGGCTTTATTCTTTGAAATCCGGAGTGTTTGGTCTGTCAATCAATGATGTAGGATGCATATGGCTTTTTACTCCCCCTTTCTCCCATACTTGATAGAATAAAGATCATGAAACATCAAGTTGGGAGAAATTAAAACATGCATTTTTTTGCTTCATTTTTTTGTTGCATAATTTTCTTTTCCTTTTCCTTTTCTTTTTTTTCTTTTTTTTTTGCTTAGCCATTCCCTCTCTTTTTTTTGTACGGCTTTTTTTTTTCAAAATTTGCATACGGCTTTTTTTTGTACGTGCCTCTTTTTCTCTCTCTTTTTTTTTGGCTTTTCATCTCTTTTTTTTTAACATACGCCCCCTTGGGTCCTCTCTTTCTCTTTCTTTTCTTCTTCTTTTTTTTGAAACAACCTCCTTTTTTTTTAACAAACTTCTTTCCCCTTTTTTTTTAAAAAAAAAGCTTGCTGCCCCTTTTTTTTTCAATCCGGCCCAATAGCTTCCTTCTCTCCCTTTTTTTTTCTACCACCCATAAAGTTGGGCCTCAAATATGCAGAGGTTTTTTTTTCAACTTTCAGCCCGCATGGGCCCTTACGGTAGAGACACATATTTTTTTGTGTCAATTCTAGGCCCACCACATGGGCGTCTGTAAGCCCCTTTCAAAGTTTTTCTTTAGCAATAGGCCATCGGGCCTTTCTCACTACCGCCACTAGGGTTCCTGGGAACCCTCTCTAGGAAAAGAACGACGCCGCCGCGGGATTTCGAGGATGAGGGAGGAGCCCGCCTGTGCGAGATGTGCGGCTCACCGCCGCCTGCGATGGAGGAGCACCTCGCGCGGAGGTTGGCGTTGGGTCGCCGCCCCAAACGTGGGGTTTTCTTCTTCGTGCGGCGCCGCCAAGGGGTTGCCCATTCGTTCGGATTTGCTCGATCAGGGGGCACGCCGCGCAGGGGCTCGCGCGCGGTAGCTCGTGCAGTGGCACGCCTGGGCCCGCGTGAGTGGAGGTCAGTGCCGCCTAGAGATCCTGGAAAAAATGCGAGGAGGGTTTCACGCCTGTACTCATTAGGGTGTGTGCGACGCCTGGGGGTTTTTCCGCTTGTGCTCGCCTTGTTGTGCCGCCAGGGCAGGAAGGGGAAGCCGCCCCTCGAGAGCGGCTGGAGGAATAGCACCACCAGGTGCTGTTGGGCTTCGTGGCGTTACCGCGGGTTCGGATAAGATGTGCACCCGCCTGCTGGAGAAGCGAGAGAGATCTAGCGCACCTGGGGCTCGCCTTGGCTACGGATTTTATGCCAAAGCCCTGTGCGAATCTGCGGTGCTTTCATGGAGATGTGAAGTCGAATAAATCCAGAACCGAATTTTGAGCTTTGCGCAGCCGTGAAGATGAATGCGGAAGCGCCAAAGGGGGCTGCGGGTCTCTTGGGTTTCTGGAGAGCACTCCTGTGATCTGAATCTTCAACAATCGAATCTTCACAAATAAATTTAGGGTTTAAAAATAACCCTATAACAAGAACTTGATCTTTGTTACAATAATCTTCAGAAATAAACAACTGCGAATCGAATAGGTATATCTTCAACAAACAAATCCTCGAGAATCAAACCCGCTCTGATACCATGTAGAAAAATAGAATGCGGAAGCGGAATCGAAAATAAAGATAGAACAATAAGAACAAAGATTTTAACGTGGAACCCTACTCCAGAAGGAGCGGGATGAAACCACGGGAGAAGCCCCTGAATTGGGCGTTTCTTCTATTGAAGTTCTCAATGAGTACAGGGGGTGTGGGGCTCCTTATATAGCCCCACGGACAGACCCGACAGTGACCGCTCCCCCATGTGGTACTAAACACATGGGTGGGCTCTTTTCTTTTCCAACAAGTTTCCGTCTTCACTGAGTGAAGATTCAAATATGCAGGCATGCCCATGTTAGTTCATGACATTCTTAACATGCCTTGCCTTTTGTAAGTATCCCATTTTTCAAAAGAAAAATTGCAGTTGTCCCATGTTATCTGTAAGATTGATTCATGATAATGTTAGAATTATATGGAAATGACGCCTGCAATAATTGTGGCTGGAATCAGAGATATCACAGAATAATTGTAAAGTTCAGATGGGATTGCTTGGAAGTTGGAAGTCATGCTACTAAGGTTTCAAGTTTAATCCAGAAGAACATATTGTCAGCCACCGCCATTATTCACCATCACAAAGAAAAGAATAGATGATCCTCAAACAAGTACTCTATTTATATACAATTCCTTACCAAGGTAAAAATTTTCTATCTGGGTTACTATATATTCTCTGTTGAATAATGAGACTGCAAACTTTCGACCAGGTGCAATCATATGGAAGCAACTGACCACAGATTGCACATCGAAGAGATGGCTATAAGGAGCCAAGCAACAAAAGCTGTGGCTGCGGAGAGTTGGTATCTGGTGCATAGGTTTTGGGGACAGTTCTGAGATGCATATCGAACCAGGAAGTCAACAACACCAGAAGTTGCACAGGATGCACCGAGTGCAAGCATGGATAACACCTATAAGGTAAAATCATCAGGTATGAGAGTATGATCAATGCGTCTTTTTTGGCAAGAAGATTTGAGACCGCAATCACATACCCCATCTCCAATAAGGATGATCACTGTTATGCCAGGCAAGCGAGGAGGACATCTGACGCAAATGGAGTACATATCTACCATGGCTAGTGTAGAGCTCCAAGGAATTATCAAACCCATAACTGTAACGAGGAAACTGCCAAGAATTTGATAGTTCAAAACCAAAATTATTTAGGAGAAAACAGTTAACACGATATCCTGTGGTGAACTGATCAGGCAAACAGTACCAGCAAAATGCCATTCATCAAAAAAATGATAAACATTTTCGCAGCATTTATTAAAATATTTATTATAATTGGTTCACTAAAGCACTAGAATGCTGAAAAAAATTCTTAAATAATGGTTCTAACCATATTCCGTAGTAAAAAGAAGCTAGATATAGATTCCCTGACTTTCCAAAAAATGATCCCCAGGAAAGCAATTTTACACCAATCATGCTGATTACGACTGTTAGATCTGACCTTTAGGTACACTTAATTATGGAAAAGCATCTTTAGATACACAGTTGTTCCTCTCTCCAACAAAAAAAGCAGACGTATCTCAGCCAAATCCTAAAAGCTGAAACAGAAATAACTTAAGGTTTCACATTATATATTTCTGTAAAAAATCGTAAATGAATATGAGAAAAATGATAAGAAGAAAAAAGGGCCAGATTTTTATGGGTTTTTGCTCTTTGCCGTAATTTTTATCTCTGCCAACTTTATTATTGTTCAAATCAGATCTTGCTGGTTTAGATTAACACACACAAAAATTATTGAATAGGTACCGATAACTATTCTAAAACTTGATGGTGAAATACATGCACCTGGACAAGTGGATTCACATTATGATCACCCACCATTTTTTCAAACATAATTAAATCTAGGTGTGTTGAAGTGTTGTCAGTATTTGCTGTTGAAAACTAACATGAAGCTAGTTCATATTGGTGTCAATTATGCTAGATTGAATAAGCTAATTAATGTCAATATTAATATTCATTTCTGTGTTCAGCAATAACATACATTTATCATTATGGTAACACATCGGAGAAATATTTTTATGTCGTTAGATGTGTTTTCTTCATCTTTTTTATCAGAGGTACAATGATTAATTTAGATAACAATTTGTATAATTATCTAGGCATAAAATGTTGGATTGTCGACCTTTTAATTCCTTTCTGAGTTTTCTTGAAACAATAAATATTCGTTAGTCTTGCTTGTGTTACGACACTATAGCATTTTCCCATTTAAAGTCTTTGTTAGTATTGTTTTAGCTTGAAGGCTTCTTTTTGAATTGGCACAACAATTGGTGACATGGCTACATTTTGAATACTTGAACGGTGCTGAAGTTAGTAAAGATATAGTTGGTGCTAACACATTTAGCAAGATTTCTGGAGAAAATGTTTATCCTTTGCTAGTAGTATGATTGTTGCCATTGGTACATGTGACCGATTGGTGAAAAACTTCTCACAAAGGCAAAAGTTACAAGTACATTGATAAGGATTTATACAAGCATTTAACATGGACACAAATTTTCAACATAAAACTCCTTATGGAAAACCAAAGCGTTCCTAACTAGCCAAATGGCCCAAAGAAAAGCAGAAGGCTTTCCCCTTCAAATCCTAGGTCACTAAGCGTTGCCCATGTTTCTCCACAATTCCTCTGAACTGGAGAAATCCACTTATTCTACATGGTCCTCCTTTGAACTTCTTTTGCAAAATCACACCAAAAGAATAGATGGTCAATATCATCTGCCTCTCCCACGAATAGAGGGCCGGCAGCGTCAGTGTCCAAGAAATGTGCCTTAAAATCCTTCGTTGATAGTCTCCCTTTTTACAGCAACCAGATAAATATCTTCATCATCAATGAGCATATGCTCTCCAGATCATCCAACAATCTCCAGCCATATCAGCATCCCATTGTTAGAGTTGCACGTCCAGTTCTCTATGCGCAGTGAACATTCCCTAACCTGAATTCCAATGCTCTCGACATCCCCACGAACACTTTGCATATTCCTCCACCTCCAGAAAATAGATATAATCTTGCATGCCTGTGGTGAAAAAAAACTATGATAAGAAAACTAACATCTGAATTGCCCCTACACGTGCCTAGTCTTGATTAACGTTCGGCTACCATTGTCTCCTTGTCAAATGCCATTAAAAACCAAGGGAACACGCCACATATCACACATTCTTCCATCTAATCCTCCCATCATCAATCCTGAAAGATCTTCCAACTCCAACGACTAGACACATGAAAGGAGCAGTGTCAAGGATCGACAAATAAAGAATTCTCAAAAAAATGGAAGTTGACCTCACTCCAACAAGCAATGCTCTAAGATCATTTTGAATCTCGGAAATGTCCCATATCAATCCACGTGGTGAATCTTTCCGATCATCCAAATCCTCCACCCTTCCATGAGGAGAAATTTGTTCATCTCCTTGAGTCGCAGGGCCCCTAATCCATACTCTTCCAAAGGCCTAGTGAAAGTATTCCAAGCAACCAGGATAGCACCTTAGTTTTCCTGGCAGAAGTCCAAAAGAACCTTCATATCCAACTTCCAAGTCTCTGTTGAACCCCTATCTGCACCTTGTACTAAGATATAAAGGTCATATGTAACACAGACAACGCGTATTTTAACAACACCATAATGCCCCCTCCTCAGTATACATCCGGCCTTCCGGTTCCAGCTAGTCAACTTGTGTTCCATCTTCTTCAAAGAGCTCTCCTACAAACAATAGCAACCTCATGAGTTACGTCGAGTGGAACAAGTGCATATTTCTCCCTTTTAATCCGCCAATCCGAAAACCCTAAAAAGGTCAATCGAGTCGGAGAGGCTTGTAACCTCTCGAACACCGTTTCTACGAAGAAGAAAGTGCCATTAGCATAATACATGTTGGAAGAAAATGAGAGATCTTGTTTATTCCACTAACCCTAGGCTCTCTTATATAGAGAAAGCCTATGGGTAAATTACATAAGATGGAACAAGGAAAATAAACATAACAGATGAGTACAAAAACTACTAAAAATATCTCTACACTCCCCCTCAAGATGGAGCATAGATGTCAATCATGCTCAACTTGGAAGAGCATTTCTGAAATGGCCCTCTGAGCAATGGCTTAGTAAAGATATATGCAGTCTGCTCTCCTGAACTGACATGGGAAGTAGAAATCAAACCCTTATGAATCATATCCATGTAGTGACAGTCTACCCCAATATGCTTCGTCCTTTCATGAAATGCATGATTATTAGCAATAAATAATACTGCTTGATTGTCACATTGTAATTGCATGGGTAGAGGTACATCTATATGCAGATCTTCTAATACGGCTCGAACCCACATCATCTCCGTACTCGCCTGTGCCATGGCCATGTACTCAGATTCATCACTAGATCTAGCCACCACTGTCTGTTTCTTGCTTTTCCAAGAAACTAAGGAACTGCCAACAAACACTGCAAAACCTATGGTAGATTTCCGGTCTCTAGGACATCCTGCATAATCCACATCAGCACATGTAGAGATAGAGAGATTTGTTTTTTTCTGAACAATAATCCTGCACTTGGAGATGACTTTAGATATCTTAATATCATATATACCGCATCCATGTGCACCTATCTGGGTTGTTCCATGAACTGACTCACCCGACTAACTGCAAAAGCAGGTCTAGTGATAGTAATATAGACTATAGAGAAGCTTTCCCACCATTTCTCTATATCTTCTTTTGTCAACTTTCTCTGTATCATCTCCATATAACTTCATACTAGGATCCATGGGAGTAGTGGAGGGTCGACACACGATCATACCTGTCTCAACAAGTATATCTGTAATATATTTCCTTTGGGTCATCACAAGACCCTATGCATTCCTCGCAAACTCCAATCCCAGAAAGTATCGTAGAGTATCAAGATCCTTAGTCACAAACTGATGGCCTAAAAATGCTTTTGTCATCTTTATTCCATGCACGTCATCTCCTGTAATAAGTATATCATCAACATATACCATAATAACAACAGTACCTCTGGGAGTCTTTGGACAAACAAAGAATGGTTAGCATTTGATCTTATGAACCCTTGCTTCTGGATTAGATCTGAAAGCTTCTGAAACCATGCCCGCGGACTTTGTTTAAGACCATATATGGCCTTGTGAAGTCGACACACCATCTGGCACTCCTCAGCAGCAAACTCCGGAGGCTGCTGCATGTAGACTTCTTTCTGCAGATCCCCATATAAAAAGGTATTTTTAACATCAAGCTGGAACAAAGGCCAATCACGTACCACAGCGACTGACAGAAGAACACGTATAGTGGAATGACGTGCAACCGGAGAAAAAGTGTCCATATAATCCACGCCATATGTCTGAGTGAATCCGCATGCTACTAGTCTTGCTTTGTAGCGTTCAAGGCTGCCATCCGCATTATATTTGACAGTAAAGACCCATTTACAACTGACCACAGAAGCACCTGGGGGAGCAGGAACCAAGCTCCATGTACCACGAGATCGCAGGGCAGCCATTTCCTCCTCCATGGCTAATCGCCAGCTGCTGTCCTTCAAGGCATCCTGATAATTCTGTGGTATCTCCATGGTAGACAAGGCAACAGCAAATCTTTGAAAATCACCAGTCAGGCGATGGAATGAAACCTGTGAAGCAAGAGGATAAGAAGCACACGTCCGCTTAGGCTTCCTCAAGGCAATGGGTACATCCAAATCATCAGCAGTGTCCACGTGTATGTCATTCCCCTGCACTTGTGCATTGTCAATCCCATCGTTATTAATCTCACTTGGACATACCTGGGGCATGGTGGATGAATGACAGCCTCCATGAGCAGGATTCGGACGACAGGTATAAAACTTTGTTAAAGGTGGGACAGGTGGTGGCGGAGGTAGTGGTGGTGGTGATGGTGGTAACACAACAGGAGTCGGTACGTTATCATACTGACGCAAAGGAGGAGGGGGCACATAGATGTCATCATCAGTATTATAAGGAATCATCCTGTCACCTGTAGGCGAAAAATACATCACAGTCTCAAAGAAGGTGACATCGGCACTAATATTTTTTGTTCACAGGATCGTAGCATCGGTAACCCTTTTGAGTACGAGAGTACCCAAGAAATACACACTTGACAGTCCTAGGTGAAAGCTTGTCAATCCTCGGAGTGAGCTGATGAACAAAAGCAACTAAACCAAAAACATGAGGAGTTAGGGAGAACAATTCCCTGTCAGGAAAGACAACCGAAAGTGGAGCTTGTTCACCCAATACAGAGGATGGCATACGATTTACCAGATAACATGCCATAAGAAATGCATCATCCCAAAAGGAGAGAGAGGGGCACAACTATGAATGAGTAAAGTCCGAGTTATATCTAGAAGATGACGATGTTTTCTCTCGGCAACACCGTTATGTTGAGACGTGTAGACACAAGTCGTTTGATGAATAATACCACGAGACAAGAAGAAATGTGAAAGGGCGCGAGTGCAAAATTCTAAGGCATTATCTGTGCGCACAATATTTACATCAGAAGCAAAAACACTCCGAACTTCATTGATAAGATTTTTTATTACATCCCCCGCTTTAGATTTATTTTTCAATAAAAAGACCCAAGACAATCTAGAGAAATCATCAACGACCACTAGATAAAACATGTGTCCCTGGTGATCAGGGACACGACTAGGACCTCAAATGTCAACATGCAACAACTCAAAAGGGGAGTGACTGCTCCGAGACTCACGACTAGGGAAAGTAGATCTGTGATGCTTCCCCAACTGACACGCTTCACATTGAAAAAAAGACTTTGCTGAAATCTGAGGCAAGATATGCCGCAGCTTCTGAAGAGGGGGATGACCAAAACGCAGATGCCAAGTAAAGAGAGAAGCAGTTCCACTGGATTGAGAGGAGACACCAGCATAGGAGGTGCGGACTAACCGATAGAGACCATCCTACTCACAGCCACAGCCAATCACCCTGCCCGTTAGAATGTCCTGAAAAAGAAGAGACAATGGGTCAAAAATAGCCCGACAATGCAAATCCTTTGTAAGCTGACTAATAGAAAGTAAGTTCATTGAAAAATCTGGAGCATGCAAAACATTCTGTAGTCGGATGGAGTGTGACAAACTAATCTCCCCCTGTCCAATGATGGGGGAATGAGTCCCATCTGCTATCACCACCGATTTCCCAGGTGGAACATCTCTGTATGATGTAAACATATCTCTGTCTCGACAGAGATGATGTGTCGCACCAGAGTCCATAATCTATTCTGAAACATCAGAACTCTGACATGTTGTAAAGGCATAAATACTACCTGATGTGCTAGTTGTGGCTGACGTGCTGGCAGGGGCTGAAGCGGTTATGTCTGAGTGACCTCCTTGCGAATCAGTAGTAGCCGGAGGCATGATATCTCGTCATCTGGCAACAAGATCCTCGAACCGTTGATCTGAAGTAGATGTCTGTGTAGGCACAACGTGCTCGGCTACACGGGCTGATGCTGGAAAACCATGCTTAGAATAGCATGTATCATCTGCATGACCCGATCGATGAAGGTGCATGGCTGACAAAATCGGCTACCACGACCACGAGGTCCACGACCACGAAAAGAAGAAGATGCACCTCTGCCTCTGGAAGCTGCCGTCGCTGAAGGAGATGGGGTAGTGGCAATTAAAGAAACTGTGATTCTATTGAGCCGCCGATATACTTCCTCCATTAGAGGAATAGTAGCATCCACCAAGATTTGCGAGTGAGCCGCATCATACTCCGGGTCAAGTGCCGCTAGTAAGACCCCCACCCATCGTAGCGTTCCGGAACGTCTCCTGCTGCTCAGGGGTAGCCGTCAAGGGAATAATGTTGTAAAGCTTCTCAAACATCCCTCGTAGGGATGTATATAACGAATGCAATGGCTGGCCATTCTGTTTGACCGTAAACATGTCATGCTGAAGCTGGAGGATCTTGGTCTCATTCCTCATCTGCGAGTACGTCGCAGCTAGAATGTCCCACATGGCCTTAGTCGTGGGCTGATGGAGGACATCATTAGCAACTCCATCATCAGAGTGCATGAAAGCTAGAACTTGGCATAGGAATCATCAGCCTCCCATGAGGCATAAACTCATGTCTTCGTAGCCGGCTCATCTTTGGTAAGAATGTGCTTCTTACCATTGGACTTCATGAGGCTCATGAACTGCATCGCCCAGAGCTCGTAATTTGTCCCATCCATTTTGACTATTGGTGCTGGACCTTTGAAAGCGTCGATGGAGGGCATGTCGACTTTATTTTCTGACATTGTGCCGGAGACGAAGAACTAGGGTTTGTAGACCAATGAACAAATGTCTACATAAACATGTATGGAGATGAGTGCATATGTAGACTTATGCACTCAACTCCATGAAGAACAAGAACGGGAAGGGACGACGCCGAGTTGAGAGGAGGGGCGGGAGGAGGGTCGGCGCCTAGATTAGAGGGGCGGGGACGGCATGTCGGCGGGCTGGTAGGGGTGGAGGGCCGTGGGAGAGGCGGCAGGCTGGGGTAGGGTCGACGGCGGGGTTGTGGGGAGGGGCGGTGGCTGTGGGAGAGGCAGCGGGCTGAGAGGGGCATGATAGAGAGGGCGGTGGCGACAACTAGGGTTAGGGTTAGGGTGGAGGCTCTAATACCATGTTGGAAGAAAATGAGAGAACTTGTTTATTCCAGTAACCCTAGGCTCTCTTATAGAGAAAGCCTATGGGTAAATTACATAAGATGGAACAAGGAAAATAAACATAACAGATGAGTACAAAAACTACTAGTCTACAATACATGACATGAATATATATGTCATGTGCTAAGTAGCCTTCGAAACAAACCCCCACCCCCAAGATTTCCCCGCAACATCATTATAGATAGTATAAATGTCGCCATCATGAACAAAAGTGTGCCAAATGACACCATCGTCAGACCCCACTTCGTGGTTGAAAGAACGCTATGTCCATACGCCCATTGACTAAAATTGAGAAAGAAAAGATAGTCAACCAAGCTTGCAAAAGTCGGCCGACTAGGCCGACTAGTCGAGTCGGGGGGGTAGCCGACTCGACTAGGCCTAGTCGGCCTTTAGTCGGTCCACCCGACTAGTCGGCCTAGTCGGCTGACTAATCGGCCGACTTTTACAACAACCTTTTTTATTTTTTTAGTTTTTCACTTTTTTTAAAAGCAAAAATATTCTATCATGCTTAATTTATATTTAAAGTCAATTACTTCTTTTGTTTCATTAAGATGGTATATAAAATGTACAAATATATGTATATATATAAGAATATATGTATAAAATGATTTATATATTTAAAATAATTGAAAAATTCAAAACCGACTAATGACCGACTAAATCCGACTAGTCGCCCGATTGCCGACTAATCCTTAGTAGGTGACCCCGCTGACCGAGTACCGACTACCGCTTTCTACAACCTTGTAGTCAACCATGTAATCATCCAAAAAACCCATAGATCAAGGAAATCCATCTTTTCAACAAGCTCCACAAAAATACTCACACTACTATCACGACAACAAAGCCTTTTCCCACGTTAAGTAGAGTCGGCTAATCTCACACTATTATCAGCTTTAGAAAAATATATAACTTTTTTTAAAATAGAAAAAATATATACTTTTCACAATGCCCATGTTGTCTCCTCTTCGACACAACTACAATCTGCATGCCCGGTACAAATGTCGTCCGTAGTGGGACAACATGCACTATTGCCACCCCCTCAGCCTGTTGGCAACACCTTCGCTGCTATTAGAAAGATTGCTTTCAAGAGTGCGATGGATCGAAAATCCCCATTCCTCAGGGCAACTCATTGGGATCACAAATATCAGTATTCTTCTTTCGCAAAATCTTTTCTAAGTGGCTTAGAGATGTTTCTTTCACGAAATCACACAAATATTTTTCATCTGTTCGCCAAAATCTCATCAAAATGGATTTTCTTTTTGATGACAAGGTTATGGAGACAATCATCAAGAACTCAATTTTCTTTGGTAAAAGTTAAATAGAAGCATGCCAAGTTACAAACACAATATCCACACTTGAGGTACAGTACATGGATATGTTGCCTCCAAACAGAAATATCATAGGTTGAACCCAGAGTAAGATCCAAACAAACCAAATTAATTCTGATAATCTCCTTTCAGCATTTCTTTTGATCTTTCTCAACCCTTTCCGCACGATCGGAAACGAGAACAATCACATGTATCTGGGAGGTATAATTATTATGAGATACAATGACTCTTTAAAATATATATGAATTTAGATCACTTTAAATAATTAAAATGGAAGTTAATGTGGTTTTAAGCTAAAATAAATGGCATAAAAATAGGATAGGAAGGGAATGACACAAATGCACGAATAATATAAAGATCGATGAAGATTTCTATCGTGCTGTTCATAGATCACACCATAGATAAGTTTATCTATATACTAACTCAGCAGAAGACAACAGTCCAAAATATACTACACGCAACCAGAATGTGCATCCTACTCATGCAGTACATACTATTGACCATGATGAAAGCTCGCCAGCCAAAATTATCTCAAGGACGCAGACAAAGCAAATTTAGAAAATCTGTCACAATATAATCGATCGTAAACAGATTACGCAGCAATTTAGTGCCCAAAACTAAACCTATAAATTCACAAAAGTGCCAAAATTAGTCTAATACCAGGACTTACTTGTATAAAAGAAATGTTTTATCATATTATTATCGATCTAATAATCCATTTGGGTAACAAACATAGTCGTATCGATTGCTCCTCCGATCATAAATCGATTCAAATACCCAATCCAAAACCACACGAAAAGCCCAAAGTACGAGCATAACAAAACAAATCCCCAAGTCTGACCACTTTCACGAAATTCCCGGCATGCCCAACCAGAGCCCTCCCGAGTGGATTTCCCCGATTGGGTATCGACAAAATCCCAATTTGAAAAGAACCCACAATCCAGAAACTGCAAAAAAAAAGATGATCCTGCATCTGATTGCTCACCAGAAGGCGGTGTAGCTGTAGAACTCCACTCCCAAGGACATCAAGACGAGAGCCGCGGAGGAGAAGAGGGCCTGACCCAACCTCAGGGAGAGGCTGGCGGTGCTTCCCACCGATCCCTGTGCGGGCTCCATAGCATCATGGCCGATCACAGCCTTCGACTGGGGCTCCCACCTTCACCACTCCCCATCTGCTCTCTCTCTCTCTGCTTCGGCGGTCAGAGGGAGTGGTTGGTGTGTGATGATGTGGAATTGGACGGCGGAGATATGTTCCCACCTTGTGGACTGGGGACGCGCCTTCCTCGTTGCCGGGGCGGTTGGCCTTTTGGCTGCTTGACGTGTGTTTGAGTGGTCATTGGATTATAGTTTATAATATAATGGAATATTTGTACCTATGGTCCCGAGTAATTTCATATTTACATTCGAAGTCTTGGATAATCCATAATTATACGAAAAACCTCGAGTAGTCATTCTGTCTCACATCCATAACCCTCCATTAATTTGGTTAGTTAACTCAAACAGATCATTGGGTTAATCTAACATATGATTTATCTAATAGTTATTAAAAATTTCCAAAAAAAAACCCTAATCCCCTCTCACTTCCCTCCGCCAGCACCCTACCCCTCTCTCCAGCCCCTCTGCATGTTCACCACCCCAAGTAGGGGTGCACACGGATCGGATAATCCCATCCGATGCTATTGGATTGGAGTGGTTCAGTTTTATTATTCTAATGGATCGGATCGGAGTGTAATTTTTCAAATCCGTTCAAATATGGATTGGATCGGATCTTTACTGAAATCTGATCCGATCCAATCCGCTAATATACACACCCATATATACATATATACATACATGTAAACAAACTTACCTACATACATACGTATATAATATCTATGTGCATCAATTTTGAATTCCCTGTATGACCGTTATCAATGTCATTCATCTCATTTTTTCTCATATCAATCTTGGATCCAAGTCCTCCTACTACCACTCTTCTCTCTTGAAAATAAAATGTTAAATCTCAAAAATAATAAAGTATGCATATAACTTGTAAAATTGTAGACCTTATTTGTTATTCAGTTCTCTCTCTCATTTCACTCTTGACTGTCAATATTCCTCTCACTTCCATCTCAGTATGTTTTGATGTTGCCCTCTCTTATACATTGTTATTTTCCTCAATACAACCCATCGTCCCATCCCTCGTAACATCGTCGCCCGTCATGCAACGCCATCCCCCTCTCACGCGACACCATTTGACCTCATTATGTTGCTACTCTTCTGATCTTCGTTAAAAGAAAATGGGTTTGTGACAGTTTCCTAGTGCCTTTATTAGTTACTCTTGACCCCTTTGCTTCTTATCTTTTGTGCGCTCTACCTCGCAACCTTGCTGTAGGATGAAACTGGATCAGTTACATGATCAAATGTACTACACCCATCTAAGAACAAATAAGTATTACTTCAAATCCTTTCATTTTTAAATTGATATGTGATTTTGAATCATATTTTTCATATAATTTATATATTTTTAATATTTATATAATCTTATAAATAAATTGCAATTCGAATCCATTTTAAATAAGAAGTAGTTGATTGTATTTAAGTTAGCTTTGTTTTGGATATTCAATAGAGTATGAATTTTATATATTTGATTCCGTTTGTTATTGATATATAATAGAGATTTGAAGGATGTTCTTGGAAGTGGTTGGACTTTGGCATAACTTAACACTCTAAATTAATTATGGACAGCGTAAATATCTGACTATAGAAATTGCATTTTTATTTATCTAATATGTATTTGTGTTCTTATTTGGTACCTGTATTATTCTTATTTTAATCATTTGTTGGAAATTAATTGTAAAAAAATACACTAATGCATCATTTATAAAAAAGAAAGTTAAATTTCAAATTCAATATAATCTTTTAATTTGATTTTTGTGGTCTTCAAATTTTTGTAATGGATTAATGGAATCATTCAACTTTCATTTGATTATGTGATCTTTTTTACATTTATTCATATTATCGATTTTTAAGATATTATTCAAATATCGATGGTTGGTGTGCTATAAAATACATACACGAGAGCGTAGACTATTGAACAGGAAAATGTAAGCATAAAAATCTGATCCAATCCGATATAATCTATAATCCGATGGATTGGATCGGATTGGATTGAAGTATTTGATGGATTGGATTGGATTCAAAAATTTAAAATATGTTAAGATTGGATTGGACATGGATTAAGCGAAAATCTGATCCAATCTGATCCACGTGCACCCCTAACCCCAGTCCCCTCTACTCCAACAACCCCTTCACCCGAATCCCTCTCCCCTCTTCGACCAAAGCCCCCTTCCTTTTAGTCCCTTCATCCGAAGCCACCTCCCCTCTGCCCCTCCGTCCGAAGGCCCCTCCCCTCCAGCCCATGTGCCCTGAGCCGCCTCCCCTCCGTCCCTCCGACCAAAGCCCCTTGACCCCCCCCCCACCCTTCACGTGAAGCCCCCTCCCTCCTACATCCAAAGCCACCTCCCCTCCGCCCCTCCATTCGAAGCTGCCTTCCCTCCGGTCGAAGCCCCCTCCCTTCCATCTCCTCTGTTCGAAGGAGCTCAACCCATCATCTCTCTTTTCAATAAGTTAACCTCAGCCAAGACCTACAAGTCACGAGCTCCATCATCCGTTTGCAAGTTTCTTTTGGCCCTTCCTTCATGCACTAACAACCACTGAAGGACGACGGAGCTGTTGGATCCACTACCAGTTTGCACTCACTTGTATGCCACAATGAAGCTCGAGTCGGTAGACGCACCTCCAGAACAAGAGCGCACCCAATCGTCCCCGAGCGTTTCCCCTCATCCATCGTCATCGGTCAATCCTCATTTCCATCAATCCATGGAATAAAGAGCAATAGATGTCATATTTTGCAAATGTGATTGAATTCAAGGGGGAAAATAGTAAAAAATCGATATATTCTACTAAAGATAACAGAGAGAATGGATGAAAGTTAACACATGTTTTGGCATGTAAAGGTTTACAACTATTCAAGTTTTGACATTAATTTCGTGTTGCTTACTGATGGAGGGGGTGAGGGAGAGGGGGAATGAGGAAGCGAGAGGGGGAGCGAGGGAGCGAGCAGTGGATGGGGGAGCGAGAGTGAAGGGAATGAGGGTCACCCTCAATCAGGAGAGCAAAGCACCACCCTTGTGGAAGATAAAGTTCTGGAGGATGTGACCATGGAGGACCTTGCAAGGGAGGGGTCGTGGAGTGCGGTGAAGCAGACTAAGAGACAGGGTAGGGCAAAGAACTTGAAGGGTAGTTGTTGCTTCAGGTGTGGTGCTACCGACCACGTCTCTTGGAGGTGTCAGGCCAATCGATCATTGTGCTTCATCTACGGCCAATCGGGACACCGTCGGAAGGAATGTCAGGAGCGAAGGTTGCAACAAGTGGTGCCTCGGTCGGTGGCTCTAGATCGGCCTGTGAATCCTCCTTGTCTTTCGACCAGGGAGTTTTCCGACAGGTTGATGGTGATGGCGAAGGGGGCTCAGCTGGAGCGACCCTTGGAAGGGTTTCTGGTCAGAGAAGGGGACATCCTAGCTTTGGAGAAGGTGTCTTCTGTCTTGGTATGGCTAGATCTAGCCTCATTGACATCATTCGTTCGTCAAACAGTGTGTTGTATTTAAGGGGCCTATCTTCTGTTGGGGTGAGGACGGTGCTCCGAGGGGCGATGGAGGAGGGGCTCCCGCCGGAGCTCAGAGGGAAGGTACAGTGGGAGTGGCAGCAAACACAATACTTGGATGGGGTATTTACAACCGGGTCGAAGATCTTTGAGCTCTGAGTCACAGGTGTTCCCTTGATGTGCAAAAGCTTCGAGCTCTTGAAGGAGGTGCTGGTGGAGGTCGGAACGTTACGGGAGCTGACCTGTTAAGAATTAAACCTAGTTAGGGCATGGATGTTGAGGTACTGGTAGAGGGCATCGTGTTGTCGGTACATGCCAGCGTGGAGGTGAGGATTGGGAGGAGAAGCATAGAGCTCAGCCTTGAAGTATTGGAGACTCGGATTGCGACCAGAGGGTCGGTCCGGTAAGAGCAATGTGGAGGTTGATCATGCGGTCGATGGCGATCAGAGTCCGGGGGATGAGCCATCAGTTGTGGAATCTAGGGGGTCAACAGGAGTTGAGGCGGTGTCGAAGGTGATGTGGGGGGAAAACCTAGTGGGGAGATTCGACTCCCTCTTGGCACGTGTGCATTCCCACCTCCACATGCAACGGTCAGACCCTAATGTCATTTAAGGCGGTGGTTATGGGGGAGAAATCTGCGGATCTGAATGTCTTACTAATCGATAGCGGGTCGGTTCCCACTCAGGTTCCATCTAAGTCATACCCTTACGGTTCACTGGGGACCCATTTCAAAAGTCCCTTTGTGCTTTCAGTGTCACCCATTTTGTCGACCCGGTTCTCGCTGACAGATCCGACAAACTCTGCTCGGGGGGTGATTAGCTTCCCGATACTATTCCGCCTATCGTGCAGAGGGACCAAGCTGTTTCTTCGATTGGTGGCAGGGTGAGACAATTGGGATGATCGTCCAAGTTGCCTCTGCTGGTGATGATGCAGGATAAGGGTGTGGTCTCTCCTTCTGGTAGTTCCAGATCGACGGGAAGGAGGGTTGGACTGGCGGAGGTCTTGGAGGAGCTGCTTTACAACAGATCGAGATGCAAGGAGGATACGGAAGAGGGGGAACTCAGATCAATGAGAGGAGCAGGAAAAAATAAGCATCTGATGTAGAGGCAGCGCCACTTGAAAGGAAAAGGAAAATCCAAAAAACCAAGGGTGTGCAATCAGACTTTGGAGGCATCTCCGATCGTGCTGAAGGGCAAGTTGGAAGGCATATGAAGCTATTCTCGTGCAAGCGACTACGCACCAATGCGGGCTTCTGGGAGTCTATGTGGAATGAGTTGAGTCAGACAACAGATAATGGGGCCCTTCCAGTGAAGGGTTGTGCTTTGCCCTCAAGGGCGTGTTGTGACAGACAAAGTGATTCCCAGTTTCTGAGGCGGATGATGGTCTCCTATAAGGACTGAATCAGATTGACAAGCAGTACGACCCAATTGGGGAAGAAGCAGGATCGAAAAAAGTGGCCTTCAAGATGGTGGTGTCGCGGGTAGTTGGAGTGAAGGTGGCGAGGCTTTCCCCATCAGTTACCAAATGAAAATCATATCATGGAATGTGCGAGGATTGGGTCAATCGAAAAAATGGTCCACAGTTAGCTCTCTGATGGCTGCTTGGAAGGCAGACATTGTTGGCTTGTAGGAGACCAAGATTGCATCTTGGGATCGATGAGATGGGATTCCATGTCCCGACCTTACAGACTTCAGGATTGTGCTTGCTAATAGGAGTTCTAAGGGAATTTTGATCGTGTGGAATTGTGATCTTTTCACCTTGGTCGACGAGATTATATTGGCACATTTGACCACAGTGGTCCTTAATAGCAAGATGGAGCAATTGTGTTTAATGGTAACATCAATATATGGCGTTGCAGGAGCATCGACGAATGTGGCCCATGTGGGATGAGTTGAGGGAAGTCAGGGGTCGTTTCCCTACAGAGGCATGGTCTGTAGGAGGTGACTTTAATGCCACCATGTTTGCTGAGGATTGACCAAGAGACAGAAAAGTTTTCTCCTCATATGGCTCAAGAAAGAATGATTTTAATTTCTTTTTGTATGCACTTTTTGTGCATAATAGATCAAAATATAATTAATATATAAATTATATATTATTATTTTTATTATTAATTATTAAAAATATAATTTTCCATAATGGAATAGAATATAATTTCCAGAATTGAGTTAATAATAATAATTTAATTAATAATGGCAAATGAATCCATAAAATCATAAATTCAACTATTATTTTAGTTTTTTATTTTTTCTGTAAGAAAAAAGAAATATCATTCGTATTCATAACTCAAATTGTATAACTCTGAAAGGAAAATCCTTAGACATTGGAACCGTTTTTTCTGAGGTGGTGGAGGAGCTAGCATTGGAGGTGTGTGATGCGGCTAACTGCAAATAAACTTGGAGAAGTACCTCATCTATGTCACACATAGATCGTTTCTTGTTGTTTGTTGAGGCTATGGAGTGTTTCAGTCTCTCAACGATTACTGCCCTTCCATGATCGAGATCAGACTATACACCCCTATACATGGACATCTGCAATGGGCGGGGAACCTCAACATATTTTAAATTCGAGCGTTGTTGGATGCTGGAGGATGGGGGTCATGAGATGATCACCTCATTCTGGAACGAGCTCGCATGGAAGGGTCGGTCACGGTTAGGATGGCCCTGAAGTTGGAGGCTCTCCACTGGATGTTGGTGGGCTTCAGAAGGGAATCTCGTGCATCTCGGGAGTGGAGTAGATTGGGAGCCTTGGAGGAGGTGGTGAGATTGGACAGGTTGGAGGACTATAGTGAGTTGGATGAGGAAGAGCTGGCAAGCAGGGGGATTGTGCAAAAGATCCTCAAGGATGAAGACATGAAGAAAGAGGTGGAGTGGAGATAGAGATCACGACATAAATGGTTGAAGAAGGGTGATACAGACTTTAGGTACTTTCATGCGATAACAAGCAGATGTCGGAGGAGGGAAATAATCCATTCAGTTGAGGTTGGGGGGTGAATTTTAGTGGGGAAGAGGAGATTGCGACAATGATGAAGGATTATTTCAGGAGAATGAGTAGAAAATCCATATGAGACAACTCTCGATGGATGGGGATTGGGGTGAACCATATCCCAGCTCAAGATTTCGATACCTTGACAAGACCATTCACTTTGCAGGAGGTTCGTGAGGTGGTTTTTGGTATGAATGCTGATGGTTGCCCTGGGCTGGATGGCTTCCCGGTGTTTTTCTTTAGGGAGTTCTGGGACAACATTGGTAGGGAAGTCATGGAGGTGATTGCAAAGTTTTGGTAGGGAAACCGTGGGTTCATGCGCCTAAATAAGTCTTTCATTTTACTACTTCCCAAGCGGGACGTTACCGTAAGGATTGCATGTTGATTGCTCTGTCCAACGTGATATATTTGATAGTAACAAAGACTCCGGCGAATCAATTAAGGGGGTGCTTAGTGGTACTATCCATGGAAGGCCGTATCGGCGATATATCGCTGATATATCGATTTCGACAGGGTAGGGGTTTCGATATTACCCAGTATCTCCTTTTACAGGGATATCGGCGATATATCGCCGATATATCGCCATATCGGCTCATATCGGTCAAAAATGGCTGGTTTCAGTAGAAAAAATCCCGAATATCGATCGATATCATCGATATTTCACCGATATCTCTATATATCAATGCTATTATTCATGGAAGATTGATTCAACACCTAGTATTAAAACACATATATCTAGCTACACCTAGTATTAAAACACACAATGGTTTATATATATATATTTTGTTTTGGGTCGGGAGCGATGCCCCCGCACCCCCGAAAGGGGGGCCAATCTAGGCCCCCCTAGACCCCTCAAGCTCGATGACCAGGCAGCGAGACCCCTGTACTGGTAGGGTATGGTGCGACATGAGGATGCATACAATGGTTCTTCAACTTGGTGTATGTTTACAAGTTATTCATGTTGTAAGACTTGAATGAAACCGATTTCCAATATTTATAAGTCAATTCTTCAAAAACAAAAATATCTATAAGTGAAGAATCAAACATTAATATCGATATGTTCAAAATGATTGATATATGCGATATAAGCTTCATAGATTGATTAATATGTGTGATCTAAGAGTATATTTGTAAGCTATTTAGTGATCTAAGAACTTGAATGAACTCCATTTTCAATATATATAGGTCAACAACTAACAGTACCAGCAATATTTCGATATGATCGATATGTGCAATATAAGGATCATAGTCTTCACAAATGATCTATATGTGTCATCTAAATGTATATTTGTAAGTTATTTAATGTTATAAGAACTTGAATGGAATCCATTTCCAATATCTAAAGGTCAGGAATAAACATTAACAGTGATATGTTTGATATGATGACTGATATGTCGATATATAGGTTATTTGATGTTCTAATATCTTGGATGATTTTAATTTCTGAAAAAATACCAAAAAATGGCTTTTTTGAACCATTTTCGACATTTCCACCGATATCGTTGATATATCCCGATATATCCATTTCCGGACGGACCGAAACAATATCGATATCGATACGGCCTTCCATGGTACTATCTCACCTTTGCAGAGCGCATTCTTACATGGCAGACATCACATGGACATTGTGACCATGACATCAGAGATTGTTGCAAACTAGCGTAGACGAAAGGCAAAAGGTGTTCTATGGAAGGTAGACTTCTCGAAGGCATATGACTGTGTAGACTGGTGTTTTATCTGGGCATCGCTATACAAGCGAGGATTATCGAACATCTGGATTGCTTGGATAAAGAGGTGTGTCACAACTACTTCATGTGTGATGCTGGTCAATGAACAATCAAAGGGGGGGTACTTTTAGCCGCAGCGTAGGGTTCGTCAGGGTTGTCCGTTGGCCACATTACTCTTTGTGCTTGTGACCAATGCCTTGATAACTATGGTTATTTGCATGGTGACCGAGGGCTTATTCCAAGGTTACCTTAGAGACGAGATTTTGGTTCCCATCCTCCAATACGCTGACGACAAGATTTTACTTGTGGATGGCGAAGCTGAAAGTTTCAAGGGTATCTTTACGGCACTCGATCTTTTTGGAGTCGTATCTAGCCTAAGACCCAACAAAGAGAAGTCAGAGTTCGTATCTTTCAACCTCGATAATGCAGAGATGGAGCAATATGCGAGCTATCTTAGATCTCGTCGAAGAGAGCTACCAATACGATATCTTGGTGTCCCTTTAGTTGTCGGGCAGATGCACTTGTTGAATTGGTTGCCAGTAATTGAAACATTGAGCAGAAGGTAGCGAGATGGAAATCCAAGTGTCTGTCTAGAGGAAGCAGACTTGTGTTGTTGAACTCGGTTTTGTCAATGATCCCATTTTTCCCTTTCATCCATCATTTTACCGGTGGGGGTCCAGAAGAGATTAGAGGGCATCATGAGACGCTTCTTTTAGTCATCTTCTGGAATGATTATGGCACGGCTTTAGTGGAATGGAAGACTGTTACATGTGCGAAGGAGGATATTGGCCTTGGAGTGCGCAGCTTGGAGGAGATGAATAAGGATTTGTTGAGCAAATGGATAACGTGTATCTGGGATGATTGTGATAGTATGGTTTGCATGCTAGTTTGAAGGATCTAAGGTTCTGGTGCCACTCTACTTTGCCCCGGAGATGTGGGATGTTCTCCATCGCTATTCTCGCGAAGCATATGCAGCGTGGTACAGGATATTTGTCCCTTCCTGCGGTCGATTCTGGGAGATGGAACCGGATTTAGATTCTAGGTGGATGATTAGAGAGATATCGGCGTGCTTGGGGTAAGATTTCTACAGCTTATGACGATGGCTACAGATCCGAGTTGCTCGGTGGTAGATATTTGGGATGGTCATTCTTTTTTACCCCAGTTCAGAGCAAATATTTTGGATCAACATCTAGAGGAGCTTATGCTTTTGGTGACAAAGTTGGGAAGGGTCATCGGGCCCATTGAGGGCAAGGATCATTGTATCTGGTATGATGGGTGCTTCTCGATGAGGAAGGCATACAAAGCGCTGATGGGTCCAACAACTTTTGACCCTAGTGGATGCGTGGCAGACTATAGGGGCATTTGGAGTTGGAAGATTCACGTAAGAATTAATATTTTTTATGGCTTTTTAGAAGAGGGCGACTGCTCACGAGCGGGAGACTTGTTAGGTTTGTCCTAGCTGTCAGTCCTACTTGCTCTCGTTGTTGAGTGAACATCGAGGAGGTGAATCATCTTTTTTCGATTGTGAGAGCTCTACGGAGGCGTAGACCATGCTTGGTAGCAGGAATGTATCTTATGGAGGTGTTGCAGACTACTAAGCATCTGATGGAAGTGGTTGGCGTAGCACAGAGTGCGAGAGGGTGGAGTGCATCGCGCTTGTCTAGACAATTTGCTTGACCAGAATTGGTGTCATCTTTCAACAAGAGAGGTTATACACTGAAAATGTTGTAGCACACGCTAGGGTCTTGGCGACATATTGGATTATTTTGTAATGCTTATTATGATACCTGATTACAGGTATGTAATTTTCTAATGGTGATTAATAGTGATGTTTTGGGGTACACACATATACAATGGAAGCCTTTTTTCCTTTCAAAAAAAAGCATTCAGGTTTCTCGTGTAATTATGGATTATCGATGGTTACTTACATAATTATGAAAGTATACAGGGTTATGGATGTAAATATCCCTTTATAATATATATAAAATATATTTTTTCTCTCAAATGATATGTGATCTTGTAAGATTTAGAGAAATCCCTTGCAATCCTTGTAATTACATTTCTCATACACCTGGGTATGGGCTACCCAGTTCTACCCGACATTCTTGGGCCGGAAATAAGAATTAGTGATATGTGTCCTACATTTCATTTTAAAAAAATCGCCATACTTTATCTATATCCCTATTGATGGCGAAGCGACAGTCGTCGAAGAGACCTCAGACGAAAACCTCAATCGATCAACAATTAACCCACAATATAAATTAAGCAATGAAGATAAAAAATGTGGAGTTAAAATTTATTATAACTCTACAACAAGTGTGGATAGTGTAAGCATGTGTAGAGGTCGAACTCAGGGAGCAAATAGTAGATAGGGGCAATTAAGCGCAAAAAATTATTCTTTTCTCATGTCCATTTTTATTACTTTTATGTGTTTTAATTTTATATTTTATAGATTTTTGTTTTTAGAATTTTAATTTTGTTTTTGGTTTTATATTTTTATATTTTCTTTTTATATTTTAAGATATATATATATATCATAGCTATATATAGAGTATATATACAATGTAAGCAAATATAATTATAAGTACAAATAAAAAGAGTCAAAATACAACACATAAAATGATTTGGGTTTTATGTATTTTTCTAATATTTTCATGATTTTTCTGGATTTTTGCTAATTTTTATGGATTTTCAAAGTAAAAAATATCCCAAATCAAGGATTTAATAAATATTTGAAAGTGATTTGAATTTTAAAAATAGCAAATTAAGTTCAAAATTATCCAAATCAATTTTAGTGTATAGATAATTATATAAAGAAAATTAGAAAATAAAAAAAACATATTTTGGATTTTTAATGAATATTTAGATTTTTATAAAGGATTTTGGGGTTTTCAATTTTTAAGAGTTTTCTGTTCTATTTTTAGTGATTTTTGGTCTAAAGGCTAAAAATACTTAAATAAACAATTTTTTTGGAATTTTTCAATTGTTTTTATATTTTTTTGTACTTTATATTGTAGACAGAACAAAATGAGCTCCTTTTGATTTTAATAAATGGTTAAAATGCCAAAAATGCAAAATAAATATGGAGCATGAAAGTACATGCTACCAAGCATCTATCCCTATTTTTGCATAATTTTAGGAGCAAGGGTAATGCCTCAGCCCGTTAAATGGTGAAATGGTGGCGTAGGGGGGTTGTGGCGGAGACCTCCAACGGAGGGTGTAGGAAGGAGATATGAGATCTGGCTCTAAGAAGGAGGAGGGTGAATGGAAGGTGGAGGAGAGTAAAGAAATTTCACGGGAAGAGAATGGAGGTGGAAGCGCTGGATCTCGAGAGCTCCGGCGAGGGTACCTTAATTAAACTAGACTAAATCAGCCACTAAAATGATAAACTAAATACGGGAAATGAAGGTCGGAATTAAAACTTACCTAAAAATATAAAAGCTCAGCTCTTATACCTGGCCGGAGGCCAGGGAGCGGAGGTAACCGGAGCGTCGCCTTGGGTGCACTCCTCCCTCCATCATCCGCTTCAGACCGTAGAGGACCTCCAACTGTCACCTAGATGCTCGCTTGGCCGAAGTGGAAGGGATCCAGGGGTTGGAAAGTGACCAAAATTGAGGAGGAAGGCAGGAGGTGTTATTTATAAACATGTACGGCACCCTTATTGACTGGTTAATGGGGAGAAATCCAAGCTATGTACAAGCAATCACAAGAGTCGGCATGAATCGAGGGATATTCATGATGAAAATCGGTGAAGGGCTCTAGGGATTTTGATCGATGGATCGAACGGAGAAAATGGAAGAAATCGAGGGGAAAGACAGCTCTGACGCGGGGCAGAGGCGCCAGGGGAAGTTGACCAGGGGTCAACAAACCCTGGGCCCTGATTGGCTCACGTCAGTCCGCTAGAGGACAAAATTACCCCATTATTCAAAATAAATAACTAAATTAGTAAATGATTTTATTAATTTTTTATTATAAAATAAAAAATGTTTATTATGTTATGTAGTATTTTAATATGATTTTTATTTACTTTTTTTGTGTTATTTATTATAAATTAATTATTAGGGGTGTATTTATAGGTATATTCATCTATATTTTAACTATTCTATTTTTATTTTGTATAATTTATTTTATTATTTTATTCTCTTATTTTGTTATTTATAACTTATTTTTAGGTGTATAAATATATTTTTATTATATTTTTATGATGTTATTTGTATACTTAAATAAATAGTTATATAATTTATATAGGTATAAATGTAGGTATTTTGTCTATGTATCTGGTTATATTATTTATTTAAAGTATTTTCTTTGGTTTTATTCTATCTTTATATTTTTAATAGAATACAAATAATATTTACAAGAGTATAAAAATATAGAAGAATAAATAATAAAAGAATGAGATCTATTTTTATTTATATACACTAAGATTAGCATGGGAATTTTGCCTATATCTTTATATAGATTTATTTTATTTTGTGTTTTTTTTGTTTTATTTTGGTTTCAATATGTACATAAGTTGTATATAAGATGTACAAAATTCTAAAAAATATAAAATTGTAAAAATAGTAAAGAATGAATAAATTGAATATTTTATCAGGATATTATACTATACAATGAGGGTCCAAAACCTAACTTTCACATCTTAACTCCAAAAAATATGAAACCGCCTTCATTAAATAGGTTATTAAAATTTATATACAATTAGATGTGATTTTGATATATTTTGAGTTTTTATTTGAAAGATATGGGTCTGCGAAGTTGGGATTTTGACTTTTTATTTTGTGTATAAAAAGTACACTGTGTATTATTTTTGTACAAACTCAACTTTCATGTCCAAATTTTCTTTATTTAATGAGTAAATAATAAAGAATAAAATTGGTCTCAAAAATGTTTTATTGAATGATTAAAAGAATTGGGTTTTTATTGTATTTTGGTCCTTATCTCCCCCTACTTTATTCCTTATTGATCAATTCAATTCTTGACTTGATCTCGAGGTTTAGGGTTGCATTAAAAATAGTATTATTTACATAATAAATGCAATAAATAATGAAATGTTATTTTTAAGGCCAAAATGATAGAATAAAGGTGATGAAATGGAGATTCATCACCTATATAACTTGTAAAAATCCTACCAGTACATAGTACTTCATGGTATAGCCTCAAGAGTGCGATTTTTCCACAAACAAAGTTGCATTGCAGGTATGGGATGCAAACATATGAGGAGCAAACATATGAGAAAATACTCGTATTCGATCAGCCACCATACCCATTTTAGATATATATTGATATCTATATTCGTATATCTATTTTCATATATGAATATAATTGTAGATTTATTTTTAATCATTGAATATATAGTTGCACATTTTTTCACCATATTCGGTATAATTATTATGATATAAGTAGATTTCATATATCTATATCATGTGTATTCCATCCAATACAAGTATTTTAATCTTATTTGTAGAATATTTTAAATATTATTCGTATAAGATCAAATCAATTTTACATTTGTAACTGTTTTTTAAGGATACGGTAATGTAGAATTCATATACGTCAATATTTGTATTTACATTTAAATTCATATTTAAAAACGGATAAGGATATATGGTAACACCTGTATCCATATCACTTTGCATCCTTACTTGCAGGCATTCATGTTCTATCTATCTTATATTGCCTCAAATATCCTTCCTACATTGTTAAAAAAACTCTCCTCCGTATAGGTAAGGTTCCTAGTTCTTATTTCTTTATCCTATAGACTTATCAAGCATTAAATGCCAATTGCCCATCCATGAATTGCGATGATATCATCTTTTTAAATTTTTGTTTCTTATGAGCCCTGAACATAGTGCATCATGTCTTTTTTTCTTTTTTTTGGTTTAATTTCAATTGTTAGTATCGATTATAGGTTAGATTAACTAAAGGTCTAGTTGAGTTAATGGATTAAAGTAATGGAGGGATATGGGTGTAGGACAGAACACTTATTCAGGGTTTTGGGCGTAATTATAAATTATCGATAGTATCTGATGCAATTACGAAACTATTTAAAGTTATGAGTGTAAATATCCCATAAATCTTTGTCTATGTGCAAATAACATGGAAAATATGTTACGTATAAATGATATTTTTTAACTTGTACTATCTCGAATGAGTTTGGATCCTCCAGTTGATTTAACTTTTACTTTGAGAGAGTAACATGTTATGTGTGAATGCATTCTAATGTGTATACATATGATTGTTTGTTACGTAGAAATAATTTCAAATAATATTGTAATTAGATAAATTTTCAGATATGGATAATATGGATATATATAACTTCATAGAAAATATGGATATATGTCACTTATTGTATTCAATGGAAATTTGTGGATCCAAATATCTGCTATTGTATCAATTTCCAACCAAAACACTTTTTTTTTTGCAAATACAGACGTGTATAATTATTTCCAGCAATCAATACATATATGTGTAATATGGTATCCAGATAATTTTCTTGTAGATAAGATAACACCATGTGAATTTGACTTTTTTCAGTCAACTACATTATATATACATATTTTTTTGCATGTTCATTTTTTTTATGGATACGAATATATTTGATTTTTTATTATATAGATACAAATACGATTGATGTGGTATCTATATTTTTTTGCAAATACGGATAATATGAAAAATATTCCATCTGTCAAAATATGGATATATCTCTATTATCCATCGTCAACCAAAATATTCAATTTACATTTTTATGTACTTTTAGAATATTTTTGGATACATCTTGAGAAGTTTGTAAAGCAAAACTTATTCAATACATTT
This sequence comes from Ottelia alismoides, assembly GCA_037367405.1. Taxonomy (NCBI): domain Eukaryota; kingdom Viridiplantae; phylum Streptophyta; class Magnoliopsida; order Alismatales; family Hydrocharitaceae; genus Ottelia; species Ottelia alismoides. The sequence continues at coordinate 567,823 of JAZKJV010009356.1, forward strand.
TCCAATATTTGTATGATATGAATATCAACTCATTCTATTCCTCCCAGATATAAAAGTCAGGCTTCGTCCTTGAACGTGGATATAGATATTGATGGATAGGAAAATTGTGTTATTGTACCTTTAGAAATTGGATACAAATCGATACAAGTAATATCATAAATACTCTATAAAATAGCTTATAATTATTTGTGTGCATGCGCGTGCAAGTGTGCATGTGTGTGTAGGTTAGCTTACTTGATATAAATATATGAAATACATATATTTTACAACCGTTAAATCAAGTGTGATAAAAGAAAGTATACATCTGTTTCATATACAAATAAAAATAAATCTACAACTGTATATACGTTCATGAAAATGGAATTATATATATGGACGAGAATATTTAAGGATAAAAATAGCATCCATATTCGTATTCATTTAAAAAATATAGACGCGGATGTCAAAATCCTATCAAAGTTAATACGATGACAGATTGAATACGAATACGTCGATGTCCATTTACATCCCTAGTGAGGACTCTTCCTGTTTTAGTCAAGGAGAAGTTGCATTTGTATTTGCACCTTTTGCACGTCTCTCTCTCCAAAACAAGGATCCTCAATTTTGATACGTGTGTCCCCAACCAAATCCCCATTTGGGAGTAATTCTATTCTTCTCGAATTGATGCTCTAAATTTCACTAAAACCCACCTCGATCACACGTTTTCACAACAACTACTCGAACTTTGGATATTGCAATATGGATTGGACTCTGTGATCTCTTGATCAGATGGGTAACAGTTCTATTAATAGTAGCTGTTTGGACGATTAAGAGGGCAGGAATGATAACTGTAATGTAATGTCATATTCTTTTTGTGTTATATTTATTTTTTTATAATTATAATATATTTTTGATGTTCATATTTTTGTTTTAAAGTGGTTTAAAAATATTATAAAAATGAAAATGTAGGATCCATACAACTAACTTCAATCCAAGAACACAAGGGTAGATATCCATCGCTCATTCTCCATGTAAATATTTGTTTGGATGTTAGATTCTTCGATTACTTATATATTTCCACATAATTTTATCACAAATCTAATTATTATATTATTGTTATGTTTAATTGAAACATTCTTTGCGACCTATATAGACAGGACAAAGAGGATCGTTACAATGGAGGGTGTTCGTGGTACGATGAAGTGGGTCACCAAGTAGAGATGCAAATGGATAGCTACCATATTCATTTTATATATTTTTTGACATTCATATATGTGTTTTAAAATGAATATTTACATATCATGGCGTGATTTTGATATCTGCAAAACTCAGTATTTGTTTCTGTATATATATATTAGTGTGTGTATATATATATATATATGTGGATGGGGATATTATAATCCTTTTCCCTTTTCCCATATATATATATATCTTAATTTATTATTATTTTTGATGGTATTCATCTCCGAAGTAATTATTGTATATCAATATCTGTATCTTAGGATATGTTAGCATCAAGGAAAGAGTGAAGCTTCCAATCGGGTACCCAACCGCTATTTGATTCCAGGCAGGTGGTGGGTCATGACTAGGGATGAAAATGATCGGATACGGATGCGAATATATGTGTTATCACATCCTTGTCTTTTTTTAATATCCGGATACAGTGTGAATACGAATATTACATGAATGTACAAAATGTTAAATCATATCCTCAAAATATAGATACGAATTTAAAACGAACATTATCGATTCGAATACGAATATTTGACAAAGTAATGCGGGTTGTTTTACAAATGTTATAAATAACTTATTTTACTGAAAATCTATAAGAAATTAAGGTGTAAAATAAACCTCAATGTATAACAAGTGCATTGATTATTTTAATAATGAAATTAACACAAAATAAACTAGAAAGAAAAAGAAGCTTACCAATCTTATTTGTTATAAGTATGCATCTCCATCCATTATTTATATCGCAAGCACTTTGCAACTTGAGAACCTAAAATACACAAAGATAACGACATTGCAAATGGCACGACTTAGTCAACTAAAAAGTAATTTGGCTCGACATGGCCAATAAATTATGATTCGCCTCGACATGACAAAAAATCTAATTCGATATGGTCATTTAATTCAAATTTGGCTCGGCATGGTCATAACATGGCCATACCTAAGATATCTTTTTTGCAGAAAAATATAATCATATTAGCATATGTAGGTCATGTCATTTGAGATATATTTATTATGTTTGGTTAGATTAACACAAGGACATAGGTCCATATTACATTTTTCAGTGTAATACCTACTAAGAATATTTATCTTGTTTTTAATGAGTACAATATCCTAATTATTTAGCAAGATCGCTTCTCTTTGCATTCCCTTCCTCCTCTTCCATCCAAGCTTACATAAGTTGGCATTAGTAACCCGAAAATTGTACATTTCTGCTGTATAATGGAAAGTAACATAATTACAAGTAAAGGAAGTTCACGTTTCTATTAACCAAAATAATCTATTATTAGGTTAACAACAAATAGATTGGTGTATTTGTGTTTTAACGTAAACCGGTGAAAGCTAAAAAAAAGTCATTACTTTCCCCATCCATTTCGAAGATGGAGAGTTGGGAAATAAAAAAAATGATTTCTCTGTGTGATGAAAGGTGAAGAGAAGCAAAAAAAAATCACCAAGCTCTAGAATTTATTACCAAATCCAAAATAATTTCCTTTCCATTCTATTAATTAATCCCACAACACTAACCCCCTTAAATGTTCCAAAACCTTAGGCAAAAGGAGGAGTCGAAAGGAAATGAAACATGTTGATGCCAAAAAAAACCTATGATTCCCTCTTCTCAAGCTTGAGGATTATCTCCTTAGCCCTTCCGGACTCCTCCTCCTGTCGCTCAATGTCGGCGAGGGCATGCCGAACAACCTCCAACCTGCGGGACGCCTCCTCGAACCCATCAAGGAGGTGTCAGTTCTCCTCCATCTACAGCAACGCCTTGACCTATTCGCTAACCAGATCCGGCAGCGAACCCCCTCCCTTGGCAGTGCATCTCGTGTGGAGCGATCATGGCAGCAGCCACCGAGAAGGGAGGTTGTAGTGGACGGGGAGGGCGACAAGGGATGGAATGGCGGGAAAGGGAGGCGAGTACCGGAGATTGGGGAAACAGAACGATTGGGTTTTTTTGTTTTGGCGGGTTAGAACTATTGGGTTAGGGTATGAATTTCCAATTCGCGAGTGTTTGGGTTAAATTTCAAACATGTCTATTCAAGTTAATATAATTATACCTTTTACTTACTGAATTCAAAAACGAATATTCACATTCGTATCCCTTACAAAATATACATTCACATTTGTATCCGTTAAAATATATACATCGCACTCGTATCTGTATCCGTAAAAGTTAAAGATGTTAAGTTCGTATTCGTATTTGTTGGATGTTAAGTTCGTAATCGTATTAGTATTTGTCGGATGTTGATTCTAATATTCATATTCGCATTCGTGTTCGCTAGATATAAAAAAATAACATCCATATCCCCATTTTACAAATGCAAATACGAATGAATACGATTATATTTGTATTTGTTTTCATCCCTAGTTATGACATATGTGTACCCAATCTAGACATTTCCCATCAATAATCGTGGGTTCAAGATCAAAATTCATGAGTCGAGCTAGATATATGCGGGTCCAGATATTTTGAGCACCCCTACTCAACATGGTTTCTCCCAGCTCAAGGCATGTCGGGTAGAAGAATAAGGAGGAATAATGGTGAGGGATAAGTGAAATAAACCACTATTTTTATTAGGTTAGAAGGATGTGAAAAAGGAGAATAAGGAAGAATAATGGTAGTTAGATGTTATTCTCCATTCAGTTGGCACATGAAGTATAATGAATAATGTTTTTAAGTTAGTGAATAAATACGAATAAGGGAAAAAGGTAAGGGAGAATAAGAAAATGGATTAGGAGGAATAAAGGAAGAGAGGAACAAGAGAAGTGGAATAAAAGAGTGGATAAGAAGAAATAACAAAAGAGGGGAATTAGGGAGTGGATAACGTCTCAATCACTACTAGAATGATGTCAATCTCATTTCTTTTACAATATAATATTCCTAATCATCTTTAAACTTCAAAATTATATTTCAATCATAAATATAATTAACATAACATATAGACAATATTATATCATATTTGCCACTTCAATCTCCACATCATCCAAACATCTATTACTCACATTAAAGGTATCCATCTTATCAACTCTTCAGAGAGTTTCCTCCTCAAATCTCGTTGAAACTCCTATTTTCCATATAATAATGTAACTATTGAAAGTTATACATATCAACTTGTAATAAAAATATCTACCTAAATGTATTGTAAAACAAACAGTCGACTTAAATAAATCACAAACGATATAATGACATAAATACGAATGAGACTAAAACAAAATATCAATCTTTTTCCCTTCAAATCCACCGTGCATCCACATGAAGTCCAAACACCTTCACTGAAATAGGAAATCCCTTCTGACAAAAAATATTTACCCAATAAAAACAATTCTCGCAATCAAGCTAGACCACACTGAATGCTTCATAAGGAATGCTCGCCTTTGAAACCGCACTAAGCTAAGCCTAGTAGTTTTATCGGCTTCGTAGCAATGTAGCATGGGAGGCCATTAGAGGTGGGCAAAACAGAGGTAGGATGGTGTGGAAGTCCAAGGGACCTGGGGAAGTGGCGGAGGTGTGGAACTTGAAAGTATGGGGCAGGTATTCTACATGGACCTAATAGAGGAAGAAGGCACTGTGGGACTTCATGCCATGGAGGCTGATGAAACCAACAGTATGGCAGGGACTTGGGAGTCGGCATGCATGATACTCAACTTGAAGGAGCATGTCGGCTTAATGGAATTGTTACGACTGAAATACTCCCAGTGTCCCTTTTTCTAACATGATGAAGCATCCACATACATGAATAACAATTGAGATCAGTTAGAGAAGCTAGCTTCTTTAAATACAGATACAAAATAAAATTTAACAGAAAACCTCCTCAGCTGTCGAATATGTCTGATTTGCATTTCAAGTCTCCGCCGTCAAAAGTTTTAACAGAAAAATTATACAGCAAACAAAACATAGTTCTAACAAAACCAGGGAGGAGGGATGAACAAGGACAAAACTCCTACTGTAAAGAGTTCGTACAGTTTTTTTTAAGTTGAATAGCATTGCGATACCAAAAAAACCAAATAGAAGTTCCTGGGCTGGTTGGATCATGCACACATCGACCTCAACTTATCCCTATATTATTTCAGACTAGCTGCAAAAGCAAAACAGAGACCTGCATAAGTTAATTAAACAGATTTAAGATCTCCCAAAAAGCAACCGTAGGGGAATTAAGAAACTTCTCACAACTGACCAGCATGAACAGAATTATTTTTAAACTGGCAGAAGAAATTGTGATTTTTTCCCTCTTTTTTCACCGTATTAATCTACTCTTTTCAAATAAAATCATGTGATAGCTAATGCAAACAAAAAAAGCAGATTGAGATAATACAATCTCAAATTCATGATAACATTTATAAGGATTCACAAAAAAAGGAAGAAAAAAACAGGAAATCGCATGCATGTAGAGAATCTATGAATACCGATTACAGAAGGGTTCACACAAAAAAGAGCTCAAATACATCATGTGAGAAGTAGTTTGCATGAGAAGATATGGTTTAAAAGGTGATTGCTCACTTTCAATCTATTGTGTAAAACTCAAGTTAACAAAAAAGAAAGAACATATAGCAGTAATTCTTCAATTAAAATAATAGAAAACGAAGGGCACAAACTACAAACCCACATTTAAAAAAATAATTTTTGAAACAATTATTTACGATTCCCGCTGTTCCTTTTTTAAGAGATAGATAACTACAGAAAACAGTTCTAAAAATACAACAAATTTGACAGATAATTCATTACTTAAGTTTAAAACAAAGATCAATTCGACTTTCTTTTGATCTTAAATCAATGAGATGTGGTTGCAAACTATACATCGTTTCATAACCAAGCAAAGAGATAAAAGAAAGAAACGTCTGTTTTAGAGATTTCAAAACGATTAATATAAAGTGCAAATACTGAATAAATATACGAAAAATATGATTAGCTTGGCAAATATTAGAAATACTGAACTACATTATCAACACATTATTTAGATTGACGACGAGAGGAATTGTGATTCTGGTGATCATGGGACAAATAAGACAGAATAGTTTAAGCTGAATACTACTTAAGTGGCATAGATATAATAAAAAAGATTTTGGAAATAATAGCAATCTCCTGTGGACTTTGATGTTCTCAAAGAATTGTGTTCCAGAAGTATCTCTGGCAATAAAAAACATAGATATAATTTTGACATCTCCATTGGTTGGCACAATTCATGCTAGCTTAATTTAAAGTAAGGCCATATCATTTTGTGCGGAATAATCAACTATACATATATAGGTTTCATAAGAATCATCATATATCACCCACAAGTGACCAATGCCTTTGTGAATGCCATTTACATCGAAGAGTCAGAAGCAATAAAAAAGAGGACAGAAGAGAGATCTCAAGCGTATAAATTTAGCTTTGGACAAGTACCTCCTACTTCTGCAAATGCTACTAGCATTCTTGCTCGAGGATGAGCTCCTCAAAGAGTACAGCACTGACCAATTTACTTTCGTGAGGCAATTGCTCACAGCCGCTTCCTTTGTAATAAAGGCATCATCATATAAAAGTAGAAAGATTGTAGTATGTTGTAAACCACCTCATCATTCATGCTTGAATATGTTTCATATACTCAAATTTGTTTTTTTTAATACTCCAAATTGTTCGAAAATGTTGATTTGTAATATGTGAAATTCGTGTTTGCACATTTCCATTTTACAATTTATTGCACTAGTAACATTCTTATAAAGAATCGAACTCATTACGATATGTGCATGGCTAACTGTACACTTCATCATATAGGCGTAATCACATACAGGGACACATTGTGTATGGACTCAATCTAATGATCATATGCTTGACCATAATGTGTTCACTTCTGCTTTTGGAATGATTTCAAGCGTGTCATTTTTATTATAAAATTCATATTTAACAGCCATTTGTATAATTTGTTTGCTCAACTAGGTAGTAGTGTAGAAATGGGCTATGATGAATGTGGTTTTGTTTTAGGGCATGTTCCCATGTGTTGATGTTTGTGCTCAAAGAGGGGTAGGAAGGTAACTTCAATTGCAGCCCCCTTCTTTATCAATCACATAAAACTGGAGCAAAGAAAATTTTACATTGATGCAGATATTGACCAATGATCACTCAGAAGATAACATTTTTTCTCTCAGTATAGTTTGAGTCTACATGGCCACAATATTTGCTTGGTCAGTGTTCACACCAATGTTTGCTTCACGATCTAACAATTCATGACGCACTAATCAAGGCATGGCATATCCAAATGCATGTAGCATCCATGGTCCGAGATGTTCTTGATATGAAAACACGTGACTGGACATGATGGAGAGGCTTTGGTATACTTGCCCTGCGACAATTTTTAGTTAGACTGGTCTAAGCGTTGGGCAGTATTCAACTAACAATATTATCTCACATGCAGGGATGTGGTTTCAAACTCAATGGTTCACAAATGAAGCCAAGTGAGAAGTTGTATGGGACGTCCATTACAAGCAGCACAAGAAGAAGTATCAGATGATGGAAAGGAGATTACAAGAAGTCATGGCACTGATGGCTTACCTATTGTATCAGGTGATGGGGTTGGAGCACGACTGTGAGCAGAAACCGAGATAAAGGACTTGGAGACTAAACTATTGTTGAAGAATTCCGAGATATGGTTGAAATTGAATCGACTGTACTTCTAAATTCTTTGAGATGTATAGGTGTACTATTTTAAATATTCAAGTACTAAAAGTTGATTTTCGGTGGAAATTAAATTTGAGTTTTATTACGTACGTGTAACATCCCGAGCTTAGACCTATGAACTGTTATTCTTGCAAAAAAAGGTTCGTGCGTGATGGCGGAAAATAATTTTGTTGGTGGATTTTTTGGTGGAAGAAGAAATTGGAGTGATTGAGAAGTGAAGCACGCCGGTTGCGCGAGATTCGAGGAGGAAGAAACGCGTAGATCGCGTGGGAGAAATAGAGAGAGAGGAGATACGAGATAAAATCTCAAATTTTCTATAATCTGACCTGACTAAACAACTAGTCTATCATCCCTTTATAAAGGAGGGATGAGATTACAAAAATAGAAACTCAATTCAAGTTCAAAACTAATTATCCTAATTTGACTCGAACCGACTAACTAACTAATTTAAATCTCTAACTAATTAATTGAGATCACATGCCATCTCTTTATTTAAATTAAAAAAATTACGACGACTCAAAATAAACATAAATAAATTGCGGCCCTATTTATCTGTTTCACGCTACATCAGTTATAAGGAAAGATGACCATACCAACTTGTTGGACTTGGACCCATGGCCTCAAATTTCAGCGAAATTCGGTCGAATTTCTGTCGAATATCGATTTCCAGTCGAAATCGAAATTCGGCCGAAATGACCGAAATATGGGGGTGCTAGTACAAAAAATGACTGAAATGACCGAAATTTCGGTCGAAATTCCACCGAAATTCCATCGAAATTCTGTTTTGGTCGATACCGAAATGGTGATCGAAACCGACATTTAAGGCCTTGCTTGGACCTGGTTGGACCTATTGACAACCATCCAAAATGCTTAAGCCAAATTATCAAGTAGTAATCTCCCACTCTCATTGTTGCAATCTTCGGTCGAATGTATCGAATATTCTATTCGGAGGGTGGCTAAATAGATTATTGTTGTTCAGTCAATATTCGATCCAACTCGAATATTTAACCCAAATATTCGAGTATTTCGTCGATTATTGCAACTGACTGTTGTTTTTATTTTATTATTTTTTAAGATTCTCATTTATCCCGACATCACCACAAATGTTAAAGCTCCATATATGTAACTTCTTAATTCATATTTTTGTCTTGGATTTTTATTGATTGATGAATATATATATATAAGAATTATATATTAGGCATAACTTTTATATCAAAAAATAATTAAGAAGTACATACCTGAATAATCCAAATATTCTCCCGAATACCGAATGTTCTTTATTCAATGACCCCTCCGACTGAATATCAAATATTGACTTCTGCAACACTGTCTACTCTTACAACCCACTCATACAATTTAAGAGTTTCAAATGTGTGATAATGTTCGGGCATTACAACTTCCTCCGCTTATATTCGCAATGTTCTCGTTGCGATATGGTCCATCACTTATTCCCAATAATAGTAGTGGTTGCACACTCCTGATTTAGATCCCCTCAAGTAGCTATTTCCATTATCAGAGGGAACTCGCTCTGATACTATTTGTAACGTCTCGAACTTAGGTCCCCATACCTTTATCAAGGAAAACTAACCCACATAACTTGTTGGGTTTGAGCCTAATTGACCTGTTGAAAACCACCTAAAATACTATAAGCTCAAGTTGTCAAGTAGTAATCCACCACCCTTATGATATGTGAATTTCATTGTCATTACTTTGATACCAACATATGAATTGCAATTTTTGAGCAAAGAAAATTTGTTGTCGATTGTGGTGATCTTAGTAGGAGTCTGCTAGGAGAAAAAAAGAAGCAAAATGATGAGAGATTGTCCTATTTAACCTACTATTATACTGTTCACTGAATATAATTACAATGAGAGAATGAACCAAGATTTTATATAGGTCAACAAAGAAAAAAGGTTTAGAGTTTTGCCGGACTTATAGTAGGTGATGTATATTGGAGGATGTGAGAGGAAAAATGACAATACAGACGGAGTTGGCAGTTGAAGTTAAATTTTGACAGATTGTGAGATTGCGATGGAGAAAGAGCTGTTGCCAGAAAAAAATGAGATGCTTTCGAAATCCGCAATTTAGATCACACGAAATAAACCTAATTTGTAATAAGCAAAGCTTTTTTAAAAGGAAAGATGGGATTCGTTAATAATGCACATGCCCAAAAACTCTTCATATATTCACAGGTTTGAGTATGTAGCTACAAAAAGATGTAGCAAAAAAATTACATAGTACAGTATTCAGACAAAGAAACTTGCAAATTCGATTACGATCTCCATATAAAATCTTTCTCATCTGAACACCAAGCCATTCTAGCCATCCAATTTTGTAATAGGCAAAGCTTAATATTGATTTGTTTAAAGCAATCATGGTATAATTGTGCAAAGCAAACAAAAGGATGATATGTATGACCATAATTTATTTTGACAAAAAAAAAAAAAAATCTTACATATACATAATTCTCCACTCAAGGGCATTAGTCTCACTTTGTTTTGAAAAGAAAAAGGACGAACACAGTATGAGTGTGTTGAAAAACCTCACCATTAATTCACAAGTTTATTAATTCACAAGTTTATAAGTACATGGCTTCTTAAAGTGAAATAATTACATAGCCCAACTATCAACTAGTACCTTTGTATGAACAAGTATACTTTCACCATAAAATATATCATGAGGGAAGACTACCCTATTTCTTGCAAGCCACAGGGTCCAAACAATAGTCATGATCCCAGTTCAATCATCCTCTAGTCCCTCCATTTGATCCCGATAGAATCCCAGAAGCTTTCCGTGTGGTCGTTCTTAATCAAAGTGTTACCAAAACTTGTCCACACATCTGCAGACCCGCACATGTGAAAAAACACGGTACACATCTTTTCTAGTCTCCAAGCACCTTGCACATGTAGAGTTCATGTCCTGGATAAAGTGTGATACCCTGCCACCTGTTAACTGGCATCCTCTTCGTTGGAGCCAAATGAATACCTTAACCCTCGTGGGCAACTTCTACTACCAAAATCCCTTAGGATGTGTTTGGATAGAAGGTTATCTTGAAGTGGATAAGCCTCCCAAAAAAAGGGTTATCCACCGGATAACCCTAGTGGATAACCTTTTTGTGTCTTTTTGGTGTTTGGATAGAGGGTTTTACTGTTGAGAATATTTGTTGTGATATGATTCTATTGAAGTTTAGAAAAATGAATATATGTTGAGTGTTTTATATTTTTTAGATGACAAGATGGTATACTATAATACTTTTTGTTGTAATGGATGGAAGAGAAATGGATGATTTAACGTATTAAATGAGAGAGTGATTTTCATGTGGGTCACACGAGATGGAGAATAAAAAACGATGATGGTGTCCACGAGTTGGAAATGAGGGTTTTGAAGGAAAACCCGCACACAAAACCCTGAGTTTTCGGCCAAAACCCACATGTGGTGCAAGTTACCTGCCACAAGAATGAACCCTTATAGTCAGCATTGCACCCACCTGGGTCAAAAGGCACCAGCCTCATCAAAGCCTTATAAGCTTTTCGGACAGAAATCTTCCATCAAACCAACTTCAATAGTCGCAGCCCTTCGAAGGCCCCTCTTGGCCTTCCAAGATCTCCAACATCTACATAAAATACCCCATTCGTTGATATGAAATCTAACATTGGAAGGACAAAAAAACCAAGGAACCATCCTAAGAATCGCTACTGAAATATCAGTGTCTTGTGCCAACGCCATCGGACAAGGGAATCTAATGCAATAACCCCTCATGTCAAATTATCATGCCAGAATCGAAAGCCTCTCCCATCTCCGAAAACCGATCGCACTTACAGGTAAACTTCTTGCAACACCGAATATATCCTCTTCCAAAAATGAGAAGGCCCAACACCACATTCCCTAGAGTTTGACATAGAAGAAAAGTCCCAAAGATCTTGTAAATCAACGAGCACACCGGACTGTCACAGTCACCCCAGATGTGGGTTATCCACTCGCATAACAAGGCCTTGTTCAATTCTGGCAAGCTACAAACACCATGTCCCCCATTAGCCTTGGATAACGTAACGGTCCTCCAATCAACCAGTGCTATACCTGGAGAGTCACTAGAACTAGACAAAAAATGCCTCGTAATGGTTTCCAGTCTCTATCGAACATGAATGGAAAGAAGCATGGAAGAAAGGAAAAAGACAGGAATAGATGAAAGGACCGACTTCAACAGCACAGCACCAATCTTTTGCCCCTTTACATACAAGTGGACTTTCAACCAGCGAGTCACTTCTCCATCTTCCCAATCAAAGGGAGCCAATTAGACGGGCGTGGTACCCTGTGTCCAAAGGTAAACCCAAACATCACAGTGGTAAACTCGCGCGGAGGGGCCTCAACTAGCCTGCACAAACATCAATTGCTCCTCCATTCATGCCAAAAAGAACGTGCTCCGACTCGGCCATGTTCAATCTTAGTCCACAAACATCAACAAATAAATTCAGGACCACAGACATAACCCTAAAGCTCTCTGGACACCTTTTACAAAAATAATAGTGTCATCAGCATACTGAAGAATAGACCATGACAAATCATCCTTCGGATATCCACAACAGAATCCACCTGGGAGGAAGTCATGACACGTCTCTTCATCCACACACTCCAGGTATTCAGAAAAATCTCTCCAATGTAACGAAGCACAAAGGAAGCACCACTCAACACAATCATACACCTTAAAAAAGTACACACTCCACATGGCTCCCCCTAGGCTTGTTCCTCCTCCAATCGACTAGAGTCTCTGGAGCCAAAACTACATTGTTCACGATCTGCCTTCCCAGCAAAAAATCAATTTGAATGAGAGAAGTATCTCCATCAAATATTCCACGCAACAGGTTTGCTAACAATAGTCTCACTTATTTCTCTACAACTTCTAAATCAAACATACACTGCAAGAGGAATACATCTCACTTAATTTTCTAGAACTTCTAAATAGCCACCAAACATCTTAAGCCTCCAAACATTGCATGGCCTACTAAAATTAACACTTTTCCCCATCTTTATTCCCCCTACCAAACATGCCCAGGCTTACACAGAGATAAAATTATCTTATATAAGCATGGGACCTACCACTATTTTTAAAAAAAAAGGAGAAATAGCTATCCTTCCATTTATCTCCCTACTTTTAAGTAATGATTGCCACAATACTATTTACGTATCCTCCAAATAACTACCACTTATCACATATTCTAAATACCAACAATAAAAATGGAGAATAATGAATAACTCTAATTTATCGTAACATTGTGGCTTAAGCAGAAATCCACGGACCAAAGGGGAATTAAGAATACCTCCTTTCAATCATTATCCTTGCAGCTTATTAATCATTCATTGACCCATAACTGATCTGGAATGATATGGAATTAAGAATACCTCCTTTCAATTATTATCCTTGCAGCTTATTAATCATTCATTGACCCATAACTGATCTGGAATGATATCCATATGTTGGCTTCCTTTGAATAAGCCCAAAAAAACTTGACCACTTCATTCAAGCACTGCCACTGCCTAAATCAAATAGCAATTTTCATCAAAATATCTGAATTATGAGCACATGACATTTTATCTGCAACCCGTGCCTATCTAATAGAAAAAAGAATTCTAAAATTCCACATTGGTAACATCCGTATTTTGAACAAAATGGGTGGCCATTGCATGCAACCTTTTAACAGAAATTTTCATGCAAAATTCCAAGTACCATCATTGCAAATAGTTGTTCCTTATCTGGAAGCCAATGGAAACTAACAAAAATATTGACAGGCATCCAACTAAACATCATGTTGGCAGCTCACCAAAGCAATATCACTTAAATCAAAACTACACAAACCTTTCTTAACAGAAGTTTTACATTAACCTTATTAGCAATATACTAACCAGGAGACCAGGGTCCAATCCTACCTTTCTCAAAGAAAAAAATCAAATCACCTTACTGCAATCCAAAACTGGAAGTAATAATAACTTCACAAATGTAAAGAGTAGCTTTTTTTTACGAATAGCAGCTGTAATTTATGTAATGTGAAAAATCCAGTAAAAATAGTGGAGCCTTTCTATACACTAATCTTGAAAATACAAACAGCATGATGAATGAATGCACTGAAAAAGAAAACCATGAACAAGCAATAGGTGCATGTAAAAGTAGGCCTGAGATTGAAGGGGGTGGATGGAGAAAAAATTTCTCAATTCCCCAATGGACCAAGGTTGAGAGAGTCTAATAGGAAATCTTTTTTCCCTTGAGTAGTAATGATGGAAATAGCATACTACATTGAAAGTGTGTGTGTATTTTGCAGAATGAATGACCATGGTCACTCTGAGATCTACCTTGAACATTTCGAGTTGTTCTATAGTGTTTTATAGACAGGCATCCTTTTAAATTGTTTTTTTCAATGAGATAGTGGATATGACTATAAAGTTATATGTTCAAAATTATGTGACCAGTTCGGTGACTTGTTTCTTCTCCTTCAAACTGAATTTCAAAGAAAAGCCTAACCCATCCATTTCCATGTTGTTTCTTCACTTGGAATGCAGTTTTAAAACTAAGAAGTCAATGCATCATCATTAAACAACTATCTCTCTGAGAAGATTCAACCACGCTGTGATTATAGTCTTCAGGGACGAAAATAACACTAGCTCGTAGCAGCTTAATAATATGCTTCCAATATAGCAACCCTTCCAGACTAAAGCAGTTGTATTCAAACATGCAACCCTAACAGAATCGGGCATGCAATATCAAAACCAAAAACCAGGTTTTATTTACACGGTTTCTACCGTTGTAAATACCATATACTGCAATTGTGACTCCATGATATCCTTCTCCGTCTAGCCTGATTTGCAATAAAATATTAATTGGGAATAGTATAATCATACTAACTTATAGTAACTGGTAGTTAGGGCATTTAAAATGATCGAATCGCCTTGATAAAATCTAACGAAAAACGGATTTATTTGTGACATTTAAGGATTTCATATAATAACTACAAATTCATATAAATTACAGTCGTCCAAATAAAACCTACATCAATCCGGACCGAACGTTAAAATAACAAGAATGACGGCAAGAATGCACTTCAAGATGAAGGGAAAAAACATTAAAAATGACGCGCCTTTCGGGTCTTTCAGCGAGAAAGAAGACATTGAAGATAGATGCGCGACCATACAAGATTGAGATCAGAGCTCAAGCTTGAGCTCCTCCTTCTCGTGGGAGATATAGTGCATGACGTAAGGGGCGGCGCGGATGACGGCGACCCACACGCCCATGATCGTCAGGTGCTTCTTCAGCTGCTTGTACGCCGTTGCCTTGTCGGGCCTCCGAGGGATCGCGCCCAGAAACATCCTTATGATCGAAAGTTTGAATCTTCTAGGGGATCTTTTTTGTTCTAGAGGCCTGCAGCAAAACCCTAGCTATCTGCTGGCGATCGGCAAAAACCTAGCGGGACTTTCTTCCTTTTTTTCTCGTTGGTAAGGACGGGAGGATTGTTCTCTGGCGGATCCTTTCTCGGTTTCGCGGGTTTGGTTTCGGTCTTTCACGTTGGGATCTGAGGTCCGAACCCGTTTTTAATCATTTTTAGGTAGGCCTGTTTGGTTGGAGGGTTGGACAGGGTTGGTTACCCTTCCAACCAAATAGGGTTCTCCTCCTCACAGTTTACTATTCACAGGTGTTACCATCAAACAGGCTGGAGGGTTGCCCTTACGTAACAAAGATCTGGAAGCTTCGTAACAAAGATCCACGAACATCCTTCCGTTGGATCATAATTAATAATACTAACAGGCTTAAATCCGATAATTTTTAATATAATAAGTGGATTTACCCTTGCATTCTTCTCGGTAAAAATAATAAAATAAATAATAGCATGATACATCATCATCTTCTATCTCCTCGTAGTCTCCCAACTACCCATATAGTGTGGTTGAGAATGAGAAGTGCACTCTAGAAACACCGTCTTTTCTTTTAAATCATTGTGATTTTTTAAAAAAAAAAGAAGAATAAATACATATAAATCTATTTTAAAGAAAATAATCAACATCCAACAAGTTGTCAATGTCAGTTTTCCTCGATAAAGATCCGGAGATCTAAGCTTGGTCTTTACAAATGATATCAAAGGGAAATTGATTATATGGGAGGTGGAGCCACCCCTGCAAAGAGATAAGAGGAAAAGACTACCATGAACATGCAACCGTCGGAGTTAATTTTCCTCGTAACGGTCCAGGAACCTAAGCATGGAATGTTACACAATAGAAATAGCAAGGAAATGTATTCTTGAATATATAAATTGAAAATTCAAAGTTCTAGTGCAAAATTGAAAAGTTAGATAGTTATTCTTCCATCATTTGTAAGAGCTCAAGTCATCACATCTTTGTTGAAAGGCTTAGCTATGAGATTGTGTAATATGAAAACTAAACATAAAATTTATTAATTGTAAGGTGGTAGGTGTTATTAAATTTTCTATCACATCTTTCCTTTTAGATATGTAAAAAATTACTTAAGAAAAATTATAAAAATCAATTGTAAGATTTATAAGATGACCATTTGTATGAAGACATAATGGAAAGAATTTTGAAATATTAGTAGGAGCTAAATAGATGATCATCATATCTTTATTTTTAAATAAGAATATTAACAATGACTCATTTCTAAAAGCATAAAGCATCTAAGTAAATGTCCAAAAGTCAACTTCCTCGAATCTTATCTTACATATTATCTTTGGATCCGTCCGAATCCAACGAATTTCGTGTGATGTCAATTGGAGGTCATTACAAATTCTTGTGAATTTTTGTAGTAAGGGAGGATAATAGCAGTTAACCAGACACCAACCCTTAATCAATGTCTGTGAATGAAGATATTAATGGTGATTAAGGTTACTAATCAAGGTTAGGGAACATTAGCTTTAAATTAATGAAAATGAATTAAAGTTAAAGAATAATTAATCATGTTTAGTGCTAATTGATTGTGCTTAATGTTGGTTAAGTATCACTAGTTAGACCATGTACTTTGAGATAGACATGAGAATAATAATGGGTTGAAAACCCATGGTTTTAGTAATGTTATGGCTGGTAAGTAGCGTAACGTCCCGGGCCTAAACCCAAGATAAATAGAGGATAACTGGTCTTGCACCTTGTTGCTTAGGCCCACCATGACATGTTAACCACCTCCTAAAATACTTAAGCCTAAATTGTTTAGTAGTTGTCCACTACTTATAACTCATGAACTCACTTTTGTGACTACTAGATACGAAATTATGTTTGTTTAGATACGAAATTATGTTTGGGGTGCTACAATCTCTCCTAATAATATATGTAACACCCTTGTTGTCATATGGATTATCACTTATTCCCAATCATAATGGTGTTTGCAAACTCTTGGGTAGCCATTTCCTCTGATCTGTTTGGTAAGGGAGGCTCGACCTCTTAGTTTTTTTTCAATATGCTCTGATACTATTTATAAAGTCTCGGGCATAGATTGGGTCGTTATGGATGATAACTGGCTAGCACAACTTGTTAGGTGATGATCCGGAAATCCAACTCTTTAATAAAGATAAATTGTAGTATATGAGGTAGAAAAAAGATCTATCAAAAATCACAATTCTTGAATATTGTGGAGTATTTTTACTTGGTAAGTTTACCAAGGTCGAACTCAAGGAACAATGATTTTTAGTTGTGAAGCTTCAAATTAACTTAAATAATTAACTAATTATCATAATAATTTTAGTGTCAGAAAAATAAAGCAAAAAAAGAATCAAAAATAAAAAATAGAGAGAAATGGAAAGGATCTATGATGATGATTTTTATTCTAACAAAATAATCAATCAATCCTCAAAATGAATTCATGCATCTAAAGAGATAAATTCAATAAATATTTATCAAATCAATTCCTAACTACAGGCTAGAATATCAATAAATCAATGAATAATCTTGCCAAACTAACTCAAAATACTCTTCCCACGATCTCCCCTGTAATTTAATCCTCAAAGAAGTGATCTTTGATCACCAAAATTATCAGGAAGATTAATTTTAATTTTCATGATTAAAGCTCCGCAGAAGAGATCAATTTTCTCAAAATTCAAACACAAGATTTTGTCAAATAAAACCTACACAGATCATTAGATACCTCAAATAATAATCAGCATTAAGGCACCTTTGATTTATTCAAAAAGTATCTAGACTTAAGAGCACATGACAAGCTTCAAAATGACATATTATACGCTGAAATTGAATAAAAGATAAGACAGATATGACAAAATACAGCTCTAGGGACTAATTTGTCTCAAAGAGGCCCCTGAGGGGACTTATCTGCAATTAGCAAAAACTACATGGGCTTTTCTTTAATTCGCTTAGGCGGGTACGTGTGGGACACGTGTTGATGGTCAGCGGGGCCCCTTTATAATTTGTCATGAAGTGTGGGGGCTTGGATGCAATTTGCCCCTGCCCTCACGTGCACCACACGTGGGATTCGAGGCTCGAGCAGAGGTTGTGGCTCGGATGGAGGTTCGACCCTTCGAGGCTTTACGTGGCACGGGAGGCTCCTTCGAGTGCCCTGAGGTGAGGTGGCTCGGGTTGTTGAGCTTTGGAGTAAGGTCCGGATCTCAAGCCTCCGTGTGGCCTCCTTAGGGTCGTTGGATCAAAGGTCGGTGCCTAATCCAACGGTGGTCATCGTTGGTGGTGGTGGTTGTCGGTGCGGGCTGAAGGCGGAGGCGCGAGGGAGAGCGGGGCTCTGTGGAGGGTGTTATTCACCGACTGGAGTCGAGGTAACACAAGTGGCTCGAGGGGCGGAGCACGAGTGAAGGTAGCGGCGCTGATGGTGTTATGCTTGAGAGTGGAGCGGGAGGTACTAGTCGGTGGTGCTATGAGGATCTCAACTGCTCCTTCTGTAGGCGACGGAGCTTCTGTGGTCAGAGGGGCTCGATGCAAAGGCGGTTGGAGGAGATGGACTTGGCGATGAGGGATTTATGCTTTAGAAAGAGCTCCAGAGGCTTCAACATGCAAATGGTTAGTGGACAGAGAAATGGACAATGGGGTGGAGCTCATTGCGATGTCAAGGCATCTAGAGCTAAGCTTTAGCCTCTGCAAGGTCGGAGTCAGGAGGATCTGGAGGAGATAGAAGATATGCAAAGAGGTAGGAGGGTATGGGTGATTGGTTGGATCGAATCAAAAGGGTGTTTTGGGATATGATGGGTCGAATTAAAGCAGAAGAATCAAGGAAAATAAGGAGTACCTAGAGCTACGAATGAATCGAAGAAGGGTGGAGCGTAGGAAATCGCATGGATAGGAGGAGTTCAAAGCTCCTTCTTAGCCTTTGCTCTAGGTCTTCGACGAATGAGGGACCGAGCTCCAGCAGCTTTGAGCGGCTACTATACGGCTAAGGAGAGGATCGTGGATCGTACATGGATTTGCCCTCATCGTCTCCCAGTGAGGAGACCCTCTATTGCTATCACCATAGAGGAGGTGGGGCCAGGGGAGAAGGTCACTATAGTGGTAGATGGTCGGCAAGGCAGAGTGTGGGTTTTATCGGAGGTGCACGGATATAGAGGCAGCGGAGGTGCCACAATGCTCGGTCGTTGCAGGAAGCGTAACGGAAGAGGCATGTGCGGAGGCGCAATGACCGCGGAGAAGAAGGGCGATGGTCGGTCGTTGCTAGAAGAAGGGGGAAGAACGGACGGCGGGAGGAAGAGAGGAGGAGTCACGCATGCTACACATGCTTAGGAGAGAGAGAGAGGAGAGAGAATGCCACATGGAGTGCTGAAGAGCGACCACATGGAAAGAATAAAATTAATAATAATAATTAATAAAATAATATAATAATAAATAATAAAAGAGGGGTGACACGTGGCAGCTCCAGGAGATGCCATGTGTCACTCCAGAAAATTCGAAAATAGCAAATAAAGTCAAATGAAAAAGTTTTCTTCGTGGAAGTTGTTCATCTCGACGAGATTTTACAACTTTCATGGAGAGATCAAAATCAAAAGAGGTCATATGTACGAAAAAGTATTTTTGGTGGTACTCTATAGATCATAAAATACCATATTTTTATATTGTGTAATTTTTACTTTAATTTGATTTTAATTAGTGAATTAATTTATATACAACATATAAATATTTAATCTAATTTTTAGGGATTTTTATAGATTAAGAAAATTGTGAAATAAAATTGATAAAGATAAAATATGCACAAAATATACAATGTTAGATTTTTGTGTTTTCTTTTAATTTTTTTATTTTTATGCGTTTGATTTTTTATGTTAAATTAGTTAATTAATAAAAGAATATAGCATATAAAGAATTAGGTCAAAATAATTAGTATTTGTACATAATATAATAAGCTCCAATAAGGTCAAAACACATGTTATTTAATTACATATTTTAACCTTTATTTCAGCATAATTAGTGAATGTTAAGTACCATATTTTAGGATATTTAGTTAGTGAATTATTAAGGAGATTTTGCTAAAATCCTTATATAAAGTAAATGAATCATGGATTCATCACACCCCTATACTTCAGGATTTTGCTTGTCCCTAAGCAATTTTTAGTGAGTTAGAAGGTTGAATCTCTGACTGTGCATGTGTGAATTCAAGACTTGTCTTATTAAGAATAATTGGTTTAAGTGGTTCAAAAATCCTAAGCTAGACCAAGATCTAGTCAAAATGAATCCAATTTCTCTAATTATCATACTCTCTATTTATACACGTAGCATAGAGATATGAAATTTAGTGTGCACTGCATTTTATGAGAGTCGAGTTGAAATATCACCCAAAGTCTTGATCTAAGAGACTCTCCTCAAGAACTAATTCTCAACAATAGGGAATAAATCAATTCTAAGGTTCAATATCACACCCCAAAGGAACTTATAGGAGCAGACAACCAAAATGTATTTCTAAGGTCGGAGGTAATCGCTTGCAGCTCCCAAAATCCGTAAGAATCGGGCATGGAGACTTAGGGTGGAAGTCCAGGGTTTTGGCCTCTAACCTTAGGAACCCGTCCTCACCTCCTCTGTATGGGGGTAAGGTACCTGTATACAATGAGGGGTTTTCTATCCTTAATACAAGGTTGACTTTATTCCAAATTATCTATGTCCACTTGCATCAATTCAATCCCAATTTTATTTAATGGTTATCATATGAATTTAGGTGACTAGAAACATCACCTAACATACAATCCCTTTTTCCTTTTTCTTTAGGTTGGCAAAAGCTGAGGGAGGAGACGGAAAATAGAATGCAAGTTAAAAACGATGATGAACGCAGTCGTTAGGAATGCTTATAGTGATTCCCAACACTCTCCATGTGGATGAATGATCAAATTTGTAAAAATTAAACTATATGATGCAATTCGAAGAAATCCACACCTAAATAGGAGTTCTACTAGTGACGAAGAATTCAATTAAATTTGGATAGATAGAACGCAATTTACGTGCATCTCATAAATCTCCAAAGGTTTTGTAATTGTGAATCTTATGAGATTATGTAGTGTGTCCTAAGTTACGAAAAAAGATCAAGCACATAGGACCTAAGATCTGTCTATTTGAAGCATAGTGCCTAAACCTATATCGTCACTTAAGTCGAGAATCATTCTCGACACAACCACACAAAGAATAAGAATAAAAATAAAAAGGCCTTTTCTACATACACGAGAACTGAATCGAGAACGGTTGTAAATAGACAATTAGTTACAAACTAATTACTAGACAAATTACATAAATAATTACTACACAATAGAGTATAACACAAAGCTATTTAATTAACTAAAAAATCTTCTGAGGTCACTTGCTCTGTGCTCTCTTCAGCTGAAGCTCCAAGCTCCTCACCCTCGCAGTCCTCCGGGCTTTGTCAGCTCCGCGAACCCTACTACAAAATAATTAAAATGTCAAATATATTCTTATTAATATTTAACAATTAAAATATCTACAAATAATAGAAAACAAAATAAGATAAAAAGAATACAACACAATGCAACAACTTAACTAAAAAGCTCTAAAAATCACAAGCATAAAAAATCAACATTAAATATAATCAAATAATGTATCGCATCCCCGATAATGGCACCACCTGATGAATCGTCAAATGACAATGATAAATACTTTCGTTGTAGCACGTTCCGGGGTCAAACACATGGATGCAATGCTATTTAATTAAAATTAGTGATTGATTAATTATTTTAATGATTTCTAGATCCTAAACTAAGAATAATGCAAATGCACACAAAAAGAGAGCAATTTGTCAAATCATTTTTAAATGCTTTCATTTAATATGGAAGACAATGATGCAATACACTCACAGAGAAAATAACACAAACAAAATATGCTCATGAATAAATATAAGAAATACTTGTTATTTTAATTAAATTAATTAATGAAAACTCGATGCCAAGTAGAGACAACGCAACCTATGTATAATTTACCTTAATCCAAAAGGCAGGTTGAATAGTCAACATTAATACATTTAAAATTAAATGCATGGAATGTTGATCAAAATTGTGATTTAAATATACTAAATTGTAGAGCTTGAAACAAGCTTTCTAATGACACCACATTTATTAAAAACAGAGCTATGGTTCACAAATTATTGTCAATACAAGGCATGGCATAAATGTAAGAAAACTT
The DNA here is from genome assembly GCA_037367405.1 of Ottelia alismoides. NCBI lineage: Eukaryota > Viridiplantae > Streptophyta > Magnoliopsida > Alismatales > Hydrocharitaceae > Ottelia > Ottelia alismoides. Next base: position 590,291 of record JAZKJV010009356.1, read on the forward strand.
ATTAATTTTTACTACTTAAGAGTCCAAAATGAACTAAAGTGCAAATACAAGAACCCGTTAGAGTTATTTTACAATTTATCTAGAGGCATGGGGACTTATCTACAATTCTGAAAAAATCTAGGCCTTCTATGCAATTTTTCCAAAGGCATGTGTGCTGCACGTGGGAAGACTGAGGCTCGGCCGATGACTCGGGCACAAGTGTCGCTTTCCTGTTGTTCGGCTTAGGTTCGGATGCTCCAAGACTTAGTCATGAAGAGGTGCTTCATCTAGAGGCTCGGAGTCAATGAAGATGGTTGGATCTGATCTAGGGAATCAGATCTGATGGCTGCTATTATGTTTGTTTTTCCCTCTATGCCTTGAAAGGTGATGAATATGTGATTCATCACTCTAAAAGTTGAAAATAGAGTTTCGTTCCCAAATAATTAACTGCATTTCACTATTTATTCTGTATAATTAGCATTCATGCATGTGTAAATAATATGTGCATTTTAACATTCATATTTGCATAAATAAGAAGCCTGAAATTCCTTGTACATATTCACCTGTAAATTAGTCAAATTCACGTATTTGTATCTATTTTATACTAACTCCAAATCCAATAAAATCAACTCTATAGTGTATATATTACTAACACTAATAAAGGAAAAATACCAAAATAGTACTAACTTGTAAAATTATCCAATAAAATCCAAATCCAAGTTTGAGACCAATAACCTTAAAATGCACATATCTCTCTCATACAGTGTCTGATTTAGGTCTACTTTTAAAGTAATATACATTCAAAGACCTTCAAAACAAGACTAATTTCATAAAAATCGGAGTTCGTATGTAAAACTTGGATTTTGGGCCCTTATTGTATATTGTACACATTGACCAAATTACCCTCCATTTTTATATTTTTATTTTCTTAATAATTTAAAATCTAAAAAATTAGATTAGGTGTAAATATCTCTTTTCTATTTTTTATTTTTATCTTATTTAAAATAACAAAAAAATTGTAAAAGATAAAAATGCGGTCTTTTATATCTATAAGGTACCACCCAAAAATAACTTTGTACATATGGCTTCATTTAATTTTCGGGACTTCATGAAAGTTGTAGACGTCGAGAAAAGGAATTTTTGTGTTGATCACTTTTTATTTGACCCCTTTTCTCTATTGCTTTTTTTATTTCTTTTAATTTTTGATTTTTCTGGGATCGACACGTGGCCGCTCCTGGAGCCACCATGTGTCACCCTTATTTTATTTTATTTTATTTTTATTATATATTTTAATTCTAATTATTTTATTTTAATTATTTTTAGTATTATTATTTATTATTTTGGTTTTTAATTTTTATTATTTTTCAGCCACGTGGCCGCACCCCCGCGCGCCACGTGGCTCCCTCTCACTTCACTCTCTCCCTTTCATTTATCCCTCTCTTTTCTCCCATCTCTCTCTCTCCCCCTCTTTCCTATGCACACACTTATGGTCCACCTTCCCTCCCATTCTCTCTCTCTCACGTTCCCTCTCTCTCTCTCTCCCTTCTCTCTCTCTCTCTCTCTCTCTCTCTCTCTCTCTCTTTCTCTCTCCCCATGCATATACCATGCACGTGGACCACTCTTTCTCTCTTGTCTCTCCCTTATCCTCTCTCCATGACCCAACCACCTCCGCTCCTTACTCCCACATCACCCTCGACTTCTGCATCTCACGTCCCTCCACCATTACCTCTCCTCACTCTCCCCTCAGTTCACTCCTCCACACTCGCAACCATCTATGTTTATCATGGCACTCACCGACCACCTATAAGAAGTCCGCATCGCTACCCTTCTCAATCATCTGCCACTTAATGAGAGAGACCGCGAGCTCCTTCTTCTTGCATCGGTGACGGTGAGAGTGAGAGTATCAAGTTGAGCAAAGATCGGAACCATCTCAGGCATGATCCGGTAACGACATTGTTGCTACTGCGAGTTTCATAGAAGCTTGCTAAAGCTTGATGCATCGCCGAGCCGCTCGAGCAAAGACCTGTTGGACTTTCTCTCCAGCAACCCCTGGCAACAACCTTCATCCTGTCCAGGAACCAAAGAATCGATCGAGTTGATAAACCATCTCAGGTAAGCCATGACCCATTCTTCTTCTATTCATTCCATTTCTTTTCATAGTTCTGTGCTACTTTCTCCAATCATTACAACTCAAAGGAAAGGCTCGACCTGATCATCCTCTCATCTCTGTCATACCTATCCCTTCGATCCTACCCGAGCTTCGCACAAGCTCGAGATCAATTTGGGTCCTCCATCTTCTCCATTCTGCACAGGACCTCCACTTCACTCGTACATTCCCTTTACGTGTACAGAAAGTCAGTCAGACTCTCCAGAAGTTCGAGCTCCCCATTTGACCTTTGCAGATGATGGATTAACAGATCAGCATCTTGACATTCATCGGAGGATTCTTGAGTACCTGAGAAGGTTCTACCACATCTTCCATCTTCGAGGAACTCAAGCCTACAGACTGATTTAACCAAAATTCATGGGGTCTAATTATCTCACACAAGGCGGAGACAACCGTGTCGCTGCGGCGACCCTCAATGAATCCCGATTAAGATCAATTATGAACCCACACAATATAAGTCAAGCAATGAAGAATAAGAGTGGAGTCAAATTTATTTTTAACTCTACATAAAAGATGTATAGATGCAAGTACGTAGAGAGTTTGAACACAGGGAGCAAGGCAGGATAGATCGGCAAAAATGCAATGATGTGAATGTGATGTATTGTCTACACTATGCAATGCAAATGTTTTTGTGGGTTTTTAATTTTTAATTTTTTATTTTTTTAATTTTTAATTTTGTATTTTGATTTTTAATTTTCTGATTTTATATTTTCTTTTTATATTTTATATATTTTTTTATTTTTTTCAATATTGGAATATATAAACTATATAAGAAAAGAGAGGATAGGAGATTTATAAAAATAGTGAAAATGCTCAAAAATTAGGAAATAAAGTCTTTTTGGTCTTTTTATAATTTTTTTTACTATTTTTGTGATTTTTGGGTATTTTTCAAAATATTTTTGGCATTTTTAAAAGCTGAAATAAAGAAAAAAGTGAATTAATATTCTGGCCGAAACTAAAATGGGAATGAAAAATATCAAATAGGCACAAAATTTTCCCAAATTAGTTTTAAAATAAAGATAATAAATGGGGAACCTACAGGACCTGATTTGCAATTTTTTTTGTTTTTTAGAATTTTAGACTTTTTGGAAGTTTTTAGGTATTTTCTAATTTTTAAGGTTTTGGTTTTGAATTTTTTAATGGTTTCTGGACTGACACTAAAATACAATAAAATAGACCTTAGGTAATGTTTTTGGAATTTTTCAAGGTGTTTTAATTTTTTTTGATATTTTCTAAGATAGACAATAACTGAAATGCTTGTTTTTTATTTTTAATAAATATGAAAATGCAATTAAAAATGATGGCGTGAAACTACAATGCAGCAGGAGTCTAAGTTGATTTTTGGGGATTTTTTTGTGATTCATGGATACATGCAAAAATTAGAGAAAACAAAAAGGAAATACATACAGGCCATGGGTATTTGTGTAATATTCAGAAAAGTCAGGGGCCTACACGTAAATTTTACACAAAATATAATACTGGAATAAATACTTCGTGGACCAAACACCAATACCAAAAGTCGCAAGGGTGCCCTTGCAAAATCTACCTGACACACGTGCGTTACACGCGCGCCTGGCAGGGGCACGGGTGTAATATCACAAAAGTCCGAGGGTGACGTACAAAAATTCCAAAAGTTATATACTGCAGCTAAAAGTTTAGGTACTAAAAGTGAACACACAAAAACCCCTGGGTCCCCTTGCAAAATTGCCAGGGGCACGTGCGTACGCACGTGACCTGACGAGGACCTAAGTGTAAAATCCTAAAACCACAGGGGGTAAGACGTAAATATTACAAGTATTTTTAATTGCTGATAAATGTTTGCGAGTTATTTATGAAATACAAAAAAGTCACCGGGTGTGAAAGCAAAATACCCAGTCAAGGTGCGCATCCGACGGTGGGAGATTTCCCACTAATACACGTGGCAGCGTTAGGTCGTCCGATGCCCCTTCGATCTGCACGGTCAGGATTAGATGAGGCTCGATGATCCGACGGCTGACACCATGCTCGATCCAAGGGCTGCTGTAGTGCTGGAAGATCAGGCCCGATCCGACGGTTGCGGAGGCAGGTGGACGAACCGGGAAGAACACCGCCGCAGCGAGGTTTCTCCGGCTCGATTCTCCTTCTCCGACGGTCCTTTTTGCTTCAAAATGGCCCAATAAGCTTCTGCAGTGATACTCTATTAACTGGTGGAGGCAAAATTAGTGGAGGAGCGTTGTGGAGCCGTCGCGACGTCAAAGACGCATGTGGGCCCCAGGAAGCTCTGACCTCTCGCAAAAGCTCCTTCCAGTGCCTTTCTCGTTCAAGGTGCCTGCAAGAGATGTTAAGGAGGGCGAGGGTAAAATGCCTCGCCCTTCCTGGTTGCGGTAGAGGGCGGAAAACGGCGAGGGAGAAGCTCGCCGGAGCTAGCTCCGGCGAGGGGGTTGACGGAGGCGATTGGGTGATTTTCAAGCAAGATGGAGGGTGATCTAAGGAATCTAACACTACTAGGAATGAAAATACACAAAGAAAAGGCAATAAAAACAGACCTCGAGCCCAGGAAGGGTGACGGAAAACCTCGATGGCGGCGGGCATCGGAGGTGGCTGGAACACGCGCGGTTGGCCTCGCCGCACCTCAATGGGGGTACGGGGCGCCTCCCCTGTCACCGGAGTCGTTCTTCATCCACTCTCGGAGGTCTGAGGTTCACCAAATGCGGTTCAAGATTCAATGGAAGATGGCGGGGTGGTTTTGAACAATGGTCGAGTGGCTCCAAAGAACGAGGTGCCATGAGCGACATGATGATCCTAAGTCCAAGGAAAGCTATAGGCGTGTAAGAGCGAGGGACATGGATCAAAAGTCGTGGAGGAAGAATGGTGAAAGGAGATAACGAGTGGCCTTGAAAAAGGGTGAAAGCGGGTCAAAAGTCCATCTGACATGGCTACAGGGGGGAGGTCAGACAGTTGACCGGAGGTCAACTGTCAGACCAACCTGGTTGGTCCACGTGGATCAACCAGGAAAAATCCCATAAAAAATCATTTTAAAATAGTAAATGTTATTATTTTATTTAGGTTATTAAATAAAAAATATTTATTATTTTATGTAGTATTTTATTCTGATTTTTAATTATTTTTATGAGGTATATTTTTACAAGTTTACTTTTATACCATTTATAGGTATAATATCTATATATTTTATTCTTTTATTTTTATTTTGTGATTTTAATTTATTTATTTTTATTCAGTATTTTATAAAATCATAAAATACTTTTATACACACAAATATATTTTTGTTTTATTTTTCTGATGTGTTTTGTAAATTAAATAAATTATAAGTATGTGTTATATATGTATGTATATAGGTGTTATATCTATGTATGGAATATACAAGTATTTTATTTTGTATTTCTTTTATGTTTTTATTCTGATTTTAATGCACAAATATATTATACGTAGTATTTATAAATTTATAAAAAATATAAAAATACAAAAATAATGAATAAATAATAAATTGAATATTTTAATCTGTACACTTATACAATGAGGGTCAAAAACTCAACTTTCAAACCGTAGCTCCGCCAAATGCGAAACCACTGCCATTAAATATCTTATTTTATTCTATATACAATTAAAGTGAGTTTGCTGCATTTGGAGTTTTTATTTGTGAGATATGGGTCTGGGAAGTTGGGATTCTGGATTTTTATTCAGACCATAACTTTTTGTTTGTATATTATTTTTTAGTGAAATAAATTTTGTATTTTTCTTTATTTAATTATCTACAACTTTTATGTACAAAGTTTCTTTATTTGAGGTATAAAAAGTGGAATCAAAAATAGGTCCCAAAATGAATAAAGAATGAATTGAAAAGTATAGGTATTTGTACTGTACTTTGGCCCTTATCTCCCCCTACTTTGTTCCTTATCGATCTATTCATCAAGATGCCTAGGTCTCGGGGTCTCGGGTCATAAAATATTTACAATATTTTATTCTTTTTCTTTTCTTTTATTTATTCTATAATTTCGGCTTTAATTATAGTAATTTATACACTATTTACATGCACATGCATGGATGCTAAAATGCTGGATTTAATGGTATTTACACGCATTTACTAGGGTTTTTGAGGCCAAAATGATAGAATAAAGATGATGAAATGTGGATTCATTACAGAGCCAAATTCATCTGAGCACCAAAAGCATCAGTCGCGTGCACATCTGCCTCCCTCCTTCTTACATTCACGCGGAGCAGGAGCCACTGTATTCAGTCCACGCGCGAGTCACAACTGTGCACAACCTACCTGCATCCTCTAGCTGTTGCTGGCATCTACCTTGTAGCCGAACAACTGCCACCATCTCCTCTACCACCAACTACCTCTCCGTGCTCGTGCGTCTCCAAGCTCAAGGAACACAACCCACACGAACTTCCAGAGTGTTGTCATTGCGTCGCATCAGCTTCCTCATTGTCATCCACTCCCGTCCCCCACCAGCAGTCGTGCGTTGCACTCCAACCGCAGGACCAGCTGCTCTCTTTTCAGTCGCGACCGCCCGTTCCCTCGTCGCGGGCGTGCCCCTCTCACACGTGGCCGCAACCCTCTGCCATCTCCACCCCAGAACACGCCTCCTGCGCGCGACGCTAACCATCACCGCCCACGCGGTTGACCTTCCTCCCTCGCGGGCCATCTCGTCTCCAGCTCGCAGATCGACCTCATCCTTCACATGCAAGCCACCTCAACCTCGTTGTTCCAGCACCCTTGCGCTCCCGCACCACCTTTGTGCGGCCCCGTGTCGCGCCACTCGTTCTCCAACAACAACAGAAGCTCCCGCATCCAAGCCTCCTTTTATTTCCTCCTCACGTGCACAACACGTGAGATTGGGGTAAATTGTGAGGACCCCTCTATAGTTCCTGTATTCACGCAAAAAATCTCCCAGCTAGGAACTCACGTGAAGGGGGCCTCCTTTTGGGTGCACGTGCATGAGGCAAAATTTGCAGAGCAGCCCTCGAAGTTTCAGGCTTTTGCACACAAGTCCCGCTTTCCAAGAGGCACGTGAGGTGTACATGACCTTGTGGATATTTGCATAAATGCCCCTCGAAGTCTAGGTAATTGCATGAAAGTCTATGTTAACATTCTTTTATTTTATCAATTTTATTTCTGTAATTGCATATACATCTCCGTGTTTGCATATTTATTTGAGCATGCATTTGGCATTATTTCATGATTTTAAAAATTTCTCACTATAGAACAACATATTCTCTATCATTATGTAAAAGGGTTATATTTTTGTGAGCATTGGTTTATTTATTATAATTGATTTGGTGAAATACTACTTATTTTATCCATTGTTTAATATGAAATTGATATTAAATTAATACGTGCTCTAAAATTTGCGAAAAAATCATAGTAGCTAGAGTTTAGTTGTTTTATAGTGTGCCCAAATTTCATTACATTTGCACACATATCTAGGTCATAATAAATTCTTTGGCGATTCAAGTAATTTATTTTCAATAGATCATAAATCGATGATTTTTGAGATCTGATAATTTTCCTGGATCCTTCTCACATAGACTCATCTAGGATAATTTTAGTTCCTTAAAATAAATTTATTTGGTGTTTATTAAAATTAATTTTGTAAAATCACCTAGTCTGTATTTTTAATTCACAGAAAATTCATTTTACCTCCAAAAATTCTAAGAAAATTATAGTAGCCTAATTTCATCATTATTCAACTTCTAGCTAAGTTTGAGGAGTTTTGGACTTGAATTTATTGAAATTTGCATTTTAGTCCTTCAACTTAATCGAATTTGCACTTACATTTTTAATTGCATAAAAAAATACCAAAAAAATTCCTCTATAAAAACCTAATCTCCAGATCGACTTTAAATAAACCTAAGGAGATAGTGACCTCCCTGAGTTCGACCTTGGGCTTGCCCAAGTAAGAAAATTTTGACTGCTTACGATTAATTGTAAAATTAATTAAGTGGTTTTTAGTTGATCCGAAATTGTCTACCTACAATGAAATTCGAACATTAATTTGACTAAACTAAATGGGTGATTCTCGGGTTTATCAAATGGCACTGTTGCCGTGGAGGCATGGCTTACGTTAATTTTTAGAATATCTAGATTTTAGGTTTTCCATCCCCAGCTAGTCTGATCCCCAATTTTTCTTGTGAATAGTTCTCTATTTATTTTCAGTATTTATTTATTCTATGTCTATCACTCTGACCATCATCTCATTTCTGTATGAGGAATAGAAGCACCGAAGGCGACTCGTTTGGCGAACCGAAGAACCCGTGTTGAATTGAACTGAGTGGCTTTGAGAGAAACTTGTAAAAATAAAATAAAAAGTCTGCATTTAAAGCGATTCCCATTTGGGTTCTCGCATGTTTAACCGAACTAAAAAGACTCTCTGTGTTGTGTGGTTGCTTGACGTAGAATAGATCCTGCACTCGAGGCTCTTAGAGCTTCCTAGGTCTATTTATGCTCGTAATATCTAGGACCACACTTCACTATTAAAAGGCACACTTAGACTGTAGGACTTTAGCCAAATTTAAATTCATTCTTTACTCTCTAATATAATTGCTTGTCTATAAGAGACTTTTCATCGCTTGCATTCATTTAGTGTAAAAATTTCAATTTTGTTTTACATCCCGCATCTAGAGCACGCGAATTACTGTAAGTCTCTAAAACATAGCATACATCATTATTTATCATGCATCGGCTTTTCTCGACTCCCTTTACCTTATTTTTACAATAGGATTAAAGGAAATTTGGATTGGATGATAAGCGTGACTTATGTGTTGGACTAATCAAGTGGTCATCTAACTTAAAATCGGGACTGCTAAATGAATTGACTAAAAAAATTCAACTTAAAACTAGAAATTATGTTTGCAGGAGAGTAACCCTGACCTTGATTTCAAGATGTATGAGAGTACAGAGAATGTGTGCACACACTAAGATAGAGACGAAATCCACGTCTTCCATATCAACATACCCTGCTCTTAGTGAATATCACAGGCTGAAGTATTCGAAGTTCAACTAACCAGCACCAAGTAGCCTCTGCTTGCCTTGACAAATAGATAGGGGTCAAGCAGCGGTGCGACATGACAAGTTGCTTTGTAACCCCTAGGGTGAAGTGACAAGCCTTGTCACTTGTCAGCCTCCACCTACTTCAATAGGTAGATAGGGGAAGGTCCCTGAACTTCATCGGTATTAACCAAGTAAGATGGTGATAGGAGCTAAGGGAGGAAGGGCATTGGTATCTTAGGCGACATGTTAAACAGGGCAGACGCAACCAGCATTGAGCCGACTTCCTTATAGGCCATCATGTAATCCTGGCTAACTTTGCTTGAAAATCACACTTAAAATCAACCAGATTATTCGGACCCGGATTTGGGTCCTTCACCATGTTGAGTATGAACTTAGGGTTTATGATTTAATTGATTGCTTTAGGTAGGAGTCAAATATAATTTCACACACTTGTGCTCCCGACATTGCTTCTTTTTGCCATCGAAGATGACTGGCTGGGTGATATTTATTCGGTCTTCGTGAATCTCTCATTGAACCCCTCAAGAAGTACATCTTCAAAGGTCCAAGCGC